>CM069158.1:3997564-4635064 GCA_035221665.1 Okamejei kenojei
AGATTGTAATCTAAACAAATAATTTCACTGTACCTAGGTAAATATAATAAAATATCATTGACCATTAAATCATTGAACTGAATCAAATCTCTAGTCCCCTGGCAACAAAGGCAGAAAAGGTGGTGGAAAATACATATAACATACTTTCCATTATAGACCAGGGCATTGAATTTAAGAATCAGATTGTTGTGTTGCAAACTTTACAAAATATACTTGTGAGAAGGTATCTACAGTGTTGGTCACCATACTAGGAAGGATATGGTTTCACTGAAGAGATTGTGGAGAGATTGACCAGGACGTTTCTTGAACTGGAGGGTTTTAATTATGGGGGAAGATTGGACAGACTGGTCTTCTTTTCCCTGGAGCAAAGGAGGCCGTAGGATGACCTGATAGAGGAATATAAAATGATAAGAGGCTGAGGTGGGGCAGACAATCAGAATCTCATCCTCATGGTCAGGATATCAAAAACAAGAAACCAGCAGGTGGAGGTGAGAGAAAGAGGATCTGAGCTTTTTACACGCAGAATGACTTACATATGCATTTGATGATATCTGGACCAAACTGATAGAGATGGTGTCTGATGTAATCACCACATTTATTTGTTTATTTTATTTATTTAATTTAATTGGTTTATTTATTTATTTATTTAGAAGCAGTGTATAAAAATGTAAACAGCGGCATATGACATAATACAATTATTGTACAGCTTCAGTTTTAATTTTTAGCTAAAGATGAGAGAAAACGAGAGAGAGAGAAAGCAAGAGAGGAAAAAAAAGTGGATGTGCAAGAATAGAACCCCTAGACTACCGAATTGGTGTAGGCAAAGAGTGAGTAAGTAATAAAAAATAGGAAAGATGTAGAGAAATAAAAAGATAAAAACCGAAAGAAAAACAAAAGGTGATGATATACCTGCTTCGTATCCCTCCCCACCCATCACCCAACCCATAATTAAATTTAACTCCGAAATTGTGTTGCACCATACTATTCTTGTAATAAATAAATGAATGGTGTCCATGACTTCGAAAAATGCTCAGGGTTTTCTGTAAGATGTAGCGTCTCAGACATGTTTGTAATCCACATTTTGCGAGTAGGGGCAGAAGGATGTTTCAAAAATGTGAGTATTCGTTTTTTTCGCTGTTATCAGACCATAATTGAGGAAAACGTCTTTGAAATATTGATAGCTCAGAGCAGGATGATGTTCGCAGAATAATCAGTTCCGTGTCGGGGTCCAGTTTTGTTTTTAATGTTTTTGAGAAAATTTCAAAAATTCCTCTCCAAAAGTTATGTAATTTTATGCAAGAGGCGAAGGAATGTGTTATAGTTGCTTCTTGAAGGAGTCATAAATAGGTGATACATTTGGAAAGATCTTATTCAGTTTAGTCTTTGAATAGTAGAATCTGTGCAGTATTTTAAATTGGATTGATGGGACAGTCAACATGGATTTGTGCCTGGAAGGTCATGTTTGACAAACCTTCTTGAATTTTTTGAAGCGGTTAAACCCCTGTCTCACGGTGGGAGTTGACCCACGAGTGACCCCGAGTTTTCACTCGCAGTAATCACGTATAATCAACGTAGCGGGAACGTTGGAACTCGCGCGAGCAACTTAGCGACTCGTGGCGCTAACGGCAGGTACTCAGGAAACTTGTTAACTCGTGAAAAAAATCAAACATGTTTGATTTTTTCCACGAGTCAAATTTACTGTTCAAGTTAAAAATTGAAACATTTTAACTCGTAATAACGTAGCGGCCCGTGCGTTTACCTTAGTGACTCGTGAGTCTACCGTGGGAACTCTTTAACTCAGCGGGCAGGCAGCATCTCTGGAGAAAAGGAATGGGTGACAGGATGACATTTCCAAATTTCTCCAGCCCCATGTGTTCACTTTTTGTCAACCAGCATCTGCCCTTTCTTGTGTAAGTCATTATTTATGTCCGTGGCAGTTGATTGTCGCTCCCTTCAGTTTCCCAGGGGGTCGGGACGGGACTGGAGTTATTCACTAACTGACAACAACATGGTGGTATTGATATCATTTGGTTTATTGTTTCACGTGCAACGATGTACAATGAAAAACTTTGCCTGCGTGCTATCCATTCAAATCATACCGTATGCGAGTACAATCAAGTTGTATTAAGTCATACCAACGGCCGCACGGTTCAAGGGGAAATTCAAGTTCTTTTCAAGGGGAAGGCTTGTTCTTTTCTACGCATGATTCAAAATACAAGAGGCCAATCGTCCATCGTCTGAGGATCACGATTCCAAGCGTGAAATATCCATGTCCCGCCACAGATGCTGCCTGACCCGTTGAATCGTCAGGCAATTAGTTTTTTGTTCAAGATTCCAGTATCTCCTGGCTCTTGTGTCTCAACCCTGTGCCGCCACTCACGCACTGTATTCCCATCTGCCCCACTGCCTGCACTCATTTATCGCGCTCGTACCATCACCTCCCTTCACCCTACCCTATTCCCCCTTCCCTCCACCCCCACTAACCTACACTGGAGTCACATCAAGCAGCCAATACAATGAGAGCCCCCGCACCTTCGGGAAGTGGCAGGAAACCGGAGCACAGGCGGGTAAAGCATGTGGGGACGGGTTGAATGAACAAAGTCCACACAGGCAGAACCCACGTTGTTGGATCTCGCTGGCGGCTGCTGTAAACACTGGTACACTCCGCCAGCCACAGCAGCGTTTGTGATGGGACAGTGCAGTGAATTTATCAATGAAATAAGATGCACGCCACCCAGATAAATCGTCATCGATTTATATTCCAGATATGTTACTTTCTTCACAGAATTTCCAAAAGTCTCTGCGCTGATTAGCGCAGTACTAGGCGGCCCTTCGGATCACGGACAACACGGGGTACGAACACAAACACCGGAGGATGAGAAACCCTCCGCCCCCCCAATACGCCCCCCTCCCACCCCCGGCACTCACCCTCATCACCCACCCCCACCTGCAGCAGTATCTCCAGTCCCAAACGGTTTAGTTCTAGGTTTATTATTTTCACATATATAAAGGTTTTGTTTTACATTCTGTCCAGTCAAAGTAAATAATAACAAAGATAACTACAATCAAGCTGAAAAGGGACAAATATAATGTGCAGCATATAGTTCTCAGCATTGCATAGTCACAACACGCTAACATTTATACAATATCCTCGCATCTCTTTTCGGAGACCACAGTTCTTTACCTGCGTAAATCACATTGAAGTGCAGCCAGTAATGGCAACGGGAATCCAGAACCTCGTCAATGAAGGTCCAGAGTACAACATCCGGACATAGTCACAAAAAGCTGGAGTAACTCAGCGGGACAGGCAGCATCTCTGGAGAGAAGGAATGTCTGAAGTAGGGTCTCGACCCGAACCGTCACCCATTCCTCCTGATGCAGCCTGTCCCGCTGAGTTACTCCAGCATTTTGTGCCTATGGAAAGGGAATAAGGCTTTTCAATTTAGTTTATTGTCACGTGTATCGAGGAACAGTGAAATTCGGTCAGCTGAAAGACAATACATTATTACAATCGAGCACATTACAGGTGTTTGTGTAAAATTGTCCCTATTGTATATTGGTCGCTGGTCGGTGCGGACTCGGTGGCCCTGAAGGGCCTGTTTTCGTGCTAATCTAACTAATCTAAGTGAACCTTTGCATACTGAAATAAATATTAAAGGGTCATATAATATCATTTAAATAATAAACAAGACTGCTGCATGAGAGACAGGTGCAGACTGTTGTGGATTAAAATAAGGCTGGAGGGAGGTCTCCGCCCTGATCCCGGGCTGTGATCGGTGGGTTCCACTGCCCAACAGGTGCAACAGGTGCAACGCCTCGTCAGGTTACACCTGAGGCTTTTCCCAAACCCTTTTCTCAGCTTTCGTCTATATTCAGGTCAGTTTAATGTCCAAATAGAACATGTCCAAATAGAAACACTGTGTCACCTTTCAGGACACGTTGTCAGCTCAAGAGTAAACGGGAGACGAACTTGGTTAACTCAGGAGACGAACTTGGAACATCGCAGTGAACGGCAAAATACCATACTCGTGGGAACTCGGTTCAAACACTTGAACATCAACTTGGGATCTCGTGCACAACCACGGGTCTGTCACTCGGGGTCACTCGTGGGTCAACTCGCACCGTGAGACAGGGCCATTACTAGGGAAATTGATGAGGGTAAAGCAGTGGATATTGTCTACATGGATTTCAGTAAGGCCTTTGACAAGGTTCCCCATGGAAGGTTGGTTAAGAAGGTTCAATCTTTGGGTGTTAATAGCGGAGTAGCAAGATGGATTCAACAGTGGCTGAATGGGAGATGTCAGAGAGTAATGGTGGATGGCTGTTTGTTAGGTTGGAAGCCGGTGACCAGTGGGGTGCCTCAGGGATCTGTGTTGGGTCCACTGTTGTTTGTCATGTACATCAATGATCTGGATGATGGGGTGGAAAATTGGATAAGTAAGTATGCAGATGATACTAAGATAGGTGGTGTTGTGGATAATGAAGTAGATTTTCAAAGGCTACAGAGAGATTTGGGCCATTTGGAAAAGTGGGCTGAAAGATGGCAGATGGAGTTTAATGCTGATAAGTGTGAAGTGCTACATCTTGGCAGGACAAATCAAAATAGGACGTACATGGTAAATGGTAGGGAATTGAGGAATGCTGTGGAACAGAGAGATCTAGGAATAACTGTGCATAGTTCCCTGAAGGTGGAATCACATGTAGATAGGGTGGTAAAGAAAGCCTTTGGTGTGCTGGCCTTAAAAAATCAGAGCATTGAATAAAGGAGCAGGGAAGTAATGTTAAAATTGTACAAGGCATTGGTAAGACCAATTCTGGAGTATGGTGTACAATTTTGGTCGCCTAATTATAGGAAGGATGTCAACAAAATAGAGAGAGTACAGAGGAGATTTACTAGAATGTTGCCTGGGTTCCAGCAACTATGTTACAGAGAAAGGTTGAACAAGTTAGGTCTTTATTCTTTGGAGCGCAGAAGGTTAAGGGGGGACGATTGAGGTCTTTAAAATGATGAAAGGGATAGACAGAGTTGACATGGATAAGCTTTTCCCATTGAGGGTAGGGAAGATTCAAACAAGAGGGCATGACATGCGAGTTAAGGGACAGAAGTTTAGGGGTAACATGAGGGGGAACATCTTTACTCAGAGGGTGGTGGCTGTGTGGAATGAGCTTCCAGCAGAAGTGGTGGAGGCAGGATCGATTTTAACATTTAAAAGTAAAGTGGATAGGTATATGGACGGGAAGGGAATGGAGGGGTATGGTCTAAGTGCAGGTAGATGGGACTAGGGGAAAACAAATGGTCGGCACGGACTGGAAGGGCCGAGAGGGCCTGTTTCCGTGCTGTAATTGTTATATGGTTATATGTTATATGGATTAAAGTATGTCTAACGTTAATCGAACAATTGTGTATATATAAAAGGTTTTCTTCCCATCTGTCTTTTAGAATTTAAGGCCCAGTTCCTCTTCCCAGTCTCTTCCAATTGCTTCTTACGATGGGATTTCTATATATATATATATTTTTTTTTAATTTTAATTTGTTAGAAGTAAGTACAATAGTGTGGTACTTGAGTACCTAATACATAAATACATATTTCCATTCTTGCACAACTTCGTATTTTTAATTTAATAATAAAAGAACAGTGAGAGATAAAAGAAATAAAGAGTGTCGGAATAGATAGACAAGCAAGTAGAAACAAATAGCAAAAGAAATAAAAGACAGAGATGAGAAGCTAAAAAGATTGAAAAAAAAAGAAGGTAAAGAAAAGAAAGATTAGGAGAGATCTACCTATTTCGTATTTTTGTCCATCCGTCACCCGGTTCTAAACCATTTAATTTCTACGGTTATGTTATGTTGCACCATCTACTTGTAAAAAGTTGATAAAAGGAGACCAAGTCTTTAAGAATTGGTCTACTTTGCCTAGTAGGAGGAATCTAATTTCTTCAAGATGTAGCGTTTCCGACATATTTGAAATCCACATTTTGAATGTTGGCGTGGTTGCGTTTTTCCAAAATTTGAGTATAAGTTTTTTTGCTGTTATTAAACCGTAATTAAGAAAAGCTTATTGGAATATAGTTAGTTTACTTCCCTCTTCCATTGATCCAAAGATAATCAGTTTTGTATTGGGGTTCAATTTTGTGTTAAATAGTTTTGTAAAAATTCCAAAAATTTCATTCCAAATTTTATGCAGTTTTGTACAAGAGAGAAAGGAATGTGCTATAGTGGCATTTTGAGTTTGACATTTATCACAGATGGGGGAAACATTTGAAAATATTTTATTCAGTCTAGTTTTTGAATAGTATAGTCTATGTAAAATTTTTAATTGAATTAGGTTATGTCTTACATTAATTGAACATTTATTTACATATAATAGATTTTTTTTCCCATCTATCGTTCGGAATTTTTATCAATAACTCTTGTTCCCAGTCCCTTCTAATTGCCTCTGTCGTTGGTGTTTCTATATTTAGAATTATATTATATAAGTAAGATATTAAATTGCTTGATTCTGCCTTTCTATTCATTCCTTCTAATAAATCTGGGGTTAAAGTTTGATATCCTTGTATGTATTTTTTCAAATAATCTTGAATTTGAAGATATTTGAAATATTGATTACAAAATGTATTTTAGTTGTAATTGTTGGAATGATAAAAAATTTCCCATTTCATACATATCTCCCATCATTTTAATTCCTATTCTTTCCCATTGATTAAACGTTTTATCAATAATAGGTTTTGAATGAGGGATTATTAGTTATTGGAGAAAGAAGCGATAGTTTTCTTGATTTTAAAGTCAATTTTATTTGTTTCCAAATTTGTATTGTACTGTGAATAATTGGATTTTTCTTATATATTATATTGTTCAGTTTCATCGGGGTAAGAAGGATTGCTCCTATGTTATAAGGGGAACAATCCTCTTTCTCCATTCTTATCCAATCTACCTGTGGGCAGAACTGTCCAACCAGTAGATTATATTTTTAATATTCACTGCCCAATAGTAACACAATAAGTTAGGGATTGTCAGTCCTCCTGATTCCTTAGATTTATACAAGTGTTTTCTTTGAATTCTGTGTGATTTATAATCCCATATGAAGTTTATAATATCAGAATCTAAATTTTTAAAAATTTGTTTTGGTAAATATATTGATATTGATTGAAATAGGTACAGTATTTGTGGTAAGAAGATCATTTTTATCGCATTTATTCTGCCTATTAAGGACATTGGCAGTGTTTTCCAAAATTTTATCAACCCCTTTAATTTAGTTAATAAAGGCGTTTAATTTAGTTAATAAAATATAGTTTGCGTTAAGTAGTGATTTATATTTCCTAGTAATTTGGATGCCCAAATACTTAAATTTTTCTGTTGCAATTCTAAAAGAGAATTTCAACAGATGTGTCAGCTCTTGAGGTTTTATCGTCATAATTTCGCTTTTGTTCCAGTTTATTCTATATCCTGGAAAAGAACCAAATTCCTCTATTAAATTTAGTATATTTGGTATGCTAATTTGCGAGTTTGTAATATATAATAATATGTCATCTGCATATAATGAGATTTTATTATGTGAGTGTTTGGTATTATATCCATGAATATTCGGATGACTTCTTATACTTTCTGCTGAAGGCTCTATCACTTGTGTAAATAGCAGGGGCGATAGTGCGCACCCCTGCCTATTGCCCCTTGCTAATTGGAATTTCGGGGATAATATATTATTAGTCAGTATTCTAGCCGTCGGCTTATCGTATAATAATTTTACCCATGAGATAACGTTATCGCCCATGTTAAATTTTTGCAATACTTTGAATAAATATTGCCATACTACTTGATCAAAAGCTTTTTCTGCATCCAATGAAATAATTGCTAGGTCTTCAGTATTATGTGAGTACATTATATTAAACAACCGTCTCAAATTGTTAAATGAGTATTTCTTTGGTATAAACCCTGTTTGGTCCGGGTTTATTAGTTTGCTAACATATTTACTCAATCTTCGGGATTTCTATATTTAGAAGAGTATTATACAAATATGGCAATCACTGCATTTAGACTTTAGATATTGGAGGTACAGATAAAGTGCGGAAACAGGCACCTTGACCCACCAAGTCATGACCTATTGACGCATGGTGTTTTTTTATGTGTCGCAACATTTTTTTTGTCGCCGCTGGATTTTGAAATGTTCAATATCTTTTGCCGACACTGACATGATGCCGGCAGTCACCGTAAAAATCGCCAAGTGGGACAGGCCCTTTACCAAAGCTTATTAATCTACAAACCTGTACGTCTTTGGAGTGTGGGAGGAAACTGGAGCACCAGGGAAAACCCCACGTGGTCCTGGGGAGAATGTACAAAGTCAGTACAGACAGCACACATGGCCAGGATCGAACCCGGGCCTCCGTCACTGTAAGGCAGCGACTCTACTGCTGTTCCACCGTGCCACAAGGTGCATTTAGTCAGGGTCATTTACACACGTACGTGACTAAGCTAAGCATAGAAGGATACAGACCTTATGCAGGCAAATGGGACTAGTATAGATGGGCAATAAGGTTGGCATGGACTTGGTGAGCCGAAGAACGGGACAACACCAGCACTCAATAAATGGAACTCACCAACACTATTTTCAATAATCCAAGACAACAGAAATTATAATTCCAAGTCTTCTTTCTTTCCTGAGACGATGACATGTTTCAGAACCGACAATTTGGTTTATTTTATTTTAGAGATACAGCTTGGAAACAGGCCCTTTGGCCCACTGAGTCCACACCAACCATCCATCACCTGTTCATGCTAATGATCAGTTTTCCCCCTTACTCCTTAGGGGCAACGGACAGAGATCAATTTGCAAACCTTCATGTCTTTGGGATGCGGGAGGAAACTGAACACATGGAGGAAACCCATGTGGTCACAGGAAGATCGTACAAGCTTCACACAGGCAGCACCCAAGGTCAGGATCGAACCCGGGACTCTGGCGCTGTGAGGCAGCAGCTCTACCCGCTGCACATTGTTGTGTTTATCATTATTTTATGCAGTTTGCACTATGAGCTTCGTGTGAACAAGGAATGTCATTGCACTCTGATGTTTAAGACAATAAACTAATCCAAATCTGCACCTACCAGTATCTCACCTTTTAAGAAATATTTTGCTATATTATTTATTCCACAGAAGTGGATGAATATTGAAAGGGTGGCATGGTGGCGCAGTGGCAGAGTTGCTGCCTTACACCACCAGAGACCTGGGTTCAATCCTGGCTACGGGTGCTTGTCTGCATGGAGTTTGTACGTTCTCTCTGTGACCGCATGGGTTTTCTCCAAGAATTTTGGTTTCCTCCCACACTCCAAAGACATACAGGTTAATTGCCTTGGTATAAATAAGTTGTCCCTAGTGTGTGTGTGAGATAGAGTTAATGTGAGTGGTTCGCTGGTCGCTGTTGACTCGTGTTCCGCACTAAACTAAAACTAAACTCAAATAGAATTGTGTTCCCACTGTGCTTCATCACTTGTTTCAAAGTGAAAATAACTCAATTATTTTAATTTATATGAGTGTTAATTTATGCAATAAAGTTCAAGACACCATTGCATTTTCTGAAATCAGTTCATGCAGGTACACAGTTCCCTGAGTGGATTGAAAGATAGGGTGAAGGCAAGGAAGGTCCCAACCCAACAGGTCACCAACCCCTTTTCTCCAGATCTTCTCCGTGACCTTTTTCACCGGTCATGCTGGCGCAGCGGTAGAGTTGCTGCCTTACAGCGAATGCTGCGCCGGAGACCTGGGTTCGATCCCGACTACGGGCGCTGTCTGTACGGAGTTTGTACGTTCTCCCCGTGATCTGCGTGGGTTTTCTTCGAGATCTTCGGTTTCCTCCCACACTCCAAAGATGTACAGGTTTGTAGGTTAATTGGCTTGGTAAATGTAAAAATTGTCCCTAGTCTGTGTAGGTTAGTGTTTATGTGTGGGGATCGCTGGCCGGCAGGAACCCATGGGCCAAAGGGCCTGTTTCCACATTGTATCTCTAAACTAAACTAAACTAAAAGATGTTGCCTGACCTGCTGACATACTCCAACACTTTGTGTCTATCTTTAGTGTAAACCAACCTCTTTGTTTCTACAAAATATCATAATAAGTGCAGACTACCTCTGCAAAGAATGAGTGATGTGTTTAAGCACAAAATAAAAGTCATGCAATAACCCACGCCTGATCTTGCAACCTCTATTTACTACCCCCCACCCCCCACCAACCCCGCCTCAGCCTGGTTATTCAAATCACTGCTAATCTTCAAGACCCCCTTACAACTCAACTGAGTTTGAATTGAGTTTACTGTCACGTGTACCAAGATACTGTGAAAAACTTTGGTTGCATGCTAACCAGTTAGTGGAAAGACTATACTTGAATATAACTGAGCCAATCTGAGTGTACAGATACATGATAAAGCGTAAAACGTGATTAAGTTTATTGCAAGATAATGTTAGTAAAGTCCCATCAAAGATAGCCCGAGGGTCTCCAATGTTGTTCAGGACTGCTCTCTAGTTGTTGGTAGGATGGTTCAGTTGCCTTATAACACCTGGGAAGAAACTGTCCCTGAATGTGGAGGTGTGCGTTTTCACACTTCTAAACCTTTTGCCAGATGGGAGAGGGGAGAAGCGGGAGTGGCCAAGGTGCGACTCATCCTTGATTATGCTGTTGACCTTGCAGAGGCAGCATGTGGTGTAAATGGAGTCAATGGAAGAGAGGTTGGTTTGGGTGATGGTCTGGGCTGCGTCCGCAATACCCTTCAATTCTCTGATCTTTGGATCAGCTCTGGTTTTTTCCTCTTTTGGAGAATCTTCGGAAATTTCTCGACTGAAGAAAGCCCACAAATAAATTTAAGTTGTTGTTGTTATTGGTGGGAATGACAGGTAGGGGCCAAATGCCAAGAAAGAGAGTTACGGAGAGCCTACTGCCATAAGTACTACATTAAAATGATAAACATTACTGCAAGATTTCACCGTGAATTGATGAACAAAAACAATGCTTGCATGCTTGATACAAGTCGTGTCCATTGGTTTGGAAGAGATTTTTGCTGCATGTTGCTCTGTAAACAAAGAGGATTGAGAAAGATGAACTGCAATATCGCAGTGGGAAAATCCTTGAGCTAAACCATGATATTCAAAATAACGGCAGGAACAACATCAACTATAGTGTTGCAACTTTGCCAATAAATATTTCAGACTTAAGTCAAAGATATTACTATGGTTTTAAAATGAAATAATTTAATAATTAAACTTTAAAGCAGGATAAAATGGTAGTCTGGTGATTCTGTAATGTTTTAGTGTAGTTTAGTTTAGTTTAGTTCAGAGATACAGCGCAAAAACTGGCCTTTCGGCCCACTGAGTCCATACCCACCAGCGATCCCCGCACATTAGCCTCACACACTATCCTGCACACACTAGGGACAATTTACACACACACCAAGCCAATTAACCAATTCACGTGTAGGTCTTTGGAGTGTGGGAGGAAACCGAAGATCTTGGAGAAAACCCACGTGGTCATGGGGAGAACGTACACACTCTGTACAGGCAGACATAATTGTCTTAAGGGAATATTCCAAGTTATCACACAAGACCAGATACAAGTAGAGAAGACCATCTGGGAAATCTGCAGACTTATTATTGAACAGTTTGTCTTCATCAGACTTCCTAAAACTATCTCCTCCAGCTGTTGGTTCCAAACACCCACCACCCTTTGTATGAAAAAGTTACCCCTCAGATTTGCATAAAATCTTTCCCCGTTCACCTTAAATACAGGTAGGTACAGGTGATTGGTGGTGGTGGTGGTGGTGGTGATGGTGTGTGTATGTGGGGGGGGGGGGGTTGTTAGGCAGATGCTTGGAACAAAGGGCAGAGACTAAAACTGAAGGTGTGAGACCAAGGCAATGAAGAGTTACAAATTGTGAAGCCAGAGGAAGGAATGGGAGTGGAGGGAAAGGGGAGAAATAGGTGCGAGTCTAGGTGGAGGGAGGGGGAATAAAGGAGGGGGAGGGGTGTTGGGGAGAAAATGGAGCAGGGGGGAGGAGGTAAAGTTTTAGGGGTTACCGAAAATTAGAGAACCTGATAAATATCTGTTAGACAGGCAGTGCGGTGTCTGTAAGGGGTTCAGATTGGGGTCTAAAGGAAATTGGAAGAAGTCTTTAAATCACAGGAGTACAGGTCTTTTCAGGGAGATGAAGAAAGTTGTAGGAAGGAACTGGTTTAAACCGAAGTTAGACACAAAAAGCTGGAGTAACTCTGCAGGTCAGACAGCATCGCTGGAGAAAAGGAATGGGTGACGTTCAGGGTCGAGACCCTTATTCAAAATGGGTCTGGCGAAGGTCTGGGAAGGCCCTGGCCTGAAAAGAACATCTGATCATTTCCCTCCACAGATGCTGCCTGACCCCTTTGAGTTCTTCCGGCAGTTTATTTTTTGGTCCCTTCTGTGAGATGTGGACAACTGAACTTGTTCTGGATTGATGAGCAACGCACTGTCATAGACATGACTGGCCAAACGCCCTCTGATCCTGCTGTGGATTTTGTGCTATTTTAATGCAACCTAGTTAAGGGTTAGCACTTCCACTAAAGGAGAAATAACAATGTCATACAGCAGCATTAGACACTCAGCTATTAATATCATGGGCAATAACTTTGAGAGTGAAATCTTCATTGTTCGCTGGCATTGCTAACTTTGTCCTTGTGATCCTTTGTTCCGCATTTACAAAAGGAAAGGGATTACTTTCTCCATGAATTTTTATCAACGGGTCTTATCTGGAAAAGCAGTATCAGAAATCTTGTCAATCCTCTTTTTTATTACCAAAAGTAATTCAGTTTTTTTTGTAGTTCTTTAAAGCTTCAATTTCCAGAATTGTTATTTAGTTTAGTTTAGAGATACAGCGCGGAAACAGGCCCTTCGGCCCATCGGGTCCACGCCGACCAGCAATCTCTGCACACTAGCACTATCCTACACAGTAGGGACAATTTATAATCTTTACCGAAGCCAATTAACCTACAAACCTGCACGTCTTTGGAGTACGGGAGAAAACCAAAGCTCCCGGGGAAAACCCATGCGGGTCACGGGAGAATGTACAAACTCCGTAGTCAAGATCAAACCCGGGTCTTTGGCGCTGTAAGGCAGCAACTCTACTCCTACACCACCGTGCCTCCCCTGCCCTATATTACTGCCTTTTAAAAACCTAGTCCATCTTAGGTACTGATCTTCCCACCATCAAAGGGATGCACTGGAGATGCTGCCTCCAGGAGGCAGCCAACATCATTATAGGTCCACCCTGGCCACGCTCTTTTTCAGTCCTACCATCGGGAAGAAAGTTCAGGAGCCAGAAAACCGTGTCCTGCAGGGAGAGGAACAGCTTCTTCACTGCAACCATCAGACTCTTGAACACTAACATCAGCTACTACAAGTCTGTGCCTTTGGTTATACTATAGACCTCAGTTGTTTTGCACTAGTAACATGGGGTTATTAATTCATTTATTTAATTAAAAATATATATTTATCTGTGCATTGCATTTACAGTTTTAGAATAGTTTAGAGATGCAGCATGGAAACAGGGTGTTCAGCGCACCAAGTTCACGCCGACCAGTGGTCACCCCATACACTATGTCCTACACACTAGGGACAATTTACAATCTTGAACGAAGCCATTTAACCGACCAACATGTACGTCTTCGGAGTGTGGGAGGAAACCGGAGCACCTGTGGAAAGCCCACGTGGTCACGGGGTGAACGTGCAAACTGTGTGCGAACTGTCCCGTGGTGGGAGATCCGTGCTGTATCTCTAAACTAAACTGAACGATATCCTACCGGTGTGTAGAAAGGGGCTGCAGGTGTTGGTTTACACCAAAGATAGACACAAAATACTGGAGTGACTCAGCAGGTCAGGCAGCATCTCTGGAGAAAGGAAATTGTATTGTATTGTATTGTATATCTTTATTATCATTTTTCCTGAGTACTTACATACCCAGAGGAAACGAAAAAACGTTGCTCAACCAGTGTCCATTCAGTGTGCGGTAAAAAATAAATAGAAATAAAAATAAAAATACATATATCATGAGTTCCAATCGGCAGCGGCACGACAATGGCTCTGCTTCAGTGTGTCCAGGTTGGTGGTTGGTGCGCGATACTTTGGCAGGGGGCAAAGTCCGTTTATCAGTCTTATAGCCTGCGGGAAGAAGCTGAGGAGCATCCTGCTGGTTTTGCAGCTGATGCTCCTGTACCTCTTCCCAGATGGCAGGATGGAGAATATGTGATGCGATGGGTGGTAGGGGTCTTTGATGATGGAGATGGCTCTGCTGATACATCTCTTCCTGTATAAGTCCAGCAGGAAAGGGAGTGGAGCACCAATAATCCTGCTGGCGGTCTTCACAATCCTGTCCAGTTGGTGCCGTTCGTACGCCTTGCAGCTCCCGAACCAGGAAGTGATGCCGTAGGTTAATGTGCTCTCGATTGTCCCCCTATAAAAAGTTCGTAAGTGTGCAGTGGGGAGACCTGCTTTCCGTAGTCTTCGGACGACTACTGATGACTCTTTGATCTTCTTTCCTCAACTAGAATTCCCAGCCCTCATCCTGCCATGCACCATCTTCCTCACAGGCATCATCTGACACACTTTGCTGACCTATTTATGGTAATAAAGCTTACATCACCTCAAATCTATTTGCCCCTAGCTGTTCCCTGCTCTGTATTTGCTGGAAACTCAAATTGGTTTAGCTTCGCCTGGCATTGGCAAAACCACTGGCTGCTATACATTCACACATGAAAGGCACCCTCACCGATAGCCCGCCTCCTAAATGTTCTACCTCACAATCTCAGACATTCTTTAAATACTAACTCTTACAATCAAACCTTTGGTCATCCCTCTGTACATCTCCCTCCATTGGATATGATCCATGTTTAATACACTCATAGGAAACTCAGGTTATTTTCCATTATTTGAAGCAACTTACAGTATATGAGTTGTCCTTTCATAACTCACTGTTAATTGTAGGGCAAAGCATCCAGAAATAAGTCATAAAGCAGGCGTGGGTTCTTGTGGATTGTGGTGTGTTGAGTCACTGCTAATTGCACGCAGTGTCTCATTTAAGCCAAGTCCAGTGTGGACCCCATCAAACTGATACAGCCGAGACAAGAGAAACTCATACTAAATTACAGCCCTCTAGTCCCCGGCAACATGTACATTTATACGAAGAACTACTCATGTGATGGAACCATGAAAGGCCTGGCTGGCTTAAAGTAGGAATCATGGGTCAAAACCAGTCCCGAGCGCATGGTGGCGCAGCGGTAGAGATGTTGCCTTGCAGTACTTGCAGCACCGGAGTCCTGGGTTCGATCCCGACTATGGATGCTGTCTGTACAGAGTTTGTACGTTCTCCCCATGACCGCATGGGTTTTCTCTGATATCTTTGGTTTCCTCCCACACTCCAAAGAAGTACAGGTTTGTAGGTTAATTGGCTTGGTATGTGTAAAATTGTCGCTAGGATAGTGTTAATGCGCAGGGAACGTTGGTCGGCGCGGACTCGGTGGGCCGAAGGGCCCATTTCCATGCTGTAATTGTAAACTACACTAAACTAAACTAAAACCCTAATAATCCACAGCCTTATTGGCATTGTTTTTGGTTTATTATCAACACATGCTCGAAGACGAATCTCATCAAATCATACTCTACATGAGTACAACCAAGCCACGTGGCTGCACAGTAGCGCAGTGGTAGTGATGCTGCCTAACAGCGCCAGAGCTCAAACCTGAACAAGGAGTGCTGTCTGTACAGGGTTGGTTCGCTCTCCCCGTGACCGCATGGGTTTCTTCCAGGTGCTCTGGTTTCCTCCCACATTCGGAAGACGGAAAGGTTTGTAGGTTAATTGGGTCTGTAAATTATTCCTGGCTTGTAGGATAGAACTAGTGTGCGGGTGATCACTGGTTGGCATGGACTTGCTGGGCCAAAGGGCCTGTTTCCACACTGTATCTCTGAACATAGTGCAGCGGCCAGCACAATGAGAAAAATCCCAGAGTGCGGAATATAGTGTTAAGGGCCTGTACACCAGCATGTGACTCCATGCGGTGAGCGCAACCTAACGTGGTCGCCTGAGCCGTACGGCCTCGCGGGGCCGGTCCCACTTCGATCGCCGGAGCCATATGGAGTTGTGTGATGGTCCCGATATCACGCGGGGCTCCGAAAAACTGACCGTGTTCAAAAATTCCACACGGCAACGGCCTGTCGGCCTGCAGCTGCCTCGACACATTACGTACCGCCTCGACTTCGTGCCTCAGTGACCCTCTCTCTGTGCCTCCGTGACCCTCTCTCTGTGCCTCTGTGGCCCTCTCTCTGTGCCTCCGTGACCCTCTCTGTGAGTGTCTCCGTGACCCTCTCTGTGTGTGGCTCCGTGACCCTCTCTGTGTGTGGCTCCGTGACCCTCTCTGTGTGTGGCTCCGTGATCCACTCTGTGCGCCTCCCTCTCTGTGTGCCTCCGTGACCCTCTTTCTGTGCCTCCGTGACCCTCTATCTGTGTGCCTCCGTGACCTCTGTGTGCCTCTCTGTGACCCTCTGTGTGTGTCTCCGTGTCTCTCTCTCTGCGTCCCTCTCTGTCCTTGCCAACTTACTGCGGACTTCGCTCCAACTTCACGCCACTTCGCGCCACTCACCTGACCTCTGCGCGGCCCCCGCTGCCGGTTTGGTCGTGCTCACCGCATGCAGGTCGCGTGCTCGTGGGACAGGCCCTTTACAGTGTTATAGCATTCCAGTTACAGAGAATCTGTGGTGCCGAAGTGACAGATTTCTCCGGACTGTTGGGTGTAACTCCTGGTAGAGCTGCTGCCTCACAACGCCAGTAACCTGCATTTAATCCTGACCTCGGCTGTGAATTTGCGTGCTCTCCTTGTGGGTTTCGTCCTGGTGCTCCGGCTTCCTTCCACATCTCAAAGACGTTCAGGTTTGTACGTTACTTAGTCTCTGTAACACAGACCATAGTGTGGATACGAGAGTGGGAGACTTAGAACTAGTCTACATATCCCACTCTCGTATCTACACTAATTAGTTTTAGTTTAGTTTAGTTTATTGTCACGTATACTGAGATACAGCAAAAAGCTTTTTTGTTGTGTGCTATCCCGTCAGTGGAAAGACTACGCATGATTACACTTGAGCCATCCACAGTTTACAGATACAGGATAAAGGGATAATGTTTAGTGCAAGAAGGGAATAACCTTTAGTATGAGTTACACAATTAATACCCAACTAATGCCCAGATATGTTTCTATTTCCCACTTTTTGATGTTATACAGTAGTGTAATATATTTTCTGGTGAACCTGGTGAGTTTATAGAGTGATTTCACGGTTGACACTTGATCCTTACTTGACCCTTACTGTTGCCATGCAACGCCTTCCAGCGGCGAACGTCAGGTAAGCACTTACTATGGCTGCCAGTACAGCGGGCCCGTCTTCGGTCGCAGCATCCAGACTCCACGCTGACTGGTTCCACACTCGCGAACCCTGGGCCGTCTGTCCACGCAGCCGGTGCTTAGTGGCTGAAACGTGGCCGCGGGGCTACAGACAGCCCGGCATCCCGGGGAGGGGGAAATCACCCCATGTGGGGGTCGTGGTCCGGGGTGAATCACCTGGTGTGTGGGTCAGGGGTGAATCACCCGGTGTGTGGGCCGGGGTTCAGAGTGCTCAGTCACCCTCCAGCCCCAGGTGGTCGTGGGCCAGGACTTGCCCTCAATCCGCCGGCACGCTGCTCTTTTATCCCACTGAATGTATGCCGGACGTTGCCTTGTACTCCAGAAGGCTTGAGTGACTCCAGGTGTCACACCCTTTGACCTTATGACCTTCCGTGCAACCTCCTTATAGGAAGTGGGAAAGATGCAGCTCTCCAGACCTGGGGAGCGGCCACAAACCCAGCCGCATTCCCGACGTCTGTTATTCCTCGGGCCAACCCCACGTCTGGTCCTGACCCCGGCAGGACTGCAGGCCCTCAGTTCTGGCAACACACCCCACCGTACCTTGGACCCCTGCCCAATGGTTCAATGTTTCTTGTCATGTACGCACAGCACAGTGAGGTTCTTGTGCACATCCCACAAATGCACAGTCGTCATGTTTTGCCGCCGTTTACAATGAAAAAGTCCACGTCCGGTCCCCATGCTGGAAATGCAGATGCGCACCTGATCCAGGTAAGTCCAGGCTGCTGCAGGCAGGCCCGTGGCCCGACCTCCCTCTCCTCGCCCCAACGCCTCAGTGTCCTGGGGGCGCCTCCTGCAGCCGGCCTTGAAGGCGCTGGAGGCAATCCTCCTCCTATCGGCCCACTCCTCGCGTCCGTCGTCGCCAGCGGCTCCATCATCCCCCGGGGCTTCTGAGCTTTGTTCTGGGGCCTTGTTCTCGCTGGCCTCCTGCTCCTTGTTCTCGCTGGCCACTGGGGCCTTGTTCTCGCTGGCCACTGGGGCCTTGTTCTCGCTGGCCGCCGGCTCCTTGTTCTCGCTGGCCTCCGGCTCCTTGTTCTCGCTGACTACTGGGGCCTTGTTCTCGCTGGCCTCCGGCTCCTTGTTCTCGCTGGCCGCCGGCTCCTTGTTCTCGCTGGCCGCCGGCTCCTTGTTCTCGCTGGCCTCCGGCTCCTTGTTCTCGCTGGCCACTGGGGCCTTGTTCTCGCTGGCCACCTGCTCCTTGTTCTCGCTGGCCACCTGCTCCTTGTTCTCGCTGGCCGCCGAGGCCTTGTTCTCGCTGGCCACCGGCCTCTTGTTGTCGCTGGCCACTGGGGCCTTGTTCTCGCTGGCCACCGGCCTCTTGTTGTCGCTGGCCACTGGGGCCTTGTTCTCGCTGGCCACCTGCTCCTTGTTCTCGCTGGCCGCCGAGGCCTTGTTCTCGCTGGCCATTGGGGCCTTGTTCTCGCTGGCCTCCGGCTCCTTGTTCTCGCTGGCCACTGGGGCCTTGTTCTCGCTGGCCACCTGCTCCTTGTTCTCGCTGGCCACTGGGGCCTTGTTCTCGCTGGCCACTGGGGCCTTGTTCTCGCTGGCCACTGGGGCCTTGTTCTCGCTGGCCTCCGGCTCCTTGTTCTCGCTGGCCATTGGGGCCTTGTTCTCGCTGGCCTCCGGCTCCTTGTTCTCGCTGGCCATTGGGGCCTTGTTCTCGCTGGCCTCCGGCTCCTTGTTCTCGCTGGCCACTGGGGCCTTGTTCTCGCTGGCCACCTGCTCCTTGTTCTCGCTGGCCTCCGGCTCCTTGTTCTCGCTGGCCACTGGGGCCTTGTTCTCGCTGGCCACCTGCTCCTTGTTCTCGCTGGCCGCCGAGGCCTTGTTCTCGCTGGCCGCCGGCTGCTTGTTCTCGCTGCCCACTGGGGCCTTGTTCTCGCTGGCCACCTGCTCCTTGTTTTCGCTGGCCACTGGGGCCTTGTTCTCACTGGTCACTGGGGCCTTGTTCTCGCTGGCCACTGGGGTCTTGTTCTCGCTGGCCACTGGGGCCTTGTTCTCGCTGGCCACTGGGGCCTTGTTCTCGCTGGCCACTGGGGTCTTGTTCTCGCTGGCCACCGGCTCCTTGTTGTCGCTGGCCACTGGGGCCTTGTTCTCGCTGGCCACCGGCCTCTTGTTGTGGCTGGCCGCCGAGGCCTTGTTGTCGCTGGCCGCCGGCTCCGCTCCAGCACGGCTCAGCACCGTTCTGCACCACCGCGGCGCCCGTTTAGAACCAATCAATGATAGAGCTATTGAATGCCGAACCATCTCCATTTCCCAAGCCATCAGACACCACTATTTAGATGCTGTTTAGAGATAAGGCATGGAAACAGGCCCTTCGGCCCACTGAGTCCATGCCAACCATCGATCACCCTGTACACTACCTCTATATTATCCCACTCTTGCATCCTACACACTCGGGCAAGTTATAGAAGCCAATTAACATACAAACATGCACCTCTAAGATCTGAGAGGAAACTAGAGCACCCGGAAACATGCAAACTCCGCACAGACAGACAGGATGGGACCCGGGCCCCCAGCGCTGTGGGAGCAGCAGCTCTACCGCTGCGTCACTGTGTGCTGCCTGGGATTATTGGAGTTTTACTTATTACACTTGCAGCACCATCCACTTGCCTAGTGAGGGATGCGATTTAGAATAGCAACTGCAAACCTGGGTGGTGCCTCCCGCTTGTCCAAGATCAACAAGAAAGCATTGATTAAACTCGCCGGGATGCATCAAATGCAGGCACTCAGCATGGAGCTACTTTAGTGGGCTTTCTTTAATCATGTCAGCCACCTAGAATGCAGCTGGGCAATATATTCTTCATGTGAGTAATTAACAGCATTAAATGCAGCGGAGCAGCAAGATCACAAAAGTAGGTTGAAGACGATCCTAACAATCTTGCAAAGAATTATTGCTTCCTGTGAAATGGAACATATCCATTGTGCCTCTTTTAGTCTGTCATTGCATTAGTCTCATCTTTCCTGCTTTTTGCAAAATTGCTGCCTGTAGTCAGCTGTATAAACCAGAGCCTGCACTCAATACAAAGCTGGCAGAGGGCTGATCACTCATGGTCTTGGAGGACCCTAGAGATTGGAACCACCTACCAAGGTCAACCTAGATGCAGGTGTCAATGAAATAATAAATGGTTTAGTTTAGTTTAGAGATACAGCGCGGAAATAGCCCACCTAGTCCGCCCCGACCAGCGATCCCCACACACTAACGCTATCCTACACACTCAAGGGACAATTTACAATTTTACCGAAGCCAATTAATCTACAAATCTGTACATCTTTGGATTGAGAGAGGAAACCGGAGCTCCCGGAGAAAACTCACGCGGGTCACGGAGAGAACTATAAAATCTGTACGGACAGCATCCGTAGTCAGGATCGAACCCGGGTCTATGACGCTGTGAGGCAGCAGCTCTACCGCTGCGCCACCGTGCCGTCAATGGTGATGAACAGAATTCAAGCACATAGCCAATGGAACATTGCTGTGATCCATCAACACTGGCAGCTATTGGACCCTTTGCAGCTAGACAATTGGGGGGGAAAGATTGAATGGGAGCCCAAGGGGCAACCTTCTTACACAAAAAGGTAGGTACATGGAATGAGCTGCCAGAGGAGGCAGGTACTAGGTCAGGCAGCACCTCTGGTCTCTGGAGAACATGGATTTCACTGTACCCACACGTGACAATAATAATCAACTAAACTAAACTAGGTGCTATTTTGGGTCAGGATCCTTCTTCAGACTGTTGATAAATGCACAAAATCTCTTGCCCAGATTAGAGGAATTGAGAGTGTAGATGGGTCATGTTGGTGGGTGTGGGCAAGGTATGCTGAAGGGCATGTTTCCATGCTCTCTGACTGTGTGACTATGACATTTCTAAGCAGTTGTACTGGACTTTATGTGACATTGATCTAAACAGTGGTACAGCGGTAGAGTTGCAGCACCAGAGACCCGGGTTCGATCCTGACTATGGACGCTGTCTGTGTGGAGTTTGTACGTTCTCCCCGTGACCAGCATGGGTTTTCTCTGGGATCTCCGACACTCCAAAGACGTACAGGTTTATAGGTTAATCGGTTTGGTATAATTGTAAATTGTCCCCAGTGCGTGTAGGATATTGTTAATGCGCGAGGATCACTGGTTGGCGTGGACTCGACGGGCCGAAGGGTCTGTTTCTTTGCTGCATTTCCAAACTAAACTAAAAAATGCGTATTAGTTGGCTATTGTCTTGCTCCATTTCGTTAACCACCTATTCCAATGTTGATTTAAACCCTGGTATAGTAATGCAGATGCATTGAGGTGAAGCTGCAAGATTGAATTCCTTTCACTTCGAGAAGTTGTGTCTCCGTACCTCTGTGGGTTCGCCTTCAGACTTCGAAGACGTTCAGTCAAGTTTATGTGTAACTCGTTTAGAAGTTGCTAAGTATGTCAGCCTCTCTGGTGTTTACTTATGTAAAAGTATGTCACGGTGATACTTTAATGGATGATGGTTCCCCTTTTGCCAATAAGCTATAAAGCACTGTCATAGTATAACAGATCGTGCCGCTGAGAGAATGGTACAATATAATTTAGAAGACATTCAGATGAAAAAGCATTATTCTTCTGAAACTGAAACTGTTCTTCTGAATTTGGTTATTGCTCATTAGTATAAGTTTGTTTATGTAAGATTTACTGCTTATTACTTCTGACACTGTTCTCTTTCATTTTTCAGTAACACCATACAGGTGTAACATTCAGAATAAAAGGACGTACCTTAAGAAAGGAGATGAGGAGGAACTTCTTTAATAAGAGGGTAGTGAATCTGTGGAATTCATTGCCACAAATGGCTGTGGAGGCCAAGTTCTTAAGGCACAGTTTGACAGATTCTCGATTAGTAATGGGTGTCAGGGGTTATGGGAAGAAAGTAGGAGAATGGTTTTGAGAGGGAACGATATATCAGCCACGATTGAATGGTTGGAGTAGGCTTTGTTCGTTTTAGAGATACGGCGTGGAAACAAGCCCTTCGGCCCATCATCCGCGCCACCCAGGGATCCCCGCACACTACCACAATCCTACACACACTAGGGACAATTTACATTTATACAAAGCCAAATAACCGATAAACCTGTACGTCTTTGAAGTGTGGGAGGAAGCTGAAAAATGTCTCTGAAAACCCACGCAGGTCACAGGAGAACGTACAAACTCCATACAGACAGTACCCATAGTCAGTGTGTAAGAAGGAACTGCAGATGCTGGTTTAAACCGAAGATAGACATAAAAAGCTGGAGTAACTCAGCGGGACAGGCAGCATCTCTGGAGAGAAGGAAAGTGTGACATTTCGTTTCAGGTCGGGTCTGAATAAGGGTCTCGACCCGAAACGTCACCCTTTCCTCCTCTGCAGAGATGCTGCCTGTCCCGCTGAGTTACTCCAGCTTCTTGTGTGTGCCCATAGTCAGGATAAAACCTGGGTCTCTGGTGCTGTAAGGCAGTAGCTCTACCACTGCTCCACCCTGCTGCCCAAATGACATAAAAACTATATTGGCCGTATGGCCTAATTCTGCTCCGAGAACTTATGAACATGAACAGAATCAGCAGAACTTTGGAACTAAAAGACTAACAGATACCTAACCACATGTATCAGTGATTGCATCTGTGAAATGAAGACTCTAATTCCCACTTGATTCCCTAGTTTTCCGCACACAGTATCGGCACTGGTTTCGGAACAAGCACACGAGGGAATTGAACAAAATGTCAGACTAAATTAGATTCATAATTTTAATGGGATGGCACATCAGTTTATTAGAGGCAAGATTAATTTACCCCGTGGATGTGCAGTGTGAGAACGTGCGTGCGAGTGCAGTCGGTGTTTCTGAATCTCTCTAAGAATTTTTTTTTTAAGTGGAAGTTGAAACAACGTGAGTAATTTTGGGCAGCGAGTTGGTGGAGGAAATGAGTGGAAATGAAAATCGGGGTCAATTCTATAATTGGTGAGCAATGTATTTCACCAATTTACCGCAGAAGAAGTGAAGGTGAAGTGATTTGCAATATCTCAGAATAACCATGTTGCACGTATTCAGTCTTGTGAAAAAAATAGAACAGTCACGTCTTTATGTTGCTGCAATTTATATATAAGTGCACAAACAAATGTTGTTTGTTCTTATAATATATTAGAGAGGATATAGTCCATTTAACCATTTTAAACCAAACATTTTTTACTGCAGTGCCTGTCAAGAACCTTCAAGAACCTTGACTACCGCCCTATGTCTTGACAAAGTGTTCTACTTTCCCGCATATAGACTGACAGTAAAGTTTTAATGTCAAGGATTGCAGTGGCAACATATCACTTTGCAGCACAAACTTTTATTCCTTCTTTTCTCTCTTTCCCACTCCCTGTCATTGTGCATATAGAAACGATGGAAGCACTAGATTGGGATTTGGGATGAATGTGCAATCCAAAGCTTTCTTTAGTTTTAGTTTTTAGAGATCCAGCGCGGAAACAGGCCCTTCGGCCCACCGAGTCCACACCGACCAGCGATACCGCACACCTACACTATCCGACACACACTAGGGACCGCGCCGCCCTTTCATGGGATACTGCGAGCTGGAGAGGCCATTTTGACCCTCCAAAGGTAGACACAAAGTGCTGGAGTAACTTTTTCGCACATTGGCCTTCATCCATCAGAGTACTGAGTATAGAGAAGATAGACACAAAATGCTGGAGTAACTCAGAGGATCAGGCAGCATCTCTGGAGAAATTGAATTTCGGGTTGAGACCATTCATCAAAGTATCGAGGTTGGGAGGACATGATACAATTATATAAAACGTTGGTGAGGCCACATTTAGAGTATTGTGCTCAGTTCTGGGCACCATGTTATAGGAAAGATGTTGTCAAGCTGGAAAGGGTGCAGAGAAGATTTACGAGGATGTTGCCAGGACCCGAGGGCCTGAGCTTTCGGGAGAGGTTGAGCAGACTAGCAGTTTATTCCTTAGAATACAGGAGGATCAGGGGTGATTTTATAGAGTGTACAAAATCATGAGAAGAATAGATCGGGTAGACGCACAGTCTCTTCCCCAGAATAGAGGAATCGAGAACCAGACGTCATAGGTTTAAGATGAGGGGGGGAATCTTTAATGGGAACTTGAGGGGTGAATTTTTCACACAAAGGGTGATGGGTGTATAGAATGAGCTGCCCGATGAGATAGTTGAGGCAGGAACTGTCGACATATTTAAGGAACATTTAGACAAATACTTGGAGAGGAGAGTGTGAGAGGGATATGGGCCAAACGCAGGCTGGTGGGACAAGTGTCGATGGGGCATGTTGGTTGGTGTGGTCACGTTGGGCCAAATGGTCTGTTTCCACGCTATATCAGTCTATGACTCTACGGCTACAACTCCACGGGTCAAGCGGCATCGCTGGAGGAAAAGGATGGGTGACGTTTCCAGTCGGGACCCTTCTTTTGATCCTGCAATCAGCTTGCGTTTGAATCACAATAACTTAATTCCCAGCCAGTTTGTAATCCCAGAGATACAAAAGACGGCAGAATTTGGAATCTTTGAGCAAAACAAAGGATCTCAGCAGGTCAGGCAGCAGCTACATAGAGAGATGGACAGACTATGTTTTGACCTGCATTGGTTTTCTCTGGGTGCACCGACTAACTCCCACATTCCAAAGGCGTACAGGTTTGTAGGTTAATTGGCTTTGGAAAATTGTACGTTGTCCCTAGTGTGTAGGATAGTGCTAGTGAATGGAGTGATCACTGGTTGGCAAGGACTCAGTGTGCCGAAATCTGGAGTATCTCAGCGGGTCAGGCAGCATCTCTGAAGAGAAAGAATTGATGATGGTTCAGGTCAGAACCCTCCTTCAGATGTCTCCGACCTGAAACGTCACCTATTCACGTATTAGTTTAGTTTAGTTTAGAGATACAGCGCGAAAACAGGCCCACTGAGTCCACACTGACCAGCAACCCCCACACACTAACACTATCTTACACACACTTGGAACAATTAACATTTTATACCAAGCCAATTAACCTACAAACCTGTACGTCTTTGGAGAGTGGGAGAAAACGGAAGATCTCAGAGAAAATCCACGCAGGTCATGGCGAGAATGTGCAAACACAGTACAGACTGCACCCATAGTCAGGATCGAACCAGAATCGAATCTCTGCCGCTGTCAGGCAATAGCTCAACCTGACGCCACCGTGCCACCCATTCTTTTTCTTCATTAAAATGTTCTTTGATCATTCTATTCCAAAGTCTTCCTTTTTTGTTTGAATTAGATGTGAAATCATACTAATGGGATGGGATGTACTGGTTCCTGTTAATTTTATCCTATTCTTGGTCAGGTAGCTGTGTCTCTATATTAACTTGAGGCCATCTTTCACCATGAGTGAGAGCGGTTTGGATGACCTAGTTACCATAAAAGGAAGAGAACCATAGATAGCAAAATGTAGTGTAGTATCACTACCTCTGGTCCCCATTGAGCCACGCAAAAATAGCCATGTATATTCCTGTGACTTTCCCATTTCCTCTCCCTCCCTCCCTCCCTCCCTCCCCGTGTCCCCACAGTCCATTCTGGAAGAGGATTGCTGCTCTTATAGAAACATAGAAATTAGGTGCAGGAGCAGGACATTCGGCCCTTCGAGCCTGCACCGCCATTCAATATGATCATGGCTGATCATCCAACTCAGTATCCTGTACCTGCCTTCTCTCCATACCCCCTGATCCCTTCAGCCACAAGGGCCACATCCAACTCCCTCTTAAATATGGCCAACGAACTGGCCTCAACTACCTTCTGTGGCAGAGAATTCCACAGATTCACCACTCTCAGTGTGAAAAACGATTTTCTCATCTCGGTCCTAAAAGACTTCCCCCTTATCCTTAAACTGTGACCCCTTGTCCTGGACTTCCCCAACATCAGGAAAAATCTTCCTGCTTCTAGCCTGTCCAACCCCTTAAGAATTTTCTAAGTCTCTATGAGATCACCCCTCAATCTTCTAAATTCCAGCGAGTACAAGCCAAGTCTATCCAGTCTTTCTTCATATGGAAGTCGTGCCATCCCAGGAATCAGTCTGGTGAACCTTCTCTGTACTCCCTGTATGGCAAGAATGTCTTTCCTCAGATTAGGAGACCAAAACTGTACGCAATACTCCAGGTGTGGCCTCGCCAAGACCCTGTGCAACTGCAGTAGAACCTCCTTGCTCTTGTGCTCAAATCCTTTTGCTATGAATGCCAACTATATTCATGAATATAGGAGGCAGGATGCAGTAAGTGAGAGTGGGGGGGGGGGGGGGGGTGGGGTGGAGTCCATCATCGCTATTCCTCCTGACTACCATTGCTATGGGTAGAATGGGCAACCATTTTGAATCCAGGCTAAACTATCTACTGTCCCAGAAGAATGGCAATAATGTGGATATTCAGACATGGTTAATGGCTGTGGGGCAAGTGTGTAAGGGTTCAGTTGCTAAGAGGTTGATGTTCCAGAGAAAGGTATGCTTACCATGTATGAAGCGGCTAAGTGGTGCAGCGGTAGAGCTGCTGCCTCACAGCGCCAGAGGCCCAGGTTCGATCCTGACTATGAGCGCTGTCTGCATGGAGTTTGCACGTTCTCCCCGTGACGTGCATGGGTTTTCTCCCGGTGCTCCAGTTTCCTCCCACACTCTAAAGACGTGCATGTTTGTAGGTTCGTTGGCTTCTGTAAAAGTGCAAATTGTATCTAGTGTGTGTAGGATAATATTAGTGTGCGGATTTCTGTGCTGTATCTCTAAACTAAACTAAACTAAATTACTTTATTACATTGTTCTGCAATGTTGTCCCACGTAGCTTGAGATATGTTCTTGGGATTTTCTTGCAGCTGAGGCAATGAGCCTGGAAGACCCTTGGATGCAAGCAACATTGCTGGTGTTTCTACTTTTTGTCAATTGATGCACTGAGTCTGACTGAGTGCAGCTGGAGAGGGCAACTCTCAAATTTAATTACCCTAAACCCTCTTTATTACAGACATTTTTATAATGGATTTTGGTTATAGTGGACTGTCTCTAAGAACACAGACAGCTAATTATACTGTGGAGGCTATAAAAATTGGCAAGGCATTGACATTGATTAGGCATTGACATTGTGTGCAGAAAGGAACTGCAGATGCTGGTTGACACCGAAGATAGACGCAAAATGCTGGAGTAACTCAGCGGGACAGGCAGCATCTCTGGAGAGAAGGAATGGGTGACGCTTCGGTTCGAGACACATCAGACATTTCTTCAGAGATGCTGCCTGACCTGCTGAGTCACTCCAGCATTTTGTGTCTATCAAGTCATTGAAATTGACAAGCAAGCACTTCGATTGACACTTAACTCTATTAGACAGCCTTTAGTATTTTTAGCTTTCAGTAACAAAAATACGTTTTTAGCTGTTAAAGAGAACTTTGTGTTTGAAAACAACATTGTTTCAGGGAGTGTCGGCTAGGTGGTTGAAGCCAATCCCTTATTTGGTTATAGCGGACAATTGGTAATAACGGACACCATATTTCCCCCTCCTATGGTTCGTTATAACAAAGGTTTACTGAGGATCAATTTGAAGAAGGGTCAGTTTGAAACATCACCTATCCATGTTCTCCAGAGATGCTGGCTGACCTGCAGAGTTACTCCAGTACTATGTGTGTTTTTTGTTTGTAAACCACCATCTGCAGTTCTCTAGCTTACGCCTCCTTTTGGCCTTCTGCCCTTGGTGGCACTATTAGTTTTGTTCTTTTCAGACTTTCAGCAGCACAGCACAATGGTGGAGTTGCTGCTTTAGGTGCAGGTTTGTGGGATAATTGGCTTGGTAATATTGTAAATTGTCCCTAGTGTGTGCCGGATAGTGTTGTTGTACGGGGATTGCTGGTCGGTTTGGAATCATTGGGATGAAGGGCCTGTTTCTGCTCTGTATCTCTAAATTGAGTAAAACAAACTAAACATCAAATGGAAACCCAACTATCTACCCCCATGATGTGCCCTGGTCCTGATGGTGCCCCTGTGAAAGGCACTAATCCACGTTGGTGATCTTCTTAAATGTCCACCTCTCATGTGAAGAAACAATTGGAGGTGAAAGAAAGTTGGCTTAGACCGGGCGAGGTATGAATGCTCTGCAAAGTGCCACTGTGAGTCTGAAGAAGGTCTCAACCCGAAACGTCACCTATTCCTTCGCCTCACCCGCTGCTTTTCTCCAGCATTTTGTCTACCTTCGATTTTCCCAGCATCTGCAGTTCTTTCTTAAACAAACTGTGATATTTCAGTCACTGTTGAAATAAGTTCATGTTCATATGTAATTGGAGAATAAATTACGCCATTTGACCCATCAAGTCTACTCTGCCTTTCAATCAAGGCTGATCTATCTTTCAAAATCTCCACCTCATTCTCCTGCCTTCTCTCCATAACTCTCGACCAATCGGTCATCTATCAATCTCCGCCTTATGACATCCTCCACAACCATCTTTAGCAATGTATTCCACAGATTCACCACCCCCCTGACACCCGTACTAATCAAGAACCTATTAATCTCCACCTTAACAATGACGGGCTCCACAGCCATCTGTGGCAATTAATTCCACAGATTCCCCTCCCTCTGACTAAAAACATTTCTCCTAATCTCCTTTCTAAAGGTAAGTCCTTTTATTCTGAGGATGTGCCTTTGGTTCTAGACTCTCCAACTAGTGGAGCCATCCTCTCCACATCTACTCTATTCAGTGGTCTATCTATCAAGTCACTCCATCAAGTGACCATGGTGGCAAAGACATAAATGTGTGGCTGGAGTCCTGGTCGCATCTCTCAGTTCCACGACCATCTGCTCAGCAGTTGTAGCATGTATGATGTTCAAATGGAAACCTCTCTCTCCCCTCCTCCTGCAAGGGAGCAGAGAAGAAACATGTTGAGAGGGAGTACATTTTTGAAAACATAATTTAAAGTACACAATACCTATTACAGAGAAGCTTTTGCCAGCTGTTATATACTACCCTAAAGCATCATGGTTGGACTGTACTTAATGAAGATAACTAAGGGAGAGGGAAGAAACTGCCTAAAGACGAGGGTGAATGGATAGAGGGAAGTGTTAGAGTGTACATAGAGACAAAAGCATTAGGGCGGCAGGGTGGCTCAGCGATAGAGTTGCTGCCTTAAAGCATTAGAGACCCGGGTTCGATCCTGACTACGGGTGCTGTCTTCGTGGAGTTTATATGTTCTCCTTGTGACCGTGTGGGTTTTCTCCGGGTGCACCGGTTTCCTCACACACTCCAAAGACCTACAGTTTTGTAGGTTAATCGGCTTCTGTAAAATTGTCATTTGTGCTAGCGTGTAGAATAATGCAAGTGTACGGGGTGACCGCTGGTCAGCGTGGACTCAATGGGCCGAAGAGCCTGTTTACACGCTGTAGCTCTAAAGTCTAAGGTCTAATGCATGGGCACACCTGGAGGATGTTTCCTTGTCATAGAGTCATATAGTGTGGAAACAGGCCCTTCGGCCCAACTTGCCCACACTGGCCAACATGTCCCAGATACACTAGTCTCGCAATAAGATCACCCCTCATCCTCCTGTGCTTCAAGGAATAAAGTCCCTGCCTGCTCAACGTCTCCCTATAGCTCGAACCCTCTATCCCAGGCAACATCCTTGTAAATCTTCTCTATACCCTTTCCAGCTTGACAACATCTTTTCTATAACGAGGTGCCCAGAAGAGGAGAATCTTGAATCTTGAATTTGGAACTCGACAGGTCAGTTCAGGTGACAAAAGAATGGATTAAGGGATAGATTAAGCTCGAGAATTAGAGGGAGGTGATTGTGGTCGAGAATCTAGCCTGGTGGTGTGGGATAAATGGTCAGCCATGACCACCTTGAATGGGAGGTGCAAGGGGCTATACCTACTACACTTCTTTTGTTCTAAAGTTCATGGTTATAAAGTCATAGAGCCTTACAGCGTTGATACAGCCCCATCAACCCAACTTGCCCACACCAGCCAACATGTCCCATCTACACCAGTCCCACCTGCCTGCATTTGGTCCATAACCCTCTAAACTTGTTCCATCCATCTACTTGTTTAAATGTTTCTTAAACGTTGCAACAGTATCTGCCTCAAAAGCCTCCTCCGGCAGCTTGTCCCAAACACCCACCATCCTTTGTGTAAAAAAATAACCCCTCAGATTCTTATTAAATCTTTCCCACCTCACCTGGTTCTTGATTCCCCCACTCTGGGCAAGAGTCTGTGCATCTACCTGATCTATTCCTCCCATGATTTTGTACACATGTCAAGGTCAAAAAAGGGAAATGCTGTGGATAGAGGGATACAGCGCTGGAAGCAGGCCCTTCAGCCCATCAAGTTTATGTTCACCATCAGCCACCCACTAACACTAACCTTTGTAATTTTGTCCAGATTAAAGGAGGCGCCGGTCCAACAGTTGACGGAATATCGGTGGTGGGCCTTTGCTGCCATGACATTCTCCTTAATCAATAAAGCAACTCCCCATCCTCTTTTACCCCCATCAGATGCTTGGACCACATTTAAGCTGCTAAGTATGTTTGTCCCTCTCGCTGACCACTTGTCCATTCTGGCAGCTTTGTCCTTCAGACCATCACCTATTTAGTGAGTGGTGATGCTTCCAGCTACTATTAATGTTAAACTTTGAAGTCCACCAGCAAAGTGCATTCTCTGTCCCTGCTACACTCACTGTTTCTTCCAAATAGAGTCATACAGTGTGGAAACAGGCCCTTCGGAGCAACTTGCCCACACCAACCAACTACACTAGTCACACCTGCCTGTGTTAGGCCCATCTCCCTCTAAACCTGTCCAACCCATGTATCTGTCCAAATGTTTCTTAAACATATTGACACGCCTGCCTCAACTATCTCCTCCAGCTGTTCATTCCATACACCTACCACCCTTTGTGTAAAAAAGATATCCCTCAGGTCCCTATTAAATCATTCCCCCCTCACTTTAAACCCATGCCCTCTGATTCTCAATTTTCCTACTATGGGCAAGAGTCTGTGCACCTATCTGATCTATTCCTCTCATGATTTTGAACACTATAAGATCGCCCCTCATCCTCCTGAACCCCAAGGAATAAAGTCCTAACTTGGTCAACGTCTCCCTATAGCTCAGGCCCTTGGGTCCTGACACCACCCTTGTAAATCTTCTCTGCACCCCTTCCAGCTTGGCAACATCTTTCCTATAACACTGTGACCAAAACTGAACACATACTCTAAATGTGTCCTCATCTTTGTCTTACAGTATATAACTGCAACAAGACCTCCCAACATCTATACTCAATACTCAATGACTGATGAAGGCCAATGTGCCAAAAGCCCTTTTTTTATCTACCTTAGACGCCACCTTCAAGGATCTGCAAGGTACAAATAGGAAATTATTCGACAAATGTAGAACAAGGAAATTATTCATCAGCTAAAATAAAAGGAAGTAATAATCAGGACATTTCCTTCCTCTTAAGATAGACACAAATGCTAGAATAACAGGTCAGCCAGCATCTCTGGAGAATAGGAATCAGTGATATTTCAGGCCAAAACCCTTCTTCAGACGGAGAGTCAGGGGAGAGAGAAACTAGAGATATGAACAGGTACAGAACAAAGAGCCGGCACTGATGGCCAAGGAACACACAATGGTCCATTGTTGGCTTTGGAGGAGATGATAACGAAGGGAAATGAACAGTGCAACTAGCAGAACAACTAGGGTGGGGAGGGACGGTGCAAGACGGAATGCAAGGGCTACTTGAAATTGGAGAAATCAGCATTCATACTGCTGGGTTGTAAGCATTCACACTCTCTCTCTGTTCCTTCCCCCTTCTCCCCATCCTAGTCACCCTGCTAGTCTCACTGTTATATCCCTTCATTGTCACCTCTTCCACAGCCCACCATGGATCATTGGTGCCGGCTCTGATTTGTTCTGTACCTTTTCATATCTCTAGTTTCCCTCCCCTAGACTCTCAGTCTGAAACATAGAAACATAGAAACATAGAAAAAAGGTGCAGGAGGAGGCCATTCGGCCCTTCGAGCCAGCACCGCCAGTCATTGTGATCATGGCGGATCGTCCCCAATCAATAACCCGTGCCTGCCTTCTCCCCATATCCCTTGATTCCACTAGCCCCTAAAGTATCTAACTCTCTTTTAAATCCATCCAGTGATTTGGCTTCCACTGCCCTCTGTGGCAGGGAATTCCACAAATCCACAACTCTCTGGTGAAAAAGCTTTTTCTCACCTCAGTCTTAAATGGCCTCCCCTTTAATCTAAGACTGTGGCCCCTGGTTCTGGACTCGCCCAACATTGGGAACATTTTTCCTGCATCTAGCTTGTCCAGTCCTTTTATAATTTTATATGTTTCTATAAGATCCCCCTCATCCTTCTAAACTCAAGTGAATACAAGCCTAGTCTTTTCAATCTTTCCTCATATGACAGTCTCGCCAACCCAAGAATCAATCTCGTGAACCTACGCTGCACTGCCTCAATCACAAGGATGTCCTTCCTCAAATTAGGAGACTAAACCTGTACACAATACTCCAGATGTGGTCTTACCAGAGCCCTATACAACTGCAGAAGAACCTCTCTACGCCTATACTGAAATCCTCTTGTTATGAAGGCCAACATTCCATTAGCTTACTTCATGCCTGGTGTACCTGCACGCCAACTTTCAGTGACCAGTGTACAAGGACACCCAGGTCTTGCTGTACCTCCCGCTTACCTAACCTAACCCCATTTAAATAATAATCTGCCCCCTTGTTTTTGCCACCAAAGTGGATAACTTCACATTTATCTATATTATACTGCATCTGCCACACATCTGCCCACTCACTCAACCTGTCCAGGGTCTCGACCCAAAGGATCTCGACACGAAACATCACTTATTCCTTCTCTCCAGATGTGCTGCATGATCCGCTGAGTTACTCCAGCATTTGGGTCTATCTTTGGTGTAAACCAGCATTTGTAGTTCTTTCCTGCACATATCCTTACTCTTGGTCAACTTATTTCCTGGATTCCTCTGCGATAGAAGACCCTCACCACTTCCGGCAGATCTCACCGTTATCATCAAAAACCAAATTGTTCAAAACCTCTCAGTACGTCAATGGTCCCAGTCCCAGGGCCACCATCCTGGTACAAGGGTCTGATGTTGTCCCCAAGGTCCCAGTGACACTGCATGTCAGACCTGCAACCACCTTCCTACCGACCTACTAATTTGAAGTAACTTCATCTCATACTCCCCTCCCCCCCTCCTTTCATGTCCCCTTCTCCCTAATCGTTTTCATAAGTTCATAATTTCTCAGAGAAGAATTAGACCATTCGGCCCATTCAATCTACTCCACCATTCAAACCCATTCTCCTGCCTTCGCCCCATAACCCCTGACAGCCTTACTAGTCAAGAATCTGTCAATCTCCGTCTTAAAAATTTCCATTGACTTGGCCTCCACAGCTGTCTGTGGCAATGAATTCCACAGATTCACCACCCCCTAAAAGAAATTCCTCTTTTACCATTTTACATTTTCCACAGTTCTCGACGTTGTTTCTCTTGAGATCACATCTTCCCCAGCCAACAATGGGTCCACCAGGCAACCAGGCCTGTGGTCATTTGCTGCAGCTCTTTTCTTGCCTCCAGCTCTTCACCTCCCCCTTGCACCATCTCCCCCCCCCCTTCACCCCCCTATTTTCAGTCTGAAAAAGGGTCCCGACCCAAAACGTCACCCATCCTTTTTCTCCGGAGATGCTGCCTCACCCACTGAGTAACGCCAGCATCTTTCCTATCGACTTGCCATGTAAGACTTCTGCCCTATCATCCTTTTACTATCTAGGTTTTTATAAAAGTACAAGATAAAATTAGCAGCAAAGTTTAATGGCAATTAAAGATAACCAATCATTTCCAAGCCCATCTGCACAACACTAGTTACTTGAGGCAGAAAGTAAAAACTCTCCTGCACCATTCAATTAAAAAGAGCAAATATTTAGTTTAGTTTAGTCTGCGCCAACCAGCGATCCCGCACTATCCGACACACTAGGGACAATTTACAATTTTACCAAATCCAATTAACCTAAAAATCTGTATGTCTTTGGCATGTGGGATGAAACCGGAGCACCCAGGGAAAACCCACACGGTTACAGGGAGAACGTGCAAACTCCGTACATGCAGCACACGTAGTCAGGAACGAACCTGGGTTTCTGGCGTTATAAGGCAACGATTCTACCGCTGCGCCACCATGCTGTCCTCTGTGTCTTGTTCAATCGCCAAACCCGCTGCCTCAGATATTTTAAGAAGGCTGGCTGCTCCTCCCGGGCTCTCTCTCTCTCTCTCTACTAGTCCCAGAGCAGGTGACCTGGGCGCTACAGCCAGTCCCGGGGCACGCGACTTGGGAACTGCAGCTAGTCCCGGGGACGCGAGGGATCTGGGAACTGAAGCCAGTCCCGGGGCAGGCAGGCGATGTTGCCGACCCCTTGACTAAACCAAACCCTTGATCCTGTCCCGCCATCATTTTCTCAAAACTTAAATTGGAGGTACGCAGGTGCGTCTTCATTTCCGGAAAATACGGTAGTTTATTTGGAGGTTTGAGGGTGTCCAGTGTAAACCATGATCGTCTCTCGAGATGCTGAGCAAAATAGAACTTGTGGATTGAACTCAAAATCATTCTGGAAATGATAAGTTTAAAGTTATAATTGCTTAGCTGCTTTTAATTCCTAGAACTCCTCAAGGCCATATTTATGATTAGTTTGGAAACAATCAGAATCACAGAGGATGGGGTTAATTCTTCAGTCAAATGGTGTTGGCTCTTTCACTTCCTTATGATAAATCTTGTAATTGGGAAGAAGGTACAAGAGCCTGAAAACTGTACCGTCCAGGTTCAGGAACAGCTTCTGCCCTACAGCCATCAAGCTATTAAACAATACAAATAGGCTTTGAATTGCATAGACTAGAGGAATTTATTCTTGATTTTGCACCCCATGATTTTGATTTTAGCTAATTATCCTGCAAACCTGTACGTCCTTGGAGTGTGGGAGGAAATCAAAGCTCTCGGAGAAAACCCACGCAGTCATGGGGAGAACGTACAAACTCCATACAGACAGCACCCGTAGACGAGATTGAACCCGGGTCTCCGGAGCTGCAAGTGCTGTAAGGCAGCAACTCTACCGCTGCGCCACCGTGCCGCCCTTGATTGATTGAAAGATGCAATGTGGAAGCCGGCCCTTCAACCCACTATGTCAATGCCGACCATCCATTGTTCACATTAGTTCCATGTCATCCCACTTTTTCATTCACTTACACACTCAAGATCATTTTAAAAAGGGACAATTAATTGACAACACCGCATGTTTTTGGAATGTGGGAGGAAACCGGAGCACCCAGGAAAAACTCCACGTGGGGAGATCAATTCAACATGAACATAAAATCAGATCATGGAATGTCAATAATTCATTTCAATAGCAGAAGTTTATATGCAAATTTTCACAACATCAAAGATTACTTAAGTCATCTAAACAAACCATTCAATGTGATAGCCATTTCTGAGACCTGGCTTAGTACTGAAAAGGGTGTGAATTTTGAGTCTTATCTGACGGGTCTGATGAAGAGGAAGACTCCCCTCCTTCTAATAAAAAGGTATGGGGATGGCTTGACCAGCTGGAGAAGATACTCCAAACTTTAATGAGCCATGAAATTTTTCAATCGGGGTCGAATGACTCTAAGATTCCCCAGACAGCCTCACGTTGAGGCCCATACAGCGAAGAAGACTACACCGCTTATGGATATCAGTGGGAATCACCCTCTCCAGCAACTTGTTTAGGGCTGGAAGAGACCTCCCTGGAGCAAGACTCGGGAGAGCTAGGGCAGGAGGAGCCTGACCCTGAAGTTGGTGTCACTGCTTTTGGGCACACACCAAAGCACATGAGCCATGCTCCAGGTGTCCCGGATGTAGCAAGGAACTTTGCTATTCCGGAAGGTGCTGGTGAAAACCTGGAGGAAAACCTGGCGGCCAACATCAATTACATGGCATCTCACCAGCTACAAGATACTATAATGGAACAAACAGCCACCCGATACATAAAACCTGTGAATTGCGCGTCGCTCAAAGTGCCCACTGTGAACTCTGCTATCTGGGCACAAATTAGTGCAACGATGCGTGGACAAGAAATCCATTTCCAGCGGGTCCTCAAATTGGTGGGAGCAGGCATCATGGCTTTTGGCAAAATGGTCCGAGGGGCACCGATGTCCGGCACACAGCAGGATATGCTGGCCCTGCTGTGTAATGCATATTTCGAAGTGAATTGCATCCGGAAAATAGCTATAAAACCTACACTAAACCCGCGATTTGCAGCTTTATGCAGGTCGACCAATATTCAAGTGCCAAATTATTTATTTGGGGAGAACCTGCTCAACCAAGTCAAAGACCTGGAGGAAGAGGCCCAGACGATAGGCCTCATGAAGACTTACGTCCCTTCCGCCAGGATGCCACCTCGCAGGTCATTTTTGACACGAAGGGGGTCAGATCCGGGGGCAGGGCCAAGCAGAGTGGGGCCAGTGGGACGGCGGCATTACCCACCTGTATACGTCAACTACAACCCCAGTATGGCAAAAAGGACAAGAACTCCAAGGTCGACTATAGAGGTAAGTGTGATTCATTCAGTCCAGGATAAATCTTCTGGGGAACAACCTCCGGTTGGGGGTAGGTTGCAGTTATTTTATGATGAATGGTGCTGCATAACATCTGATCTGTTTATACTGGACACTGTCTCAGGGTCTCGAATAGAGTTTATGTCAGGAATTCATCCACCTGCACAAAATATGCCTAGTTGGGTATAGGTTTTTTCTGGACCAGAAACTCAGCTGGTAAATGAAGAAATTGCAGTTTTGTTCCAAAAAGGGGTAATTGAGAGGACGACATACCATCCTCAACAATTTGTGTCCAATATGTTCCCCAGACAGAAAAAAGATGGTGGATGTCGAGTCATTCTGGATCTAACCCAGTTAAATTCCTATGTCCAGAATAGGCATTTCAAAATGGACACCTTCAATACTGCTACACAGCTGTTATCAGAAGGTTGTTATATGGCAAGCATAGATCTAAAAGATGCATATTATTCAGTACCAATGCATCATCAATACCGAAGATACTTGAAATTTAGTTGGATGGGACAGTTGTGGCAATTTAAAGTATTACCCAATGGGTTAACATCAGCTCCTAGGTTGTTCACAAAATTGTTAAAACCAGTGCTGGCGCTACTTCGTGGCCAGGTCACATTGTGATGGCTTATCTAGATGATATCTTAATCATAAGCAACACTCAGGAGACAGCTGAGGAGTCGGTTTCAGCAACCAAACACCAGTTTGAGAGTTTAGGGTTTCTGGTCCATCCAACAAAATCCAAGTTAGAGCCATCCCAAAAAATTGATTATTTGGAGTTTGTCATTGATTCAGTTGATATGTCAGTGACTTTGCCCACAGCCAAGGCTGTGGAAATCAGGGAGGTCTGTACCAGTCTCACTGAGAAACAACACCCCTCCAACCGGGAAGTAGCCAGTGTTATTGGCAAATTGGTGGCGGCTTTCCCTGCAGTGGAGTTTGGACCCCTGCACTATCAGAGTCTGCAATGGGCTAAAGAACAAGCACTTAAAGAACATGCAGGTCATTTTGATAGACCTATGCAGTTGCCAGCCAGAGCCATCGCTGAATTACAATGGTGGATCATCAATATTGTACAAACTACCAAAAACATTTTGGTTCAACAACCTTCAATGGTTTTACAAACAGGTGTGAGTGCTTTGGGATGGGGAGCCATGGACAGAGAGTCTAGCTATGGTGGTAGATGGAGTGTGCAAGAGGATTTAATCCTGCACAGGCATGGTATAAATGATGTAGAATTGGTGGGTGCATTCTATGGATTAAAAGCTTATTGTTCAGCAATGAATAATTTACATGTTCAGCTCCAGATTGACAATACCATGGCTGTTGCCTTTATCAATCACATGGGAGGAATAAGGTCAGTATCATGTGATAATCTGGCTAACCTCATTTGGGACTGGTGTAGTTCCAGAAATATCTGGGTCTCAGCTATCTACCTACCAGGTAGAGATAATGTGGTGGCAGACAACAAGTCACGGAAATTTAATGACAACATTGAATGGATGCTAAATCCTGGTGTTTTTAAAATGATTGTCAGCCACTATGCTTTGCCAGATATTGATCTGTTTGCATCCAGGCTAAATCACCAGTTGCCTAAATATGTTTCGTGGGAACCAGATCCAGGAGCAGTAGCGGTGGATGCATTCTCGCTACATTGGGGACGTACGTTCTTTTACACTTTTCCCCATTCTGCCTCATTAGGCAATGCCTCACCAAAATAGAGCAGGCCTCAGGCATTTTGGTGGTTCCAGACTGGCCTACACAGCCATGGTTCACATTGGTGCTGAGAATGATGACTCAGCCATTCATGGCTGTCCCCAACTGCAGTCATTTGTTGGTGCACCCAGTAACAGGAGAAAGTCATCCATCACATGATCATATTAATTTGTTAATCTGCAGGTTCTGACCAGACCATTCCAAGGGCTTGGACCGTCGAGCAGGACCATGGATGTGATAACTGCAGCTTGGAGAGATAGCACTAATAAACAATATGTGTCTTATATTAAGAAATGGGAGATGTTTTGCTTGCAGTCAGATATATCTTATAATACTGCAAGCATAACGGATGTATTGGAGTTCCTTCTACATTGCATTTTGATGAATACTTGAGCTATAGTGCCATTAATAGTACTCGGAGTGCTTTGTCCTCCTATTTAGGGCTGTTTTCAGAACAACAATCTATCTGGTCTCATCCATTAGTATCCCGATTCATGAGAGGAGTCTTTAACAAGCACCCTCCTAAGCCTAGATATACAGAAATCTGGGATGTCAGTATAGTTCTCACACTGCTTCGGCAATGGGCTCCAATTACGTCACTGTCTTTTCAGAAGTTAACACTTAAAGTGGTTATGCTCATAGCGCTAGTATCAGCGCAACAAGTTCAACCATTGCAAAAGCTACGGCTAGATAGCACATACTCTTCTGTAGATAACATTACGTTTTATGTGTATGATTTAATCAAACAAAGCAGGCCAGGAATGGCCGGAACCAAAGTAAGCTTTAAAGCATACCCCGTTGACCAAATGTTATGTGTAGTCAAGCACCTGAGTCAATATATCGACGTAACTAAGAGTCTCAGAGACTCTGAGACAGTAATGCTCATCAGCCACAACAAAACTCATAAAAATGTGTCAGTACAAACTATTTCTAGATGGTTAAAACAGGTTTTGGATTGTGCTGGAGTAGACACTCATGTGTTTAAATCTCACTCCACCAGGGCTGCATCAACATCCGCAGCGAAGGCGCAGGACATGCCTCTAGACCAAATTCTCGGGGCCGCAGGATGGTCTAAGGAGGCGACCTTCTCCAAATTTTATAATAAACCTGTCCTGACAGTGCATAGTTTTGGGCATGCTGTTTTGGGTTTATTTTCTTTCTAAATTTCATTTGTAATTTCCCTCTGGGACAGAGGGGTTATTACTATTTTGTTTGTTATTATTATTAAAGATGATTATTGGATAATTCGAAGCAATGTTCAATACATTATTTATTCACTACTGTGTCAACTGAAGCAGTGTGTCATATGGAATGGATCTACGGCATGAAATCACAGAGCTTTGAAATCTTCACGTAGTCACTCACGTGACTCCGAAGTAAAATAGTAAGATTAAACGAGCTTACCAGTTTGAAGTTTGATCTTTATTTTATGAGGAGTTACGATGAGTGATTACGTGCCCTTCGCTCCCGGCCCTCATAATCGCAAAGATCATCTGGTAGTTCTAGTCTTCTGAGTCTTACTATATCACTTCGACTATAGTTTCTGTGTTTTCACACGCCACTGCTTTGAAGTATGACGCGCATGCACCTGGCGGGGCTTCTTCACGTAATCCCTCATCGTAGCTCCTCATCGTAATCTTACTATTTTGTCCCATTCTGTACAAGGACACTGGCTTTGGAGTTTAGTTAAGTTTGGTCAAGTTTAGAGATACAGGCCCTTCACCTCACCAAGTTCGCGCCGACCAGCGATCCCTGTCCACTAACACTATCCTACACACGATGGGGGGAATTTACAATTATACCAAGCAAATTAAACTACAACCTTGTACGTCTTTAGAGTGTGGGAGGAAACCAGAGCACTCGGAGAAAACCTACGCAGGTCACCGGGAGAACGTACAAACTCAGTACAGACAGCACCCATTGTCAGGATCAAATCCAGGTCACTGGTGCTGTAAGGCAACAACTCTACCGCTGTGCCCCCGTGCCACTCCACTTTCTAGTTCACTGTTTTAATTTCAATTAAACTTTGGTTTCAACATGACGATGGCCCATCTCTTGTGGTTGCACGGGAAAGTGCCCGGGGAAGGGGTGGTGCAGGAGGGAAGGGAGGAATTAACCATGGAGTTAAGGAGGGAGCGGTCTTTGCGGAAAGCAGACAGGGGGGGGAGATGGGAAGATGTGGCGAGTGATGGGGTCACGTTGGAGGTGGCAAAAATGACGGACGACTGTTTGTTGTATGTGACGACTAGTGGGGTGAAAGGTGAGGACTAGGGGGACTCTGCCCTTGTTACGAGTGGGGGGATGGGGAGAGAGAGCAGTGTTACGGGGTATTGAAGAGACCCTGGTAAATTGGAAGGATTAGCACCAGTATATTTATTGGTATTTGAAATTTCATATTGTGGACAACAGATTGAAATGGGATCAAAATGTTTGTCATGTAAATAAAGCAGAAAAATAAAGAAAGATAACAGTTTCCCCCTTTTTATTAAAGGAATTGACGACGTTTAAAATTATTTTTTAAATGTTTTATAAGGAAAGCAAAAGGAAAGAATCTTTTTGGAGGACAATGTAGATAACACTGTTAGTAAATCTGCGGATAACATCAAAAGAGGTGGTCTAGAGTACTGTGAGTGTGTGTATATACATATATATATATATATATATACAGTATATGGAATTCCAAGTATATATATATTTATAGAAGCAGCTCCTGAGCCCGAACGTTACAGTTTTCAGTCTCCTGTATCTTCTTCCTGATGGTAGGAATGAAATAAGTATGTGGGCAGTGTGGTGTGGGTCTCTGATAATGCTGGATGCCATTTTGAGGTAGCAACTCCTGTAAATCCATTTGATGATGAAGATGTTTAAGTTCGGGACCCTTGTTCAGAAGAGTCTTGACCTGAAACGTCGTCTACCCATGTTCTTCGGAGATGCTGCCTGACCTGCTGAGTTACTCCAGCACATTGTGTCCCCTTTTCCAATGGCATCATGTTGTATAGGATGTGTAAGAAGGAACTGCAGATGCTGGTTTAAACGAAGATAGCCACAAAAAGCTGGAGTAACTCAGCGGAACAGGCAGCATCTGTGGAGGGAAGGAATGGGTGATGTTTGGGGTTGAGACCCTTGCTCAGAATGGTTAAGGATAAGGGAAACAAGAGATATAGACGGTGATGTGGAGAGATAAAGAACATTGAATGAAAGATATGCAAAAAAGTAACGATGATAAAGGAAACAGGCCATTCAAAGTGGATATAATTATGACTTTTAAAATACATTTTAGCATATATACGGACAGGAATTGTTTAGAGGGCTATGGGACTAACACACCATGATTGCAACCTTCACATGGTCCTCCCTGTTTCAACGAATGCAATCAACCTGACATGCACAATCAAATAAGATCAAATTGAACAAGTTGTCCTACAACTTTAGGCTGTGCACGCCTAACGCAAGAAGAAGACCATGACAAGGTGGGTCGAAGGGCCTGTTTCCAAACCCTGTGCCTATGACTAATTAGTGACGTAAATCAACTCAATTACTTTAAAATAGAAAGAAGCTACTTGGTGCCTTTCTCAATGTTTTTCTCACTTATTTTAGTTTTCATTTTAAGAGCAGGGAAATCTGTGATTTATTTTCAGTGGTAGAAGGAGAGAATGGATAGACTGGTCTGTTTTCCCTGGAGCTAAGGAGGCTGAGAGATGACGCATTAAATATAATGTATATACAACATTTTGAAAAGTTCAAATAGTTTTATGGTGAGAGGGAGGAAAATATTATTTTCATACAGAGTCGCTGCCAAAGGAGGAAGAAACAACAGGACTTGAGTGAGCAAGACATAGAAGGGTATGGAATTACTGCAGGCAAGCGAGATGAGTGAAGATGGACGTGATGGTCGGCATAGTCATGATGGGCCGAAGGGCCACCATTAAGGGAAACTCAATAACATCTCACATTCTACTTGGAGTGAGCAGAATTGAAAGATACAGCATGGAAACAGGACCTTCAGCCCAGGAATCCCTGCCAAGCATCAATCACCTGTTCACGTTGGTTCTCAGTTATCCCACTTCTTTCATCCACTCTCTATAAAGCTACAATTAACCTACAAACCTTCACGTCCTTGGAATGTGGGCGAAAACCAGGGCACCCGGACGGAACCCACGTGGTCACAGGAGAACGTGCAAACTCCACAATGACAGCACCCAGGGTGGGAATCAAACACAGGTCACTGATGCTCTGAGACAGCAGCTCCACGGTTGAGAGTAAAGAACCCGCCATGGAAATGTCCACCGAGTCCGCGCCGATGCACGATTACACTAAACGCATTAGGGACAATTTACAGAGGTTAATTAATCTACCAACCTATATGCCTTTGAAGTGTGCAAAGAAACCAGTGCACCCAGAGAAAACCCACGTGGTCACAGAGAGAATGTGCGAGCTCCATGCAGACAGCACCCGTAATCAGGGTCGAATCCGGGATCTCTGGTGCTGTAAGGCACTGAACCTCACTAGACCAGAAATGTCAGAAACATTTTTGCCTGCACGGATGCTGCTTGTTCCCATGGATCCCTGCAGCATCCAGTTTCCTGTTCCAGAAATACACATGTACTTGGTGAGATGGCACCTTCAACATTGGGTACAATTTTGGTCCATTAACCTAAACAATTATCCATGCCTTCCCAGAGAGAGTGTAATCAAAGTTTGATGCCTAGGACGGTGTCTTTGATGCCTCACCCAATGTCTTATTTAACTGTAACATGACCTCCCAACTTCTATACTCAGTACTCTGACTAGAGTTACGATGAGAAGGGAAACCTTATTCAAACAGACTGGATGCAAGGAGAGAAGGCCCAGAACAAGATAAGGAGCAAGAAATTACTGAACAAGCTGAGGACACATTTAGTTTAGTTTAGCTTTTTGTTAAGTTTACAGCATGGAGACAGGCCCTTCGGCCGACCAATGATCATCCGAACTATCCGACACAGTGGGTGCAATTTACGGACACCAATTAACCTACAAGCCTATGTACCTAAAATGTGGGAGGAAACCGGAGCACAAGGAAGAAAACCTGGAGAAAACAGAGGGAACGCACAAAATCCGTGCCGCCAGCACCCGTCGTCAGGATCGACCCGGGTCTCTGGTTCTTTGAGGCACCAACTCTACCGCTGCATCACTGTGCTGCCCTGATTTCTATAGACAGAGGGTGGTGAATACATTTGAGAAGAAAATAGATATTTCTAGTGGCAAAAGTCATTAAGGGGTGTGGGAATTACAACATCAGGGGATATGGGGAAAAAGCAGGAATGGGTACTGATTTTGGAGGATCAGCCATGATCATATTGAATGGCGGTGCTGGCTCGAAGGGCTGAATGGCCTACTCCTGCACACATTTTCTTTATAAGAGAATGGGGATGTTATTGAGATAAGGACTAGGCTGCCTGTGCTGAATGGTGGGACAAGCTAGACTGCAAATGGCTTACTCCTAGTCATCGAGTCACACAGCACAGAAACAGGCCATTCAGCCCAACTTGTCCATGCCTACCAAGATGCCCCACCTACGCTAGTCGCATTTGTCTGTGCTTAGCCCCATATCCTTCTAAACCTTTCCCATCCATGCACCCATTCAAGAGTCTTTTAAATGCTGCCTCAACTACATCAACTGGCAGATCATTCCATATATACACCACCCTCTGTGAAAAATGTTCCCATCAGGTTCACATTAAACGTATGTCCTATGGTTCTTGATCCCCCTACACTGAGGAAAAGGTCTGTGCATTCACCCTATCTATACTCCTTGTGATTTTATATAACTACAAGATCACCCCTCAGCTTCCCATGTTTCAAGGAATAAAGTCCTGACCTGCCCAACTTCTCCCTATAGATCAGGCCCTTGAGTCCTGGCAATATCCTCGTTCATTTTCTCTGCACTCTTTCCTGCTTAATACCATACTATTGTCTATAAGGCACGGCGGTGCAGCGGTAGAGGTGCTGCCTCACAACGCCAGAGCCACGGATCCTGGGTTCGATCATGACCACGGGTGCTGTCTGTATGGAGTTTGTACGTTCTTCCCGTGACCTGCGTGGGTTTTCTCCGAGATATTCAGTTTTACTCCCACACTCTTAATGATGTACCGGCCTATAGGTTGATTGGCTTGGTATAAATGTAAATTGTCCCTAGTGTGGGTCAGATAATGTTAATGTGCGGGGATCGCTGGTTGGTGTGGACTTGGTGGGCTACAGGGCTTGTTTCCACACTGTATCTCAAAACTAAATTAAATTAAACTAAACTAAACTAGATTCTGGAGTAGCTCCTGAGGATTGGAGGGTAGCTAATGTAACCCCACTTTTTAAAAAAAGAGGAAGAGAGAAAACGGGGAATTACAGACCAGTTAGTCTAACATCGGTAGTCGGGAAACTGCTAGAGTCAGTTATTAAAGATGGGATAGCAGTACATTTGGAAAGTGGTGAAATCATTAGACAAAGTCAGCATGGATTTACGAAAGGTAAATCATGTCTGACGAATCTTATAGAATTTTTCGAGGATGGAACTAGCAGAGTGGATAAGGGAGAACCAGTGGATGTGTTATATCTAGACTTTCAGAAGGCCTTCGACTAGGTCCCACATAAGAGATTAGTATACAAACTTAAAGATCACGGTATTGGGGGTTCAGTATTGATGTGGATAGAGAACTGGCTGGCAGACAGGAAGCAAAGGGTAGGAGTAAACGGGTCCTTTTCAGAATGGCAGGCACTGACTAGTGGGGTACCGCAAGGCTCAGTGCTGGGACCCCAGCTATTTACAATATATATTAATGATTTGGACGAGGGAATTGAATGCAACATCTCCAAGTTTGCGGATGACACTAAGCTGGGGGGTAGTGTTAGGTGTGAGGAGGATGCTAGGAGGCTGCAAGTTGACTTGGATAGGCTGGGTGAGTGGGCAAATGCATGGCAAATGCAGTATAATGTGGATAAATGTGAGGTTATCCACTTTGGTGGAAAAAACAGGAGGGTAGACTATTATCTTAATGGTGGCAAATTAGGAAAAGGGGAGATGCAACGAGACCTGGGTGTCATGGTACACCAATCATTGAAAGTAGGCATGCAGGTGCAGCAGGCAGTGAAGAAAGCAAATGGTATGTTAGCATTCATAGCAAAAGGATTTGAGTATAGGAGCAGGGAGGTTCTACTGCAGTTGTACAGGGTTTTGGTGAGACCACACCTGGAGTATTGCGTACAGTTTTGGTCTCCAAATCTGAGAAAATACATTCTTGCCATAGAGGGGGTACAGAGAAGGTTCACCAGACTGATTCCTGGGATGTCAGGACTTTCATATGAGGAAAGACTGGATAGACATGGCTTGTACTCGCTAGAATTTAGAAGACTTTGAGTGGGGATCTTATAGAAACGTACAAAATTCTTAAGGGGTTCGATAGGCTAGATGCAGGAAGATTGTTCCCGATGTTGGGGAGGTCCAGAACAAGGGGTCACAGTCTAAGGATAAGGGGGAATTCCTTTAGGACCGAGATGAGGAAAACAAATTTCACACAGAGAGTGGTGAGTCTCTGGAATTCTCTGCCACAGAAGGTAGTTGAGGCCAGTTCATTGGCTATATTTAAGAGGGAGCTAGATGTGGCCCTTGTGGCTAAAGGGATCAGGGGTTATGGAGAGAAGGTACAGGATACTGAGTTGGATGATCAGCCATGATCATATTGAATGGCGGTGCAGGCTCGAAGGGCCGAATGGCCTAGTCCTGCACCTATTTTCTATGTTTCTATGTTTCTATGTTTCAAAACATCCTGCCCTTGCTCAATGAACATGTCCACAATTAAGCAATGCCTCAGTTTTAAAGTTCCTTGTTTTCCCCTCTGTTTGTTGCCTTGCCCAACTCATCTTTGCAACTAACCCCAGCCTTGTGACCCTTGGAGGTATCTGCCCGCCTCCAATTTCGACCTTGGGAGGATTCCTCAATTTTAATCCCTCATAAGCTGCTGGGTGTGCCTTCAGCAGCCTGAGGTCTCGGCTGTGGAATCCAATTCCACTAACCACTCCTCTTTCCCCTTTCAAGGGGTTTTATCAAACCCATCACTCGTCCCCGAATGCAGCTCAACTTCAGGTTGTGCATGGAAACGGTCCTGAGGATTGCCCCGGGAACATTTTGCTGAATATTAGCACCGGGTGACGGTTCGATGGCAGCCTGGTCTACAGTCTGTCTGCCCTTTTTGTCTATTTTTTTGTTATTTTTAGCATGTTTTAAAAGTGTAAATGTTCTCTGGTTTGTTTTATGTGGGGGGTGGGAGAGGGGGTCGGGGAAAACATTTTTTTCAATCTCTTACCTTCCCGGAAATGCGATTGTTTTCCAGATTGTATCTCCGATCATTCTGCGGCCTAACATCATGGAGCTGGCAACCTTGCTCGAGACTGACTTTGAGCCCCACCGCAGGGCCATGGATTTACCATCAGTGCCGATCCCTTGCCTGGGATCGACGCTCCAACCGCGGCCTGCGGATTTTACCATGGAGAGCTCGCAGTCTCGGGGTGAGACCAATGTCGGGAAGCTGCAGCCGCACAAAGTTCGACCAGCCCCGACCCGGGGTAGATCGCCCGGCGCAGGGGAGCTGAGATTACCCCCCGATGCAGGAGCTTGATCACCCCGACGTGGAAGGCCCGCCGCCGGCTACGGGGATAAGATCGTCCCGTCAACGGAAGACTCGAGGCCCCCGACCTCTGGAGGACAGAGAAGGGAAGAGATTGAACTTTTTTTTCGGCTTCCATCATGTTAATGTTAAAATGTATTTTGTTTGTTCTCTTGCTTTTTATTAGTATGACAGTATGGCAAAGTAAACTCCTCGTGTGTTGCAAAACATACTTGGCTAATTAAATATGATTATGATTAATGATTATATCACTGTCATAAGTTTGTGATTAGGGAGTAGTCGTCTTCTGCCTGTATTCCCCCCTCAGGTCTAGGTGTTCTATGTTCCCTCGTTTGTTTTTATTGTGATGTCTAACTTCTCATTGTTCTACCTGTTCAGCAGTCCTGTACACCAGTAAACATAGTCTTAAAGGATTGGACAGTTGTTATTGGATAAGGGCAAGGCTGCCTGCGCTGAATGGTGGGACAGGCTAGATTGCAAATGGCTTACTCCTGGTCATCGAGTCACGCAGCACGGAAACAGGCCCTTCAGCCTAACTCGTCCATGCCAATCAAGATACCCACCGAGGCTAGTCGTATTTGTCTGTTCTTCCCGTGACCTGCGTGGGTTTTCTCCGAGATATTTGGTTTTACTCCCACACTCTAACGATGTACAGGTTAGTAGGTTAATTGGCTTGGTATAAATGTAAATTGTCCCCAGTGTGTATCGGATAATGTTAATGTGTGTCGGATAATATTAATGTGTGTCGGATAATGTTAATGTGCGGGGATCGCTGGTCGGTGTGGTCTCGGTTGATTAAAGGGCTCGTTTCTGCACTGTATGTCTAAACTAAACTAAACTAAACTAAACTCTGGTCCCAATCCTGCCCTTGCAAAATGAATGTCCCCAATTAAGCAATGCCTCAGTTTTAAAGTTCCTTGTTTTCCCCTCTGTTTGTTGCCTTGCCCAACTCATCTTTGCAACCAACCCCAGCCTGGTGACCCTTGGAGGTATCTGCCTTCTTCCAATTTCGACCTTGGGAGAATTCCTCGATTTCAATCACTCATAAGCTGCTGGGTGTACCTTCAGCAGCCAGAGGTCTCTGCTGTAGAATCCAATTCCACTAACCGCTCCTCTTTCCCTTTCAAGGGGTTTTCACAAACCCATCACTCGTCCCCGAATGCAGCTCAATTTCAGGTTGTGCGTGGAAATGGTCCTGAGGAATGTCCCGGGGACATTTTGCTGAATATTGTTGTCATAAGTTTTTTGATTAGGGTGTAGTCGCCTTCTGCCTATATTCCCCCTCTAGGTCTAGGTGTTCTATGTTTCCTAGTTTGCTTCTATTGTGATGCCTAACCTCTTGTTGTTCTACCTGTTCAGCGGTCCTGTACACCAGGAAACATATTCTTAAGGGATTGGACCGGCTAGATACAGGAAAAAATGTTCTCAATGTTGGAGGAGTCCAGAACCAGGGGTCACGGGTTTAAGAATAAGGGTTAGGACATTTAGGACTGAGATAAGGAAAAACCTTTTCACCCAGAGAGTTGGGAATCTGTGGAATTTTCTGCCACAGAAGGCAGTGGAGGCCAATTCACTGGATGTTTTCAAGAGGGAGTTAGATTTAGCTCTTAGGGCTAAAGGACTCAAGGGGTATGGGGAAAAAGCAGGAACGGGGTACGGATTTTAGATGATCAGCCACGGTCATATTGAATGGCAGTGCTGGCTCGAAGGGACAAATGGCCTACTCCTGCACTTAATGTCTATGTTTCTATGATGAGCATCGTATCACATAGACCACACACACACACCAAGCCACCCTCCTGACAGGTCTTTCCCCACATACACACCCTAGAAGGGCTTTTCGTGACCCTTGACCTGTGACCTTTGTCCTCCAATGTTGTTCCTGATCTTAGACCCAGACATAAGTAGAAACAAGGAAAATCTTTTTAAAATTTAGAGATACAACATGGCAACAGACCCCACGGCCCACGAGTCTGCGCCGACCATCGATCACCCATACACTAGTTCTGTCCTAAACACTAGACCCAATGTAGATTAACCTACAAATCTGCACGTCTTTGGGACGTGGGATGGAACGAGAGCACCCGGAGAAAACCCACGCGGTCATAGGGAGAACGTGCAAACTCCGTAGGGACAGCACCCGTAAGCAAGATCAAACCCAGGTCACTGGCGCTGTAAGGCAGCAACTCTACACTATGCCGCCCTACACGTGTTGGTTTACAAAAAAAAAGACGCAAAATGCTGGAGTAACTCAGCGGGTCAGGCAGCATCTCTGGAGAACATGGATAAAGTGGCGTTTCGGGTCCGAACTTTTCTTCGGACGACAGCTGTTAAAGAAGGTGGTTCACCACTAACGTCTTGAGTGCAATCAGTTGGCCTTGCTGGTGGTGCCCGAATTCTGAAAAATTATTCAGAGTCCACCACTGATTTTCTGGCAACTGATGGTCCGACTGGAGATAGGTGGAGATACTTATGTTTCTCAGCAGCATCGTTATGATGCAGAGCCCCGATCAATAACGATCAAGCAGCACTCTGGGAATATTTACATTGAATGAAAATATTAATTTTATAAAAAACACCTCTTTTAATCTGGACAAAATTACGAGAGCGTAACCTGTGGCGTACGCTCTTTCAAGACATGCGTCTCCATCCGGAAAGAGTTCATTGTTTATGAGGAATGGCTAACGTTTCCAATCGAGACCCTTTGTCAGACTTCTGAAGAAGGGTCTCGACCCGAAACGTCACCCATTCCTTCTCTCCAGAGATGCTGCCTGTCCCGCTGAGTTACTCCAGCATTTTGTGTCTATCTTCGGTTTAAACCAGCATCTTCAGTTCCTTTCTACACATACAAGTTGTTTACTTCGTTGCCATCTGTTAATTCTTTATTTGTGTTTCTAGCAGTCCATGGTGTTTTAGAGACACGGGAGGGGTATAATTAGTGGGTCAGAGGTGTATTGTTTAATTATTATTACGTGAGCTCTGTTGGTCCGGCAAAGTGGATAATCCAGCAAGTCTCTGAAACCAAGGGTGCCGGGAAATTGGTGGTGGACTAGATTAAAAAATCCAATATACATTTGGGCGGTACGGTGGCACAGTGGTAGAGTTGCTGCTCACCGTGCCAGATACCCGGGTGCGAACCTGACTACAGGGCTGTCTGTACGGAGTTTGTACGTTCTCCCCATGACCTGCGTGGGTTTTCTCTGGGTTCTTCAGTTTCTTCCCACACTCCAAAGACTTACAGGTTTGTAGGCTAATTGGCTCCGGTAAAATTATAAATTGTCCCTAGAGTGTGTAGGATAGGATAGTGCTAGTTTACAGGGATCGCTGGTCGGCATGGACACAGTGGGCTGAAGGGCCTGTTTCCGCGCTGTATCTCTAAACTAAACATACATCTCTGAGATAAGATCCATATGAAGAAGTCAGAAGAGGGGTCCCGACCCAAAACATCACCTATCCATGTTCTGATGGATAGATGCTGCCTGAGTCGCTGAGTTACTCCAGCACTTTGTGTCTTTCTTTGGACCTACGTTGCCGAGTGCAAGGAGGGTCGCCACGAGCAACCGTCAAGAGTGAGAGGGGACCTCGAGACCGAATGGGAACCATCGAGAGAGTAAAAGGAGAACATCGAGAGTGAAGGGGACCGTGGCGAGTGAGGGGGACCGTCGGGAACGAGGGGGACGGTTGAGAGCATAGGGGGACAGTGGAGAGTGAGGGGCATGTCGAGAGGGAGGTGTGACCATCGAGAGGGTGGGGACCACCGAGAGCCGAGGCCACCGAGAGTGAGACGGGCTGCCGAGAGCTACCCGGCGGGGGACTGCCGAGAACCATTGGGGGACCCGGCAGGGGCCACCTGCTGCTAACAGCTGCAACAGGCCTGGAATATGGATGCCAAATAAAAATGATTAAAATGTTTGTATTTCTTTGGAGTGTTGCAATGATTTCTGAAATTACTCATTGTCATCATGCACTAAACAAGAAACCATGCAAATGTGTTGTGGCAAGATACACATCATTCCAGGGGTTAGTTTGATTAAAATATATAGCAATGAAACAAGCCCAGATACAAGCCCATTGAGTCGATACCGACCATCGATCACCCGTTCACACTTGTTCGATGTTCATAACATAGATGGTCGTCATGGACTCAGTGGGCCAAAGGGTGTGTATGTTTATCCAGACTTTATCTTGCACTAAACATTATTCCTTTTATCCTGTATCTGAACACTGTGGACGGCTCGATTGTAATCATGTATCGTCCTTCTGCAGACTGGATAGCGCGCAACAATAAAAGCTTTTCACTGTACCTCAGTACACATGACAATAAACTAAACTAAACTAAACTAAACTATCCCGCATCCACATTCACTCTCTCCACTCTGTGGGCAATTTAAAGAGGCCAATTAACCTACAAACACACATGTCTTTGGGATGTGGGAGGAAACAAGAGCACCCAGAGGAAACCCACGTGGTCACAGGAAGAACATGCAAACTCCACACAGACAGCACCCGAGGTCAGGATTAACACCGTGCTGCTGTAATGGTGTCGCTGTAAATTTCTTGCCTTAGTGATACTGATAGAAAATGTGACATTGGTCCCTGCACATTGTTTCTTATACAATCCGGAGTCTGACGCCTGGAAGTTCCTGACGTGCCAGCAATTGATGAAGGGATTGGGATTGCACCAGGAAGTGGAGACGAACATCTCACAACGTTCCAGGGATGGGAAGCAATGTGACCTTCAACCAGGATCGACTGATTGACTGAACGATTGGTCGATTGATTGGAAGGTACAGCATGGCCAAGTGGAGGAAATACTCCACTCCTCATGGTCCTTCGGAAGGGCGGTGTTGAGCTGCGCCCTGGGATCTCTGCAGTGATGGCTCCCACACTGTGCTGCTAAAATAGAAGTTCCAAAGGGTCACAATGGAATGCTGACGCACATTCAAAGAGCATCGAGGCACGGAGCCCTGCAGCACAGAAATCATATCGGCCTCGGGAAGGCCAATATGATTCGATGCCCTGTCGCTGATATGAGTCACACTCCGATAAGAGTCCACACCTAGAACAGCGGATTCAGTAGATGAGGTTGGAGGAGGTGCAAGTGACCCTCTGCCTCTCCTGAAAGGACCTTTGGGGCCCTTGGACGGAGTCGAGGGAGGAGGTATAGAGACAGGTACCCGCCTGGGCCTACCTGATCTCCCGGTTGGTAAACACTTTGAATCCCCTCCCTATTGACATATTGTCCTTTCAAATTGGACAAACAGTACCTCATATTTTGCTTGGGCAGCTTACAACCCAGCAGTTTGAATATTGGTTATTCTAACTTCAAGTAACCCACCCTAGTTCTCCTTCTAGTTTCACTGTCCTCCTGGTTAATTTTACTGCCTCATTGTCACCTTCTCCTCAGCCAACAATAAACCATTATACATTTCCGTGATCATCGCTTGCTTTGATCTGTACTTTTCACACCTTGCATGCTCTTTGTACCCTTCCATATGTCTAGTTTCCCTCCCCCCTGACTCAGTCTGAAGAAGGGTCTCGACCCGAAATGTTACCCATTCCTTCCAGCATTTTGTGCCTATCTTCGGTGTAAACCAGCATCTGCAGTTCCTTCCTACACATAGAATCTTTGAGGTCATGTTGTAATTATATAAGGTGTTGGTGGGGCGTTGTCAAGCTAGAAAAGGTGCAGAAAAGATTTACAAGGATGTTGCCAGGACTCGAGGCCCTGAGCTATAGGCAGGTTTTGAGCAAGCTAGGATTCTATTTCTCAGAGCGCAGGAGGATGAGGGTGTACAAGATCATGAGAGGAATAGATCAGGTTAAATGTAAAGTATTTTGTCCAGAGGAAGGGAATTGAGAACCAGAGGATATAGGTTTAAGGTGAGGGGGGAAAGATTTAATAGGAACCCGAGGGGTATATTTTTTATACAATGGGTGGTGGGTGTAAGGAACGAGCTGCCAGAGGAGGTAATTGAGGCTGGTACTATCACAATGTTTAAGAAACGTTTGGACAGGTACATGGATGGGACAGGTTTAGATGGATATGGGCCAAACGCAGGCAAGTGGGACTAGTGAAGATGGGGCATGTTGGTCAGCATGGGCGAGTTGGGACAAAGGGCCTGTTTTCATGCTGTATAACACCATGACTCTGTTCATATACATGCCCAAATCTCTTTTAAGTGTTGTTATGGTACCTGCCTCAACTACCTCCTGCGGCAGCTCGACCCATATACCCACAACAGTCTGAATGAAAATACTGTCTCTCAGATTCCAGATAAATCTTGCACATCTCATCTGCCCCTCTGGTTCATGCTTCCCCAACTCCGGGTAGTAATTTCTGTACACTCCCCTCATGCTTTTATACATCTGTATAAATCACTCCTCATTCTCCTGAGTACCAAAGAATAAAGTCCTAGCCTGCCAAACCTTTCCCTATAGCTCAAGCCATTGGGCACAATGGATGATTAGAGGTGAACCTGGAGATAGTGGTGTTCCTGGTGGCAGGGCCTCTTGTTTAGGAGGAGTTGGTGAAGATGCTGAGGGATTTTAATATTTTCATTGACAAATGAGAGTCTGACTCACCTTGGCATTGTTGATTGAGCGGATTGTCAGCGATGGTAAACAGGCAATATAAGTAATTGGGAATTGTAATTACTCGATGACAGTTTCTATTCATTGTAGTTTAAGATTTCAAGTCAGCTAAATTTCCCTCTTCATAAAGTAATGCATTGAAACAACAAATATAACAGAGAGAGGGTGGCACGGTGGCGCAGCGGTAGAGTTGCCGCCTTACAGCACCAGAAGCCCGGGTTTGATCCTGACTACGGGTGCAGTCTGTATGGGGTTTGTACATTCTCCCTGTGACCATGTGGGTTTTCTCTGGGTGCTCCGGTTTCCTTCCCCATTTCCAAAGAAGTGCAGGTTTGTAGGCTAATTGGCTTCTGTAAGTTGTTCCTAGTGTGTAGGATAGAACTAGTGTATGGGGTGATCGCTGGTCGGTGAGGACTCAGTGGGCCAAAGGGCTTGTTTCCTTACTGTATCTCTAAACTAAACTAAACCAGCAATTATTTTTAGAATATCTAATAATTCAAGTCATTGACATGATCAGCAAAATCTATGTGTGAGCAGTTTCATTTTAAATTCAAATCACTTTTCAGAGGTTGAAGAATCTGATTACTATCTTGTTTTATTAACAATATGAAAGCAAAATTATTGAATTAATGAATAATGATTAAAGCAACACTGACTTACAGGAGTCGACATTGTTTGTAGATGAGATGCAACAAGAACAGGTTTACTCTCGTGCAGAACATTGGTCGTCCTCTTTGATAAGGATTATGTCTAGTTAACCTCGGCATCAACGGAGTGGCACAGTGTCGCAGCGGTAGAGTTGCTGCCTTACAGTACCTGAGACCAGGGTTCGATCCAGACTCTGAGTGCTGTCTGCACAAAATGTGTAGGTTCTCCCCATGATCACGTGGGTTTTCTCCGGGTGCTCTGGTTTCCTCCCACAGTCCAATTAACCTACAGGTTTGTAAGTTAATTGGCCTTGGTAAAAATTGTAAATTGTCCCTAGTGTGTAGGATAGTGCTAGTGTACGGGGTGATTGCTGGTCGGTGCGGACTCAGTTAGCCGAAGCGCCTGTTTTTGTGCTGTATATCTAAAGTCTAAAGTCTAAAATCTAAAATCAATGACAGTTGAATCCAATTAAGTCAAGGATTTACAAGATGGGAGATGTTTTTTACAGTCCCAACAATCAAATAACTAGAGCATTTGAGCTGTGCTTTCCTGTGCTCATAAAGTTTGGCAAAGAATTTGCACGTATAATCTGAGTGTGAAATGTTTCTCTTGCACTGTCGAATCTTTCTGTGGTCACGATGCTTCTGCCCTGCGCTTGATGGTGCCAAACTCACACGATAGAGCGTATGCAGTCATGAATTTACGATAGAGCGTATGCAGTCATGAGCGATAGAGCGTATGCAGTCATGAATTTACTTGAGGGCAAATATCAACACCTGAATGACTCTGTGGTGGCACGGTGTTGCAGCGGTAGAGTTGTCGCCTTGCAGCGCCAGAGACCTGGGTGCAACCCTGATTGCGGGTGCTGTCTGTGCAGAGTTTGTACATGCTCCCCGTGACACCGTGGGTTTTCTTCGGTTTCCTTCCACAGTCCAAATATTTACAGGTTTGTAGGTTAATTGACTTCTGTGAATTGTCCCGAGTATGTAAGATAGAACTAGTGCACGAGTGATTGTGGGACGGCACAGACTTGGTGGGCCGATGGGCCTGTTTCCATGTTGTATCTCTGAACTAGACTCAGGATCCACTCTCCCTTTTTAAGTAAAAGCACAGCACTTGAGAAGACAAAATCTGCATGAAGAAACTGTAGATGCCGGTTTACATCAAAGAAACCTATCAAAGCTGCAAATAATGTTTAAAATAATTAATGGATTCACCATCTCCCCCTGCCTACTAAGTTCCTGCTAAGTCTGCTTGACTTATTTCCAGAATTTAGAAAGGGGTGGCACGGTGTTGCAGCAGTAGAGTTGCTGCCTTACAGAGCTAGAGACCGGGGTTCAATTCTGATTACGGGTGCTGTCTGTACAGAGTTTGTACATTCTCCCTGTGACCGTGTGGGTTTTTTCTGGGCGCTCCGGTTTCCTCCCACATCCCAAAGACGTGCAGGTTTATAGGTTGTTTGCCGTCCGTAAATGATCCCTGGCGTCCTGAACGAGTGTATGGGTGATTGCTGGTCGCCATGGACTCGGTCGACTGAAGGCCCTGTTTCCGTGCTGTATCTTTAAACTAAACTAAACTTAATTTAATTTAGTCTAGACTTAACTGAGCTCAGATCAATGCTGAGGAATGATCCCAACCCAAAACATCTCCTCCTTCCACAGAGGCTGCCTGCCGTAATTGTATTGCAGCGTTTTGCAGAGTTGCTGCAGCGTTTTGTGTGTGTGCCCGTTGATGGCGGGGTTTGGGCTAGAGTTGGCGCTTCTTCTCCACGCTGGCTGTGGGCCTGTGCTGCCGCTGCTCCGGGCCGTGTCCTGTCGGTCCGGGGTCGCCCCGGACGTCTCTGGCCACCCCCTGGGCGGGGATGGGACACTCGGAGGTGGACGGGGATGATCCAGCGTCAGTTCGGCAGCGTTTGCAGCGCCGGGGACGGGTGCAATCCAGGCTGCGGATAAGGCGTGGGTCTGTGTGTGCGCAGCAGCACAGCTGCCGAGAATGTCTCTCCGCCGGCGAGTCTGTCTTCCACTCGCATCTGCCCCCTTTGTCTCGCTGTTACACCCCACTCTCCCGTTACCTGGCAACCCCGTACCTCAGATTAAATATATTTTTACACATAAATTATGAATAAAGATAAGAATTTAGGCAGAGTTTATGCAGCCAGTGCTTCGTTCACTTTTTCTTCATTGCGAATGACCTTTGACAAATCCCATGATTCTTTACATTTTTCGGAATACCAAACTCACTTATTTAAAGGAGATGTGCGGGGCACGTTTTTAACACAGAGGGTGGTGAGTGCCTGGAATTTGCTGCTCGGCATGACGGTTGAAACAGATACGTTAGTGGCATTTAAAAGACTTTTGCAAAGGCATATAGATATGCAAGGAATGGAGGGATATGGGTTATGTGTGAGCAGATAAGTGATGGTCTCAGTTCGTCACAGACATTGTGGGCTGAAGGGCCTGTTCTTGCGCTGTTCTGTTCTATGCTCTATGTGGAAGGTAGATGAGGCAGTTATAAAACACCATTTAAAAGACACTTGCATAGGTACATGGATAGGAAAGTTTAGGTTAGTTTAGTTTAGTATAATTTAGTTTAGTATAGTTTAGTTCAATGTAGTTTATTTTAGTTTAGTTTAGTTTTAATTTAGTTTTAGTTTAGTTTTGTTTAGTTTAGCGATATAGTGTGGAAACAGGTCCTTCGGCCCACCGACCAGCGATCCCTGCACATTAACACTATCCTACACACGAGGGACAATTTACAATTTTTACTGAAGCCAATTAACCTACAAACCTGCATGTCTTTGGAGTGTGGGAGGAAACCGGAGCACCCGGGGAAAACCCACGTAGTCACAGGGAGAACGTACAAACTCTGTACAGACAGCACCCATAGGCAGGATCGAACCTGGGTTTCTGGCTCTGCAAGGCAGCAACTCTACCGCTGTGCCAACATGTTCTATGCTCAATTGGAAGGAAGATGAGGCAAGTACAATAGCAACATTTAAAAGACACTTGGATAGTGTATGGATAGGAACGTTTAGTTTATTATCACGCAAACCGAGGTACAGTGAAAAACGTTTATGTTGTGTGTTATACAGCCAGCAGAAAGACAATACACAATGACAATCAAGCCCTCGAAGGGCCTGTTTCCCTGTTGCATGATGCTCTAACATAATGACCCAGCGAGGCATTTGCTAGATGCTTTCTCCTTGATCCACGCATGAAATAAGAGCGCGACTAAAATCATGCAAGCATCCTCTGGTCAAATGCGTGAAAAAAAGATGCCTAATTTAAAATTTGCTTCATTTAAATTAATGGAATAAGTTCCAGTATTATTACAAAACGAAGGCTTCATTTGATCTCTGCCGGATGAGGTACATTTGCTGTTTCTTTAATTTATGTATATCAGGCCAGTTGGAATGTTGGTTCATCCATACATATTTATGAGTCAAAACACTAACTTGTAAAATAGAGACTGCTGAATTAATATCATTGGAAGGAGGATCTTCTGGATAGCAGCAGTCGACAAACACAGGAAGTGCACTTACAAAATGCATATTACCACAGCTTAAAGAAAACCCAAAAGCTGACTATTGTACTTGATCTGAAGATGGAAGCTGGCAACATTCCCATGAGAGGAGCCTCTCGAACGACAAATAAGTCGTTCTTAATTCAAAGGCCGCTCTCCTGAGATGGATGAAAGAAAGAAGTCTTTTTTTTTGCTTGCTTATGCTGAATCAAATGCAGCATCCCTCCTTGAAAAGTATCACAAGATTTAATTAGCTTGACTTGCTAAATCTCTGCGGTCTAAGCATGATCTTTGCTTCGCAGATGTGATCAAAGGATTTCTGAACCTACACAACACTCCAAAGAAAAATCATCAGCCTTAATCACCTTCTCACCACATCCTTACTTCGTGTATGCTGAACTCTCAACATAAATTGATGCTCCTGTGGAAAATAATATCCTGACAGAAGGAATGGCAACAAAGGTTCCTGGTCTATTACGGGAGGGTTTACTTTGGCTTTTTTTTTTTGCCATACCATGGAAGTACACCAAACAAAACGTTGTAACGGACGATTTTCCAGCACTTTATACTCCCGTTGAAAAGAGCTGGTGAGAAAATTGTGAAAATTCCGTTTTTTTTTACAATTTCCCTTAAAACTCTGCTTGTGGATGATTAAAGATTTCCGAGAATTTTACAAAATTCAAATATGTAGATATTCTGATATGTAGGTGCGGCACGGTGGCGCAGCGGTAGAGTTGCTGCCTCACAGCGCCAGAGACCCGGGTTTGATCCTGACTACGGGTGCTTGTCTGTACGGAGTTTGTACGTTCTCCCCGTGGCCTATGTGGGTTTTCTCTGAGATATTTGGTTTCCTCCCACATCCCAAAGACATACAGGTTTGTAGGTTAATTCACTTGGTGGAAGTGTAAGTTGTCCCCAGTGTGTGCAGGAGAGCGTTAATGTGCGGTGATCGCTGGTCAGTGTGGACTAGGTGGGCCGAAAGGCCTGTTTCCGTGCTATATCTCTCAACTAAACAAAAAATCTGTCAAACTTTCATGAATGAAGAAACAAGGAAGTTGTTGACTTACAAAAAAAAAGGATGCTGGTTTATAAAACAAAACACAAAGTGCTGGAGTGCGGGTCAGCCATCATCTCTGGAGAACGTGGATAGGTGATGGCTCGCTCACTGCGACTGAGCCTTTGGGCGGACGGACTATAGGGGCAAGCCGTGTGGCTTCGGTTCAGGGCAGAGTCGGGCCTGCTAAGACTGTTCTATGTTTCCAAAAAAGCATTCATTTTGAGTATAGGAAGCAGGGAGTTCACTGCAGTTGTACAGGGTCTTGGTGAGACCACACCCTATTGCGTCAGTTTTGGAATTGAGGAAAGGCTCTCTTGCCATAAAGAGTACAAAGAAGGTTCACCAGACTTGAGTCAGCTTTCAGTTGCATTGCTAGCTACATTTAAGAGGGAGTTAGATGTTTTTCAACAGGTGGTGAATCTAATTCTCTGGGGATCAGGGGGTATGTGGCTCAGGGGGTATGGAGAGAAGGCAGGTATGAGATACTGAGTTGAATGATCAGCCATGATCATATTCGATGGCGGTGCAGGCTCGAAGGGCTGAATGGCCTACTCCTGCACCTAATTTCTATGTTTCTGTTTCTATGTCTCTACGTTCTAAAAGACACAAAAAGTGCTGGAGTCACTCAGTGGGTCAGCAGCCCCTATGGGGAACATGGGCAGGTGACGTTTTGGGTCAGGACCCTTCTTCAGACTGATTCATCACGTACAGGTCCATCAACAAGTCCATTTCCAGCAACTGGTGGTCCGGCACCTCCTTTAATTCGGCCAAAATTACAAGCGCGCACTTGAGATTCCCCCATGGAAGTTTCCCCCAAAATATAGCTCCTAAGCCAGGTGAGGCGGTCAATCCCAAACTTGTCCGGACGTCCGCGCTAATCGGCGGTTCGAATTTGACCCCTGCAGCCGGGGCTCTGGAACTCCGGACTGGCTGGAGCCGGCAGACCCGTATCCATAGCCGGCTTCCGAGGCCTACTTTGCGGGCCGGTATCTCGGCCCCTCGGTGGACTCGGCAGACCGTTCCGGTAGCGTTGGACTCCGCTCAGAGGCCATGACCTCCTTTGGTCCAGCAAAATGGATATTCCAGAAAGGCTGTGGAACCAAGGTAGCCGGAGGTGGACCTGTATCATTAATCATACAGTTTGCTGAGAAGTTTAAGTTTAGTTTAGTTTAGAGATACAGCACAGAAACAATCCTACATGTACTCCTCAGCTTGGCTGAGCCTCCAGTTATACAGAGGACTCTGCCTCCCTGCTTCACTTTAGTGTCATTTATTGTCACGTGTACCGAGGTACAGTGAAAAGCTTTTTGTTGCCTGTCCAGTAAAGCCCAATTACAGAAAGGGTCTCTGACGAGGTAGATAGTAGTTCAGGACTGTTACGTTGCCTGAAAACAGCTGGGAAGAAACTGTCCCTGAATCTGGAGGTGTGCATTTTCACACTTCTGTGCCTCTTGCCTGAAGGTATTGGGGGGGATTAGGGAGTGACAGGGGTGAGACTGGTCCTTGCTGAGGCAGCGTGAAATGTAGGTGGAGTCAACGGAAGGGAGGTTGGATTGGAAAGTTGAAAGATGAAGGATTTTGACCTGAAACATCACCTATTCCTTTTCTACAGAGAGGCTGCCTGACTCGCTGAGTTACTCCAGCATTTGGCATCTTTCATCTGTCCTTATCTTTGGTTATGTCTTGGAGCGTAGCAGTGAAAAGTGCACTGTTCTCATTCCATCTAACTAAATCGTCCCTGGTAAAGACTACTTGAATGTTGGTATGTGAAACAAACAAAGTGCCAACCCTTGCCTGGGGCCTTGACGTGGGTCGGCAGCTACTGATGTGGAAGCTGAAAGGAGGCTTTGAGTAATCAAAAGAAGCCTTTGTTATGTTTCATTGCAGCAGAGTATTTCAATCACAGCTAGAAAAGAGCCGATCTACTGCTGTCATCCAAGAAGCCGCAGCCCTTTAAGATACTCTGGGCTTTCAAATCCACCTTATCTCCACGAAACGTCATCGATCCATGCTCTCCAGAGATGCTGCCTGACTCACTGAGTTACTCCAGCATTTTTTTTCTTTTATTTGTGCACAATTTACTTGAAATCCAAATCTCCGATGAGCGGAACTGGTTAGCACGCAACAAAAGCACGTGACAATAAACTAGACTGAAACTGAATAATGCATAATAATCATCAACTCTTTCTCTCATCAGTGTGGCCGGTGGGGCAGCAGTAAAGTATCTGCCTCTCGGCGCCAGAGGCCCAAGGTCAATCCTGGCCTTAGGTGCTGTATGTACGGAGTTTGCACGTTTTCCCTGTGACCGCGTGGGTTTCCTCCAGGTGCTCTATTTCTTCCCACATCCCCAAGACGTGCGGGTTTGTAGGTTAATTGCCCCGAGTGTGTAGGGAGTGGATGTGAAAGTGGGATAACATAGAACTAGTGCGAACGGGTGACCGATGGAAAGACTCGTTGGGCCGAAGGGCCTGTTTCCATGCTGTATCTGTCAATCGATCTATATTTGTTTCATTGTGTTTTCAATGCATTCATGTTTATTTTAATGCAGTAATACCTTTATTAACAATTAATAGGTTTTGAATGATTTAAATGTCAGAAACATGAAAAGGAACTCAGTGGACTGCGTGGCAATGTTTTCTCACAATTTTAGAAAGCGGATAACACAGAACTAGCGTAAACAGATGATCAATGGTTGGCATGAACTCTGTGGGCCGAATGGCCTGTTTCCATGTTGTATCTCGAAACTAAACTGAACAAAATTTAAAGATATGTTATTAAGTGTTCCTGTGCTGGCTCACTGAGCAATATTTGAAGGGACGAAAAATATAATTGAACCTTTGTTGAAGATTCTCCTCCATCAAACGTGACTTCTATCTCTTACCACTGGGTGGCGCCTCGATGGCAGCCTCGCCTACAGTTTGTCTGTCCTTTCGTCTTTGTTTGTTATTTTTAGTGTGTTTAAAACGTTTGTGTTAATGCCTGGTTTGTTTTATGTGGGGGTTGGGGAGGTGGGGAAGGGGGTCAGGGGAAACATTTTTTAAGTCTCTTACCCTGCCGGAGATGCGATTGTTTTCCGGGTCATATCTCCGGTCACTCTGCGGCCTAACATCGTGGAGCTGGAGGCCTTGCTCGGGACTGACTTTGAGATTCACTGTGGGGCGTGGACTTAACATCGGAGCCAATCCCTTGCCTGGGATCGATGCTCCAACCGCGGCCTGCGGACTTAACCATCAGGAGCTCGCAGTCCCGGGTTGAGACCGATGTCGGGAGTTCCAAATAAAGTATGGCTAATAAAGTACGATTATAAAGATGATTATGATTCCGGATATTGGACTATGTCTAGGGAACTGATGCGCTACAATGCTGAGAACTATATTCTGCACTCTATCTTCGCCCTTTGCTCTACCTATTACACTTGAATTTAATCTGATTATATTTATCTACAATGTGACATGATCTGATTGAATAGCATGCAAGACAAAGCTTTTCACCGTACCAGGTGACAATAATAAACATAAACTTAAAGCAGGGGTGGGCATCCTTGTTCTGCATAGGGGCCAGGACGCATGTCTGTGAGCGGATGGCGGGCCACATCTATCAAGTATACACATGGATCCCGCCCTGGTTGGCAGGCATCAAATCACCTGTTCACTGAAGGTAGACAAAAATGCTGGAGAAATAGCGGGTGAGGCAGCCTCATGCAATCCTTGCATGTCTCACCCGCTGAGTTTCTCCAGCATTTTTGTCTACCGTTGATTTTTCCAGCATCTACAGTTCTTTCTTAAATGTGTTCACAGAAGGTGCGCAGGATGCGGTACAGCCAGTGCTCAGCCACGCTTGGGGTGCTCGACGGGCCGGATGATTACGGGAAAAAAAATCTGCCTGCGGGCCGGATGATTTCGGGTTACGGGCCGCATTTGGCCCGGGGGCCGGAGGTTGCCGACCCCTGACATAAACCTAAACGTTTAACCTAAATCTAAACCTAACCTTAATTTCTTCAGCATCATGACCAGCGTAACATTTTACATACGAGGAATGATAAATCTCTAATGTACACACACTGAAGTTGGATGTGCTAAACCATGCTGATTTTTTTTTGCTTTTCAAATGATTGGAGGTTATCATTAGTTTCTTAAGTTCATACATCATCAGAGCAGAATTAGGCCATTCAGTCCATCAAGTCTACTCTGTTGATCTATCTTTCCCTACCAACCCCAATTTCCTGCCTGCTCCCCATAACCCCTGACACCCGACTTATCAAGAATCTGTCAATCTCCACCTTAAAAATACCCAATGACTTGGCCTCCACAGCCTTCTGTGGCAACGATCCACAGATTCACCACCCTCAGATTAAATAAATTCCTCCTCATCACCTTTCTAAACTCGTGTCCTTTTACTCTGAGTGTAGAATGTCGTAGATATCATTTACAGTGGCTTGCAAAAATATTCATACCCGTTGAACTTTTCCAAATTTTGTCACGTTCCAACCACAAACGTAAATGTATTTTATTGGGATTTTATGTGATATACCAACAGAAAGTGGTGCATAATTGTGAAGTGGAAGGAAAATTACAAATTTGTAGAACCACCTTTCGCTGCAATTACAGCTGCAAGTCTTTTGGGGTATGTCTCTACCAGCTTTGCACATCTAGAGACTGACATTTTTGCCCATTGTTCTTTGCAAAATAGCTCAAGCTCAGTCAGATTGGATGGAGAGCGTCTGTGAACAGCAATTTTCAAGTCTTGCCAGAGATTCTCAATTGGATTTAGGTCTGGACTTTGACTTGGCCATTCTAACACATGAATATGCTTTGATCTAAACCATTCCATTGTAGCTCTGGCTGTATGTTTAGGGTCGTTGTCCTGCTGGAAGGTTAACCTCCGCCCCAGTCTCAAGTCTTTTGCAGACTCTAACAGGTTTTCTTCGAAGATTGCCCAGTATTTGGCTCCATCCATCTTCCCAAGAACTCTGACCAGCTTCCCTGTCCCTGCTGAAGAAAAGCATCCCCACAGCATGATGCTGCCACCACCATGTTACACAGTGGGGATGGTGTGTTCAGGGTGATGTGCAGTGTTAGTTTTCTGCCACACATAGCGTTTTGCATTTAGGTCAAAAACTTCAATTTTGGTCTCATCAGACCAGAGCACCTTCCTCCACATGTTTGCTGTGTCCCCCACATGGCTTGTGGCAAACTGCAAACGAGACTTCTTATGGCTTTGTTTCAACAGTGGCTTTCTTCTTGCCACTCTTCCATAAAGGCTCAATTTGTGGAGTGCATGACAAATAGTTGTCCTGTGGACAAATTCTCCCACCTGAGCTGTGGATCTCTGCAGCTTCCCCAGAGTTACCATGGGCCTCTTGGCTGCTTCTCTGATCAATGCTCTCCTTGCCCGGCCTGTCAGTTTAGGTGGACGGCCATGTCTTGGTAGGTTTGCAGTTGTGCCGTACTCTTTCCATTTTCGGATGATGGATTGAACAGTGCTCCGTGAGATGTTCAAAGCTTGGGATATTTTTTATAACCTAACCCTGCTTTAAACTTCTCCACAACTTTATCCCTGACCTGTCTGGTGTGTTCCTTGGGCTCCATGATGCCCAAGGAACTTTGTTTGTTCACTAATGTTCTCTAACAAACCTCTGAGGTCTTCACAGAACAGCTGTATTTATACTGAGATTAGATTACACACAAGTGGACTCTATTTACTAATTAGGTGACTTCTGAAGGCAATTGGTTGCACTGGATATTATTTAGGGGTATCAGAGTAAAGGGGGCTGAATACTTTTGCACGCCACGCTTTTCAGTTTTTTATTTGTAAAGAAATTTGAAAACAATGTATCATTTTCCTTCCACTTCACAATTATGTGCCACTTTGTGTTGGTCTATCACATAAAATCCCAATAAAATACATTTACGTTTGTGGTTTTAACGTGACAAAATGTGGAAACGTTCAAGGGGTATGAATACTTTTGCAAGCCACTGTACATGTTCCATTTCATTTCTGCGATGTGGCTATAGTTTTAAGGCTGCTATGATTGCCTGCTGATGTACAAAGGATCTCAGACCACAACTGCTGCTTGTTTTTCCTTCCGCAGATGCTTCCTGACCTGCTGTGTGTTTCCAGCATCTTCTGTTCTGTTGCTGTGATCGTCCATGTTGTGTTCAGTAGCGCTAACAATGCACTGATGGGGTTCGTGAAAAACTTTGATTTAGAATTTTGGACACGACATCATTAATGCGTTTTAGGTCATGTTGTGGTCATGTTCCAGTCTGAGGAATGGTTCCGACCCGAAAAGTCACCTATTCCCTTTCTCCAGAGATGCTGCCTGACCCAGTGAGTTACTCCAGCACTCTGTGTCTATCTTCGGTATCAATCTGCTTCTGCAGTTCCTTCCCACACACTTGCAGTTTATTTGTTGGTGGGAGTGGTTAGGAAGGTATTAATTACACAAATATATTAAATGCATAATATGACAATAACAGTCTAGGTAACCCTGGGAATTCCCTCCCTATCCAAGTCGCACCAGTTTGTCGTTTTCACCCGACAAACAGCGAACTGTTCCCAATATCATCGTTACTTTTTAGCATATCTTTCATTCATTGTTCTCTATCTCCCTACATCATCGTCTATATCTCTCGTTTCCCTTTTCCACTGACCAGTCTGAAGAAGGGTCTCGACTCAAAACATCACCCATTCCTTCTCTCCAGAGATGCTGCCTATCTCGCTGAGTTACTCCAGCTTTTTGTGTCTACCTTCGGTGTAAACCAGCATCTGTAGTTCCTCCCTACACAACAGTGGAGGAGCTGTGGGCATAGAGGGATTCAAACAAGGAAAGAAGGAAAAAAAGACAACTGGTTAACGCTCGCCCCTGAAGACCAGGAATAGGAGAGGAGGAGGGGGGGAGGTGGCGACGGCAACAGACGCTGGACAAAAGAACCGGGAGGGAGAGGGTGGGGTGGGTCTTACCTTCTGCTCTCTCAAGGTCAGCTGCAGGAGGCACCACCTGTGGAACAAGGGGCGAAGAGGGCCGTGCAAGGAGAGGGCGACGGCTGCAATGGGCCTTTGTAGCCAGCTACAGCTGGGACTGTAAAGTGGTGCCAAAATGGCGCCTCTTGTATATGGGCTGTTCTGTACATTCTGTACTCACCAGGGGACTCATAACTTGCTGAGGTGTACGCGTAAAAAATATTTCACTGCACGTGATAATAAAGAAACCGTTGGATGTTTGACTAACCGATCCATTGTAAAACATTTATTACTTCTGTTATTGGGTCAATTAGAACACATAACAGAACAGTCCCGCACAGGGACAGGCCCTTTGGCCCACAATATCCGTGCCTACCATGATACCACGACCAATTGTTATCTGCCAGCACATAACCCATACCTCTCCATTCCTTGCATTTCCATGTGCCTATCCAAAAGCCTCTTAAATACCACTCCAGGAAGAGTTCAATAGTTCAATAGGGATATTTGGTACACGCGCATTGCACAGTGGAATTCTTTTTGCATATATTACACACGCGGGCGCCGCCATTTTTGGTGCTTTTATTCAAAGAAACGTCGAAAATAGGTGCTGGAGTAGGCCATTCGGCCCTTCGAGCCAGCACTGCCATTCAATATGATCATGGCTGATCATCTTAAATCAGTACCCCGTTCCTGCTTTCTCCCCATATCCCTTGATTCCGTTAGCCCTAAGAGCTATATCTAACTCTCTCTTGAATACATCCAGTGAATTAGCCTCCACTGCCTTCTGTGGCAGAGAATTCCACAGATTCACAACTCTCAGGGTGAAAATGTTTTCCCTCATCTCAGTCCTAAGTGGCCGACCCCTTATTCCTAAACTGTGACCCACGGCTCTGGACTCCCCCAACATGGGGAACATTTTTCCTGCATCTCGCCTGTCCAATCCCTCAAGAATTTTACATGTATCTATAAGATCCAAAGTCCAAAGTCCGGTCGGCGCGCTCGCTCCATGTACTGGAGCGGTTCCCGCGAACCGACGTCCCTCCCCTCTCCATGCTCGACCATCTTTGTGTCCCGGGGGCACCTTCTGCAGCCGACCTTGATGGCGCTGTAAGCATGACCCTCCTACTGGCCCGCACTCTTCACATCCGACGTCCCCAGCTCCCGCCCGGTTGCGGCCACCAACGAGTGTCTGCTGCCGTCGCCACCGACCGGTGAACCTTCCCGGCAGGCGCCGCGGTGGCAGCACACTCGGGAAGGTCTCCACCGCGTGGCACCACCTCTCCCGGTAGTGTGTGTCAGGCACTCACCTCCTGCTGTGCAAGAACCTGTCTACCCTACCTATCTCTCTCATAATTTAATATACTTCTATCAGGTCTCCCCCCCAACTTACTGCATTCAGGAGAAAACAATCCAATTCTGTTGAACCTCTCTCTGTAGTTAATATCCTCTAATCCAGGCATCATTCTGGTCAACCTCCTCTGCATCCTTCCCAAAGCCCCCACCTCCTTCCTGAAATGGGGCGACCTGAACTGTATGCAATTCTTACCAACGTCTAAACAATGTCGTATAAAGCTGTATCGTGACTTCATGAATCTTATATTCAATGCCTTACCACAGTTGGTTCACATATGGTGAGTCATAAGGTCCTGGAGTAGCACAGCACAGAAACAGGCCCTTCAGCCTATCTTCGTCCATGCCTATCTCCAGAAAGCCCATATTCCTGCATTAGGATTATATAAGTGATAGGCCATTCGGCCCATCATGTCTACTCGGCCATTCAATCATGGCTGACCCATCTCTTCCTCCCAACCCCATTCTCCTGCCTTCTCACCATAACCCCTGACATATTCATCAAGAATCTATCTATCTCTGCCTTAAAAATATCCATTGACTTGGACTCCACAGCCTTCCGTGGCAATGAATTCCACTGATTCACCACCCTCTGACTAAAGAAATTCCTCCTCATCTCCTTCCTACAGGAACATCCTTTAATTCTGAGGCTATGATTTTCTGGTCCTAGGCTCTCCCACTAGTGGAAACATCTTCTCAACATCTGCTCTGTCTAGGCCTTCCTTCCATGCCTTTCCTCTTAAAAATGTCTGTCTAAATGCCTCTTAACATATATGTATCTGATTCCACCACCTCCTCTGGCAGTGCGTTCTAGATATCAACCGTTTTCTCTGAAGAAGGGTCCTGACCCAAAAAGATTGCCTGTCGTACTCCAGAGATGCTGCCTGAGATGCTGTTGAGTTGATTCAACACTTTGTGACTTTTTATTATCCAGCATTTGCAGTTCCTTGTGTCTACACCAACCATTGGGGGGCGTGATATCTGTTATTGCCGATTGTCCACTATAACTGAGAAGGGGATTACCAAGTAATATAGTATCTATCACTGTGTGTGTAAGTAGTGGAAACAAAAAACTGCAGATGCTGGTTAATATACAAAAAGGACAAAAAGTACTGGAGTAATTCATCAAGTCAGGCAGCATCACTGGAGAACAGGGATAGGTGACGTTTTGGGTGGAGACCCTCCTTCAGACTCTCAGTTCGAAAAAAATGTGTCCCCGTCTATATAGTGCAGAGCATATTTAGAGGTTGTCGTGTTTAATAGCCTGATGGTTGTAGGGAAGAGGCTGCTCCTGAACCTGAACATTACAGTTTTCAAGGTCCTGTTCCTTCTTCCCCGATGGCAGGAGTGAAATGAGTGTGGGGCCAGTGTGGTGTGGGTCTCTGATAATGCTGGTGGCTTTTTTTAGGCAGCGACGCTGGTAAATCCCTTTGATGATGAAGATGTTTAAGTTCGGGACCCTTGTTCAGAAGAGTCTTGACCTGAAACGTTGTCTACCCATGTTCTTCGGAGATGCTGCCTGACCGGCTGACTAAATAACTCCCGCACATTGTGTCCCTTTTTCCAATGGCATCATGTTGTATAGGATGTGTAAGAAGGAACTGCGGATGCTGGTTTAAATGAAGATAGCCACAAAAAGCTGGAGTAACTCAGCGGAACAGGCAGCATCTCTGGAGAGAAGGAATGGGTGACGTTTCGGGTCGAGACCCTTCTTCAGACTGGTTAAGGCTAAGAGAAACAAGAGATATAGACGGTGATGTGGAGAGATAAAGAACAATGAATGAAAGATATTCAAAAAGGTATGCAAAAAAGTAACGATGATACAGGCCCTCATTAACTGTTTGTGGGGTGAAAATGAGACACTAGGGTGACTTGGGTGGGGGAGGAATAGAGAGTGAGGGAATGCCGGGGCTACCTGAAGTGAGAGAAATCAATTTTCATACCACTGGGCTGTAAGCTGCCCAAGCGAAATATGAAATGCTGTTCCACCAATTTGCGTGTAGCCTCAATCTGACAATGGAGGAGACCTAGGGCATTAAGGTCTGTATAGGAATGGGAAGGAGAATTAAAATGTCCAGCAACTGGGAAATCAGATAGGTTAACACGGGCTGAGCGAAGGTGTTCCGCAAAACGATCGCCCAATCTGCGTTTGGTCTCGCCGATGTATAAAACTCCACATCTTGAGCAACGGAGGCAGTAGATGAGGTTGGAGGAGGTGCAAGTGAACAAGGGAGTTGCAGAGGGAATGGTCTCTGCGGAGGGCACGGTCTATTATCCCATCATAGATGAGGCCCTCACTCGTGTCTCCTCAGTACCCCGCAGCTCTGCCCTTGCTCCCCCTCCCCTAGTTGCAACAGAGACAGTCCCCATAGTCCTTACCTTCCATCCCATCAGCCGTCGCATACAACACATAATCCTCTGAAATTTCCACCACCACCAACGGGATCCCACCATTAGCCACATTTTCGCATCTCCACCCCTTTCCGCCTTCCGCGAAGATCGTTCCCTCCGCAACTCCCTGGTTAACTCATCCCTTCCCACCCAAACCACCCCTCCCCAGGTACCTTCCCCTGCAACTGCAGAAGATGCAACACCTGTCGCTATACCTCCTCCCTTGACGCTGACCAGGGACCCCGAGTCCTTTCAAGTTAGGCAGAGGTTCACTTGCACCTCCTCCAAGTGAACCTCATCTACAATATCCGTTGTTCAAGATCTGGACTCGTATACATCGACGAGACCAAAAGCAGATTGGGCGATCGTTTCGCAGAACACCTTCGCTTAGCCCGCCTGAAACTACCTGATCTCCCGGGTTGCTGGACGTATGAATATTGATTCTCTCACTTCAGGTAGCCCTGGCATTCCCTCTCTCTCTATCCCTCCCCCAGTCACACTAGCTTCTCGTTTTCACCCTACAAACAGCTTACAGCCTGTTTCCTTTACCACCATGTTGTATAGGATGTTCTCTCCAGTGATTTGACTGATCTTCATCCCTCCCATTACATCATTTTAAATAATTGCAGATCATCATACGTTTATATTAATAAACCTGATTGGTCATAAATGTCATTGGGGCGTCAGGTGGCGCAGCGATAGAGTTGCTGCCTTACAGCTCCAGAGACCCGGGTTCAATCCTGACTACGGGTGCTGTCTGTGTGGAGTTTGTACGTTCTCGCGGTGACTGCGTAGGATTTTTCCCGGGTGCTACAGCTTCCTCCCACCCTCCAAAGATGTGCAGGTTTGATGGTTAATTGGCTTTGGTAGAATTATAAATAGTCCTTCGTGTGTAGGATATTGCTAGTGTACGGGGTAATCGCTGGTCGGCACGGACTCGGTGGGCTGAAGGGCCGGTTTCCGTGCTGTATCTCTAAAGTCTACAGTCTGATTTTTGACTGCTGGAGGAATTCTATGGGTCAGATCACAACTGTGGGAGGAATTGGACAGATGACATTTGCAGTCGGGATCCTTCTTCAGACTGATGGAGTAGAGTGGAGACAGAGGTGAGGGGAAGAGGCGGGGCAAGAGCTGGCAAGTGATAGGTGGATCAAGGTGAGGAGGGTTTTAATGTGTCAGCTGGGGGGGGGGGGGTGAAGGGTAGAGAGTATTCACGAGGCTGGAGGTGATGAATGGACAAAAAGGGTTCCGAAGTGGAATCGGATATGAGAGTGAGGTTGGGAGAGAAACGCAGAACCAGAGGGAGGGATGGTCGGAGGAAGCCAACATGTCAAGGCAGCATCTCTGGAAGACATGGATAGGTGATGTTATGGGTCGGACACTTCTTTCGGCACCAGCACTTTATGGGTTTTTTTATAAACCAGCATCTGCCGTTGCTTGCATCCACATTCCAAATTTAATTGGCCATCCAATCAATCAACATGCTCCTACATTTCTGCAAACTCTTTATGTTAGTCTTTTTATGTTGGGCAGCACAGTGGCATAATGTTAGAATTTAGTTTTGGAGATACAGCGTGGAAACAGGCCTTTTGGCCCACCAAGATCGTACCGACCGGCGATCCCCACCCATTAACATTATCCTACAATACTAGGGACAGTTTACATTTACACCAAGCGAATTAACCTACAAGCCTGCACGTCTTTGGAGTGTGGGAGAAAACCAAAGATCTCAGAGAAAACCCACGCGGTCACGGGGAGATCAGACAAACTCTGTACAGGGCGCACCCAAATCTGCGTCTCTGGCGCTGTAAGCACAGTAAGGCATCAACTCTACCGCTGCGCCACCGTGCCACCCACAGCACCGTTGCTTCCTCACAACACCAGACAGCCAGGTTCGATCCTGGCTAAGGGTGCTGTCGGTACGGAGTTTGTACATTCATACTGTGACCACGTGGGTTTTCTCCGGGTGCCCAGCTTTCCTTGCACATCCTAAAGATTGACGGCTTTGTGGGTTAATTGGCTTCTGTAAATTGTCCCTAGTGTGTAGGACAGAGCTAGCATACGGGTGATCACTGGTCAGTACGTGGGCCAAAGGGCCTGTTGCCATGCTGTATCTCTAAACCAAACTAAACTAGTCTCAGCACTGTTGTTGCAAGAATTTGAAGGGCACACAAAAGCTACCTTGATGTTCTTTACCTTGACGTCCTGCTACTCAACATTGGCTCTGAGCAGGTCACCCACTCCTGACCTCCCATCTGCCACATCGGAGTCTTTCGAACAATCTTTCAATGGAGAAAAAGGATGGGTAATGTTTCGAGTCGGAACCCTTCTTCAGACGGAAGAAGGTTCCAAACCCGAAACGTCATCTAACCTTTTTTCCAGAGATGCTGCCTAACCCACTGAGTTACTCCAGCACATTGAGCTTGTCTTCGGTATAAGCCAGCATCTGCAGTTCCTTTCTATACAATCTATAACCGGACATTATTGGTCATTGCCTTGCACTAAAGGTTATTCCCTTCATCCTGTATCTGTAGACTGTGGATGGCTCGATTGTAATCATGTACAGTCTTTCCACTGACCGGATAGCACGTAACAAAAAAGCTTTTCACTGTACCTCGCTACACGTGACAATAAACTAAACTAAACTAAATTAAACTAAACTGTTGCAAGAAATTGAAGGATACACAAAGACCACAAATGCCAGTTTAAAATATATATTTTAATCTTGTCCTTTCTTTACCTCGATGTTCTGCCGCTCATCACCACCAGCAACTTTATCAAACATTTTGCTCCAAGCAGTTACCACATCTGTCTGCAAAGTCTGAAACATCTGTCATTCGGGTCTGGCCAGCCTACCCCCAGGGGTGGTTTACCTGCTTTTCCCCGTCCTACGACTATGCTACTGTCTCTGTTCACACTAGTAAATTACGCAAAACTCCCTCCACTCTCAGGAGGAATATGAAGCCACGCACTCCCCTCTCAAGAGTTCCTTGTAACGTGTAATTCCTTCCTTCTCGGTAGCTCGACCTGTCCCAGGAGCTTCAGGAAAACCCCCCCACACTTCCTTTCCCAGAAGTGATTCATTAGATTTGGTTACACCTGTGCTCTGAAGCCTCCAAAAGAAATGTATTCTCTTTCTCTCTTAAAGTTCCACAGGACTGGAACCCAGCACCTTTTATAAATCAGCACGAGAGCAAAGGTTTCCATTCCTCAACCTGGCGATTGCACAATAGGTTTTCACATTCCTTCCCTAAGATCTCAGTGACGCAATTGTAGAGACACTGCCTCACAGTGCCAGAGACCCGAGTTCGATCCTGTCCACGGGTGCTGTCTGTACAGAGTTTGTACGTTCTCCCCGTGACCGCGTGGGTTTTCTCCAGATGCTTCGGTTTCCCCCCACTCTCCAAAGACGTGCAAATTTGTAGGTTAATTGGCTTCCGTAAAAATTGTAAATTGTGAATTGTCCCTAGTGTGTAGGATAGTGCTGGTGTGCAGGGATCGCCAGTCCGCGCGGACCCGGTGGGCCGAGGTGCCTGTTTACGCACTTCACCTCCAAAGTAAACTAGACCTTGCACTATTATCGTTTATTTATTTGTTTGGTTATATATTGTGCCGATTGACCTACAAACCTGCACGTCTTTGGAGTGTGGAAGGAAACCGGAGCACCCAAAGAAACATAGAAACATAGAAACATAGAAAATAGGTACAGGCCCATTCGGCCCTTCGAGTCTGCACCGCCATTCAATATGATCATGGCTGATCATCCAACTCAGTATCCCGTACCTACCTTCTCTCCATACCCCCTGATCCCTTTAGCCACAAGGGCCACATCTAACTCCCTCTTAAATATAGCCAATGAACTGGCTTCAACTACCTTCTGTGGCAGAGAATTCCACAGATTCCACAGAAAACCCACACAGGTCACGGGGAGAACGTACAAACTCCGTACTGTCACGATCTAACTCCCGGATCTCTGGCGCTGCAAGGCAGCAACTCTACCGTTGCGCCACCGTGTCGCCCAACTCTCTCCTGAGTTAGAGGTTGCGTTTATCGATCATCATCACCTTTTACCGGCTCCAATTAATGCAATTGCCTCATTATGTGTTAGAAAGGGAATTGCTTGTAGTGAGATTTGGCAGTTCTCACTGCATCAAGCAAAGTGCCTCAGGAGAGTGTTGAACATACTGCTCTTTGCTGGTATACCGGGCATGGGGTTTGTATGTATTAATTCAACAGGAAATAATATGGTTTGATGCTGTATTTGACTGATGCCTTTAGAAACACCCATGGAATGTTCCAGATCCACAAACAGATTGCTTTTCACCGAAAACCCAGTTAATTTATGTCAGGATATATCATTGCATTTGCACAGATCGAATTGGACACCATTATTTCAGCCAAACTACATGCTTAGATGGGATTCCATATGTTTATATAACAAAGAGAAACAAAAAACCCCAAAAGAGCTGAGAGAGAAAAAGCAATAATTATTCTGCCATTATAATTAATGATTACCAGGTTCAGTTTCCCCGCAGTGCATCGTGATTTTTAGAAACTGTACAGAACGTGAGTTTACATCGTTAAACATGTTAGCATTTAAGTAGAGTGTTTTAGAGACATTTTTGTTCAAAATCTTTCCTTTCTGCTAATTCTCCCGCCTATTCCATCGCCCTGAAAGTGAATACTCCTCTGTGCTATTAGAATAAATATACCTGGTTTAGTTTAGAGTCACAGTCATAGAGCTGTACAGTGTGCTAACAGGCCCTTTAGCCCAACCACCCCACGCCGACCAACATGCCCCATCTACACTAGTCCCACCTGCCTGAGTTTGACCCATTTACCTCCAAACCTGTACCTGTCTGAATGGTTCTTAAATGTTGAGATAGTACTTGTCTCAACTACCTCCTCCGGCATCTCATTCCATACACCTACCAACCTTTGTGTAAAATAGTTGCTCCTCAGGTTCTAATAGATTTCCCCCCTTCACCTTAAACCTACGTCCGCTAGTTCTCGATTCCCTGTGTAAAAGGCTGTGCATTTACTCCATCTATCCTTCTAATGATCTTGTACACCTCTGTAAGATCACCCCTTATCCTCCTGCGCTCCAAGTCCCAGCCTGCTCAACCTCTCCCCATTTCTCAGGCTCTCGAGTCCTGCAACATCCTCACAGTACTCTGGCGGATGAAGGCCAATGTGGTGAAAGCCTTTGTGACCAGCCTATTTCCTTGTGATGCCACTTTCAAGGAACTGTGTACCTGCACACCGAGATCCCGCTTCTCTACAATACTCTGCCATTCACTGTGTAGGTTCTGCCCTTTCTACAAATTTACTAATCATGCCTTGTATGTTCTCATCCAAATCATTGACATAGATGACAAACAGCAATGGACCCAGCACCAAACCCTGAGGCACACACTAGTCACAGGCTTCCAGTCTGAAAAACTACCTTCCACCATCACCCTCCGTTTCCGCCCATAAAGTTTATTTTCTATCCAGTCGGCTATCCTTCCTTGGATCCCAAGCGCTCGAACCATAGAGAATCTTGTCAAATATCTTGTTAAAATCCACATACAGTGGCTTGCAAAAGTATTCATACCCCTTGAACTTTTCCACATTTTGTCACGTTACAACCACAAACGTAAATGTATTTTATTGGAATTTTATGTAATAGACCAACACAAAGTGGTGCATAATTGTGAAGTGGAAGGAAAATTATACATGGTTTCCAAATTTTATTACAAATAAAAAACTGAAAAGTGTGGCGTGCAAAAGTATTCAGCCCCCCTGAGTCAATACGTTGTAGAACCACCTTTCGCAAAATGCAGCTCCTCAGTCACATCTAGATTGGATGGAGAGTGTCTGTGAACAGCAATTTTCAAGTCTTGCCAGAGATTCTCAATTGGATTTAGGTCTGGACTGACTGGGCCATTCTAATACATGAATATGCTTTGATCTAAACCATTCCATTGTAGCTCTGGCTGTATGTTTAGGGTTGTTGTCCTGCTGGTAGGTGAACCTCCACCCCAGTCTCAAGTCTTTTGCAGACTCTAACAGGTTTTCTTCCAAGATTGCCCTGCATTTGGCTCCATCCATCTTCCCATCAACTGTGACCAGCTTCCCAGTGGGGATGGTGTGTTCAGAGTGATGTGCAGTGTTAGTTTTCCGCCACACATAGCGTTTTTGCATTTAGGTCACAAACTTCAATTTTGGTCTCATCAGACCAGAGCACCTTCCTCCATATGTTTGCTGTGTCTCCCACATGGCTTGTGGCAAACTGCAAACGGGACTTCTTATGGCTTTGTTTCAGCAATGGCTTTCATCTTGCCACTCTTCCATAAAGGCCCGATTTGTGGAGTGCACAACTAATAGTTGTCCTGTGGACAGATTCTCCCACCTGAGCTGTGGATCTCTGCAGCTCCTCCAGAGTTACCATGGGCCTCTTGGCTGCTTCTCTGATCAATGGTCTCCTTGCCCGGCCTGTCAGTTTAGGTGGACGGCTATGTCTTGGTAGGTTTGCAGTTGTGTCATACTCTTTCCATTTTCGGATGATGGATTGAACAGTGCTCCATGAGATGTTCAAAGCTTGGGATATTTTCTTATAACCTAACCCTGCTTTAAACTTCTCCACAACTTTATCCCTGACCTGTCTGGTGTGATCCTTGGGCTTCATGATGCTGTTTGTTCACTAATGTTCTCTGACAAACCTCAGGGGCCTTCACAGAACAGCTGTATTAATACTGAGATTAGATTATACACAAGTGGACTCTATTTATTAATTAGGTGACTTCTGAAGGCAATTGGATGCACTGGATTTTATTTAGGGGTATCAGAGTAAAGGGGGCTGAATACTTTTGCACGCCACACTTTTCAGTTTTTTATTTGTAAAAAAGTTTGAAAACCATGTATCATTTTCCTTCCATGTTTGACAAAATGTGGAATGTGACAAAATGTTTCAAGGGGTATGAATACTTTTGCAAGCCACTGTATGCAATGTCTACTGCTCTGCCTTCATCAGCCTCTACCTTTCCCAGGCTGCACCCATTCTTAAATAGAATTTGCCACTATCCAGTTTTGGTTTATTATCGTCACGTGTACTGAGGTACAGAGACAAGTTTTTTGTATGCGTGCTAAACAGTCAAAGAAAAGACCACTCATGATTACATTCAAGCCCTTCGCAGTGCACAGATAACGGAAAAAGGATACAACATTTAGTGCAAGATATAACATTGGTCACAAGTTTTGTTTTAATAACAATATTTTTCTCTTGCACATCTGTTTCAGGTGGTAAAGACTTTAGACTTTAGAGATACAGCGCGGAAACAAGCCCTTCAGCCGACCGAGTCCGCACTGACCAGCGATCCCCCAGTCCTATCCTCGGGATAATTTACTGTTTTACGGAAGCCAATTAATCTACAAACCTGTATTGGCCGACTCACGGTAAAGATTTTTAACACATTCATCTTACTGTATTGTTAAAGAAGGAACTGTAGATGCTGGAAAATCGAGGGTACACAAAATGCTGGAGAAACTCAGCGGGTGCAGCGGCATCTATGGAGCGAAGGAGATAGGCAACATTTTGGGCCGAAACCCTTCTTCAGACTGATTGGGGGGGGGGGGGGGGGGAAAGGCGGGGGGAAGAAAGGAAAAATGAGGAGGAGGAGCCCGAGGGCTGAGGGAGAGGTAGGAAGGGGAAGAGACAACAAGGGTTAACAGAATTGAGAGAATTCAATGTTCATGCCAAGAGGATGCAGACTCCCCAAGCGGAATATGAGGTGCTGTTCGTCCAATTTGCGGTGTTGCTCACTCTGGCCGTGGAGGAGGCCCAGGACAGAGAGGTCGGATACGGAATAGGAGGGGGAGTTGAAGTGCTGAGCCACCGGGAGGTCGGGTTGGTTATTGCGGACCGACAGGAGGTGTTCGGCGAAACGATCGCCAAGCCTCCGCTTGTTCTCACCGATATAGATCAGCTGACATCTAGAGCAGCGGATGCAATAGATGAGGTTGGTGGAGGTGCAGGTGAACCTCTGTCGGACCTGGAAAGACTGCTTGGGTCCTTGAATGGAGTGGAGGGGGGAGGTAAAGCGACAAGTGTAACATCTCTTGCGGTTGCAAGGAAAGTGCCCGGGGAAGGAATGGAGCGGGAGGGAAGGGAAGAATTGACAAGGGAGTTGCGGAGGGAGCGGTCTTTGAGGAAGGCAGACAGGGGGGGAGATGGGAAGATGTGGCGAGTGATGGGGTCATGTTGGAGGTGGCGAAACTGGCGGAGGACTATGTGTTGTATATGACGGCTGGAGGGTGAAAGGCGAGGACCAGGGGGACTCAGCCCTTGTTGCGAGTGGGGGGATGGGGAGAGAGGGCAGTGTTACGGGGTATGGAGGAGACCCTGGTGCGAGCCTCATCTATGGTGGGGGAGGGGAATTCCCGTTCCCTGAAGAATGAGGACATTTGTGATGCCCTGGTGTGTAACACCTCATCCTGGGAGCAGATGTGGCATAGACGGAGGAATTGGGAATAAGGGATGGAGTCCTTACAGCAAGCAGGGTGGGAAGAAGAGTAGTCCAATAGCCGGGAGTCAGGTGGGTTTATAGTGGATGTCGGTCAGGAGTTATCACCTGCAATGGAGATGGTGAGGTCAAGGAATGGAAGGGAAGTGTCGGAAATGGTCCAGGTGTAAGTGCCGGATGGAAGTTGGTGGTGAAACGGATGAAATCAGTCAGTTGTGTGTGAGTGCAGGAGGTGACACCAAAGCAGTCGTCGATGTAGTGGAGGTTGAGGTCGGGGATGGGGCCCTGGTACGCTGCGAACAAGGATTGACGTACCTGACAAAGAGGCAAGCGTAGCTGGGGCCCACGCGCGTGCACATAGCTACACCTTGTCTTTGGAGAAATGGGAGGAGTCAAATGAGAAGTCCAACTCCGCTAGGCGGAGGAGAGTCAGTGGACGGGCATAGGTTGCTCCTCCAGTCGAGGATGAACCGGAGGGCTTTGAGACCATCCTAGTGGGGGATGGAGGTGTATAGTGAAATTCTACTTACTGTACTACTACTTACATCTTACTGTATTCCCCAGTACACTAAGATAAACTAAAGGCCAGGGTGTAAATTTCGCAACACCTGAGCAGGTGCACAGATGGTCGACACCAGCTTTTGGGGCAGCACAGTGGTGCAACGGTAGAGTTGCAGCCTTACCATGTGAGAGACCCGGGTTCGAGCTACACTGTCTGTGCGGAGTTTGTACGTTCGTTTTTTTAGTTTTAGAGATACAGCGCAGAAACTGGCCCTTCGGCCCACCGGGTCACGCCGACCAGCGATCCCCCATATCTACACCCATGATTAACACTATCCTACATCCATGATTAACTATTAACACTGTCCTACACGCACTAGGGACATTTTTTACATTAACCAAGCAATAACGTACAAACCTGTTCTTTGGACTGTGGGTGGAAACCGAAGACTGCGGAGAAAACCAACGCAGGTCAAGGGGAGAGCGTCTTAACTCCGTACAGACAGCACCAGTAGTCGGGGTCGAACCTGGGGCTCCGGCGCTGCATGCGCTGTAAGGCAGCAACTCTACCGCTGCGCCACCGTGACCGTTCTCACCGTGACCACATGGGTTTTCCCCGGGTGCTCCGGTTTCCCCCCACACACCAAAGACATAGTTTGTAGCTTAATTGGCTTCAGTAAAAATGTAAGTTGTCCCATGTGTGTAGGATAGTTCTAGTCTAGTGTATGGTGTGATCGCTGATCGGTGCGGTGGTTTTTTCCACACTGTATCTCTAAAGTCTAAAGCAATGTGTGTGACCCTTTAACAGCGATGATCGGTCTCAGCCCACGGCACGGTCAATGAGAGAGGAGGCCTGATGCGCTGTGCACTGAAAACCATTTTTTGCTCTTAATTCAGCCATTACACTGAGGTGGTTGGGTCTGGGTCATTCAGTCCAGAACAGGGGGAGTCATTTAGTCAAACAGCACAGAAATATGTCCTTTGGCCCAATTCGCCCATGCCAACCAGGATGCCCCGTCTAAGCTAGACCGACTTGGTCTCATTTGTACATGATCCCCCCTCACTGTTAAACCCTTGAACCATGCAAGATTTATCTGCCCATAACTTGTCCTGCCCCGACCTCTTAACCAGCTTTCACCACCCTCTTACAATCAGTCTGAAGAAGATTCCCGACCCGAAACATCACCAATTCATGTTCTCCTGAGATGCTGCCTGACCCATTGAATAACTCCCGCACTGTGTGTCTTTTTAACCCCTCTAAACCTTTCCCATCCATGTACCCGTCCAAGTGTCTTTTAAGTGCTGTTACAGTACCTGCCTCAACCGCCTCTTCTGGCAGCTCGTCCCAAGTACAAACCACCCTCTAATTTGTGCTATGAGTTCAGATCCCTCCTGATATCTGCAGCCGAACAGCATCAAAGCTACTGCAGACTACGGCAGCAATCTTCGAAAACCATCTGAGTTCGATCCAGACTATGGGTGCTGTCTGTCTGGAGTTTGTACGTTCTCCCTGTGACTGCGTGGGTTTTCTCCGGGTGCTCCGGTTTCCTCCAACACTACAAAGACGTGCAGGTTTGTTGGTTAATTGGCTTGGTATAAATGTAAATTGTCCCTATCAATATTCATATCACAGGGCTGTAAGCTGCCCAAGCGAAATACGAGATGCTGTTCCATCAATTTACGTTTAGCCTCACTCTAACAATGGAAGAAGCCGAGGCCAGAAAGATCAGTGTGGGAATGGGAAGGAGAATTAAAGTATTTAGCAACCGGGAGATCAGGTAGGTCCAGGCGGACTGAGCGAAGGTGTTCAGAGAAATGATCGCCCAGTCTACGTTTGGTCATGCCAACGTATAAAAGCTTACAACCCAGTAATATGAATATTGATTCCTCCAACTTCAAGTTACCCCGGCATTCCCTCTCTCTCCATCCCTTCCCACCCAAGTCACACCAGCTTCTCGTTCTCACCCAACAAACAGCTAACAATGGCCTGTTTCATTTATCATCCTTAATTTTTTGCATATATTTCATTCATTGTTCTATATCTCTCTACATCATCATCTATATCTCTCGTTTCCCTTTCCTGTGACATTCAGTCTGAAGAAGGGTGAATGCTGTCTGACCCGCTGGCTTACTCTGGCTTTTTGTGTCTATCTTCGGCTGAGGCACAGCGTCTGTTGGTTTAAGGCAGGAGTGAACCTGAGAAATGTCAGTGTGAACTGAATAAAATAGGGAAGTAAGCTTGGGCCATTGGAATAAACCCAGAAATGCCAGGAGAACTCAGCCAGTCCAGCAGTATATGTGGAAAGGGAAACCCGTTAATGTTCTTCACTCTGAGCTAAGGGAGCTAAGGGCGTCACGGTGGCGCAGCGGTAGAGTTGCAGCCCCACAGCGCCGGGGAACCAGGTTCAATCCTGACCGCTGCTGCTGTCAGTACAGAGTTTGTACGTTCTCCCCGGCACCGCATAGGTTTTCTCCGGTGGTCTGGTTTCTTCCCCCACTCCAAAGACATAGCAGTTTGTAGGTTAATTGGCTTTGGTTAAAATTCTAAATTGTCCCGAGTGTGTAGGATAGCGCTGGTGTACGGGGTGATGGCTGGTCGGCACGGACTCGATGGGCTAAAGGGCCTGTATCCATGCTGTACCTCTAAAGTCTAAAGGAGGGTGTGCAGTTTAGAAGCAGGTCTAAGGAGGGGTAAGGTGTACAACACCTCTGTGTGGATGAGCTGACACAGATCAAATTACAAGGAGCTTGAGAGCTGACTGTCAGCAAGGTGCTTAAACACTCAGTTACTCATCACTTTAGTTCTTTACTTTATAGATACCCTGTGCCTGAAATATGACAGTACACAGTATATTCTACATTCAGAGCTCAGAACCCAGTGCTATTTAGAGTCATACAGTGTGAAAAACAGGCCCTTCAGCCCCTTGCCCATACTAACCAATATGCTCCATCTATACTAGTCCCATCTACCTGCGTCTGGCCCATATCCCTCTAAACCTATCCTATCCAGGTACCTCTCCAAATGATCCTTAAACATTGCGAATAGTACTTACCTCAAATACCTTTTCCAGCAACTTGTTCCATACACCCAGCACCCTTTGTGTAAAAATGTTGCCACTCAGGTTCCTATTAGATATTCCCCCCTCACCTTAATCCTATGTCCTCTGGACTCTTAAACTCTCGATTCCCCTACTCTGGCTACAAGACTCTGTGTATTTTAGTGCCTTGCCCTGATGGAGGTGACACCGCAGATTTCTCCTCATCATAAGGTCATTAAGATCTTAAGTGATAGGAGTAGAATTAGGCCATTCGGCCAATCGTCTACTCCGCCATTCAATCATGGCTGCTCTATCTCTCCCTACTAACCCCATTCTCCTGCCTTCTCCCCACTGACACCAGTACTAATAGTAAGATTAAACGAGAACTTACCAGTTCAAAGTTTGATCCTTATTTTATGAGGAGTGGCGTTGAGGGATTACGTGAAGAAGCCCCGCCAGGCGCATGCGCGTCATACGTCAAAGCAGCGGCGTGAAAACACAGAAAACAAATAACTGAAGTAACATAGTAAGGCTCGTAGAAGACTAGAACTACCAGATGATCCCTTAGATTATGAGGGTGGGAGCGGAGGACATGTAATCCCTCAACGTCACTCTTCATAAAATAAGGATCAAACTTCGAAATGGTAAGTTCTCGTTTTATCTTACTATTTTACTTCGGAGTCACGTGAGTGACTACGTGAAGATTTCAAAGCTCTGTATTTTCATGCCGTAGATGCACACCATACGACAATCTGCTTCGGTTGACACAGTAGGGAATAAATAATATATTGAACATTGTTTCGAATTATTCAATAACTATTGTTAACAATAACAAACACAGGAATAACCACTCTGTCTCAGGGAAAATTACAAACAATGATAGAAAACAAAGCAAATGAATTAAATGTCACCCAAAACAGCATGCCCAAACCATGGCACTGTCTGTACTGGTTTGTCAGAAAATTGAGAAAATGTTGCTTCTCGAGACCATCCTGCGGCCTCAAAGATTTGGTCTAGCGGCACGTCCTGAGCCTTCGCCTTTTGGCTTAAGTTATATGGCGTAACTACATATAACATTTGGTCAACAAGATAGGCTTTAAACGCCGCTTTGATTCCAGCCAGACCGGGCATGCTTTGTTTGATTAAAGCATAAACATAGAAGTTGAACGTCATTGACAGACAAATGCATACAAGGTATTCGTAAGAATTGTAATGTTTGTACACGTTGTGCTGAAACCAGCGCTATTAGCATAACCACAGCAAGAATTAATCTCTGTGTAAATAATGAAGTAATTGGAGCCCATTGCCGAAGCATTGTGAGAATGTCCCAGATTTTTGTATAGCGAGGTGTCAGAGAGTTTTATTAAAAAATTCCTCATAAGTCGGGATACTAACGGATGAGACCCGATAGGATGCTGTTCTGAAAACTGCCCGCAATAAGAGGACAACGCACTCCGAGCGCTGGTATTGTCACTATAACGCAGGTGCTCATCAAAATGCAACTTAGCAAGGAACTCCAACACATCACATATGCTTGCATTATGATAAGATATATTGGATTGTACACAGAAACAGTTCCCATTCTTTATGTGAACCATACATTGTTTTTTGAGTGCTATTTCGCCAGCCTGCAGTGAGAACCACCATGGCCCTGTTCGACAATCCAAGTCCTTGGAATTGCCTGGTCAGAACCTGCAGACCTACAATTAGTACGGTCATGTAAAGGGTGACTTTCTCCTGTAACCGGATGCACCAAGAAATTACTGCAGCTGGGAATCATCATGAATGACTGAACCATCATTGAAAACACTAAGGGGAACCATGGTTGTGTTGGCCAATCTGGGACCACCAAAACACCTGTGGCGGAGTCTCGCTCTATTGTGGTGAGATAGTTCAGGATGAAAAAATGGAGGAATTGCATAAAATTTTAGTGCCCCCAATGTAACGAGAGTGCATCCGCGGCAACTGCACCTGGATCTGGCTCCCATGAAACATATTTAGGCAACTGGTGATGTAATCTGGATGGAACAGATCAATGACTGGCAACCCAAATCGAATAACAATTGTGTAACAAAGTTTAGAATTCAACATCCACTCTATATTGGCATGAAACGTACGCGACCAATGGTCGGCCACCACATTAGCTATAGGTGGTGAATAAATGGCTGAAACGCAGATATGCCTTGACATACCCCAATGCCACATGACGGTACCCAGTTAACACATGATACTGATCGTGCTCCTCCCATATGATTAATATATGCTACTGCTGTGGTGTTATCAATCTGGAGTTGAGGTGTAAATCCTTCATTGAGGAGCAATATGCCTTTACCCATAAAATGCCCCCAATAATGTGAAATAATTTATCCCATGTGTGTGGTGAATCAACCCTTCGTGTTCATGCCAGCTACCCCCACAGCTAGACTCGGTGTCCGTAGCCCCCCATCCGAGAGCGCTGACATCAGTCTGGAATATTAGTGAAGGGTCTTGTACCAAAATGTTATTGGTAGCTAGATTAACATTAACAATGCATCACCGCAATTCTGCGAGAGCTGTGGTTGGTAACTGGATAACCCGATGAAAATGGCCTGCATTTTATTTTAGTGCTAGTTCTCGTGCTCTCTGCAAATGTTGATAATGCAAAGGCCCGAATGTACTGCAGGAGCCTGCTCCCCATTTACCAATGACCTTAGCGTCTTCTCGGATGGAGGGATAAAGTTTTGTGGGAGGCAAGTACAGACATCCTCATCATCATCATCGACAACCTTGGCTATTGGTAATATTACTGTTATAGCAACGGAATTAATAAGAAACCCCAAATACTCAATATTTTGGGTTGGCTGTAACTTAGTTGGATGGAGCAACCCCTAATGACTCAAGCACCGATTCTTCAACTGACTCATTAGCGTTGTTGATAATTAAGATATCAGCTAAATAAGCCATTTCAATGTGATGATGGGCTGAATAGCACCAGCACAGGTTTTAACAAATTAACAAATAGCCTGGGTGCTGAACTTAATCCAGGAGTCAATGCTTTGTATTGCCACAGCTGTGCCATCCCATTAAATTTCAAGTACCTGCGATAATGAGCATGAATTGGCAGTGAATAATACACATCTTGCAAACCAATAGTTGCCACATAACAGCCCTGTGATAGCAGGTGTTTAGCAGTAATGAATTTAAGTGATTGAGGATGAGAATGACTCTACAACACCCATTTTTTTGAGATCTGGGGAAATATTAGACACAATTGTGGAGGATGATTAATGGCTTTATCAATCACCATTATCTATCTGTTCAGGCTCTGGAGCAGAAAACACCCACATTTTATTAGGCCTGTGCTGTTGAGATTCAGTTCAGGATCTTCCTTTATCATTCAGGACCTAGAAAACTCAGTCATGGGAGACATGAGACAGTATTTATTTCCCTCTTGTTCCCCTCTGTTACTGAGGCATAAACATATCATACCGCCGTGAGCTTAAGCCGGGCCGCCGCTGGACAGCACTAGTGTTCATGGAGCGCGAAGCGGGGCCGTAGAAAACATTTGTAATCAACCAGACGGGAGACGGTACAATAGGAGGTCGCATCCCCCGAAGGAGAGGAGAGACTAATACCGGTTTCCCCACCAGAACTTTATCGTTTTTAAGGAAAAAAAAAGTCCCTGTACCTCTACAGTTGACCTGTGACTGACCTCCAATAGGAGATTGGCAGTTTAAAAGAAAAGTCCCAGGGTTGCGAATAGGTGGCCTCAAAATGCTTGACTACATTAAGCCAATTGCTTTGGCCTCATCATGAATTTCACGAATTTTCATGACAAGGTCCGTTCCAAACAATATTTCAGGCATTTGTACATTAGTCGCCCTACATAGAGCAACAAATTTTTGGTTTAGTGTTGGCCTGATGGCGATATTCCCTGATGCAATTTCCTGAAAAATGCATTGCATAAACTACCCAACATATCTGTTGTGAGTTTGAGGAATGATTGTCCCTTGGACCATAGTGCCAAATGCAGTAATTGCTGCAGCCACCTGTTGGAGGACATGTTAACACTGAACCTCCTGTCCTGTCAAAGAAGGACTCATGGGTGCCCAGAACCTGGGTCACCATAGGCACTTTCAGTAATGCACATTAAACAGGTGTCTCATATTTGTTTGCAGTCACTTGCATCATATCTTGCTGGAGCTGGTGAGGTAGTACATAATTGATACCGCTGGCAAGGGATTGTTCCATTGACTCACCAGTCCCCTCTGGAATAGCAACTCAGTGCCATTTCCAAGACACCCGGAGCGTTGCTCTTGTGCGCGCTGGTGTTTGCACATAAGCAGGGGCACCAGCATCAGGGTCAGCTGCAATCTGCCCGCTTCTCCCAAACCATAAACAAGGCGCTGGAAGGAACCCCAATATACGGACCCTCCATATGTTCGTCTTGGTATGGCCCTCTTGAACATCACTGGCCCTTGGACCCTTATGTAATGAAGGTTGGAGCATCAGTTGCATGTTCCCAACCTCCCCCACAGTCTTGTATGATCAGGGGAAGAGTCACCATTGTTGTCAGAGAACCCAGGTCTGTGACTTTATATTTGCCTTTTCATGGCCAGGAGCAGCCTCAGTCTGCTAGCACCCTTGGAAATAAACAGAAGGACCAGGCTCATTCTGAAGCAAATTCCAGTTGGCCTGCCTTTTGTCAATGGAGCTAGTGGGGAAAATTAGCACGCTATTTTAACTGCTGCCGGTAAAACGGCACCCGGTATCGGAACCGGCGTTACCGTGCTTATCTCCCGACCCGATCAAATTGGTGAATCCCCACGCTACGACGGATCTTCGGAAGTGACAGCTCCAACTCCCCACTCCTACTGACTGCTCGAGCCAGCTTTACGGAGTGGAAATACTTCTAAGTAAAGTTTTTAAAACACTTACCTTAGAAGTCCCTACTTACTGCTGGTGGAGTTGTGCCCTCCAGCCCGTTCAGTGAGACATGCACGGACGTAATGACGCACATGCGCCTGCCGGGGCTTCTTCACGTAGTCACTCACGTGACTCCGAAGTAAAATCAAGAATCTATCTATCTCTGCTTTAAATATATCCACTGACATTGCCTCCACAGCCTTCTGTGGCAAAGAATTCCTCAGATTCACCACCCTGATTCACCACCACTCATCTGAAGTATTTCTCGACATTGTCAGATTAATGAAACAATAGGCGAGTAAGATTGTTTCATTTTGGCCGCATGTTGCCAAATGAGGGAAAGTGTGCCATCACTTGTATAAAGGTTAATTCTGCTGCCATATGTTGCTTCAGCTGTTTGTCTCACAAGGTTTAATGCCATCCTCGTGTGCTGCTTGTTTTTGGCACTTGCCCTGATCTTGCAAAGTCTATTTTCACCTTCATTGCCGTTTCCAAAGCCAGCCAGAGCAGTCATTAAATTTATGCTTTTTAAAAATATATCACCGCAAGCACTGAACTAGCATCCTCTTGGGTCTTGAACCAATGCCGAAGATGCAATGCAAAGCTGGTGAATTTGCATCGTTCTAGTGAGATGGTTGAGAGAGATGGTTTAGTTTTATTTAGAGATTCAGCACAGGCACCGGTCCCTCAGACCATCGAGTCCACACCAACCAGCAATCCCCATACATTAACACTCTCATACACACTGGGGACATTTTACAATTCTTATTGAAGTCTTTGGAGTGCGGGAGGAAACAGGAGCACCCTGAGAAAAACCATGCGGTCACGGGGAGAACGTGCAAACTCCGTACAGACAGCACCCGTAGTCAAGGTCGAGCCAGGATCTCTGTAAGGCAGCAACTCTACTGCTGTGCACCGTGCCACCCATAGTCTAATAACAAACATGGCAGCATCCTATGTGAATGATTGCTACCAAAAATATACATTCTTAAGAGGAACTAGACTGTCAGGCAGCATCTGTAGAAGGAATGGACATGTGTTGATTTAGGTGGGGGCCTTTCTTCAGGGAGATTGTATTGGGGTGAGGTGGAGAAATCTGGAAAAGAGAGGTGGGGGCATGACAAAGCCTGGCAGGCCTTGGGGTAGAGTTGCTGCCTTACGGGCCTGTCCCACTTAGGCAATTTTTCAGGCGAATGCCGGAGACTGTTAGAGTGGAACACATACACACATCACACATCGCTTCCTTCACCAGCCAGTTATGCAGGCGGGGGACAGGGCAAGCGGGGGAAGCGCTGTCTGAATGAAATTCACACGGTGCAAAGTCAATGTGGTACGGACACACACCGCGATGAACAGGAATGTTGGCGTTGTAATTAAGACGGTGAAAGCACAGTGTACAGGAAGGGTCACGTAAGTTCTTTAAAAGAGGTGAGGAGAAGAGGGGAGACATCATTTAAGAAGCCAGAGATACATGGCTGTGAAGCTCGGCGGACATTTAACATTACCGGTCGGTTATCCTTGGTTCTGAAAACTACTGTCTACGTTTTTTTTCCCAATGAGCCCATGAAATTCATCGGTCAGCAACAGCGACAACTTATGACAACCTACGACCTCCTGGCAACCCACTACCACTGCACCTACGTCACGAGAATTCCCGCTACTCTCTATGGCGTCAAAATTCTGGTCGCCGCTAATTTTTCAACATGTTGAAAAATTAGCGGCGACCAGAATGCCATTAGGACTTATTGCGAGTCTGAGGACACTACTCACGACCATGAGGGCGACTCCCCAGCAACCTGTACCGACCATGTGGCAACCGCATAGTCTCCTGTAGCCACTTAAGTAGTCGCCTGAGGCGATTTTTGGGCGACTGCGGGTGACTGCCGCAAAATTTCAACATGTTGAAAAATTATCGGCGACAGTGGCGACAATTCCTGCTGTCATAGGTTGTCGTAGGTGTTGTGGGGGTGGGAGATCACCTGGTCCGCCCTGTTTCGCCAAATGCAATCAACCCGGCGTGCACAATCAAATAGAAAAAGTTGTCCGACTACTTTAGGCTGTGCACGCCATACGCAAGAAGAAGAAGAAGTAGGTGTTGTCGTAGGTTGTCGCCAGGTGTCGTAGGTGAATTCTATTAAAACTAGTCCCTGGCAGTCGCCTAAGTCGCCTAAATGGGACAGCCCCATTACAATGCCAGAGACCAGGGTTTGCTTCTAACTATGGGCGCTGTCTGTACATGCTCCCTGAGACCGAGTGGGTTTTCCCCGGGGTCTCCGGTTTCCTTCCACACCAAAGACGTACAGGTTTGTGGGTTAATTGGCTTCTGTAAATTGTAAAAATTGTTCCTCATGTCGAGGATAGTGTTAGTGTACGGGGATCGCTGGTCGGTGAAACAGTGGCCAAAGGCTGTGTTTCCACATTGTATCTCTAAAGTCTACGGTAAAGTATTAATGGTGGAGAATACTGAAACCAGAATGCTCAGCATTCAAAGAGTTAAAGAAGAGGAGGACACACTTGTGTTTTATGTAAAGCACGCGATGGAAAAGAGTGCTCACCTGTCATTTACCTGAGAAGTATATGTGATGCCATATATGGCAATATAACTTGGATCCTGATCTCAATGTATTGTTAATTATATTTACATGAACATTCACGCAGCCAAACATTAGTTCAGGGAAGAAGGCAACACAAACCCCCTCTGGCACACGGGAAGCACAGTGGCACAGCGGTAGAGTTGATGCCTTAAGGGCCTGTCCCACTTTCACGACCTAGTTCACGAACATTTTTAATCGTGGACATTTTTCATCATGTTGAAAAAACGCCCCGACCCACTTGCTGCCACGAGTACCTACGACTCGCATCACGACCTACCTACGACCTACCAACGACCTCCTATGAGCTCCTACGACCTCGTGATGACCATGCTGTGAGTATGAGTCAAGGGCAAACTCTGCAAAGGTTGTGAATTAGGTTGTGAAAGTTGGACAGGCCCTTTACAGCACCAGAGACCCAGGTTCGATCCTGACTACGTGTGCTGTCTGCACAGAGTTTGTACATTCTCCTCTTGAACTGCGTGGGTTTTCTACGGGTGCTCCGGTTTCCTCCCACACTGCAAACACTGCAAAGACACTGCAAAGGTTTATGGGTTGATAGGATTCGGTAAAATTGTAAATTGTCCTCAGTGTGTGTAGGATAGTGTTACTGTGTGGAGATCGCTGGTCGGCATGGACTAGGTGGGCCGAAGGGCCTGTGTCTGTGCTGTATCTCTAAACTAAACTAAATTAAAATTTAATAAGATCATGGCTTATCTCAGTGTAACACCAGCTTGCTGGCAAACTGTGGAGTATGTTCGCTGGGTTACACAAAATGCTGGAGAAACTCAGCGGGTGCAGCAGCATCTAAGGAGCGAAGGAGATAGGCGACGTTTCGGGTCGAGACCCTTCTTCAGACTGCTCCAGTCTGAAGAAGGGTCTCGACCCGAAACGTCGCCTATCTCCTTCGCTCCTTAGATGCTGCTGCACCCGCTGAGTTTCTCCAGCATTTTGTGTAACCCTCAATTCTCCAGCATCTGCAGTTTCTTCGTTAACACGAGTATGTTCGCTGCCTTGTTTATCAATCATCTCTTGATCACAGATACTGGCCACCCCACTATCGAAGGGATCTACAGGAGATATTGCCTAAGAAGGCATCCAGCATCATCAGAGACCCACGCCACCCTGGCCACGCTCTCATTTCACTCCTGCCATTGGGTATCCGACCCCTCGGTCCTGGGCCTCCTCCATGGCCAGAGTGAGCAACACCGCAAGTTGGAGGAACAGCACCTCATATTCCGCTTGGGGAGTCTGCATCCTTTGGGCTTGAATATTGAATTTTCTCAATTCTGTTAACCCTTGCTGTCTCCTCCCCTTCCCACCTCGCCCTCAGCCCTCGGGCCCTGGCATTCCCTCTATCTCTATCTCCCTCCCCCACCCCAGTCGCACCAGCTTCTCATTTTCACACCACAAACAGCTTACAATGGCTTGTTCCCTTTATCATCGATACTTTTTTGCATATCTTTCACTCATTGTTCCTTATCTCTCCACATCACCGTCTATATCTCTCGTTTCCCTGATCCCTGACCAGTCTGAAGAAGGGTCTCGACCCGAAACGTCGCCTATCTCCTTCGCTCCTTAGATGCTGCTGCACCCGCTGAGTTTCTCCAGCTTTTTGTGTACCTGCAGTTAGAAGACCAGTTTCTTCCCGACAGCCATCAAGCTCTAGAACACTACGAAAACACTAACTAAACAATAAACTGTGGACCATCTTGGCTGCAATAAGGATTTTTGGCTTATTTGCACAAGTATTGGGGTTATCTATTGTTATCTTTTTTTTGATTATTTTGTTATTTTTGTTATTTTTATTTTTGAGAAAGTTATTGGCTGCAACCATCCCCCCTCGACAAACTGTGCACTGCAAGGGCCAGGAAGTGAGTGGGTAAGATCATCTCTGACCCCTCCCACCCTGGCCACAAACTCTTTGAAGCACTTACCTCTGGATGGTGACTCCGGACTGTCAAAGCTGTCACAGCCAGTCAGAAAAATTGCTTTTTCCAAGAGTAGTAGCTCCACTCAACAGCCAAAAGTCTGCATGCCTCCTTTTGCTCTGGTATTTTATTTCATTCACATGTTTAAACTATAATGTATTATTCATAATGTTTTAATGTTCAATGTTTTATTCTGAATGGTTTACTGTATATCGTGTTGTTTCTTGCGAGCGGAGCACCAAGGCAAATTCCTTGTATGTGTGTAGCCTTGGCCAATAAACTTATTCATTCATTCATTCATTATATATAATCTTTGAGTATGGTGTTTACAGGCCTGTTAAGATGTCGCAACTAAGAATTTTATTGTTCTGTTGTTGGTACAATTAAACACTCTCAGTCTCTTGCCCAGAATGGGGGAATTGAGAACCAGAGGGCATAGATCAAAGGTGAATGGGGAAAGATTTTATTGGAATCTGAGAGGTTACCTTTTCACGTACAGGGTGGTGGGTGTATGGACAATAGACAATAGACAATAGACAATAGGTGCAGAAGTAGGCCATTCTGCCAGACACGCCATTCAATGTGATCATGGCTGATCATCCCCAATCAGTATCCCGTTCCTGCCTTCTCCCCATATCCCCTGACTCCGCTGTCTTTAAGAGCCCTATCTAGCTCTCTCTTGAAAGTATCCAGAGAACTGGCCTCCACCGCCCCCTGAGGCAGAGAATTACACAGACTCACAGCTCTCTGTGAGAAAAAGTGTTTTTTCGTCTCCGTTCTAAATGACTTACCCCTTATTCTTAAACTGTGGCCCCTGGTTCTGGACTCCCCCAACATCGGGAACACGTTTCCTGCCTCTAGCATGCCCAAACCCTTAACAATTTATATGTTTCAATAAGATCCCCTCTCATCCTTCTAAACTCCAGAGTGTACAAGCCCAGCTGCTCCATTCTCTCAGCATATGACAGTCCCGCGGGTCGCAATCCTGGGAATTAATCTTGCAAACCTACGCTGCACTCCCTCAATAGCAAGAATGTCCTTCCTCAAATTAGGGGACCAAAACAATGGAACGAGCTGCCGGGGGAGGAAGTTGAGGCAGGGGACAATTGCAACGTTTAAGACACAATTAGACAAGTCAGGCCCGTATGAAGCTTTTCAAAAAGGGGGGTGGCATGACAGGATTACAAAAAATTGAATGTGAAATAATGTGCACGCTGCGCACATCACGAGCGCGAAGCGTGCAGACCCTCGATGCCGGGGTCCAGGGCCCACCTACGGGTCCTGGACGCTCAGGGGTTTTACATGCTCTGTGATGCATTCTGAGCCTTATTTTGGAGCATTTATGCATCAAACTTATGACCAATATTTCAGAAATTAACAGGAATCTGAGAGGTAGCTTTTTCACACAAAGGGTGGTGGGTGTATGGAACAAGCTGCCAGAGGAGGTCGTTAAGGCTGGGACTATCCTACTGTTTAAGAGACATTTGGACATGGATAGGACAGATTTAGATGGATAGGACAGATTTAGATGGATATGGGCCAAACGCATGTGAGTGGGACTAGTTTACATGGGACATGTTGGTCGGTGTGGTCAAGTTGGGCTGAAGGGCCTGTTTCAACATTGCATCATTCTATGACTAAAAAGTTAAGAAGAAAAATGCATGTAGATAAGTAGAGCAGATTTGAAAGAGGAGTGAAATGTAAAGGAAGAGAGAGGTTTATGGGTGGAAAGGAAGGTCAGGCAGCATCTGCGGAGAATATGAATAGATGACGTTTCACAGAGTGCTGGAGTAACTCAGCGGGTCAGGTAGCATCTCTGGAGAACATGGATAGGTGACAGGGAATTGTCCCTGAAAGGAGTGGAGGGGGGAGGTGAAGGGACAAGTGTAGCATTTCTTGCAGTTGGAGGGGGGAGGTGAAGCCAAGCGGAGGCTTGGCGATCGTTTCGCCGAACACTTCCGCTCGGTCCGCAAAAACCAACCCGACCACCCAGTGGCTTAGCACTTCAACTCCCCCTCCTATTCCGTATCCGACCTCTCGGTCCTGGGCCTCCTCCACGGCCAGAGTGAGCAACACCGTAAGTTGGAGGAACAGCACCTCATATTCCGTTTGGGGAGTCTGCAACCTCTGGGCTTGAACATTGAATTTTTTCAATTCTGTTAACCCTTGCTGTCTCCTCCCCTTCCCACCTCTCCCTCAGCCCTCGGGCCCCGGCATTCCCTCTCTCTCTCTCCCTCCCCCACCCTAGTCGCACTAGCTTCTCATTTTCACACCACAAACAGCTTACAATGGCTTGTTCCCTTTATCATCGATACTTTGTTGCATATCTTTCATTCATTTTTCTTTATCTCTCCACATCACCGTCTATATCTCTGATTTCCCTGATCCCTGACCAGTCTGAAGAAGGGTCTCGACCCGAAACGTCGCCATCTCCTTCGCTCCTTAGATGCTGCTGCACCCGCTGAGTTTCTCCAGCCTTTTGTGTAACCCATGGATAGGTGACATGTCACAGAGTGCTGGAGTAACTCAGTGGGTCAGGCAGTATCTCTGGAGAAAGGGTATAGATTATATTTCGGGTCAAGACACTTCTTCAGTAATATTCATGATGTGACATGCATAGACATTCCTGAATGTTACCCAAACCATCGTGACCTACTTTGTTACAGTGCTTGCCCTCTCCTATAACATCTCTGCTGCCTTGGGTGATACAGGACAGGACACAAGCTTTGGACACGGAGTGAAGCTGGATGGAATTGATGTGGAGACTATGTTTCCACTAGTGGGAGAGTCTAGGACCAGTGGCCACAGCCTCAGAATTAAAAGACATTCCTTTAGGAAGGAGAGGAGCAGGAATTTCTTAAGTCAGAGGGTGGTGAACTGTGGAATTCATTGCCACAGACAGCTGTGGAGGTCAAGTCAATGGACATTTTTCAGGAGGAGATTGATAGATTCTTGATTGGTAATGGGGAGAAGGCAGGAGAATGGGTTTGAGAGGGAAAGATAGATGGAGTCATAGAGTGATACAGTGTGGAATCAGGCCCTTCGGCCCAGCATGTCCATCTACACTTGTCCCACCTGCCCACGTTTGATCCATATCCCTCTGAACCTGTCCTATCCATGTACCTGTCTAACTGTTTCTTAAATTTTGCGATAGTCCCTGCCTCAACTACCTCCTCTGGCAGCTTGTTCCATACACCGACCATCCTTTGTGTGAAAAATATGCCCCTCAGATTCCTATTAAATCTTTTGCCCTTCACCTTAAACTTATGTCCTCTGCTCCTCGATTCACCTACTCTGGGCAAAAGACTCAACCATACCTATTCAAATCATGATTTTATACACCTCTATTAGATCATCCCTCATCCTCTTGTGCTCCATGAAATAGAGTCTCAGCTTACGCAACCTCTCCCTATAGCGCTGGCCCTCCAGTCCTGGCAACATCCTCATAAATCTTCACTGTACCCTTTCCAGTTTGATGACATCTTTCCTATAACATGGTGCCCAGAACTGAACACAATACTCTGAATGTGGCCTCACCAAAATTCTTATGCAACTGCAACATGACCTCCCAACTTCTATACTCAGCCTGACCCGCTGAGTTACTCCAGCACTCTGTGAAACGTCACAGAACAGGGCAAGATTAGCAAGTTTGCTGATGATACAGAAGTGAGTCAATTTTCAAACAGTGAAGATGGTTGTGAAAGATTACAGCAGGATCTGGATCAATTAGCCAGGTGGGCAGAGGAATAGTTGATGGTTGCAGGGTTCCTTGACGGTCGAGTCGCAGGTACATCAGGTGGTCAAAAAGTATTTTGGCACTTTGGCCTTCTTCAGTCAGAGTATTGAGTATAGAAGTTGAGAGGTCATGTTGCAGTTGTATAAGGCGGTGAGACCACATTTAGAATGTTGTGTTCAGTTCTGGGCACCATGTTATAGGATAGATGTCAAACTGAAAAGAGTACAGAGATCCCCATCCTGGATCAGTCCAATCAGGGCTGTGTCGTCCGCAAACTTGAGAGGCTTGACAGAGGTGTCTGTGGAGGTGCAGACATCGGTGTGGTGAGAGTAGAGGAGAGGGGAGAGTACGCAGCCTTGCGATGCTCCTATGCTGAGCGTTTGCGGGTCGGAGATATGCTTTCCCGCCTCACATGCTGCTTCCTGTCTGTCAGAGAGCTGGTGATCCACTGACAGAGGGGTTCAGGCACAGTCAACTCAGAAAGTTTGGAGCGTAGTAGCTCTAGCACAATGGTGTTGAATGCAGAGCTAAAATCAACAAACAAAATCCCCGCATAGGTCACCTGGCGGTCTAGGTGCTGGAGGATGAAGTGTAGGCACAGATTGACTGCGTCATCCACAGATCTATTGGCCCAATATGCAAAATGCAGAGGGTCCAGCAGGGAGATTGTGATATTTTTCAGCTTGGCCAGCACAAGCCTTTCAAGGGTCTTCATGACTACAGAGGTCAGTGCAACAAGCCTGTAGTCATTAAGACCAGTAATCCTTGCCTTTTTGGGTACAGGGACAATAGTGGAGACTTTGAAGCAGGCAGGGACAGTAAATCTTTGTTGGGACTGGTTAAAAATGAGTACTTGGGTGTGAAGTGGTGATTGGAGTGGGATGGGTGTAGAAGGGCCCAGTATTTGCAGTCTGAGGTCAGGCTGTGAGTGGGTGTGAAGTGTTAAAGAAGGAACTGCAGATGCTGGAGAATTGAGGGTACGCAAAAGGCTGGAGAAACTCAGCGGGTGCAGCAGCATCTAAGGAGCAAAGGAGATAGGCGACGTTTCGTGTCGAGACCCTTCTTCAGTGGGTGTGAAGTGTTGGTTGGGGTGGGAAAAGGTCCACTCTTTTCATACGGGAGTCTTGCCTTAAGTAGGTGTGAAGTGGTGAATGGGAAGGAGAGGGTGCAGGGTCCATTCTTTGCAGACTGGGGTCTGGCTGTGTTTGTTGGGAGGGGGTTTCAGGGTTATGTTTCTGATTTTCAAACCTGCAGTAAAACTCATTCAGGTCATTCGTCAGCTGACGATTGTCCCAAGAGCGGGGGGCTTTCCTCTTATAGCTGGTGATTTTTTGCAAGCCTTTCCAAACTGAAGAAGAGTCACTAGCTGAGAACCTGCTCCTCAACTTCTCAGAGTACCTTTCCTTGGCAGCTCTGATTCCTCTTCTCAGCTCTTTATCGGTTAGGCTATCTTTTAACTCTTTAACGATTAGGCTATCAGCTTGACGCATATTTGCCCCCCCCCCGATCTCGAAATGGAAATGTTACATCTGTACATAATGATCCCATTAAAATGTATATTTATGTCACAAACTATAGATAGTTTGTGACATATTCATATTTTTCAGTATTGTTATCAAGGAAAAGAAAGCAGTTCCAATTGTTTGATATTATTTGATATTGTTTAAAAGATGGAGACGCTGGACCGATCGGGCAGACACCGCAACCCCCCCCCCCCACCACCCTCCCTCGGGCCCAGAGAAATGGGTTACTAAATCATCCCACAGGCTGGATTAGACCCCCTCACAGACTCCCCCTCACAGACTCCCCCTCACAGACTCCCCCTGCTGCAACGCAATATTCCACTACTTACCTGGAGTAGACAGGAGGCATCGAGCTCAATGGGTGCAGTACAAATGGCAGTCTGATCCCACACGGGCCCACTGCGCATGCACGGAGAAACGGCGTCATCTTGCGTCGCTTCCCCAACTGCAGGCGCGCATGGTCACATTTTTTTCTCCCAAATCATCCAGCGGCCAGAACCAGAATTTCGGTCGATTTCCGACAAAGTAGAAACACTGATTGCACTTCGATTTTTAGAAACAAATTCTCGGGATTTTTTCTTACTCTGGGTAAAAAATGGCTGGGGTGGGCCTGCGTATTAAGAAAAGAGTTCTACTACATCTTGCACCCCATACACTAGCACTATCCTACACCCTAGGGACAATTTACAATTTTTACTGAAGTGAACAGTTTTGGTCACCCTATTAAAGGAAGGATGTTTAGCTTAGTTTGGTGGTACAGCATGGAAACAGGCCCTTCGGCCACCAAGTCCATGCTGACCAATGATCACCAATACACCAGTTCTATCCTATATGCCAGGGACAATTTACAGAAGCCAATTAACCTACAAACCTGCACGTTCTTGGAGTGTGGGAGGAAACCAGGGCACCTGGAGAAAACCCACGCAGTCACAGGGAGAATGTGCAAGCTCCGTACAGACAGCAGACCTCGAATAATCAGAAGTCGAGGACCATCAGCAGTGTAAGGTCATCGTACCACTGTATGGCCTGGTGTTAACCCAGTCCCAGGGTTATTTCCACAGAGACAGAGAGAGACAGAGACAGAGACAGAGAAAGAGACAGAGAGAGAGAGAGAGAGAGAGAGAGAGAGAGAGAGAGAGAGAGAGAGAGAGAGAGAGAGAGAGAGAGAGAGAGAGAGAGAGAGAGAGAGAGAGAGAGAGAGAGAGAGAGAGAGAGAGAGAGAGAGAGAGAGAGGAGAACCAGTGAGTGAAGAACCAGCGGAATTTGTGTATTCGCACGACAATAACAATGACAAATTGCTCTTTAAAGAAGCAGCAGAGGAGTCAAATGTCCCAAGGCGCATTGCTGGAGAAAAACCCAACAAATCGACAAAAAGTTTCACTGTATTTTGTACAACTCTCTGATGATTTTACATACCTCTGTAAGGTCACCTCTCAACCTCCTGCGCTCCAAGGAATAAAGTCCTCGTCTATCCAACCGCTCCCAATAGCTCAGGACCGCGAGTCCTGCCAACATGCTCATAAATCTTCCAGGCACTCTTTGCTGCTTAACAGCATCCTTTCTAGAGCAGATTGACCAAAACTGAGCTCAATAATCCAAACGCAGGCTCACCAATGTACTGTGCAACTAACCTAACCTCCCAACTTCTATCCTCAGTAGATAGACACAAAATGCTGCTGCGACCCGGCGGGTCAGGCAGCATCTCCAGAGAAAAGGGATAGGTGATGTTTTGGGTGGAGAACTTTCTTCAGACTGAGAGTCAGGGGAGAGGGAAACTAGAGGTATGAAAAAGTACAAATAACAAATGAATGGAAGTTATGAAAAGCCCGCAGCGATGATCAAGGTAAGGTAGAGACCACAATGGTCCATTGTTGGCTGTGGAAAAGGTGACTGAGGATGGCCAAGATACCAAAAGACTTCTTTACTACCCTATCTACCTGTAACGCCACTGTCAGGGAACCATGAGACTGTACTCCGAGATCCTTCTGCTCTACAACACTCCTCAGTGCCCTACCGTTCACTGTGAAGTTCCTGCCCTGCTTTGACCTCCTCACACTCATCTCAATTTTACTTTGGAGTCACGTGAGTGACTACCTGAAGAGCCCGCCAGCCCGCATGCGCATCATTACTTCTAACGCATGGTGCCGCGACTGGCTGGTAGGCGTGTCGCTCCTCTAGCGGTAAGTTTAAGGACCACCAGGTAAGTTTTTGAACTTAGTCGGCGGTCGTTTTTCGTTTCTGTGTTTCAGCTTGAGAAACGAACTACAATGGACAAGACTAGGGTGAAGTCCAGGCGGGTCGTGGGGAGAACCGCTACTGAAGACCGCGGGAGTGCGGTTAGGGGGGACGTCGGTCTCACCATCTCAGTCGCTGGCAGTACAGCCAGCAACTTCAGACTCAGTACCTATAGAAGTTACCTTGGTTACCCCGAGAGTCGGGAAGGCCAAGCAGAAAACCAATAGGCCGGTTGACTCGGACGAGTCTGGCCGGGAGGGCTCGCCTTCCCCAACAGGGAACGTCTTCGGACGTATTTCCCGAATGGAGCATCTTATGGGTAAGATGCTCCAGCATGATATACTCCATGAACAGGAGTCATATCAGCACGGGTTTCAGGGACCCGTGGCAGCGCCTGGTGCAGGGCTGCGTTATATCTCCCTGTCCGAGGAAGGGAGTGTAGGTCATCAGTCCCTGCTTGACTCACACTTCAGTGGCATGTCGGAATGTTCCACGACACAAGACCTACATGAAGCAACAGTGCCCACCATGGTGTCCAAATTTGTGAAGCCATCGCAAGTCGGTGAGCCGTTGAACGCACAATTGGCGGCCAGTATCAATTACCTGACCTCTCACCAGCTACAGGAGCAGGTAATACTGGAAACAGCTATGAAATATCAGACACCCAGCAACTGTGCCTCGCTCAGTGTCCCGACCGTCAACAGCTCCATTTGGAGTTACATGGGAGGAGGCATCAAGACTCAGGAGGTCAAACTCCAAAGAATCCTGAGCCTGCTAGCTTCTGGAGGCAGTGCCTTCGCCAGGTCAGTAGATGCAAGCTCCGTGACAGAGGTTCAACAGGACGCATTGGCTCTGATGCGCAATGCACATTTTCAGATAAATTGCTTTCGGAAAAATGCCACTCGTCCAGTACTCAATCCCAAATTTGCGAGATTATGTAAATCCACAAATGTTTATTTGGGGAGGACTTGTCCAAACAAGTTAAAGATTTGGACGATGAGTCAAAGGCGGTGGGGCTACTCAGAGCTCCACCAGCAGACAGACCTTCATCGTTCCGACGGCAGCACCCATATGCCTCTGCTAGCAGCAGACGGTCTGCAGGAGCCAGTACCAGCTCAAGGACCGACAGAACCGGCCAAAGGCCTTTTCCAGGACAAAGCGCAAGCCGACAGACATCTAAGATGCGCAATTGGCGCACACCAGTAAACACCGCATATCAGCCAGCAACCATGGAGATAGGTGGGTCTGGTTCTTTAAGGAACATGCGGTGTGTGGGTCAATCACATGTTGGTGGGAGATTACGTTTCTTTTGAATGAATGCCGTTGGATAGCATCAGACTTATTTATACTGCACCGTCTAGATGGAGGTGCCTATTCATAAGGATCACCAGAAATACTTAAAATTCAACTGGATGGGGCAGCTATGGCAGTTTAAAGCATTGCCCAATGGGTTAACTTCAGCCTGATTATTCACCAAATTATTGAAACCGGTACTTGCGCTATTACGAGCTCAAAAACATATAGTAATAGCATACTTGGATGATATCCTAATCATAGCCAAAACTCCGGAATTGGCTATTTCGGCAGTCTCAGCCACCAAGCTCTTGTTAGAGCAATTGGGGTTTCTCATTCATCCAGTTAAATCTAAGTTGACACTATTAACTCTGTTTACATATCTGTGACTCTGCCTCGTCGCAAACAATTGGTGTTCTAGGAAGTCTGCAATTACCTCATTACAAAGCAGCAGCCTCCTATTCAACAAGTGGCCAGTTTAATTGGTAAATTGGTGGCGGCTTTCCCAGCCACAAAATTTAGGCATATGCATTTACCGGCTGAAGCCATTGTCAAATTAAAATGGTGATGTACAATATTTGGCATAGCTCTAACAACATTTTGGTTGACAATCCTTCACTAACTTTACAAACTGTTGCCAGTGCTTTGGGATGGGGTGCTACTGACACCATCTCTAGCTGCAGAGGCAGATGGAACATGCATGAACGGTCATTTCTGCAATTATATGGTGTTAATTATTCAGAATTACTGCCAGCCCTGTATGGACTAAGGGCTTATTGGGAATATGCATCATTTGCATGTTCAATTACAGATTGATAACGCCACAGCGGTGGCGTACATTAACCACATTGGTGGAATCAAGTCAGTATCCTGTGATAGATTGGCAAATCTCATTTTTCACTGGTGCATTCCAAGGAATACTTGGTTTTCAGCTATCTACCTGCTAGGTAGGTTCAATACGTTGGGGACAGGTCACGCAAATTCAATGACAACACAGAATGGATGTTGAATCATAGAGTATTTAATGATATTATCTCTAGGTATACAACACCGGATATAGATTTGTTTGCATCCAGACTTAATCATCTATTACCAAACTATATTGCTTGGGAACCAGACCCAGGGGCAGTAACGATAGATGCATTCTCGCTACATTGGGGATGAATGTTTTTCTACGCTTTTCCCCCATTCTGCCTTGTCAGTCGATGCATGCTTAAAATTAAGCAAGACTCTGCCTCGGGCATTCTAATAGTCCCTGACTGGCCCACTCAGCCATGGTATCCACTCATTCTGGGTATGATCACAGAACCCTTCATGGCGGTTCCCAAATGCAGGAATCTGCTAACCCACCCATCACTGGGGAAGAACATCCTCTGCATGATCGGCTAAACTTGTTGGTTTGCAGATTCTAAGAAGACCTTTTCTCGGGATTGGACTAGCTGACCGCACAGTGGATGTGCTAACTATGGCCTGGAGAGACAGCACTAAAAAACAGTATATCTCCTACATAAAGAAATGGGAAGAGTTCTGTTTGCAAACTAATATCACGTATGAGACAGCGCACGTACAGTGCTCTGAATTGTGCCAGAAGTGCATTGCCATCATATTTGTTGCCAAGCTCAGGTCAACACTCCGTTGGGTCTCATCCATTAATACCCAGATTCATGAAGGGTATTTTAACTTAAACCGTCCCAGGCCCAGATATATCGAAATATGGGATGTAGCTGTGGTTCTAATACTACTTTGCCAAAGGGCTCCAGCAACATCCCTGTTCTCCAGCTCACTTACAAAGTAGTGATGCTAGTGGCACTAGTATCAGCTCAACGGGTCCAGTCATTACAGAAGCTGCGTCTGGATAGGATGATCACTTCTGCGAGTGATATAACATTTTTTGTGTTTGAGCCAATTAAACAGAGCAGACCTGGTGTTTCCGGTGTCAAGCTACAATTTATGGCAAACCCCTTGAACCCCCCGATTATGTGTGGTCACACAACTCCAGCAATATATTAAGGTCACCAAGGGTCTTAGGGGGTCAGAACAAACATTATGTATTAGTCACAAGAAACCACATAAAAAGGTTTCTGCTCAGACCATCTCAGGTGGTTGAAGCATGTTCTGGCTGATGCTGGTATAGACACTGAAATATTCAAATTTCATTCCACCAGGGCTGCAGCTACATCCGCAGCAAGGGTCCTGGACGTCCCGTTGGACCAAATCCTAGTGGCCGCAGGATGGTCCTCAGAACGCACGTTCCAGACGTTGTATAATAAACCTGTAACCAGGTTTCTATTATTAGTTTGTCCATTAAAATATTTTCAACATGTTCAGAATTTATGTCATGTCTGAATACTTGGTTTCCACTCCTCCTTGGTCAACTATGCAGTGTGTGACGCATGGACTCGTTCCACGGCATGAAGTCACAGACCTTCAAAATCTTCACGTAGTCACTCTCGTGACTGCGAAGTAAAATAGTAAGATTAAACGAAAACTTACCAGTTCGAAGTTTGATTCTTATTTTATGAGGAGTGACGTTGAGGAATTACATGAAGAAGCCCCGCCAGGCGCATGTGCGTCATACTTCAAAGCAGCGGCGTGAAAACACAGAAAACAAATAGCCGAAGTAACATAGTAAGGCTCTTAGAAGACTAGAACTACCAGATGATCTCCTAGATTATGAGGGTGGGAGCGGAGGGCACGTAATCCCTCAACGTCACTCCTCATAAAATAAGGATCAAACTTCGAACTGGTAAGTTCTCGTTTAATCTTACTATTTTACTTCGGAGTCACGTGAGTGACTACGTGAAGATTTCAAAGCTCTGTATTTTCATGCCGTAGATGCACACCATACGACAATCTGCTTCGGTTGACACAGTAGAGAATAAATAATATATTGAACATTGCTTCGAGTTATTCAATAACTATTGTTAACAATAATAAACACAGGAATAACCCCTCTGTCTCAGGGAAAATTACAAACAATGATAGAAAACAAAGCAAATGAATTAAATGTGACCCAAAACAGCATGCCCAATCCGTGGCACGGTCTGTACAGGTTTGTCAGAAAATTGAGAAAATGTTGCTTCTCGAGACCATCATGAGGCCTCAAAGATTTGGTCTAGCGGCACATCCTGAGCCTTCGCCGCGGAGATTGATGCCGCCCTGGTGGAGTGCGAGTGAAAGACAGGAATGTCAACTCCAGCATAATTAAAAACCTGTTTCAACAATGTAGAAATAGTTTGTGCTGACACTCTTTTATATGTCTTTTTGTGACTAATGAGCAGTCCTGTCTCCGAACTCCTTGTTACCTTAATATATTGGCTTAAGTTATATGGCGTAACTACATATAACATTTGGTCAACAAGGCTTTAAACGTCGCCTTGATTCCAACCAGACCGAGCCTGCTTTGTTTGATTAAATCATAAACATAGAAGTTAATGTCATTGACAGACAAATGCATACAAGGTATTCGTAAGAATTGTAATGTTTGTACACGTTGTGCTGAAACCAGCGCTATTAGCATAACCACAGCAAGAGTTAACCTCTTCTTAAATAATGAAGTAATTGGAGCCCATTGCCGAAGCATTGTGAGCTGCAGGAGTGATGTCCCAGATTTCTGTATAGCGAGGTTTCGGAAGGTTTTTATTAAAAATTCCTCATAAATCGGGATACTAACGGATGAGGCCCTATAGGATGTTGTTCTGAAGACTGCACGCAATAAGAGGACAACGCACTCCGAGCGCTGGTAATGTCACTATAACGCAGGTGCTCATCAAAATGCAACTTAGCAAGGAACTCCAACACATCACATATGCTTGCATTATGATAAGATATATTGGATTGTACACAGAAACAGTTCCCATTCTTTACGTGAACCACATATATTGTTTTTTGAGTGCTATTTCGCCAGCCTGCAGTGAGAACCACGATGGCCCTGTTCGACAATCCAAGTCCTTGGAAATGTCTGGGTCAGAACCTGCAGACCTACAATTAATACGGTCATGTAAAGGGTGACTTTCTCCTGTAACCGGATGCACCAAGAAATTACTGCAGCTGGGAATCATCATGAATGACTGAACCATCATTGAAAACACTAAGGGGAACCATGGTTGTGTTGGTCAATCTGGGACCACCATAACACGTGTGGCGGAGTCTCGCTCTATTGTGGTGAGACAGTTCAGGATGAAAAAATGGAGGAATTGCATAAATGTTTAGTGCCCCCAATGTATCGAGACTGCATTCACGGCAACTGCACCTGGATCTGGCTCCCATGAAACATATTTAGGCAACTGGTGATGTAATCTGGATGGAACAGATCAATGGCTGGCAACCCAAATCGAGTGACAATTGTGTGACAAAGTTTAGAATTCAACATCCACTCTATATTGGCATGAAACGTACGCGACCTATGGTCGGCCACCACATTAGCTATAGGTGGTGAATAAATGGCTGAAACACAGATATGCCTTGACATACACCAATGCCACATGACGGTACCCAGTTAACACATGATACTGATCGTGCTCCTCCCATATGATTAATACATGCCACTGCTGTGGTGTTATCAATCTGGAGTTGAATGTGTAAATCCTTCATTGAGGAGCAATATGCCTTTACCCATAAAATGCCCCCAATAATGCAAAATAATTTATCCCATGTGTGTGGCGAATCAACCCTTCGTGTTCATGCCAGCTACCCCCACAGCTAGACTCGGTGTCCGTAGCCCCCATCCGAGAACGCTGACATCAGTCTGGAAGATTAGGGAAGAGTCTAGTACCCAAAATGTTATTGGTAGCTAGATTAACATTAACAATGCACCACTGCAATTCTGTGAGAGCTGTGGTTGGTAACTGGATAATCCGATGAAAATGGCCTGCATTCGATTTTAGTGCTAGTTCTCATGCCCTCTGCAAATGTTGATAATGCAAAGGCCCGAATGTACTGCAGGAACCTGCTCCCCATTTACCAATGACCGTAGCGTCTTCTCGGATGGAGGGATAACGTTTTGTGGGAGGCAAGTACAGACATCATCATCATCATCATCATCATCGACAACCTTGGCTGTTGGTAATGTTACTGTTATAGCAACGGAATTAATAAGAAACCCCAAATACTCAATATTTTGGGTTGGCTGTAACTTGGACTTAGTTGGATGGAGCTACCATTAATGACTCAAGCACCGATTCTTCAGATGACTCATTAGTGTTGCTGATAATTAAGATATCAGCTAAATAAGCAATTACAATGTGATGATGGGCTGAATAGCACCAGCACAGGTTTAAAAAAATTAATAAATAGCCTGGGTGCTGAACTTAATCCAGGAGTCAATGCTTTGTATTGCCACAGCTGTGCCACCCAATTAAATTTCAAGTACCTGCGATAATGAGCATGAATTGGCAGTGAATAATACGCATCTTGCAACATAACAGCCCTGTGATAGCAGGTGTTTAGCAGTAACAAATTTAGGTGATTGAGGACGAGAATTACTCTACAACACCCATCTTTTTGAGATCTGGGGAAATATTAGACACAATTGTGGAGGATGATTAATGGCTTTATCAATCACCATTATCTGTTCAGGCTCTTGAGCAGAAAACACCCACATTTTATTAGGCTTGTGTTGTTGAGGTGGATCTATCCCTGAGATAAACTCAATGGGAGACAGTATTTAGTATAAATATATCATACATTATACAGCACCAGTCATTAGAAAACATTTGTAATCAACCTCCAATAGGAGATTGGCCACCAGAACTTTATCGTTAAGAAAAGTCCCTGTACCTCTACAGTTCACCTGTAAAGCTGTTGTCTGCTCATAATTGGGATTGTAGCCAGTCTGTCTCGGTGGGTACCCTCGTTGCCCCACTGGCCTGCCCCTGCTGAACCCAGCACCTGGATCTGACCTTCAGTATTAACCCAGGGTTGCGAATAGGTGGCCTCGAAATGCTTGACCACATTAAGCCAATTGCTTTGGCCTCATCATGAATTTCACGAATTTTCATGACAAGGTCCGTTCCAAACAATATTTCAGGCGTTTGTACATTAGTCGCCCTACATAGAGCAGCAAATTTTTGGTTTAGTGTTGGCCTGATGGCGATATTCCCTGATGCAATTTCCTGAAAAATGCATTGCATAAACTACCCAACATATCTGTTGTGAGTTTGAGGAATGATTGTCCCTTGGACCATAGTGCCAAATGCAGTAATTGCTGCAGCCACCTGTTGGAGGACATGTTAACACTGAACCTCCTGTCCTGTCAAAGAAGGACTCATGGGTGCCCAGAACCTGGGTCACCATAGGCACTTTCAGTAATGCACATTAAACAGGTGTCTCATATTTGTTTGCAGTCACTTGCATCATATCTTGCTGGAGCTGGTGAGGTACTACATAATTGATACTGCTGGGAAGGGATTGTTCCATTGACTCACCAGTCCCCTCCGGAATAGCAACTCAGTGCCATTTCCGGGACAGCCGGAGCGTGGCTCTTGTGCGCGCTGGTGTTTGCACATAAGCAGGGACACCAGCATCAGGGTCAGCTGCAATCTGCCCACTTCTCCCAAATCATATAGTAGGGAGGCATCCTCCAGTCCTAAACAAGGCGCTGGAAGGAACCCCAATATATGGACCCTCCATATGTTAACATAGAAACATAGAAACATCAGGAGTTGGTATGGCCATTCTCTGGGACATTACTGGCCCTTGGACCCTTATGTAATGAAGGTTGGAGCATCAGCTGCATGTTCCCAACCTCCCCCACAGTCTTGTATGATCAGGGGAAGAGTCACCATTGTTGTCTGAGAACCCAGGTCTGTGACTTTATATTTGCCTTTTCATGGCTAGGAGCAACCTCAGTCTGCTAGCACCCTTGGAAATAAACAGATGCACCAGGCTCATTCTGAAGCAAATTCCAGTTGGCCTGCCTTTTGTCAATGGAGCTAGTGGGGAAAATTAGCGCGCTATTTTAACTGCTGCCGGTAAAACAGCACCCGGCATCGGAACCGGTGTTGCCGCGCTTATCTCCCGACCCGATCAAATTGGTGAATCCCTGGACCCACGCTAAGACGGATCTTCGGAAGTGACAGCTCCAACTCCCCACTCCTACTGACTGCTCGAGCCAGCTTTACGGAGTGGAAATACTTCTAAGTAAAGTTTTTAAAACACTTACCTTACAAGTTCCTACTTACCCGCTGGTGGAGCTGTGCCCTCCAGCCCATTCAGTGAGACATGCACGGACGTAATGACGCGCATGCGCCTGGCGGGGCTTCTTCACGTAGTCACTCACGTGACTCCGAAGTAAAATAGTGAGATTAAACGAGAACTTACGAGAAGTTTAACCTGTAGGTCACCTCTCTCCACCCCAGTGAGATTAAACGAGAAGTTTGATCTTTATTTTTGAGAGGTTATGATGAGGGATTATGTGCCCTCCGCTCCCAACCCTCCTCATAAAATACAGCTGGTAGTTCTAGTTCTCGAATCTTACTATCATCAGTTCAACAACTGTTATCTGTGACTTCACACTGCTGCTTTGAAGATTGACGTGCATGCGGGCTGATGGGCTCTTCACGTAATCCCTCATTGTAACTCCTCATAAAATAAAGATCAAACTTCAAACTGGTAAGTTCTCATTTAATCTTACTATTAAACTCAATTGGCCATCCCTCGTCCCACTTGCCCAACTGTTCAAGAGCCTGCTGTAGTTTTTTGAGAACCAACTCACTATCGATGACACCACCCACTATAGTGTAATCTGAAATCTTACTAATCATGCCTTGTGCATGCCTTGATTGGTACCCAAGCCGTCACCATAAACGTTCATTCCCCCACTGCTAGCATATCTAGGCAGTTGTGTGTACTATCTACAATTGTACAGTAGTTTTGTTTGGTTTAGTGATACAGCATGGAACGAAGGCCTTCGGCCCATCGAGGCCACGCCGACCATCGATCACACATTCACACTAGTTATATTCTCATCCACTTCCTACACACTGGGTGCAATTTACAGAAGCCAATTAACTTTAGAATTTAGACTGTAGAAATACAGTGGGGAAACAGGCCCCTTTAGCACACCGAGTCCACACCGACCTGCGATCCCCATACACTGGCACTATCATGCATAGCAGGGACAATTTACAATTTTTATCAAAGCTAAATTGCCTTAAAAACCTGCAGGTCTTGGAATGTGGGAGGAAACCGGAGCAACCAGAGAAAACCCACATGGTCACAGGAAGAAGGTGCAAATGGCGCACAAGGTCAGGATCGATTCTGGGTCTCTGACTCCACCAGCTGAACCACTGTGCCGCCCTTAAGTTTTAGTGTTTAGTTCAGAGATACAGCTTAGAAACAGGCCTTTTGGCCCATCGAGTCCACATCGACCAGCAATCCCCACACTCTAGCACTATCCTACACACACAAGGGACAATTTTTAATTTTACCAAGGCAATTAGCCTACAAACCCGTACGTCATTGGAGTGTAATGTACAGTGGCTTGCAAAAGTATTCATACCCCTTGAACTTTTCCACATTTTGTCACGTTACAACCACAAACGTAAATGTACTTTATTGGAATTTTAAGTGATAGACCAACACAAAGTGACATAATTGTGAAGTGGAAGGAAAATGATACATGGTTTTCAATTTTTTTTACAAATAAAAAACTGAAAAGTGTGCCGTGCAAAAGTATTCAGCCCCCTTTACTCTGATACCCCTAAATAAAATCCAGTGCAACCAATTGCCTACAGAAGTCATCTAATTAGTAAATAGAGTCCACTTGTGTGTAATCTAATCTCAGTATAAATACAGCTGTTCTGTGAAGACCTCAGAGGTTTGTTGGAGAACAATAGTGAACAAACCATGTTCCTTTGGCATCATGAAGCCCAAGGAACACACCAGACAGGCCAGGGATAAAGTTGTGGAGAAGTTGAAAGCAGGGTTAGGTTATAAAAAAAATCCCAAGCTTTGAACATCTCACGGATCACTGTTCAATCGATCATCCGAAAATGGAACGAGTATGGCACAACTGCAAACCTACCAAGACATGGCCGTCCACCTAAACTGACAGGCCGGGCAAGGAGAGCATTGATCAGAGAAGCAGCCAAGAGACCCATGGTAACTCTGGAGGAGCTGCAAAGATCCACAGCTCAGGTGGTAGAATCTGCCCCCAGGACAACTATTAGTCATGCACTCCACAAATCGCCCTTCATGGAAGAGTGGCAAGAAGAAATCCATTGTTGAAACAAAGCCATAAGAAGTCCCGTTTGCAGTTTGCCACAAGGCATGTGGGGGACACAGCAAACATGTGGAGGAAGGTGCTCTGGTCTGATGAATGCAAAACGCTATGTGGTGGAAAACTAACACTGCATATCACCCTGAACACACCATCCCCACTGTGAAACATGGTGGTGGCAGCATCATGCTGTGAGGGTGCTTTTCTTCAGCAGGGACAGGGAAGCTGGTCAGAGTTCATGGGAAGATGGATGGAGCCAAATACAGGGCAATTTTAGAAGAAAACCTGTTAAAGTCTGCAAAAGTCTTGAGACTGGGGCGGAGGTTCACCTTCCAGCAGGACAACGACCCTAAACATACAGCCAGAGCTACAATGGAATGGTTTAGATCAAAGCATATTCATGTGTTAGAATGGCCCAGTCAAAGTCTAGACCTAAATCCAATTGAGAATCTCTGGCAAGACTTGAAAATTGCTGTTCACAGACGCTCTCCGTCCAATCTCACTGAGCTTGAGCTATTTTGCAAAGAAGAATGGGCAAACATTTCAGTCTCTAGATGTGCAAAGCTGGTAGACACATACCCCAAAAGACTTGCAGCTGTAATTGCAGCGAAAGGTGGTTCTACAAAGTATTGACTCAAGGGGGCTGAATACTTTTGCACGCCACACTTTTCAGTTTTTTATTTGTAATTTGTAATTGAAACCATGTATCATTTTCCTTCCACTTCACAATTATGCACCACTTTGTGTTGGTCTATCACATAAAATCCCAATAATATACATTTACGTTTGTGGTTGTAACATGACAAAATGTGGAAAAGTTCAAGGGGTATGAATACTTTTGCAAGCCACTGTATGTGATTCCACATCCTTGACCGGAGAGGGATGAGTGCATTATGCAGCTAGGAATAACGCAATGTAGATGCACCCCTCCAGGATACACGTTAGACTTTAGATCATAAGTTCATAAGTCATAAGAGCAGAATTAGGCCATTTGGCCCATTGAGTCTATGGTTGAATTATCTTTCCCTCTCAACTTCATTCTCCTGCCTTCTACCCATAACCCTTGGGTAGAACCTTATTAATCAAGAATTTAGGCTTTAGAGATACAGCGCGGAAACAGGCCCTTCGGCCCACCAAGTCCACACGGACCAGCGATCTCCGCACACTCGCACTATCCTACACACTAGGGATAATTTGCAATTTGGCAGAATTCAATAACCTACAAACTTATACGTCTTTGGAGTGTGGGAGGAAACCGGAGCATCCGAAGAAAACTCTGTGCAGACAGCACCCATAGTCAGGATGGAACTAGAATCGTCACCTCTCTCCACCCCAGCACTCTGGGAGAATCTCAGCAGAAGTTTCATGAAAGAGACTCTCCACCATCTCTTTCTCAGGTGCCACTTCTAATGGCCAATAATTACTGCCCCTCCCCCAAAAAATGAATATTAAAAAATTGTATGACCTACAAAATACTTTGGGGCACAAGGAAATCCTTGGAAAGGGGCTAACATTTCTGTACTGCCCACTCAGTCTGGGTGAGTTCCCCTGTGGATTCAGCAAAAATCTTCTTGAGAATTTGGAAGCCGCCCACACCATCATAGACTTGGAACTAAATATATGTCATTTATAAGTTCATAAGTGATGGGAGCAGAATTAGGCCATTTGGATTATCTAGTCTACTCTGCCATTCAATTATGGCTGATCTATCTTTCCTTCTCAACCCCATTCCCCTGCCTTCTTCCCATAACGCTCGACACCTGCACTAATCAAGAATCTGTCAAACTCTCCCTTAAAAATACCCAATGACTTGGCGTCCACGGCAGTTTGTGGCAATTAGTTCTACAGATTCACCACCCTCTGACTAAAGAAATCCCGCTTCATCTCCGTACGTCCTTTTATGCTAAGATTGAGCCCTCTAGTCCTCGACTCTCCCTCAAATGGTATCATCCTGTCCACATCCGCTCTATCCAGGCCTTTCACTAACTGGTCAAACCCTCATCATATGTTAACCTAATAAAGATCAAGAGATCAAGAGACATTTATTTGTCACATGCTCCAATTGGTACAGTGAAATTTGTGGTCAACATACAGCCATACGAATAAAAAATGAGCACAGAACACAATAGACTTCAACATAAACATCCCCACACAGCGGCATCAAAGTTTCCCACTGTGAGGGAAGGCTCCAAAGTTCAGTCATCCTCCTCTGTTGTTCGCCCGTGGTCAGGGGCCTCCCGTGCCCCCTGCAGTCACCACTATGGGCGGCCCGATGATCAGGCCCACTCGCCGGGATGATAGAATTCCGACGTCGGAACGTAAGAACATTCTCAGCTGCTTGGACGTCCGAATCGGCCACTTCTTACCGGAGACCGCAGCTCCCGAAGTCCACAGGCCGAGCTGAGCGGAGATTCACACTGGCGGCCCTCGGCAAAGGGATCCCAGGTCTCCGTGATGTTGAAGTCAGCGCCGCTCGCGGCTGGGAGCTCCGCAAACCACAGCTCCACGATGTTGAAGCAGCAGGCCCAATGCTCCGGAGCTTCAAACGGCGATCCCAGGTAAGGCAACGCCCGCTACGCGATGAATCCAGCGCCGCGCCGCTGCTGAAGCTCTGGTTGGTCCCCGGCACGAAACGCCGCGCCAATCCTGTTGGTAGGCACGAGGGGGGGGCGAAGATGCGACTCGGAGAATAGTCACGACCTCGCCAGGAAGTGAATGGGAAGCAGTTTCCTCCTTACCCTACCCCCCTCCCCCACATAAAAATACTAAGAAACTCCAACACATACTTTTTAAACAGACTAAAAAATTTAAAAAGATAGAAAAACAGACAGACTGTCGGCAGAGGCTGCCATAATGCAGCGCCCCTAGTGGCCATCATCCCTGAGATCAATCTTATTAACTTCCTCTGGACCCTCTCCAACACCAACACATCCTTCCTCAGATATGCAGGCCCAAAACTGCTCACAATAGTCCAAATGTGAACTGACCAGTGCTTTATATAGCCTCAGCATTACATCCCTGCTCTTATAGTCTAGTCGTTATATTCTCGAAATGGATGATAATATTCCATTGATAACAGTTGGTTGGTTTATATTGGAATAATGTAGTCCAATTCGAGATGTCATTGTGCCAGACCGTTTGGTTAGAAGTTGCAACTTGTCTACTGAGTCATGCCAAGCTAAAGAACCTAAATGCCTGAGACTTCTACACATGCCAGAAGTGAATGGTTGGCAAGCATTTCTGGATTCCTCCTGCCTTGTGGTGCTATTGGTTGGTTATACATTTCCCCACCTACTAAAGCTGTGCCATTTTGTTTAACATCTGCTCCCATGTCCTCTTCTAGGTGTTTTATAGAAGCTGCTTTCAACTCCTGGCCAAGAATCTTTTTATTGCACTTTCCATTTATACAATTTCCTTCAAAATTGTGAAAAACATCAGTCGGTGTGCCAGCAGGGCAGAGGTCGGCATGGTAGCACAGCGGCAGAGTTGCTGCCTTACAGCACCAGAGGCCAGGGTTCGATCCTGACCACTGTTGCTTTCTGTACAGAGCTTGTACCTTCTCCCCGTGACCTGCGTGGGTTTTCTCCGAGATCTTCGGTTTCTTCCCGCACTCCAAAGACGCACAGGTTTGTAGGTTAATTGGATTGGTATAAATATAAATTGTCCCCAGTGTGTGTAAGATAGTGTTAGTGTGCGGGGATCGCTGGTCGGCGCGGACTTGCTGGGCCGAAGGACCGGTTTCCGCGCTGTATTTCTAAACTAAACTAAACTAGAACTCAACACACTTTAAACCCTTGGACAGATTAGTTCAATTACTCAGATTCTTGGTGCATGTCTGTTTCATGCTGTACATTATAAGACATCAGAACTTATGAGCAAGACATACATTCATTTTCTCCAGAGGTGCTGCCTGACCCATTGAGTTGCTCCAGTATCTTGTGTCGATATTCGGTAAACCAGCACCTGCAGGTCTTTCTACACCCTTCATCTGGCGACGTTTTGGTAACACACATCCTCTAAGTTGCCTTCCCAGGAGAAACCAAGGAGCATGTGAGCTACATGTCTCCTCCAGGCCCCCTTGTTGCCGTTAGAACAACAACTGACCATCTGCTACATTGAAATATTGGAATATTTCCAGGTTGCACAGCAGAGCCAAACCAGGCTACAGCCAGGGCTGACAAGAAATGGATGCATGTTTCACTTTCAACCATTCTTCAGGTTCAGAGGAACAGGTCACCCTCTTTACCTGCCTTCGTTCGTGGGCTGAGCTGGTCGAGGGCGATGGAGGAGGCCCTGCAGCAGCCTGGGACTTACCTGGGCATACCTGGGCTTACCTGTATTGGGGGCTCTCCAGTACATCCACTATTTCAACCTGACTTTGGACATTGGATATTTTCTCCTTGTAAATTGTGCCAAAATAGTTCAAGTTCAAGTTCACATTTATTGTCACATGCACCAATTGGTACAGTGAAATTTGAGTTACAAATAAAAAGAACACAATACACAATAGAGTTTAACATAAACATCCACCACAGTGGAATCAACATTTCTCACTGTGATGGAACTGTGAGGTTATCCACTTTGGCATCAAAAACAGGAGGGTAGATTATTATCTGAATGGTGGCCCATTAGGAAAAGGGGAGATGCAACGAGACCTGGGTGTCATGGTACACCAGTCATTGAAAGTAGGCATGAAGGTGCAGCAGGTTGTGAAGAAAGCGAATGGTATGTTAACATTCATAGTAAAAGGATTTGAATACAAGAGCAGGGAGGTTCTACTGCAGTTGTACAGGGTTTTGGTGAGACCACACCTGGAGTATTGCGCACAGTTTTGGTCTCCTAATCTGAGGAAAGACATTCTTGCCATAGAGGGAGTACAGAGAAGGTTCACCAGACTGATTCCTGGGATGGCAGGACTTCCATACGAAGAAAGACTGGATAGACTCTGCATGTACTCGCTGGAATTTAGGAGATTGAGGGGGGATCTTATAGAGGCTTACAAAATTTTTAAGGGGTTGGACAGGCTAGATGCAGGAAGATTGTTGGGGAACTCCAGAACAAGGGGTCACAGTTTAAGGATAAGGGGGAAGTCTTTTAGGACCGAGATGAGAAGATCTTTTTTCACACAGAGAGTGGTGAGTCTGTAGAATTCTCTGCCACAGAAGGTAGTTGAGGCCAGTTCATTGGCTATATTTAAGAGGGAGTTAGATGTGGCCCTTGTGGCTAAAGGGATCAGGAGGTATGGAGAGAAGGCAGGTACAGGATACTGAGTTGGATGATCAGCCATGATCATATTGAATGGCGGTGCAGGCTCGAAGGGCCGAATGGCCTACTCCTGCACCTATTTTCTATGATTCTATGATTCTATGGCAGGCAATAAAGTTCAGTCAACTTCCTCTTTGTTCACCCATGGTCGGGGCCTTTGAACCCTCCGCAGTCATCGCTATGGACGGCCCGATGTACAGGCCCTCTCGCCGGGATGACTGAAACTCCAATGTCAGAACGGATCAGAACACACTCTGCGGCTTAGAGTTTCCGAATCAGGTGCTTCTTACCGGAGACCGTGGCTTCCGAGACACCAGTGTTGGATGGAGTTCCAACACTGGCGATCCTCGGCAAGGCATCGCCCTGCTCCGCGATGATAAAGTCAGCGCAGCGCCCGCTGCTAGAAGCTCCGCAGACCACAGCTCCACGGTGCTAAAGTCAGCAGGTCCAACACTCTGGAGATCCAACACTGGCGATCCCCGGCAAGGGATCATCCCGTTCCGCGATGGTAATTCCGCGCTGCGCCTGCTGATGAACGGTCTCCGGTCGGAAAGGCCGCGCCAATCCAGTTGGTAGACCATGAGGGGGGAGACGAAGATGCGACATGGAGAAAAGATCTCTGTCCAGGTAAGTGACTGAAAAACGGTTTCCACCTATTCCCCGCCCGCCAACCCCACATAAGACATACTAAGAAACATGGTGACTGTGCCTGTGTGAGCTATGCAAAATGAATTTCACTGTGAGGCGCATAGTTGACAATAACTATGTACCATTGAGCCGTTCTCTTGTGAGAGGACTTGTTGACCGTGTGCTTTACCATGATCCTGGTGAAATGGGTCCTCGAGGGTAGACAAAATGCTGGAGTAACTCAGAGGTCAGGCAGCATCTCTGGAGAAAGGGAATAGGTGACGTTTCAGGTCAAGACCATTCTTCTGACTAAGAGTCAGGGGAGAGGGAAACTAGAGGCATGAAAAGGTACAGAACAAATCACAGCCGGCACCGATGAGTCAAGAAAGGTGGAGCCCACAATGGTCCATTGTTGGTTGTGGAGAAGGGATACAAACAGTGAAACTAGCAAGATGACTAGGGTGGGGGAGAGACGGATATAGAGAGAATGCAAGGGCTACTTTAAATAAGATAAATCAATATTCATACCACTGGATAGTAAGCTGCCCAAGTGAACTATGAGGTACTGTTCCTCCAATTTGCATGTGGCCGCACTCTGTCAGTGGAGGATATGTCCTTGTTAGTCTGTGGAGTTTTTGGATCTTGTTGGGCAAATTCTTTGCACTCCAGAGGAAGATCATGAAGACAGTTCTCTGGAGAGAAGGTCCTGAAAGCATGGTTCCACCATGACTAAGCTCCTGTACACAGTGGCCCAGCCAACAAAGCCACTGCTTCAGGGTTCCAGAGACCCAGGTTCAATCCTGACCTCCAGTGCTGTCAGAGTGGAGTTTGCGCGTTCTCCCTGCGACCAGAGAACCACAGGACCACAAGGGCGGCATGGTGGTGCAGCGATAAAGTTGCTGTCCTACAGCGCCAGAGACCCGGGTTTAATCCTGACTATGGGCGCTGTCTGTACGGAGTTTGCACGTTCTCTCCGTGACCTGAATGGGTTTTCTCTGGGTGCTCCAGTTTCTTCCCACACTCCAAAGACCTACGGGTTTGTAAGCGAATTAACTTGGTAAAATTGTAAATTGTCCCTAGAGTGTGTAGGATCGTGTTAGTGAGTGTGGATCACTGGTCAGAGCGGACTCGTTGGGCGAAAAGGCCTGTATCTCGAAACTAAACTGAACTAAACTAAACTAAAGAATGTATGCGGTTTCTCCAGGTGCTCCAGTTCCCCCTCACATCCCACAGATGTGCAGGTTAGTCCGTTAATTGACCCCAGTGTGTAAGTGAGTGATAGAATCCCGAGGGAATTGATGGAAATTCGAGAAGAATAAATTGGGCTCAGAGTGGGACTGGCGTGATGGGAAGTTTGATGGTCAGGGAGGGCTCGATGGAGGAGCGTTATAGAGTCATATAATCCTAGAGTCATCCAGCACAGAAGCTGGCCTTTGGTCAACTCATCCATGCCGGCCAGCATGCCTCATTTACGTTACTCCTATTTGCCCGGATGAAAGAACCTATTTCCGTGCTTTATGACTCTATGATAGTCAGAAGCCTAAAGATATTGCTCGAGAGGCAGTTCAGTTTAGTTTAGTTTAGAGATACAGGCCTTTCGACCCATTGAATCCGTTCCGACCAGCAATCCCCGCACACTAACACTATCCTACACACACTAGAGACAATTTGCAATTTTACTGAAGCCAGTTAACCTGCAAACCTGTACGTCTTTGGAGTGTGGGAGGAAACTGGAGCTCCCTGAGGAACCCACGCGGGTCACGGGGAGAAGACACAAACTCCGTACAGACATAGTCAGGATTAGACCCGGGTCTCTGGTGCCGTGAGGCAGCAGCTCTACCACTGCACCACCAGTCAGCCCGTTGAGAACAAGGACCAAGGAAATACTAAAGGGGGAGATACATTCAAGCTAACAATTGTCTAGGTCTCCATGACTCTGCACTAGTTAAGCCTGATCACCATTAACTAATGCTGAAGCAGCCCTCTCTTCTCAAGTTAAGGCCTGCTTTTGTGTTGGTGGCTGCTATTGCCGTGCAAGTGGAGTCAGAACATGTGTGGAACACGTCTAATGTCACGCAGTCTATGCATCAAAACACACAAAGTGGAATTTGTATCAGCGTGCAAAACATATGTCAAGAATTGAGCTTCAGATCAAGTTCACTCACGTGAAATTGTTACAACAGGCAAGTGAATATCTAGCCTGTTGCGTTCTGCTTCGGATACCAGTTCTGCCTAATAATGGAAAGTCTGGATAGAGTGGATGCGGAGAGGATGTTTCCATTAGTAGGAGAGTCCAGGACTAGAGGTCGTAGTCTCAGACGTAAAGGACATTCTTTTAGGAAGGTGAGGAGGAATTTCTTTAGTCTAGTGAATCTGTGGAATACAATGCTACAGAGGGCAAATGGATATTTATAAAGCAGAGATAGATAGATTTTTGATTAGTACGGGTGTCAGGGGTTATGGAGAGAAGGCAGGTGAGTGGGGTTAGGAGGGAGAAATAGATCAGCCATCAGTCAATGACAGAGCAGACCTAATGGGCCAATGGCCTAATTCTGCTCCTATCATGAACTTATGAACGTTTCCGGATAATGGGCAAGAATTCATTCAGAGAGTGGTCCGTATCTTGAATAAGCTGCCTGTGGAAGCTTTAGAAATGCGTACAATTACAACATTGACTGACATTAACTTTCAAAAGACAATGGGACAGATATATAGATAGAAAAGGCTTAGAGGGCCATGGCTCAAATGCAGACAAATGCGACTAGCCCAGTATGCCACCTTGGTCAGTATTGTCAAGGTGGGCTGAAGGGCCTGTGCCTGTGCTATACAGCTGTATGACTCCACGACTCCACAGCAGGGGCAAGAACAGGCCACAATCCTACAGTTAAGGACTGCATCAGGTTTATACTAGTGAATGCATCATATTTTAGTTTAGTTTAGAGATGCAGTGTGGAAACAGGCCCCCTCGACTCACCGAGTCTGTGGTGACCAGCAATCCCTTTACATTAACACACATTAGGGACAATTTAGATTTTTTACTGAAGCCAATTAACCTACAACCATGTACGTCTTTCGAGTGTGGGAGGAAACCGGAGCTGCCGGAGAAAACCGACATGTCACAGGGAAAACGTGCAAACTCCGTACAGACAGCACCCATAGTCAGGATCGAACCCGGGTCTCTGGTGCTGTAAGGCAGCATCTCTACCACTGCGATGAAGTCCATACTTGAAGCAGTTTGGAAAGAAATTTTACAACGCTGCTGCATATGCAAAAAAAAAATAGTTTAAACAAAATCAACTCACTCAGTGTGGAAAATAATTTCATCATGGAAGAAACTTTCTGGGCCAGTGCATTTTCCACAAAACTGTGGGTGGAGCGGCAGGTGATTGGGTGATAAATCGTTAATACATCAAAAGTCTTTTAGAAGACATGTCCTCCCTCTAAGTTTTAAAATTTTCTGTTTCAATGTAATTGATGTCTTTGAACTTGCAAGTAGTTTATTGACCCATGTTTGATCACAAGCTGCTGCTAAAACGTGGATTCCTGCAGCAACTAACTGAGCTATTGTTCTATACGGGCAAGGCAGGTTAGCAGCTAGATAGATATAACTGCTTCAGTCGAAATCCCAAACACTCCACCATAAAATCCATGCAAGATAGCATGTATCGTTTAGCAGGAAGGTTGGGCAGGAATGAGCTATTCTCCAAGCCCCTTTATTCAATTATCTTCCTTGATTTTTGAAGGAGGGCCCGTCTTTGTCTCACATTGGCGATCGGGGCTCTTTCCAGGTTGACAAAAATGCTGGAGAAACTCAGCAGGTAAGGCAGCATCTACGGAGAGAAGGATGTTGAAATCTGGCCTAATTCTGCTCCTATCACTTATGAACTTATGAACGTTTCCGGATAATAGGCGGGAAATCATTCAGAGAGTGGTCCGTATCTTGAAAAAGCTGCCTGTGGAAGCTTTAGAAATGCATACAATTACAACATTGACTTTGACATTAACATTCAAAAGACAATGGGACAGATATATAGATAGAAAGGGCTTAAATGCAGGCAAATGGGATCAGCCAAAGGTGACAATCTTTCCAGTCACACTTTACCTTTGTCAGCAATTCCCTTCAAGATGGAAAATGATTATTAGAATCACACACTGACATGAAAAGTTTAATCCTTCCAAAGCTTTTCCTTGGATCAGGCCAGGATTCATCTGCTCCTCTCGGCCTTGGCATGCTCAATGTCAGCTTAACTGTAAAGATTAGCTGTGATGGTTACCATTGGCTCTGTCGCAGTGTAATGCAGGGATTAGAAACTCAATCTGAGAAGAGCCTCATATTTATTGTTGGGTATTGAAATGAGTCCAAAAGCAGTCTGGAGACAATAAAATCACATGCACACGTTTTCATTATTAATTGAAAAATTATGGACTGTTAAACATAGAAACATAGAAACATAGAAAATAGGTGCAAGAGGAGGCCATTCGGCCCTTTGAGCCAGCACCGCCAGTCATTGCGATCATGGCTGATTGTCCCCAGTCAATAACTGCAGTCAGTGCCTGCCTTCTCCCCATATCCCTTGATTCCACTAGCCCCTAGAGCTCTATCCAACTCTCTCTTAAATCCATCCAGTGATTTGGCCTCCACTGCCCTCTGTGGCAGAGAATTCCACAAATTCACAACTCTCTGGGTGAAAAAGATTTTTCTCACATCAGTCTTAAATGGCCTCCCCTTTATTCTAAGACTGTGGCCCCTGGTTCTGGGCTCGCCCAACATTGGGAACATTTTTCCTGCATCTACCTTGTCCAGTCTATAAACATTTTATATGTTTCTATAAGATCCTCCCTCATCCTTCTAAACTCCAGTGAATACAAGCCTAGTCTTTTCAATCTTTCCTCATATGACAGTCCCGCCATCCCATGGATCAATCTCGTGAACCTACACTGCACTACCTCAATCATAAGGATGTCCTTCCTCAAATTAGGAGACCAAAACTGTACACAATACTCCAGATGTGGTCTGACCAGAGCCCTATACAACTGCAGTAGAACCTCTTTACTCCTATACTGAAATCCTCTTGTTATGAAGGCCAACATTCCATTAGCTTTCTTCACTGCCTGCTGTACCTGCACGGCAACTTTCAGTGACCGGTGTACAAGGACACCCAGGTCTCGTTGTACCTCCCCCTTCCATAACCTAACCCCATTGAAATAATAATCTGCCCCCTTGTTTTTGCCACCAAAGCGGATAACCTCACATTTATCTATATTATACTGCATCTGCCACGAATCTGCCCACTCACTCAACCTGTCCAGGTCACCCTACAACCTGCTAACATCCTCTTCACAGTTCACACTGCCACCCAGCTTTGTGTCATCCGCAAACTTGCTAGTGTTGCTACTAATTCCCTCTTCCAAATCATTAATATATATGGTAAACAGTTGCGGCCCCAACACTGAGCCTTGCGGCACTCCTCTCGCCACTGTCTGCCATTCCGAAAAGGACCCGTTCACTCCTACTCTTTGCTTCCTGTCTGCCAACCAATTTTCTATCCACGTCAACACTCTACCCCCAATACCATGTGCTCTAATTTTAGTCACCAGTCTCACTTGCGGGATCTTATCAAAGGCTTTCTGAAAGTCTAGATACACTACATCCACTGGCTCCTCTTCATCCATTTTACTTGTCACATCCTCAAAAAATTCAAGAAGATTAGTTAAGCATGATTTTCCTATCATAAATCCATGCTGACTTGGACTAATCATTTTACTGCTATCCAAATGCCCCATTTTACTTCGGAGTCACGTGAGTGACTACGTGAAGAACCCGTACAGCCGTTGGTGCGTCATTACATCAGACGCATTGGTGCAGTCGGCCGGTTGGAGCAGCAGAGCTCCTCCAAGCGGTAAGTTTAAAACACAAGGTAAGTTTCAAACTTTTCTTGCGTTCATTTTCTGTTTCAGCGGTAGAGTATACACCGGTAAAATGTTACAGAAAGTGAAGAAGGTGTCGGCGAGGCGAATCGCAGGGAAAAGGGTCGAGGACTGCGATAGTATTGTTAGCGGATGCCCGCCTAGGACACCACGTCCGACGCCAGCAATGGAGCTAGCAACACCGGACCCGCTGCCTGTGAGCAGCGTAGGCATGCCGCTAGGCCGTAAGGCTACTGCAAAATCAAATAGGCCCGTGGACCCAGAGTCAGGCCTGGAGGTTTTACCTTCACAAGGAGAGAACGTTTGCTCACGGCTCTCCCAGGTCGAGGTCTTATTCCAAAAGATGCTCGACAGGGACGAACTCCGCGAGGAGGAGTGGTGCCCACGCCAGGCTAGTGGAGAGCCTGTGCTAGCAGCGCCTATAATAGGGTTGCAAGAATACCCAACTTTTGAGGAGGAGGGTATACCGGTGCAGCAGTTTACTGACGCCGAATCAGTGGCTGGGGAGAGCCACAAGGGAGTGGAACTTGAAGTGATTCCGAATATAGCCGAGAAATTTGCAGTCCCGAGAGAGGCAGGAGAGCCTTAGGGGAAGAATTGGCATCAGCCATCCAATATATGCTCTCTTATCAGCTGCAAGAATTGGCCATGGATGAGGCTCCTAAAAAGTATGACGCCCCTATCAATTGCGGTTCACTAAAAGTACCAATGGTAAACCATCTCATATGGACACAGTTGGGGGTGTCAGCAAGGTCCCAAGAACTAAAATTTCAAAAGGTATTGAAATTACTTTCAGCAGGGCTTACGGCATTTGCTATTACAGTAGACAAGGGGCATATGTCGGAAGCTCACCAAGCTGCACTGGGACTTCTGTGTAGTGCCTATTTTGAAATTAACAATATAAAACAAAGTGCTATTCGGCCAGTTATTAATCCTAATCTGGCATCATTGTGTAAACTGCCCAGCGTACAACCGCCTAATCTTTTGTTTGGTGGAGATCTCGCCAAGCGAGTTAAAGAATTCCATGAGGACGCTAAAACTAAGGGCCTCATCAAGCCGGGTGGCAAACCGGCAGGGTACCATTACGGACACCGGGGACGGGACCAGCCACTAAGCTTTGCAATCTCGGAGCTGGCAGCCTGCCAATAGGCGTGAGGGGAAGGATGACTTTCCCTACAATGGGCTGGGGGCAACAAGGGCAGCCAGGACGTATGCAGGTGAAAAATGTTCCTCTTAAAGAAAATGAATCAAGTGAAATAGATGTTCAAATTGGGGGCAGATTACACTTGTTTCTCAAACAATGGCAGGAGATAACATCAGATTCATTTATACCGAGCAGTATAGAGGGGGTTAAAATTGAATTTTACTCTACTGTGTGTCCACCTAATCAGCATGTTCCAAGTCGGAAACTTATATTTTCAGAAGAAGAGAATGTGCTCATACAAGCAGAACTTAAGAAATTACACAAAAAAGGGGTTATTGAGAAGTCAGTTCACCAAAACCGTCAGTTTGTGTCAAGTATTTTTCCTAGGTCTAAAAAGAATGGGGGATGTAGAATCGTTCTGGACCTGACGAGCTTGAGCTCCTTTGTTTGCTATAGGCATTTCAAAATGGAAACATTTTCTACGGCTAAACATCTGGTTTCCAAAGGGTGTTATATGACCAGCATTGATTTAAAGGATGACAATAAGTTTTCCATTAATATTACTCAGTGTCTATTCATTGTGTGATAGGAGGAATTTAAAATTTATCTGGATGAGTCAGTTGTGGCAATTCAAAGCATTGCCTAATGGGTTAAGTTCATCTCCTAGATTATTTACCAAATTGTTAAAACCTGTTCTAGGATTACTCCGAGCTCAGGAGCATGTTGTAATGGCCTATTTAGATGATATTTTAATTGTTGGGAAGACTCGGGCTGTAGCTGAATCATCTGTTTCAATTGTTAAACTCACTTTTGAACAATTGGTAAATTGGTGGCTGCTTTTCCAGCTGTGCAGTTTGGACCTCTGCATTATCAACAATTACAACGAGCAAAAGAACAGACACTGAGGACACATGCGGGTCATTTTGATAGGCCAATGCAATTGTCAGCTGGGGCAATTTCAGACATTCAATGGTGGATCATAAATGTCTCAAAAGGCTCCAGGGAGGTTTTGGTTGAACCACGTTCCATAATATTACAGACAGATGTCAGTGCACTGGGTTGGGGTGCTACAGATATGTCTTCCAGTTGTGGAGGCAGATGGAATACTGATGAGACATCCCTTCTTCAATTAAGAGGGATCAATTATTTAGAGCTTTTGGGAACCTGGTATGGGCTCAAAGCTTATTGCTCTGCCAGGAGGGACTTGCATGTGCAGGTTCTGATTGACAACACTACAGCAGTGGCATATGTAAACCGCATGGGTGGAGTCAAGTCACAGTCTTGTGATAGACTGGCTAATCAGATCTGGGGCTGGTGCATTGACCAAAATATCTGGCTTTCAGCAATAAATTTACCAGGTAGATTCAACACAGTAGCTGACATTAGGTCACGCCAATTCAATGATAACATAGAATGGATGTTAAATCAGAACATATTTAATCAAGTGGTTGCTCAGTATGGAATGCCAGATATTGACTTGTTTGCATCTAGACTAAACCATCAGTTGCCCAGATATGTTTCATGGGAACCAGATCCTGGTGCTGCAGCGGTGGATGCATTCTCGCTGCATTGGGGTGGAATGTTTGTATATGCATTTCCTCCATTCTGTCTCATCAGTCGATGCTTGCAAAAAAATCAAGCAGGACTCCGCTTCAGGAGTATTGGTAGTGCTAGATTGGCGTATTGCAAATGGCTAGTCAGCCTCACATGATTATTCCCAAACATAAAAATCCAGTAACTGCCAATCAACATCCTTTATATGATCGTATTGATCTGTTAATTTGCAGATTTTAAGGAGGCCATACCTGGGGAGAGGACTGTCTGATAGTACCGTGGATGTTCTCACGTCGGCCTGCAGGGATAGCACTCAGAAGCAGTACATCACCTCGATAAGGAAGTGGGAGGTATTCTGTCTACAGCAGAATATCTCATAGCAAATTGCAGGCATCCCAGATGTACTGGAGTTTTTGTCCACTCTTTACTTTGATCAAAAATTAACCTATAGTGCAATTAATACAGCCTGAAGTGCTCTGTCTTCTTATTTACCCATGAGTTCAGAGTTACATTCAGTAGGGACACATCCGTTAGTTTCTCGATTTATGAAGGGAGTTTTCAATTCTAATTCTCCTAAACCCAGGTATGCCGGTATTTGGAATGTGAGCGAAGTTCTTATGCTTCTTCACCAGTGGACTCCTGTTGCAAGCCTATCTATAGCCAAACTAACCATGAAGGTAGTCATGCTTATGGCGTTGGTTTCAGCCCAACGTGTGCAAATATTGCAAAAGCTACGGCTAGACAGAATGCACGCGTCGGCAGATGCCATTACTTTTTATGTCTATGATCTGCTCAAACATAGTAGAATAGGCATGACAGGATGTAAGAGTGTGTTTTCAGCATACCTCACAGATGCTTGCCTGTGTGTAGTATCACAGTTGTCTCATTACATTGAGGCTACCAGAGTCCTACGTGGAACAGAGTCTGCATCATTTATTAGCCACAAAAAAACACACAGTAAGGTGTCGATGCAAACACTTTCAAGGTGTCTGAAGCAGGTTCTTGGAAGTGCTGGGATTGATACTGATAAATTTAAATCTCATTCCACCAGGGCGGCATCAACTTCCGCGGCAAAGGGTAATGGACGTGCCTATAGACCATATCCTTGCGGCCGCAGGATGGTCCAGTGATCTGACCTTCCAAAAATGTTATCATAAGCCGGTTACAAGGCTGGGGGTGTTTCCTGATTCTGTTTTGAGTTCTGTTATAGTTTTCCCCTGAGTTAACGGCCAAACGGCCGAGAGGGCCTGTTTGGCCGAGAGGGCCTGTTTCCGTGCTGTAATTGTTATATGGTTATATGAGTGCAGGTAGATGGGACTAGAGGAAAACAAATGGTCGGCACGGACTGGAAGGGCCGAGAGGGCCTGTTTCCGTGCTGTAATTGTTATATGGTTATATGAGTTATATGGTTATATGGTAGAGGGGTTTTTATTGTTTTGTTTGTAAATAAACCGTTATTCATTTGACAATGTTACGATTGATGCATTATTGATTATTTAGCGACTTTTGAGTCAATCAATGCAGTGTGAATGCCGGATTTGGGTTTTGCAGCATGAAATCACAGAGCCTTGAAATCTTCACGTAGTCACTCGCGTGACTCCGAAGTAAAATAGTAAGATTAAATGAAAACTTACCAGTTTGAAGTTTGATCTTTATATTATGAGGAGTTACGATGAGGGATTACGTGCCCTCCACTCCCAACCCTCATAAATATCATCTGGTAGTTCTAGTCTCTGTTATCTTACTATTATACTTCAGTCATTATTACCTGTGATTTCACTCGGCTGCTTTGAAGATTGACGCACCAACGGCTGTACGGGGTTCCTCACGTAATCCCTCATCGTAACTCCTCATAAAATAAAGATCAAACTTCAAACTGGTAAGCTCGTTACTATTATTACCTCTTTAATAATTAACCAGCATCTTTCCCACCACCGAAGTCAGGCTAACTGGTCTGTAATTCCCCATTTTCTCTCTCGCTCCTTTCTTGAAAAGTGGGATAACATTAGCAATCCTCCAATCCACAGGAACTGATCCTGGATCTATTGAACATTGGAAAATGATCACCAATGCTTCTACTATTTCTAGAGCCATCTCCCTGAGGACCCTGGGATGCAGTTTATCAGGCCATGGGGATTTATCATCCTTCAGTCCCATTAGCCTACCCAATACTATTTCTCGCCTAATGAAAATTTATTTCAGTTCTTCGACCCCCTTAGTTCCTCTGTCCTCCAGTACTTCTGGGAGATTGTTTATGTCTTCCTTAGTGAAGACAGATCCAAAGTACCTGTTCAACTCTTCTGCCATTTTCTTGTTCCCCATAATAATTTCACCCATGTCTGCCTTCAAGGGACGCACATTTGACTTTGCTACTCTTTTTCCCTTAACATATCTAAAGAAGCTTTTACTGTCCTTCTTTATATTCCTGTCCAGTTTCCCTTCGTACTTCATCTTTACTGCCCGTATTGCCCGTTTTGTTTCCTTCTGTGTCCTATGAAAGTTTCCCAATCCTCTGGCCTCCAGCTACTCTTTGCTGTGTTATACATCTTTTCTTTTAGTTGTATTCTATCCCTAACTTCTCTAAGCCACGGTTGCCTCCTACTCCCCTTAGAATCTTTCTTCCTTTTTGGAAGGAAATGATCCTGTGACTTCCGGATTATGCCCAGCAATTCCTGCCTTTGCTGTTCCACCATCAGTCCTGCTAGTATCCCTTTCCAGTCTACCTTGGCCAGCTCCTCTCTCATGCCTTCATAATCCCCTTTGTCCAGCTGCATCACTGCCACTTCCGATTTAACCTTCTCAAATTGCAGATTAAAACAAATCATATTATGATCACTACCTCCAAGCGGTTCCTTTACCTCGAGTTCTCTTACCAAATTTGATTCATTGGACAACACTAAATCCAGAATTGCCTTTTCTCTGGTCGGTTCCATTACAAGCTGCTCTAAGAATCCATCTCGGAGGCATTCTACAAACTCTCTTTCTTGGGGTCCAGAACCAACCTGATTTTCCCAGTCTACCTGCATATTGAAATCCCCCATCACCACAGTGGCATTACCTTTGTTACATGCCTGTTCTTCTGATATTGCATTATGATATTCCTTGTAAATCCCGCAGACATGCAAATCTAATTTGTTCTTTTGATTTAAATGTTTTCAGTTTGGTTTAGTTTAGCTTAGAGATACAGCGTGGAAACAGGCCCTTTGGCCCACCGAGTCTGCACCAATCAGTGATCCCCACACACTAACATTACTCTACACACTAGGGAAAATGTACAACTTTATCAAAGTCAATTAACCTGCAAACCTGCACGTCTTTGGAATGTGGGAGGGAACCAGAGCAAGTGGGGAAAACCCATGCGGTCACAGGAAGAAGGTACAAACTCCGCACAGATGCCACCCATAGTTAGGATCAGAACAGAAACGTCACCTATCCATGTTCTCCAGAGATGCTGCCTGACCCATTGAGTTACTCCAGCATTGAATCTGGAGGTGTGCATTTTCACACTTCTGTTCACCTTGCCCGATGGGAGTGGGGAGGAGAGGGAGTGGCCGGGGTGAGAGTCATCCTTGAATATGCTGGTGGCCTTACAGAGGCAACGTTAAGTGTAGATGGAGTCAATGGAAGGGAGGTTGGTTTGTGTGATGGTCTGGGCAGCGTACACAAATCACGGCAATTCTTTGCGGTCTTGGATGGAGCTGCTCCCAAACCATGCAGTGATGCATCCCGATAAAATAAACTTTGACGGAGCATCTGTAGAAGTTATTGAGAGTGGTCATGGGTATGCTGAACTTCCTAGGACATCTGTAGAAGTGGCGGCATCAGCTTGCTTTCTTGGCCACTGCTTCGAAAAGGGTGGTCCAGGACAAGTAGCTGGTGACATTTACACATGGGGACATGAAACTTCCAATCATCTTGATGCACCATCAATGCTTATTGGGGTATATGTTCCACTTCATTTCCTGAAGCCGATCACTATCTCCTCTATTTTGCTGACGTTGAAAGGTTGTTGTCTTGCCTCCAAGTCACAAGGTTCACAACCTCCTTCCTGTACTCAGTCTCATCATTATTTGATGTCCGGCCCACAACAGTTGTGTCGTCCGCAAATGTGTAACTTGAGGGAGAATTCTACTGGTAGTTGGTGGGGTCAAGAGACCCGGATTTTTGCAGCAGCATTGTATAGACTCAGCCAACACAATGCGTGACGTCTCGGGTCAAGACCCTTCTTCAGAGCCGAAATGTCTCGCATTCCTTCTCTCCAGAGATGCTGCCTGTCCCGCTGAGCTACTCCAGCATTTTGTGTCAATCTTCGATTTAAACCAGCGTCTGCAGTTCTTTCCTACACACAGAACATAACTGGACACAGATTACACAGGACAGGGAAATGAAAAAGATGCTTCAAAACCAAGACATGAGTGCAAAAACGTAATAGAAATTAGACTATGATAGTGCAAGAGGTGTTCTGTTACCGAGGCAGGATTAGGGTTGTGCATGGTCGGTTCAATAAGCTGATGGCTGTAAGAAAGTAGCTGTTCCTCAACAGAGGACAAGCCGAAGGGAGTCCCGGCAATCAATTGATTGAGGACGACCCGCCGAGAACAGAGGGACCCAGCGTGGGGTAACCTACTGGAACAAAGTATGGGCAGCAGAGTGGCACAGCGGTAGAGCTGCTGCCTTACACCACTTACACCACCCGGAATCATGGGTTCAATCCCGACTACGGGTGCTGTCTGTACGGAGTGCTGTCTGTACGTTCTCCCCGTGACTGCGTGGGTTTTCTCTGAGATCTTCGGTTTCCTCCCACACTCCAAAGATGTACAGGTATGTAGGTTAATTGTTAGGGTCATATCCCTCTAAACCTTTCCTATCCATGTACCTGTCCAAATGTCTTTTAAATTATGATATAGTACTTGCCGCAACTAAACCCTCTGGCAGATCATTCCAGATATCCACCATCCTCTGTGTGAAAAAGTCACCCTCATGTTCATACTAAATCATTCCCCTCTCACCTTAAACTTATGTCCTCTGGTTCTTGATTCCCCCACCCTGGGTAAACGACTCTATGAATTTACCCTATCTATTCCTCTCAGGATCTCATACACCTCGATCCTTCTGCATTGCAAAAAATAAACTCCTAGTCTGCCCAACCTCACCATATAGCTCAGGCCCTCTAGTCCTGGAAACATCCTCGTAAATCGTTGCAGCTTAACTAGAGGCACAGTGGTAGAGTTGCTGCCTTAAAGCGGCAGTGGCCCATGTTCGATCCTGCCTGCGAATGCTGTCTATGTGGAGTTTGTACGTTCTTCCTGTGACCAAGTGGATTTTAAGGATGTTCAGATTTGTAGGTTGTTTGGCTTCTGTAAATTGTCCCTTGTGTGTAGGATAGAACAAATGTATGTGTGATCGTTGGTCGGCGTGGATTTGGTGGCCAATGGGCCTGTTTCTGCGCTGTATCTCTAGGCTAAACAAAAGATCCTTCCTATAGCGTGCCAGCCTGCTCCACCTCCCCCTGTATGTTCGATGTTACCAATTGCTGCTAATCGGAGAGAGTGAAGGGGTTTGAACTCCCTCGAGCCCGGCTGCGTGCAGTGAATTGAGGACGGCCGGGCGGCAGAGAACATGCGCAGGGTGAACCGTCCCCTAAAAACAACCTGCAGAAGAGCGGCTAAAGTTGTCTCTGAACTACTCGGGACCCACACCTCCCATTCACTGACCCACTTCCAACCAGCCTGACACAGGAAAGATCTATCTCTGAGCCTCAATGCTCGGCATCTGTCCTAATTAATCCTGCTGGTTCTCCTTTACTGAAGGGAGAACAAAAGGTATTGTGCACTTGTGCCTTGGAGCCTGACTTCACAAATCAATATCCGTTCAGGAGACGCTAAACAAATGGTGATATAACAACCCTGCTTCCATGCACCCTGATTCAGTAACCTACTTTTGCGTAATCACATCTCAATGCTTATGTGTTAATGGCACAAAACTTATTATAAAATCAAAATGGAGAGATAATAGGCTGGAAATTGTATGATGCATAGGAAGATGTTCCATAATGGTGCTGTGGAAGGAGCCATGAGGATTTCTTTTGCAGATGCGAGTGAGGTATTTTCTTCAATGCTCTACTTTTGAAGGCATGTGAGATGTAGGAACTCATCTGTTGAGTTGAGGTGCTGTCCGTATGGAGTCTTCACAATTTCCCTGTGACCGCATGGGTTTTCTCCGGGTGCTTCAGTTACCATGCACACTCCAAAGACATACAGATATGTCGGGGAATTGGCACACGAAGGGACTGTTTCCACGCTGTATCCCTGAACTAAACTAAACTAAAAAGATGAGAGGAGAAAGATTGAGTAAGATTTGAACGGTAATGAATTCTCCAATTTTGAGTAGTTTACCACCCAACAGTTTGAATATTGATAGACGTAAAGTGCTGGAGTAATTCAGTGGGTCAGGCAGCATCTCTGCAGCTCGCTCCATACACCCACCACCCTTCGTGTAAAAAAGTTATCCTTCAGGTTCCTAATAAATCTTTCCCCCTCACCCTAAACCTATTACCCTTCCACCTCACCCTCTTTCCTCCATGAAGCTAATTTTCTATCCAGTTGGCTAGCTCGCACTGGGCCTGTACTCGCTGGAGTTTAGAAGAATGAGGAGGGGACCTCATTGAAACATACAGAATAGTGAAAGGCTTGGATAGAGTAGATGTGGAGAGGATGTTTCCACTAGTGCGAGAGTCTTGGACTAGAGGTCATAGCCTCAGAATTAAAGGACATGAAGAGGAGTTTCTTGTCAGAGGGTGGTGAATCTGTGGAATTCTTTGCCACAGAAGGCTGTGGAGGCAGTCAGTGGATATATTTAAGGCAGAGATATGTAGATTCTTGATTAATACGGGTGTCAGAGGTTATGGAGAGAAGGCAGGAGAATGGGGTTAGGAGGGAGAGATACTGTAGATCAGCCGTGATTGAATGGCAGAGTAGACTCGATGGGCCAAATGGCCTTTTTTCTACTCCCGTCTCTTATGATCTTATGATCCCATGCAATTTAACCTTCCAAACCAGGCAGAAACTTTCCAAATGCCTTGCTGAAGTCCATATATACAACATCTACTGCTCTGCCCTCATCAACCATTTGGTCACATACTAAAAAAAATGAATCAGATTTGTGAGACACGTTCTCCCACATACAAAACCATGCTGAGTAATCCCTAAACTTCTGGTAACCTTTGACCACTTTGTTTACTAAAGATCTATCCAGCTCTGCTTTAATAATATTCCTAAACTGTCACTGTACTTGACGGCAGAGGTTCCGGAAGATTCACAATCTCCTGTGGGAACATTTCACCTCATCTCTGCTTCGAATAGGCAATTCTTTATTTTTAGCCTGTGATCCCCAAAAATACGATTCCCACATAAGAATAAATCTCCCCTCCACATCGAACCTGTCAAGTCCACTAAAGATTTCAGTGACACAAGAGGCTGCAGATGCCGGAATCGTGTGAAGAAATACAAAGGGCTGGAGTAACTCAGCGCTCATCTGTGGAGGAAATGGATTGACAATATTTTGGGTCATTGCCCTTCTTCAGACGTCATCTGCCTATTTCCTTATCAGATGCTGCCTGGCCTGTTAAATTCAACTTTTGGCATTTGTTAGTTTTTTAAGTTTAGTTTAGTTTAGAGATACAGCGTGGAAACAGACCCTTCGGTCCACCAAGTCCGCTCTGACCAGCGATCCCCGCACACTAACACTATCCCACACACTAGGGACACTGTACGTCTTTGGAGTGTGGGAAGAAACCGGAGATCTTGGGGAAAACCCACACAGGCCACGGAGAGAACGTACAAACTCTGTACGGACAGCACCCGTAGTCAGGATCGAACCCGGGTCTCTGGCGCTGTAAGGCAGCAACTCTACCACTGCGCTTCTGTACCACCCATTTTCTCTCACGATCTTACACGTTTCAATCAAATCCCCTCTCACTCTTTTACTTTCTTGTGGATACAAGTCTACTTATCCAACATTTCCTTCTGAGACAATCCACCCATTCCATTAGGCAAGTAAGCCTTCTCTGCACTACAGCTCTGCATTTACAACTCTGTTTAAATAAGGAGACCAGTCCTGAGCACAGTCCTCCAGGTGTAGTCGAAACAACTCAAAAGTCCCTTCATCCTCATCCTCACCACTCATCCTCCTGTGCTGCAAGGAATAGAGTCCTAGTCTGCCTAACCTCTCCCTATAGTTCAGGCCCTCGGGTCCTGGCAACCTCCTCGTAAATCTTCTCTGCACCCTTTCCAGCTTGACAACATATTTTCTATAACATGGTGACCAAAACTGAACACAATACTCTAAATGTGGCCTCTCCCATATCTTATATAACTGGAACATGTCCAAACCTATATACTCCATACTCTGACTAATGAAGGTCAATGTGCCAAAATACTTTTTGACCAACCTACCTACCTGTGACGTCACTTTCAAGGAACTATTCAGTTGCGCTCCGATGTCACTCTGGCGTACACCACTCTGAAGAGCCCTACCATTAATAAGTATAGTCTTTTAACTTCCTAATTACATGTTGCACCTGAGGAAGAGTCCTGCACTTGGTCACCCTTGGCCGACCTCGGCAAGACCACCACATAATCAAGGACCAGTCTCACCACCATCACTCCCTCTTCTCCACTCTCCCATCAGGCAAGAGGTACAAAAAACACATCCAGATTCAGGGACAGTTTCTTCCCAGCTATTATCAGCCAACCAAGCCATCCTATCACCAACTAGAGAGAGGTCCTGACCCACCATCCACCTCATTGGAAACCTTCGGACTATCTCTAATCGGACTTTACTGGACTTTATCTTGCACTTCATGTTATATCAATAGACAATAGACAATAGGTGCAGGAGTAGGCCATTCGGCCCTTCGAGCCAGCATCACTATTCTATGCGATCATGGCTGATCATCCCCAATCAGTGCCCCGTTCTTGCCTTCTCCCCATATGTCCTCACTCCGCAATCTTTAAGAGCCCTATTGAGCTCTCTCTTGAAAGTATCCAGAGAACTGGCCTCCACCGCCCTCTGAGGCAGAGAATTCCACAGACTCACAACTGTGTGTGAAATCCTTTATCCTGTATCCTGTATCTGTACGCATGTGGACTTGATTGTAAACATGTATAATTTCTTCTCAGACTGGATAGCACCTAACAAAAACCTTTTCACTGTACCTCGGTGCACATGACAATAATAAACTAAACTATACTAAACCCAGAAATCTCTGCCTCTCTCAATATTTACAACACATTCTTTTATTCCTTGCGATAGTAGATAATTTCACATCTTCCCCAATAATGATCCATGCCCCTGATCTCTGCCCACACGTAACCTATCAATGTCCCCTTTGGTGCTTCCTCATGTTGTGTCCCAGCACCAATCCTTGTGACACACCACCCATTACATCTTATCAACCAGAAAATGTCCCGTTTATATCTTTCTCGTGTGCCAACTGATCTTCGATCCACATTAACATATTACATCCTATACTATGAGATTTTACTTTTCCAGGTGGCATCTGGAAATCGTTGTATATCTGCCAGTCCCCCTTTGTGGGCGGCACGGTGACACAGTGGTCGAGTTGTTGCCTCATAGCGCCAGAGACACGGTTCGATCCTGGCTGCAGGTGCTGTCTTTACGGGGTTTGCACGTTCACCCTGAAGGTTTTCTCTGGCTGCTCCGGTTTCCTCCCACATCCCAAAGACGTGCAGGTTTGTAGGCTAATTGGCTTCTGCAAAAAATGTAAATTGTCCCTAGTGTGTAGGACACTGCTAGTGTACGAGATGATTGCTGGTTGGCATGGACTCGATGGGATGAAGGATCACTGTATCTCTAAACTCTTTACCCGCAGCACGTATTACTTCTTCAATGAACTCCAATAAGTTGGTCAAGAATGATCTTGACGTTGCCTGTTTGCCTTGAGCTTTTCTAAAAGCTTTGTCACAATGCCTTTAATAATTGCTTCAAACATCTTCACATGGCAGATATTAATCCATCTGGCCTAAACTTTCTGCTTTTCTTTTTAAATAAATGAGTTAGATATGCTATTTTCCAATCAATTAACCTTCTGCCAGGATTAGGAAATGAAAAAACCATTGCATGAACTACCTTGAAAATGAAAAACACAGCAAATGTGGAAACTAAATCAGAAAATGCTGAAATCTCTCAGCTGGTCAGACTCCTGTGGAAAGCGAAACAGAGTTAATAGAGTCTTAGCATCATAGAGTAGGATAGTCCCAACCTCAACTACCTCCTCTGGCAGCTTGTTCCATACACCCACCACCCTTTGTGTGAAAAAGTTACCACTCAGATTCTTATTAAATGTCACGGCAAAAGATTCAGTCTTAGGCTTGCTGCACCGTTGCCTCAATCCAGACCCACGAACCTTCGTCCCCTACCTCGCCCGACCACCGTTCAACCTTTGTATCCCAGGGGCGCCTCCCGCCGCCAACCTCGTAGCATCCAGTGCGTTTTTGACGGCACGGGAGGTAAGCCCACTCCCCGCGTACTGGCACCACAGTTTCCCAGCATTCCCTGCATCCGCCACCACTGCCATCTTCAAACAGGGTTCTCTCGCAAGTAGAAGACCTCACTTGTAAAATGCAGAGTATTTGCTTGTTTGATTGGAAATCCATGACCGCCAGGTTCAAGAATAATTTATTTCCAACAACCATCAGGCTCTTGAACACTCCAAACATAACTAAACTATAAACTATGGACTGCCTTTGGTTTATTCTATGGACTTGGTGCTATTTTGCATTGGTATTGTCATTAATAATTTATTGATTTTTCAAGTTTATAATATGCTATCTACATGGATTGTGTTTGGGCGTCACGGTGGCGCAGCGGCAGAGTTGCCGCCTCACAGCGCCAGAGACCCGGGTTCACTCCTGACTGCAGGTGCTGTCTGTACAGAGTCCGTACGTCCTCCCTGTGACCGCGTGGATTTTCTTCATGTGCTCCCGTTTCCTCCCACACTCCAAAGACGTACAGGTTTGTAGGTTAATTGCTTTGGTAAAAGTGTAAATTGTCCCTAGTGTGTAGGATAATGTTAGTGTACAGAGTAATCACTGGTCGGTGTGGACTCGGTAGGCTGAAGGGCCTGTTTTTACGCTGTATCTCCAAAGTTTACAGTGTTTACTGGCATGTTATAATACTCCACGTCAGAATTTCATCTTTCCATTGTCGGTTTCTATGACAATTAAACTCGCTTGACTTTATGGCTATGAAAGGTTTAGAGGGATATGGGTTAAGTGTGGGCAAATGTGAGTAGCTTAGATGAGGCATCTTGGTCAGCATGGACATGTTGGGCCGAAGGTAGACATGCTGGAGCAACGCAGTGGGACAGGCTGCATCTCTGGAGAGAAGGAAGGGTGACATTTCAAAGCGAGACCCTTCTTCAGACTGAAGGTCTTGTTTTCATTTTGCATGACTGTAGGGCCTGTCCCACTCGGCGATTTTGCCAGCGTCATATCAGTGTCGCCAAAAGATTTTGAACATTTCAAAATCCAGCGGCGACAAAAAAATGTTGCGACACTTGACAAAACGTCAACCGTCATATGTCATCACGCTGCATCACCGCCGCATCATATACGTCATCTCGCCACATCACTCCGCGTATTTTTCGGTGACCTGACACGTCAGTCAATGATAAAATCGCCAAGTGGGACAGGCCCTTATGACTCTATGATTCTATGACCTGACTCTCGACTCTTGACTCTAACAATAGCTTTGGTAGAACTTTAGCAGGCCTTTGTCCAAACCATCAGACCTGGCCTGGAGGGCCTCAGACTAAGCTGGGAAGGATGTGGAAAAGATTTAGTTCAGTTTAGTTTATTGTCACGTGTACCGAGGTACAGTGAAAAGCTTTTGCCGCGTGCTAACCAGTCAGTAGCAAGACAATACATGATTACAATCAAACCATTTACAGTGTGTATCTATGTGATAAGAGAATAATGTTTAGTGCAAGATAAAGCAAAGTCCGATCAAAGATAGTCCGAGAGTCACCAATGAGGTAGATAGTCAATTTACAACGATGTTGCCAGGATCTGACGGCCTGAGCTGTAGTGAGAGGTTGAGCAGGCTAGGAATTTACTCCTTGGAGCACTGGAGGATGAGAAGTGATCTTACAGAGGTGTACAAGGTCATGAGAGGAATAATGCACCAACAACTAGAGGATATTGGTCAAGTGAGGGAGGAAAGATTTAACAGGAACCTGAGGTATATGGAACGAGCTTCCAGAGAAGGTAGTTCAGGCAATAGACAATCAATCATTGTCCATTGTCTATTGTTGATAAGTCCTCGCATTCAAAACTTTCCACCTCTAAGTCACACCCAGTTTTAGAAACATGGAAAATAGGTGCTGGTTGGCCATTCGGCCCTTTGAACCAACACTGCCATTCAAGATGACCATGGCTGATCATCCACTCTTCCCCTCCTCTACGTACTCCATCTACCCATCACCTACCCACTCCACCCATCACTCCTCACCCCCTTGTTTCCCATCTGCCCACCATCCCTACTTTATTTGCTTCCACTCTTTCTTTCCTATCAAATTTACGAGGATGTTGCCAGGACCTGAGGGCCTGAGCTGTAGGGAGAAGTTGGGCAGGCTGGGACTCTATTCCCTGGGGCACAGGAGGAGATGCTGCTTTATACTCTGAAGAAGGGTTTCACCAAAACGTCACCTATTTGGGGGGGTCACAGTGGCACAGCGGTAGAGTTGCTGCCTTACAGCGAAAGCAACGCCAAAGACCCGGGTTCGATTTTGACTAAGGGTGCTGTCTGTACGGAGTTTGTACGTTCTCCCCGTGCCTGCATGGGTTTACTCCGAGATATTTGGTTTCGTGCCACATTCCAATGACATACTGGTTTGTAGGTTAATTGGATTGGTAAAATGTTAAAAAAATTGTCCCTAGTGGGTGTAGGATAGTGCTAATGTGCGGGGATCGCTGGTCGGCGCGGACCCGGTAGGCCGATGGGCCTGTTTCCGTGCTGTATCTTTAAACTAAACTAAACTAAACTATTTCTTTTATCAGAGATGCTGGCTGACCCGCAGAGTTAGTCCAGCACTTCGTGTCTGTCAAAGACATTGGTGATAGGCATTTAATTTTGTCTGGCCCTTACTAAATCAGTCAGTGCATTAAAACCTCAGACCTCTGGTCAGCAATGTCCAGAACAATGTCTGAGTCTTAATACAACTCAGCGTTTCTTGCGCTGTGTATCCACTGTGTGAGAAGCTGAATGGAGCCTCCACACTCCCTCTTTTAGTTGAGTTCAGTTTAGTTTATTATGTGTACTGGGGTGCAGTGAAAAGCTTTTGTTGCATGCTATCTAGTCAGCTAAAAGGCAATACATGATTACATTCGAGCTGTTACAGTGCACAGATGCATGATAACATGAATAACATTTAATAATGGAATAAAATGAATAACATTTAGTGCAAGATTAAGCCAGTAAAGTCCATTCAAACATAGTCCGAGGGCCTGCAATGAGGTAGATAGTAGTTCAGGACCGCTCTCTAGTTGTTGGTAGGATGGTTCAGTTGCCTGATAACAACTGGGAAGAAACTGTCCCTGAATCTGAAGGTGTGCGTTTTCACACTCCTGTACCTTTTGCCCGATGGGAGAGGGTAGAAGAGGGAGTGGCCGAGGTGCGACACGTCCTAGATTATGCTGGTGGCCTTGCCGAGCTGCGAGGTATAAGTGGAATTAATGGAAGGGAGGTTGCTTTGTGTGATGGTCTGGGCTGCGTCCACAATTCTCTGTAATTTCTGGCCATCTTGGGTGGAGCTGTCCCCAAACCATGCTCTGGTGCTTCCTCATATAATGCTTTCCACGCTGTTTCTGTAAACTAAACTAAACTAAACTAAACTAAACTAAACTAAACTAAACTAAACTAAACTAAACTAAACTAAACTAAACTAAAGTAATCTCAACCCCTTACTGGATTCGAGAGAGCTTGGAAAGTATAAATGCTCAATATTGGAAGGACCCTACACAGGCCTCCATGACAGTCACCCAGATATCTTGGTGTTGGCTCCATTCAGCTTCTTTAATAGCAGATACACAGCACAAGAAAACTTGAACATTGATACTCTGCCGCCCCACAATTCCTCTGCTACCAGCCAGTCTGAAACCAACCACTTGCAATGAGAGCAATTCACGTTTAGATTAGTTTAATTTATCTTGGTTTAGTTCAGTTTAGTTTAGTTTAGTTTAGAGATACAGCATGGAAATAGGCCCTTCGGCCCACCGAGTCTAAACCGACCAACGATCAACTGTACACTCGTTCTATCCCACACACAAGGGACAATTTACAGAAGCCAATGAACTTACAAACCTGCACGTCTTTGGAATGTGGGAGGAGAGCGGAGCACCTGGAGAAAACCCATGAAGTCTCAGGGATAACGTGCAAATTCCATTCAGGCAGTACCCATAGTCAGTTCATAGGTTATAGGAGCAAAATTAGGCCACTCGGCCCATCAAGTCTACTCTGCCATTTAATCATGGCTGATCTGTGGAATTCTCTGCCTCAGAGGGCGGTGGAGGCAGGTTCTCTGGATGTTTTCAAGAGAGAGCTAGATAGAGCTCTTAAAAATAGCGGAGTCAGGGGATATGGGGAGAAGGCAGGAACGGGGTACTGATTGGGGATGATCAGCCATGATCACATTGAATGGCGGTGCTGGCTCGAAGGGCCGAAGGGCCGAATGGCCTACTCCTGCACCTATTGTCTATTGTCTATTGTCTATTGTGCCACCCCCCTCTGGTATATCCTCAGGTACTGCCTCTCCATCACTAGTCACTCTCAGAGAAGAGTGCGATTTTTTATTCAACGTTATGGCTGTTGTGAGAAGCGATGTTTGTGGGTTTGCATTTTAAGTCCAATTTGATTGCACCCTTTCACCTGAATGACTAGAATTGACAAGCAGCGCCAATTCCATCCCAGATCTCGGCTAATAAGTCTCCTGAGAATCTATCTTTTTACTTCTGTAGCTGTTTAATCATTTTGGTTGCTCCAGCTGCCATTACAACCCCAAATAAAGGGAGTGATTTATTCCCATCCAAAGTGAATTCCACTCCTTCCCACTGAACTCGTTGTTCTAACCGATCTGTCAGTCCAATTGCTTTCCTCTTTAAAAAAGATTCTTCCAGCCCAAAACTTGCTGTAATTGTTCCTTCATGCTAAGAATATAGGTCACAGATGTACCAGACAGTACATCAACTTCACTTGTTCCAAAGGCAAATACTAGCGTGGAAACAAGTGGCAAAGAGTCCGGTTCTGGTGGCACTGCAAGTCGGCTGCGAGTCGGCTGCCTCGCCTGCAGCGGGTTCGTTGTTTTGACTTTTGACTTTTTTTTTAGTATGTCCAAAAGTATGTTTTAGTGTTTCTCTGTATGTCTTGTGTGGGGGCTGGTGGTGATGGGGGTGGGGGGAACAGGGGAATAGGGGGCAACTGATTTTCAACCACTACCTCGACGGAGATGCGACTTTCTTCCTTGTCGCTTCTTCGCTCTCCTTACAGCTGGTTTGGTGCGGCCTTTCCCGGAGTCAGGCCCAGAGCTTCAGCGGCGACGCAGCGGGGACTTTAACATTGTGGAGCGGGGTGACCCCTTGTCGGGGGTCGCCGGAGAAGTGCTCCGCCAGCTGACCTGTGGCCTACAACATCTTGGAGCCTCGGTCTGTGGAGCTTCTGGCGGCAGGCGTGGAGCGGATCTTCCATAGTGGAGCGTGCGATCCCTCCCCAGGGGACACCAGAGAAGAGCGTCGACCGCCAGCCTGCGGCCTACAACATCTGGAAGCCACGGTCTCCGGTAAGGAGGTGGCCGATTTGGGAGCCCCGGGCCGCTCAACCTGTCCTGACATCAGAGTTCCGACCATCTCGACCATTGGGCCTGAACATCGGGGCGACTATAGGGCCTGTCCATAGCGGTGACTATGGAGGGTCAAGGCCCCAACCACCGGTGACCAAGGCAGGAGGAGGAGGAGGAGGACTGTCTGAACTGTATTGCCTTCCACCACAATGAAGAATGCTGTGGTTGATGTCTGTGTTGAATATGTTGTATATTGCGTCCTTTATTCATTGTAACGCCGCATTGTAAATTACATTTCACTGCACCTTATGGTGCATGTGACAAATACATTTGAACTTGAACTTGAACTTGAAGCTCTATCTGCTCGAGTCATAGAGTCATAGGCACGGAAACAGGCCCTTCGGTCCAACCTGTCCGTGTTGACCAACATGCCCCATCTAATCTAGTTCCATTTTGCCTGCGTTTGTCCCATATCCTTCCAATCCTTTCTTATCCATGTACCTATCCAGGTATCTTTTAGTTTAAGAGATACAGCGCAGAAACAGGTCCTTTGGCCCTTCGAGTCCGCACCGACCAGCGATCCCCTCACACTGACACTATCCTACACACACTAGGGACAATTTACAATTATACCAAGTCAATTCAGTTACAAACCTGTGCGTCTTTGGAGAGTGGGAGGAAACCGGAGCACCCTGAGAAATCCCATACGGTCACAGGTAGAACGTACAAACTCCGTCCATGCAGCACCCATGTCCCTGGCGCTGTAAAGCAGAAACTCTACCGCTGCGCCACCGTGATGTCCCCAATTATGTCAGAGCAAATGGCCTACTGCAGCGGATAGAAACAGTTTATTCATCTTTATCTGTGCTCTGTGTCACTGAGAGCCGGGGCTCTGGATGTTCCTTGCAGGCTGGGCTAAACTAATGCAAGTAAAGCCTCTGCCCATAGATGCTGCCCCACCTCATATCCCTTCGTCATCACCAATAGCGGAGCTATAGGATCTTTGGTCATCACCTCTTCTGACAGCAATAGGCCATTATTGGCTCCACCCTTCCTTGGTCATCTGTTGCTGGCCCTGTTTAGTTCTGGCCTTTTTTGTTCCCTCCCCTCTATTTTCAATCTGAAGAAGGGTCCCAACGCAAAACGCCACCCATCCTTTTTCGCTGGAGAAGCTGCCTGACCCACTGAGTTACTCCAGCATTTTGTGTCTGATGCTTGGTGCTGCCTGACCTGCTGAATGTTTTTAGCATTTAGTTCCAATTTTTATCATCTGCAGTATTTTTTTGATTTTCACCACTGTGTCCATCTTCATTCAGTTAGCCACTTTCCCGCTGTGACGCAGAAAGTTGTCTTCACTATCTAGACTCTTCAATATTATCAACCAATTTAGAAAAAAAAAACATTGCCAATCAAACCCCCCTCACCTGTAACCACCTATTATTTTAAATTTTAGACTTTAGAGAGACAGCACAGAAACAGGCCCTGAGGCGCACCGAGCCCGCTCCGACCAGCGTGCCCCGCACATTAACACTATCCAACAAACAAGGGACAATTCACAATTTTACCGAAGCCAATTAACCTACCTGTACGTCTTTGGAGTGTGGGAGGAAACCGGAGCACCCAAGGAAAACCCACGCAGGTCACGGGAAAAACATACAAAACGCCATACAGGCAGCAGCCGTAGTCTGCCGCTGTAAGGCAACAACTTTACCACTGCGCCACCGTGCCGCCCTACAATCACTGTCCTGCCTCCAACTCTCTTCCAACTCTCTTCCCCCTTTCCCCCCCCCCCCCACCACTACGATCAGTCTAAAGTGGGGTCCCATCCCAAAGCTTCATCTGTCCATTCCCTCCACAGATGCTGCCTGGCCTGCTGAGTTAGTCTTGAGTTGTGTTTTGTTCATGATTTTAGTGCCTGTAGTTCATTGTGTCTCTTGACAAAACTATTGGCAGTCTTCCAATGTTTCTTGGAAATTGTCCATCAGTCAAATCGTGTCAAGTCGAGTTTATTATTAATTCACCAGGACAGCGAGACAAAAGCTACAATGAGAACCTTGCTTGCAGCAGCATCACAGGCATGTAGAATGAGACAGCATAACCAAATCTAAATGATACTTAAATATTATATAAATTATACATCCCTTCTACAAGTGAAAAGATAAAGACTGCAAAAACAACACATTTGTTTAGTTTAAGTTTTAGTATTTAAGTTTAGTTTCAGCTTTAGTTTAGTTTAATTTAATTTAATTTCACCAACGAGCAACTTGCAGTGTATAGATGAGGGTACATGATAAGGAAATAATAGTTTAGTTTGAAGTTGGGTGTCGACCCAAGACGTCACCGATTCCTTCTCTCTAGACATGCTCCCTGTCCCACTGAGTTACTCTAGCATTTTGTGTCTATCTTCAAGTTCAAGTTCTAGTGAGTTTATTGTCATGTGTCCCTGATAGGACAATGAAATTCTTGTTTTGCTTCAGCACACAGAACATAGTAGGCATTTACTACAAAACAGATCAGTGTGTCCATATACCATTATATAAATATATACACACATGAATAAATAAACAGATAAAGTGCAAATAACAGATAATGGGTTATTAATGATCAATGTTTTGTCTGAGCCAGCTTTAATAGCCTGATGGTAGTAGGGAAGTAGCTATTCCTGAACCTGGTCGTTGCAGTCTTCAGGCTCCTGTACCTTCCACCTGAAGATAGCAGGGAGATGAGTGTGTGGCCAGGGTGGTGTGGCCAGCCTTTTGATGATGCTGCCAGCCTTTTTGAGGCAGCGACTGCGATAATTCCCCTCGAAGGAAGGAGGGTCAGAGTCGATGATGGACTGGGCAGTGTTTACTACTTTTTGAAGTCTTTTCCTCTCCAGGGAGCTCAAGTTGCCGAACCAAGCCACGATGCAACCGGTCAGCAAGCTCTCTACTGTGCACCTGTAGAAGTTAGAGAGAGTCCTCCTTGACAAACCGACTCTCCGTAATCTTCTCAGGAAGTAGAGGCGCTGATGTGCTTTCTTGATAATTGCATTAGTGTTCTCGGACCAGGAAAGATCTTCAGAGATGTGCACGCCCAGGAATTTAAAGCTCTTGACCCTTTCAACCGTCGACCTGTTGATATAAACGGAACTGTGGGTCCCCATCCTACTCCTTCAAAGTCCACAATCAGTTCCTTGGTTTTGCTGGTGTTGAGGGCCGGGTTATTGTGCTGGCACCATATGGACAGTTGCTCAATCTCTCTTCTATACTCTGACTCAACCCCATCAGTGATATGTCCCACAACAGTGGTGTCGTCAGCGAACTTGATGATGGAGTTCACACTGTGACCGGCTACGCAGTCATGAGTATAGAGTGAGTAGAGCAGGGGGCTGAGCATGCAGCCTTGAGGTGCTCCCGTGCTGATTGTTATCGAGGCTGACACATTTCCACCAATACGAACAGACTGTGGTTTACTTCTTCGATTTACACCAGCATCTGCAGCTCTTTCCTACACAATAATTTAGTTTAGTTTAATTTAGACAATAGAAGGCCATTTGGCCCTTCAAGCCAGCACCGCCATTCAATGTCATTATGGCTGATCATCCACAATCAGTACCCCGTTCCTGCCTTCTCCCCATATCCCCTGACTCCGCTATTTTCAAGAGCACTATCTAGCTCTCTCTTGAAAATATCCAGAGAACCGGCCTCCACCGCCCTCTGAGGCAGAGAATTCCACAGACTCACAACTCTCTGTGTGAAAAAGTGTTGCCTCATCTCCGTTCTAAATGTTTCCAGCATGGAAACAGGCTCTTCGGCCCACCAAGCCTGCACCCACTAATGATCACCCATACACTGATGATAGACACAAAATGCTGGAGTAACTCAGCAGGACAGGCAGCATCACCGGATAGGAATGGGTGACGTTTCGGGTTGAGACCCTTCTTCAGACTGAGCATCAGGGAAAAGGGAGTTACAGAGATAAGGAAGTGTAAGAGACCAAAAGAGATGAAGTTCAAGAAAAATGTCGAATAGATCATTGTAAGCTCGGAGAAGGTGACAACAAAGCAAACTGAGATACAATGTAATCAGTGGGACTGTCAGACTGGTCGGAGAACTGGGATGGGGGAGGATTGATGGAGAAAGAAAGCAAGGGTCACTTGAAGTTAGAGAAGTTAATAGTCATATCACTGTGGTAGAGACATAGAAACATAGAAACATAGACAATAGGTGCAGGAGTAGGTCCATTTGGCCCTTCGAGCCAGCACCGCCATTCAATGTAATCATGACTAATCATCCAGAATCAGTACCCTGTTCCTGCTTTCTCTCCACATCTCTTGATTCCGTTAGCCCTAAGAGCTATATCTAACTCTCAGTGAATTGTCCTCCCCTGCTTTCTGTGGCTGAGATTTCCACAGATTCACAACTCTCTGGCTGAAAAAGTGTTTCCTCATCTCAGTACTAAATGGCCTACTCCTTATTCTTAAATTATGATCCCTGGTTCTGGACTCTCCCAACATCGGGAACATTATTCCTGCATCTAGCCTGTCCAATCCCTCAAGAATTTTATATGTTTCTATAAGGTGTCCTCTCATCCTTCTAAATTCCAGTAAACATAAGTCCAGTCAATCCATTCTTTCATCATATATTAGTCCATCGGGAATTAACCTGGTAAATCTACGCTGCATTCCTTCAATGTCCTTCTTCAAATTGGGAGACCAAAACTGCACACAATACTCCAGGTGCAATCTCACCAGGGCCCTGTACAACTGCAGTAGGACTTCCTTGCTCTTAAACTCAAATTCTCTCACTATGAAGGCCAACATGCCATTTGCTTTCTTCACTGCCTGCTGTACCTGCATGCTTACTTTCAGTGACTGATGTACAAGCACACCTAGGTCTCATTGCACCTCCCCTTTTCCTAATCTGACATCATTCAGATAATAATGGGGTGTAAGCTGCCCAAGTGAAATATGCTCCATGGCCAGAGTGAGGCCCACCGTAAATTGGAGGAGCAGCACCTCATATTTTGCTTGGGTAGTTTACTCCCCAGCGGTATGAACACTGACTTCTCCAATTTCAGGTAGTCCCTGCTTTCTCCCTCTTGCCCCTCCCCTTCCCAGCTCTCCCACAGCCCACTGTCTCCGCTTCTTCCTTTCTACTTCCCGCCCCTCCCCCCCCACCCCCACATCAGCCTAGAGAAGGGTCACAACCCGAAACATCGCCTATTTCCTTCGCTCCATAGATGCTGCCTCACCCACTGAGTTTCTCCAGTATTTTTGTATACGATATGATACGATGACACTTTATTATCAGACCGAAAGCGAAATATGAAGGTGCTGTTCCTCCAATTTGCACTGGGCCTCACTCTGACATTGGAGGAGTGACGCCCAGTGTAAATTGGAGGATCAGCAACTCATATCATGCATTAATTTTCCACTGACAGGATAGAATGCAACAAAAGCTTTTCACTGTAGCTCGGCACACGTGACAATAAACTGATTCATGATTCAGCCAACAGCAAAGTGTTGTTGGCAAAGCTGACAGTGATTGAACAACAACCTACTTCACAAACGGGTCACGGCACAATGCAATGCTGGCCGGCATTATACATTGCCCAATGTGTATGAGGCCATTTCTCAAATCATTTTGAAGAGATATGTGGGACAAGATGTATTATCTATGGGGCGGTGGATGCCTGGAACATGTAGCCAGAAGTGGTGGCGGAAGCAGATACTATTGTGGGCTTTAAGAGACACGTCTGGGTAGGCAGATGGATATGTGAGGAGTGGAGGGATATGGATCATGTGCACATAGGAAAGATTTGGTCTTGGCATCATCGGTGACCGTCGGACATCATTGGAGAGCCGCGGACTATCTTCAATCGGATTTTACCAGACGTTATCTTGCATTGAACGTCATTCGCTTTATCCTGTATCTGTACACTGTGGATGGCTCGATTGTATTCATGTATAGTCTTTCCACTGACTGGACAGCACACAACAAAATGCTTTTCACTGTACCTTGGTACACGTGACAATAAACTAAACTAACGTTCGGCCCAGACATTGTGGGCCAAAAGGTTTGTTCCCACGCTGTACTGGACTGTCCTTTGTTCAATGTTCTATGTCAAAACTAATCCTGCCAGAGGATGCTGTTTCACGTGCAACAAAAGCTTTTCCCTGTACCTCGGTACACGTGACCAGCTAACCTGAACAGTTGGTACAATAATTCTTATTTAATGTACTTCCAAAATTTCATAAATATCTCATGAAATCTGTGATCTGTTTATACTGTAGATTATAAATATTTATAATTATAGCTTGCTGTCTATGTGGCTGAGAAGCAACTTAGAGGATTGAAATTCTCCTGTATTGGTAGTGGGACCGGCATAGTCATTTTATTAATATAGCTCTCCTAACACTCCTGAAATGACAATGTGATCTTTGAGGATGTTCGATAGCATCATTTAAAAAGACCTGATTTTCTTAAAGTGCTTTTATTAGAGTCAGAGTGATACAGCATGGAAACAGGCCCTTCGGCACAACTTGCCCACAACGGCCAACATGTCCCGGCTACACTAGTCTTTGGCCCATATCCCTCTGACCTACCCATGTACCTGCCTAAATGTTTCTTTAACGTTGGGATAGTACCTGCCTCAACTACCTCCTCTGACAACTAATTCCATACACCCACTACCCTTTGTATGAAAAGGTTACCTCTCAGATTCCTGTTAAATCTTTTCCTCTTCACCTTAAGCCTACGTCCTCTGGTCCTTGATTCCACTACTCTGGTGATAGTATTTGTGTTGGTTGATTATTATCGCGTATACCGTGAAAATCTTAGTCCACGTGACAATATTAAACCATTAGAAATACCAATATCAAAATTGGTGGTCTTGATGGAATTCATTATTTAACATTATATTTTACATTTTGTTGGTGGACTGATTGTAGAATCAGGTAATCTGATAGTAAAATCGGTTGGCACGGTGACGCAGCGGTAGAGTTGCTGCCTGCCAGCGCCAGACACCCAGGTTCGATGCTGACTGTGGGTGCTGTCTGTATGGAGTTTGTACGTTCTGCCCGTGACCTGCGTGGGTTTTCTCCGGGAGCTCCGATTTCCCCCGCACTCCAAACACGCACAGGTTTGTGAGCTAATTGTCTTCAGTAAACTGTACGTCGTGTGTGGGGGATAGTGTTAGTGTGCGGGGATCACTGGTCGGTGGCAACTTGGTAGGCCGAAGAGCCTGTTTCCGCACTGTATCTCTAAAATAAACTAAACAGTCTATGTGGCGAAGAAGTTTAGTTAAACTAAAAGTTTAGTTTAGTTTAGTTTATTATTATTGTACAGAGAAAAGCTTTTCATTGCATGCTATTCAGTAAGTGAAAAGACCATACACAATTACAATCGAGCCGTCCATAGTGTACAGATGCAGGATAAAGGGTATAACGTTTAGTGCAAGATAAAGTCCAGTTAAGTCCAATTATAGATTGTTCAAAGTTCTCCAATGAGGTAGATGGGAGGTCAGGACCGCGCTCTAGTTGGTGAAAGGATGGTTCTATTGCCCTATAATTGTTCAGATCCCCCATTCCTTTCATATCCATGTACCTATCCAACGTCTCTTAAATGCCACCATTGTCATGCCTCCAATTAATTTAGTTAATAAATGCTTTAAAGAAAGCCCTATAAAGAGTCAATTCACCCACTTTTCAAGTCCTGACTCGAACCATCCCCTTTCCATGTTCTCCAGAAATGCTGCCTGTCCTGGTGAGTTAATTCCAGCACTTTGTGTCTTTTGTTCTTAGGTAGTCCCTCAGAATTGAGAACGACTTACTTCCACTGGTGTTCCAAGGAGTGGAAGAGGCTCATGAACAAATTATTTTCACTTGAAGTTCCTAGTTCATAAATTCTAGGAGCAGAATTAGGCCATTGGGTCCATCAAGTCTACTGCGCCATTCAGTCATGGCAGGTCTATCATTCCCTCTCGTATTTTCAAAGCGGAGATTGATAAATTCTTGATTAGTAATGGTGTCGAAGGTTATGAGGAGAAGGCAGAAGAATGGGGTTGAGAGGGGAAAGTAGATCAGCCACGATCAACCATGGTGGAGGGGACTCAATGGGCTGAATGGCCTAATTCCGATCCAGTGATCTTATGAACTTAGGTCTTGTGATCTTTTCATCTTTTGTTCACGCAAACGTTCCCCAGCATTATCAGCATCAGTTTTGAGTGAGATAGCTAGTCCTATAGAGTGATACAACGTGGAAACAGGCCCCTCGGCCCAACTTGCCCACACCGGCCAACATGTCCCACCTGCCAGCATTTAGCCCATACCCCTCTAAAACTGTCCTAGTCAAAGTCAGCATGGATTTATGAAGGGGAAATCATGTTTGACTAATCTTCTGGATGTTTTTGAGGATGTAACAAGTGGAATGGATAAGGGAGAACCAGTGGATGTGGTGTATCTGGACTTTCAAAAAGCCTTTGACAAGGTCCCACACAAGAGATTAGTGTGCAAAATAAGAGCACATGGTATTGGGGGTAGGGTATTGACATGGATAGCGAACTGGTTGGCAGACAGGAAGCAGAGGGGAGGGCAGGGGAGGGGAGGGGAGGGAGAGGGAGGGGAGGGGAGGGGAGGGGAGGGAGTGATTCAACAAAAAAATATATTTTTTTGAGTTCTGTAGTGTACTCAAACTAACATGTCTCGGCAATTCGATCATTTCGATCCTGAGCGAGAAAGGTGGTCGTCATATTTAATACGAGCTGAGTTTTATTTTGAAACACGAAGGTAGGAATTAACGGATCCTTTTCAGAATGGCAGGCAGTGACTAGCGGGGTGCTGCAAGTCTCGGTGCTGGGACCCCAGTTATTTACAATATATATATTAACGATTCAGACGAGGGAATTAAATGTGGCATCTCCAAGTTTGGATGGCTGGGTGAGCAGTGTGAGCTGCGATGAGGATGCTGTGAGGTTGCAGGGTGACTTGAATAGTTTGGGTGAGTGGGCAGATGCATGGCAGATGCAGTATATTGTGGATAAATGTGAGGTCATCCACTTTGGTGGCAAGAACTGGAAGGCAGTTTCTTGTCTGAATTATGTCAGATTAGGAAAAGGGGAGGTGCAACGAGACCTGGGTGTGCTTGTACATCAGTCACTGAAAGTAAGCATGCAGGTACAGCAGGCAGTGAAGAAAGCTCATGGCATGTTGACCTTCATTGCGAGAGGATTTGGTTTAAGAGCAAGGAGGTCCTACTGCAGTTGTACACGGCACTGGTGAGCCAGCACCTGGAGTATTGTGTACAATGTTGGTCTCCTAATTTGAGGAAGGACATTATGGCTATTGAGGGAGTGCAGCGTACGTTCACCAGGTTAATTCCCGGGATGGCAGGACTGACATATGATGAACGAATGGGTCGACTGGGTTTGCATTTACTGGAATTTAGAAGGATGAGAGGATATCTTTCGAAACATATAAAATTCTTAAAGAATTGGACAGGCTAGATGGAGGAAAAATGTTCCAGATGTTGGGGGAGTCCAGAACCAAGGGTCACAGTTCAAGAATAAAGGGTAGGCCATTTAGAGCTGAGATGAGGAAAAACTTTTTCACCCAGTTGTGAATCTGTGGAATTCTCTGCCACACAAGACAGTGGAGGCCAATTCACTGGATGTTTTCAAGAGAGAGTTAGATTTAGCTCTTAGGGTTAATGGAATCAAGGGATATGGGGAAAAAGCAGGAAGGGGGTACTGATTTTCGATGATCAGCCATGATCAAATTGAATGGTGGTGCTGGCTCGAAGGGCCGAATAGCCTACTCCTGCACCTATTTTTCTAAGTTTCTATGTAACTGTCCAACTGTTTCTTAAAACCTCAATTGGCGGCATGTTTCATACCCCCACCATCCTGGTCCAGATAAATCTTTTCCCCTTCGCCTTAAACCTATATCCTCTAGTCCTCGATTCATCTACTCTGGGCAAGAGACTGTGCATCTGCCCGATCTATTCCTCTCAAGATTTTATACACCTTTATAAGAACACCCCCTGCGCTCCAAGGAATAGAGTCCCAACCTACTCAACCCTCTCCCCATAGATCAGACCCTTGAGTCCTGGCAACATCCTCATAAATCCTCTCAGTAACCTTTCCAGCTTGACAATATCTTTCCAATATCATGGTGATCAGAACTGAACACAATGCTCTAAATGCGGCCCCACTAACGCCTTATACAACTGCAACATGACCTCCCAACTTTTACACTCAATATAGAATAAACATATAGTACATACATACTCAATAGTTGTTTAAGAAGGAACTGCAGATTCTGGAAAATCGAAGGTAGACAAAAGTGCTGGAGAAAGTCAGCGGGTGCAGCAGCATCTATGGAGCGAAGGAAATAGGCAACGTTTTGGGCCAAAACCCTTCTTCAGACTGACGTAGGGTGGGGGTGGGGCGGTGGGGAAGAAAAAAGGAAGAGGAGGAGCCAGAGGGCTGTGGGAGAGCTGAGAGGGGGAAGAGACAATAAGGGCTACTGGAAATTGAAATTCTTCCCCCCCCCCCCCACCCTACTTCAGTCAGAAGAAGGGTTTCGGCCCGAAACTTTGCCTATTTCCTTCGCTCCATAGAGGGTGCCGCACCCGCTGAGTTTCTCCAGTCTACTCAATAGTTGCGTGCTTTAGGAAGCTATGGGATGAATCCACATCTACCAGCCACTGTAACCAGACATTTTAGAGAACGTAACCACTGCTGACTAAAATAGAGCTGAGGTGACCTTTACGACAGTGAACATACCCTGCTGCAATTACACGCAGTGCAGCAGTAATAATGGACTGCTGGAACAGAATGGGAAATAAAACATAGATAATCTATAAAGATGCACTTTGCGGAAGATTAAAGACTGACAATAATTACAATTATAATAATGCTGATAATTGCATTGCATTCGATCAGTTCTCAGGCATTTAGCTGCACCTAAGCACAGTTCATTCACAAACATCGGAAATTTAGTTCAGTTCAGTTTAGTTTATTGTCACGTGCACCGATGTACAGTGAAAAGTTTTTGTTGCGTGCTAACCAGTCAGCATAAAGTCTACACATGATTACAATCGAGCCCTCCACAGTGTACAGATACAGGATAAGGCAATAACGTTTGGTGGAAGGTATAGCCAAAAAAGTCTGATCAAAGAGAGTCCGAGGGTCACCAATGAGGTGGTAGTTCAGAACTGCTCTCTCGTTGTGGTACGATGATTCAGTTTAAGGAATTTCAAATAGTCAAATAAAGTTTTTGCACAACCCACATTCACCCACCACCCATCACAACCCCCTCCCCCCCATCCCCACCCCCTCACCATACACATCCTTGCAGACTTGGTGACATGAAGTCTAAAGACATGCAGCAGTGAAACAGGCCATTCGGCCTAACCTGCCCATACCGACCAAAATGCCCCATCTACGCTAGTCACACCTGCCCACCTGGCCCATATCCTTTCAAACCTTTCTTATCCATGTACCTGTCTAAATATCTTTAAAATATTGCTACTGTACCTGCCTCAAGTCTGAAGAAAGGTCAAAAACCAAAACTATGTTCTCAAAGATGCTGCCTGAACTGCTGAGTTACTCAATCAGTCTAAAGAACGATCCCGACCTGAAGCATAGCTTTTCCATATTCTCCAGAGATGCTGCCTGACCCGCTGAGTTACTCCAGCACTTTTTGCATCTTTTTGTGTCTACTCAACAGCCTGACTGATGAGGGCCAGTGTACCAAAAGCCTTCTTGACCACCCTGTCAACCTTCAAGAAAATTCCAGGGTCGTGACTGAAGCGGGTGGCACAGTGGTGCAGTGGGTAGAGCTGCTGCCTAACGACGCCAGTGCTCCACTTTCCTCCCACTTCCTAAAGATGTACAGGTTTGTAGGTTAATCTGAAAAATTGCCTTTAGTGTGTAGATAGTGGATAAGAAAGTGGGATAACATAGAACATGCTCCCAACAAGGTATAATGCAATACTCTTTTACTGTTCATTCATTATAGCAGGCCATCTGAACACCATTGTAACTTATCAAGCATAAAACAACCTAATGGCCTATTCAATGCATTTTAATTATTATTTTCCAGACAGGAAAAGGCGTGGAGAACAGAAGGCAACAAATGTAATGGGCAGCAAGTCCCTGCAGGCTAACTCGTCCGTAAGAAATGTTAGCGGATGTATCCAACCAGAGACAACATCTAGTGTGCAAGGTGGAGAAAATAAATGAGCTTTGATTTTCATAATTTATATAATTTACCTCCCTCTGGCTTCACATTTCACTCCTCTTTAATTTAGTTTAGTTTAGAGATACAGCGCAGAAACAGGCCCTTCGGCCCACCGAGTTCGTGCCGACCAGTGATCCCCACACACTTGCACACACTAAGGACAATTTACATTTACACCAAGCCAATTAACCTACAATTCTGTACATCTTTGGAGTGTGGGAGGAAACTGAAGATCTTGGAGAAAATCCACGCAGGTCACGGGGAGAACGTATAAATTCTGTACAGACAGCACCAGTAATCGGGAACGAACCCGTGTCTCTGGGGCTGTAAGGCAGCAACTCTACCGCTGCGCCACCGTGCCACATGGTCTCTCCTTATCTAACACCCTTTTGCCTCATTTTCACCTCTAGCCACTGTCACTTACTCCAATCATCTTCCAATCACCCAACACTTGCCAAGCACTCCCCCATCCCTGCCTCTCCTTTCCAGCTTTCTCCACCCGACTCCATCAGTCTGGAGATAGGTCCCGACCGGAATTGTCACCTATCCTTTCTCTCCAGAGATGCTGCCTGAACCGATGCATTACTTTGTGTCTATCTTTCGTATAAACCAGCATTTATATTACATTATTTGCCTTTGGGAAAGCAACGAACATCTAAGCTAACAGAATTTTTATAAAACAAAAATTGGGCAAAATAGATGCATCTTGCCTTTCTTTCTTTCTGTTACAGTTATGGCGGAGATAAAAGGCAAATCGTCTCATCTCTGGTGCCAGCAATACATTAACTTTGGAGTAGCATGGTGGCGCAGCGGTAGAGTAGCTGTTTTACAGCAACAGAGACTTGGCTTTGATCCTGCCTACAGGATTAGTTTAGTTTAGTTTAGAGATATAACACGGAAACAGATACTTCTGCCCATCAAGTCCACGCCAACCAGTGATTCCCCTACACCAACACTTTCCTACACATTAAGGACAATTTACAATTTTACCAAATGCAATTAACCTGTACGTCATTGGTGTGTGGGAGGAAACCAGAGCACTCAGGAGAAATCCCACGCGATAACAGGGAGAACGAACAAACTCCGTACAGATAACACCCGTAGTCAGGATCGAACCTGCGCCTCTGGTGCTGTGAGGCAGCAACTCTAGTGCTGCATTACTGTGCCATCTCTATCTGTCTGTTGTTGCCTTCCATCACAGTGCGCTGAGGTAGATGTTTATGTTGATTTTTATGTTGTTGTGTCTTGTGCGTTTTTTGGTATGACTGTATGGCAAATCAAATTCCTTGTATGTTCTTACATACTTGGCTAATAAATTCTTTGTATCTTGTATCTTGTGGCTCTGTGTTGCCCCAGACCCAAGACGTCACCTATCCATGTTCTCCAGCGATGCTGCCTGACCTGCCGAGTTACTCCAGCACTCTGTGTCCTTCTGTTCATCAGCAGTTCTTTGTTTCTACTAAGCGACACGTGGATACAGGGGAGGGGAGTAAGGGATTGGCAGATGGGTTGAGTAAGTCGAGAGGTGAAAAGGAGGCAAAAGGATATCAGATAAGGAAAGAAGATGGCGGCATGGTGGCGCAGAGTTGGGCGGTAGAGTTGCTGCCTTACGCTGCTTACACTGCCAGAGATCCAGATTCGATCCTGACTATGGGTGCTGTCTGTACAGAGTTTGTACAGTACGTTCTCCTCGTGACCATGTGGGTTTTCTCCGAGATCTTCAGTTTCCTCCCACACTACAATGATGTACAGGTTGTAGGTTAATTGTTTAGGTATAAATGTAAATTGTCCCTAACATGTAGGTTAGTATTAGTGTGCAGGGATCGCTGGTCGGTGTGGACTTGATGAACCGAAGGACCTGTTTCCACGCTGTATCTCTAAACTAAACTAAACTAAACTAAAGAGGTAGAGTGAAAAGACGATGTATCAGGTCAGGATCTTTCTTCAGACTAATTAAGACATAAACGCTCGCTGGTGAGAATGAGTCGAATGAGTCCACGTTGACCAGTGATCCTCGCACATTAACACTATCCTATACACACATTTTTACATTTATGCCCAGTCAATTAACCTACAAACCTGTACGTCCTTGGAGTCGGGGAAGAAACCGAAGATCTCTGCGAAAACCCATGCAGGTCACGGGGAGAACGTATAAGTTCCGTACAGACAAGCACCCGTATTCAGGATCGAACCCGGGTCTCCGGTGCTGTAAGGCAGCAACTCTACCGCTACGCCACTATGCCAGGTATGTTAGTGGCATTTAAAAGACTTTTGGATAGGCATTTGGTGTGCAGGTAATGGAGGAATATGGGTTATATGCAGGTAGGTAAGTGATGGTCTTGGCATCATGTTCAGCGCAGACATTGTGGGCCAAAGGGCCTGTTCTTGCACTGTACTGTTCTATGCTCTATATCCAATGGATACAAAGCAGTAACTTACTGTGTAAAACCTATCATAGGTTTTCCCAGTATGGAAAAACTCAAAGCACAATCAGTTAGCTGTGAACTGACAAACAAAATGAATTGACTCCACCCTCAAAGGCATTGAAAGGAAATAGCTATATATTTTTTAAACTTGTGCAATTAACATAATATTCACAGCTTCACATTTTTCACCTACAGCTCGCTCTTCTAGATTTAGTTAAGTAGTCTTCAGTGGCAAAGGATAGCCTTGGGCAGGGACACATTTAACTTGATGCATGGTTAATGCCGTGTCCCTAAAACAAGACTTTGTTTTCACCCACATTTGACAGGAGAAATTGATGGGACGATATAATAGCTGTAACTTAGGGACCTACAGCTCCTGTTCCAACACTGCCTTGTTTCCTGTCTGCCTCCACCATAGATTAGTTTCATTCTTAGTTTAGTTTAGAGATACAGCACAGAAACAGGCCTTTTGTCCCACCGCACTGACCAGCGATCACCGCACATTAACACCATCCTACACACACTAGGGACAATTTACATTTATACCAAGCCAATTAACCTACAAACCTGTACATCTTTGGAGTGTGAGAGGAAGCCGAAGATCTCTGAACAAAAAACAACCACGGGGAGAACGTACAAACTCCGTACAGACAGCACCCATGGTCAGGATCGAACCCGGGTCTCCGGCGCTGCAAGCAATGTAAGGCAGCAACTCTATCGTGATTCGTACGTGCAAGGCACATGGTAGAATGTACTTTTTGAAAATCTTAATTGTTCATAAGTTCATGTCATAGGAGCAGAAGTAGGCCATTCGGCCAGTCAAGTCTACTCTGCCATTTAATAGTAAGATTAAACGAGAACTTACCAGTTCGAAGTTTGATCCTTATTTTATGAGGAGTGACATTGAGGGATTACGTGAAGAAGCCCCGCCAGGCGCATGCGCGTCATACGTCAAAGCAGCGGCGTGAAAATACAGAAAACAAATAGCCGAAGTAACATAGTAAGGCTCGTAGAAGACTAGAACTACCAGATGATCTCTTAGATTATGAGGGGGGGAGCAAAGGGCACGTAATCCCTCAACGTAACTCCTCATAAACTAAGGATCAAACTTCGAACTGGTAAGTTCTCGTTTAATCTTACTATTTTACTTCGGAGTCACGTGAGTGACTACATGAAGATTTCAAAGCCGCAGGTGCACTCCATACGACAAGCTGCTTCGGTTGACACAGTAGTAAGATAAAGAAGATATTGGACATTGCATGAATAATTCAATAATGATTTTAATAGTAACAGAGTAATGACCCCTCTGTCCCAGGGGGAAATTACAAACAATAATTGATATAAACAAAGCAATAAAATTAAATTGAACCCAAAACAGCAGGCCCAAACCGTGGCACTGCCTGAACAGGTTTATCATAAAAACGAGAAAAAGTTGACTCTCTAGACCACCCTGCGGCCGCGAGGATTTGATCTAGCGGCACGTCCTGAGCCTTCGCCGCAGATGTAGACGCCGCCCTGGTGGAGTGAGATTTAAACACATCAGTGTCGATTCCTGCAGAACTGAGCACCTGTTTCAACCATCTAGAAATAGTTTGTACTGACACTTGCTTATATGGCATTTTGTGACTAATGAGCAGTCCTGTCTCAGCACCTCTCAGACTCCTTGTTAACGCAATATATTGGGTTAAATGTTTAACTACACATAACACTTGGTCAACAGGATATGCTTTAAACGTCACCTTGATTCCTGACCTTTTGATTAAATTACAGACATAAAATGTAATATCATCTTAAGAGAAATACATATAATCTATTCTTAACAAGTGCAATATTTGTATACGTTGTGCTGAAACCAACGCCATTACATAACCACTTTAAGAGACAATTTTTGCAAAGATAATAACGCAATCGGAGCCCATTGCCGCAGCAGTGTGAGAACTATACTGATATCCCAGATTGCTGTGTATCTGGGTTGAGGAGGGTTTTTGTTAAAAATTCCTCTCATAAACCTGGATACCAATGGATGAGACCCGATAGGTTGTCGTGCTGAAGACTGCCCTAAATAAGAGGACAAAGCAGTGTTAATAGCACTATAACTAAGGTGCTCATCAAAATGTAAAGTAGCAAGGAACTCCAACACATTACGTATACTAGCAGTATCATACGATATATTAGATTGTACACAGAACAGTTCCCATTTCTTAATGTGCACGAGGTATTGTTTTTTAGTGCTAGTTCTCCAGCCTGCAGCCATAACCTCCATGGTCCTGTTTGATAATCCAAGCCCTTGGAATGGTCTGGTCAGAACCTGCAGACCAACAAATTGATACGGTCATGTAACGGGTGACTTTCTCCTGTAACCGGATGCACCAACAAATGACTGCTGCTGGTAATCCTCATGAATGGCTGTGCCATCATTCTCAGTACCAATGGGAACCATGATTGTGTTGGCCAATCTGGGACCACCAAAACACCTGTGGCGGAGTCACACTCTATTTTGGTGAGACATTTCGCAATCAGGAATGGAGGAAACGCATAAAAGAATGAGTGTCCCCAGTGTAACGAGAACGCATCCACAGCTACTGCATCTGGATCTGGCTCCCAGGAGACATATTTAGGCAACTGGTGATTCAGTCTGGATGCAAAGAGATCAATATCTGGCAATCCAAATCGAGTAACAATGGTTTGAAATATGCTGACATTCAACATCCATTCTATATTGTCATTAATCTTTCTTGACCTAAGGTCTGCTACCACATTATCTATGCCTGGTAGATAGATGGCCGAAACCCAGATGTTCCGTGAAATACACCAATGCCAGATAGTATTAGCCAAGTTATTACATAACACAGATCTAGCTCCTCCCATATGATTAATATATGCCACAGCTGTGGTGTTATCAATCTGCAGTTGAACGTGGAAATCAGACATAGTGGAGAAATATGCTTTTAACCCATAAAAAACACCCAATAATTCCAGATAATTAATACCATGTGTGTGAAGAAGCAAGTCCTCTTGCTCAGTCCATCTACCCCCACAGCTAGACTCTGTGTCTGTAGCCCCCCAAGCCACCAATCACATTTTGGTGGACAAACCTTCAGTCTGTAAAATCACTGAAGGTTCGTCCACCAAAATGTGATTGGTGGCTTGGCTAACATTAACAATCCACCACTGCAATTCTGCCAGAGCCGTGGTGGGTCACTGCATAAGCCGATCAAAATGGCCTGCATTGTGTTTCAATGCTTGTTCTCTTGCTCTTTGCAAATGTTGATAATGCAAAGGCCCGAACTGTACTGCAGGAAAGGCTACTACCAATTTCCCAATGACCTGTGCAATGTCTCGGATGGAAGGATGAAGGTTTTGTGTAATACCAATAGAGACATTAACAATATCTACTACCTTGGCTGCTGGTAATGTAACTGTCATATGAACTGAATCAAGAAGAAACCCCAAATACTCAATCTGTTGGGTTGGCTGTAACTTGGATTTAAGTGGATGGACCAAAAATCCCAATGATTCAAAGAGATTCTTGGTTGCTGTAACAGAGTCTTCAGCAGACTCTTTCGTGTTGCCGACAATTAAGATATCATCTAAATAGGCCATAACAATGTGATTGTGGGCCCTCAATTGCCCCAGCACAGGTTTCACCAATTTAGTAAATAACCTAGTTTTAAACTGCAGATGCTGGAGAACACAAAAAGCTTCAGAAGCATTAAGGAGCGAAGGAGATAGGCCGTTTCGGGTCGATTAGGAAGAAGGGTCATGCTATCTCCTTTCGCTCCTTAGATGCTGCTGCACCCGCTGAGTTTCTCCATTTTTGCCCTACAGGTGCAGAACTTAATCCATTAGCCTCCCACAGCTCCCATCCAATTAAATTTCAAGTACCTGCGATAATCAACATGAATTTGGCACCGAATAATAAGCATCTTGTAAATCAATGGTGGCCATATAACAACCCTGCAGTAACGAATGTGTACATTTTAAAATGTCTATAGAGAACTGAAGTATTCAATTGAGTGAGATCCAGAATTACTCGACAACCACCATCTTTTTGGGTCTGGGAAAAATATTAGACACAAATTGTTGAGGATGATGAACTGCTTTTTCAATCACACCTTTACGGGACAAATTCTGAATCTCCACATTGACCTGCTCAGTCTCGTGAACAGAAAACACCAACACTTTACAAGGCTTATGCTGGTGAGGTGGATCTATCCCTGAGATAAACGCAATGGTGGACCCCAACACAGTATTTAGAATAAACATATCAGATGTTATACAGCACCATTCCTGATAAAACAATTGTAATCGACCTCCAATAGGAGGTTGCACACCAGAATTTGTGACCTGAACACAAAGTCCCTGTACCTCTGCCGGTGGTTTGGAAAACTGTTGTCTGGCCGTGTTGGGGTTATAGGTAACGTGACGTGGTGGATACCCTCGTTGCCACCCTGGCCTCCCTCTGCTGGGCCCAGCACCCGGATCGGACCTCCGGTAAACGACCCCCGGCTTCCGAAAAAACGGGCGAGCTGTGGCCGGCTTCATTAGACCCATGGTTTTCGCCTCCTCATCAATATCCCGAATTTGTTTTACGAGATCGGAACCAAAGAGGAGTTCAGGCGATTGGACGTTGGTCGCCTTACAGAGCGCAGCAATTTTTGGTTCAGGGTCGGCCTGATGGCAATTTTCCGAATGCAGTTGATCTCGAAAAAAGACGTTACAGATCACACCCAACATGTCTTTATGTAACTGAGTTAACACGGTCCCTCGGACCATGGTGCCAAATGCAGTGATCGTAGCTGCCACCAATTTGAGGACGTGCTGATAACGTGAACCTCCAGCCCCTCATGGAAGGACCCATGGGTGCCCATATTGCTGGGTTCACCATTGGCACTTTTAATGACGCACAGTTTACAGGTGTTTTATATTTATTACTTGTCTCTTGCATGACCGATTGTTGTAGCTGGTGAGAAACTAAGTAATTGATATTAGTTGCTAGGTAGTCCTCCATCGCCTCACCAGTTCCCTCCAGAATAGCAAAAGTCATTGCTATGTCCGGTACACCCGGAGCAAGGCTCTTGTGCTCTGGTGTTTGCACATAAGCAGGGACACCAGACATAGGGTCAGCTGCATCCTGCCCCGCATCTCCCATTTGATAATCAAGGGAGGCATCCCCCAGTCCTATAATAGGTGGAAGGAATTCCCCACGGCGGTAGGTGTCCCTGCTGGTCGAAGTCATCAGACAATCTCCGTCCTCTTCGCAAGACACCCGGACCGATCCATCTCCAACTCCAACTGACTTCGCGAGCCAGCTTTACGGAGCTAAATACCCTGCAGGAAAAGTTGTTTAACACTTACCTGCAAAGTTTCTACTTACCCGCTGCGCCCTCCAGCCCGTTCAGTGCGACATGCGTGGACGTAATGATACGCATGCGCCTGGCGGGGCTTCTTCACGTAGTCACTCACGTGACTCCAAAGTAAAATCATGGCTGATCTATCCTACCTTCTCAACCCCATTCTCCTGCCTTCGCCCCATAGCCCCTGACACCCGTACCAGTCACTAATCTGTCAATCTCTGTGTTAAGAATGCCCATTGATTTGGCCTCCACAACAGTCTGTGGCAATGAATTCCACAGATTCACCAACTGCTGACAAAAGAAATTCCTCTTCATCTCATTTCTAAAGGTACAAACTTTAATTCTGAGACTGTGCCCTCCCCTATGCCTCCCCTATGTTCTAGCCTCCCCTATGAGTGGAAACATGCTCTCAACCAACGATACCTCTAGTATTCTTGCTCTCCACATAGACTCTTTCTTGGCCTTTCAATATTAAAAGGCTAATTATATGTTTGTACCTCATGCTAACCATAGATTTGTAACTTGTCCTTCTACACAAATACAATTAGAGCAGATTTTGTTTATGCCCAATGCCCACCTAGGTGCTAGCAATAAATTGATTGATATGATTGATTTATTGAGAGATACAGCTTGAAAACAGGCCTTTCGCCACCCATCGATTGTCCATGCACACTAGTTCTAGGTTATCCTACTTTGGCATCCACTCCCAACACACAGGGGACACTTTTACAGAGGGCCAATTAACCTACAAACCAGCACGGATTTGGGATGTGGGAGGAAAACCGGTGCACCAGGAGGAAATCCACGCGGTCACAGAGAGAACGTGCAAACTCCACGCCGACAGCACCCGAGAACAGAATCAGGTCTCTGGTGTGCTGTGAGGCAGCAGGACTATTGTGCCACACGTGTGCAATATATATATTTACTTTGAGATCAAACGCCAACAATCGAATAGCAGAACGATGCCCTTTAACCCCTCACACAACTCTCCAGAAGCTGCAGGGGAGATGTATTTCTCACAGCGCCAGAGACCTGGGTTCGATCCTGACCGCGGGTGCTGAACGTGCGGAGTTCGTACATTCTCTCTGTGACCACCTGGATTTTCTCCGGGTGCTCCGGTTTCCTCCCACACTCCAAACGCATACAGATTTGTCAGTTAATTGGGGCTTCTGTAAATTGCCGCTCGGGTATAGGACACAGAACTAGTGTACAGGTGCTCGTGGGTCAGTGTGGACTCGGTGGGCTGAAGGGCCTGTGTTCATGTTGTATGTCTCTGACTTTGTGACATTTATTCCTCGCTGTTTAAAAGTGCCTTCTCTTGCCATGTGTATGTGTTCCCTTTAAACGCACCAGCTCACATCACCCTTTCATGCTGCTGCTGCGACCTGTTCCCCAGCACCTCACTCGCAGCCCTGGCTGTTTGCTGCAGAAAGCTCCTGAAGTCCTGGCTTGAGGTCTGCTCCAGGCCTGGCCGAGGGCTTCCTCCCATACGGTGGCCAGATGCGAGCGCCAACTGGTGCCCTGACGCAGCCCGCTGGCTGAAGCAGCAGAAGCACCAAGCTGCTGGTCAGGCATCAAAGGAGACGGGGGATGGACAACAAGTCAGGAAATGCCCGACACAATTTCATTCTGACTCCACATTAAAGTTACTTGAATCGTAATGTCACTGACAACTAGAATTCCCCAACAGTCATCAGGCTATTAGACGCAAAGACAGACACAAATCTGGAGTAACTCAGCGGGACAGGCAGCATCTAAATAAGATCTGAACTATTTAGACATGGGGGCATTGGTTTCATCGTTTGGCACTATTATTGTTTGTTTGTTCTTATGTGCTTGTTGTGTGTGTGTATGTATACATATATATATATATATATATATATATGTGTGTGTATATGTGTGTGTGTGTATATATGTGTGTGTGTGTGTGTGTGTGTGTGTGTGTGTGTGTGTATATATGTGTGTGTATATATCTATATATGTGTGTGTGTGTGTGTGTGTGTGTGTGTGTGTGTGTGTGTGTGTGTGTATTATTATATATGTGTGTGTGTATGTATGTGTGTGTATATATATGTGTGTGTGTGTGTGTGTGTGTGTGTGTGTGTGTGTGTGTGTATATGTGTGTGTGTGTGTGTGTGTGTGTATATATATGTGTGTGTGTGTGTGTGTGTGTGTGTGTGTATATGTGTGTGTGTATGTGTGTGTGTATGTGTGTGTGTGTATATGTGTGTGTGTGTGTGTGTGTGTGTGTATATTACATATACACATGTGAGTATGTGTATGTACATATATATATGTGTGTGTGGCTATGTATGTATGTATATATATCTATATACACAAACCATGAACTTTTTTCTCATTTATTATATTGTTTACAGTGTACAATGTTTACATATTCTGTTGAGCTGCTGCAAGTAAGAATGTCGTTATTCTTGACTATAACAAACCAGGGATTTCAGCAACATTCTCTCAGTGCACAGTGGTTATGCACGTGGCGTTGGTTATTGTGGTATTCTCTGCAGTTTAACGAGCAGTCAATGATGCATGCTTCAATGGTGCACCTGCACAGTGAAAATCTTTTTGCATATTTACACTTGCGAGCGCCAACATGCTTTGGCGCCATTTCCACATGTCCATTCCCCCCGCGCGCTTGGTCTACTGGAGATGTTCCCGGTCCAAGCAAACCCCAGGTTCCTGCAGGACATTTCCTCCGTCGCCTTCGACAGGATCGGCCCGAGAACCAACGTCCCTCTCAACACTAATTGGATAAAACTGCAATGGACCAACAACCGCTTAAACCATCACAGAATGTTAAAGCAAGAGTGAACTCTCATTGTAACGGATCGCAGGGGTGTGAATGGTGCCCATTGTTGCAGATGGGCCACTGTAACCGTGGGGTGGCACGGTGGCGCAGCGGTAGAGTTGCTGCCTTAAGGGCCTGTCCCACTGACGTGACCTTTCAGCGACTGTCTTCGACCTTCAGGCTCGAGGGCACTCGCCTGAAAAACCTCGAGCTGGATCGACCATCAGCGATGTCTGAAATTCACACCCGCGATGAACAGGAAGGTAAAAGATGGCTGCACAGTGTACGGTAAGTCCTTCACAGAGCACGGGGGAGGGGGAGAGAAGGCAAGAGAGGGGTAGAGAAGGGGAGAGAAGGGTGGGAGAAGGGGGGTGAGACACTTTTATGAAGTCAGACAACGTTTATTAAAGTTTTGCGAGCATTTAACATTACAGGTCACTTTTCCTTGGTCCTGAAAACTCCAATGAGCCAATTAAAATGCCCAGTCAGCAAAGGAGATTGCCTATGGCTACCTCGACTGCCTAGCGACCCCACTCAACTGCTCTACAAGTTAAAAATAACCATGCTGGCCAATTTTTACACGCGGAAAATTTTTCAACATGCTGAAAATTTTTCCTCAACCAAACTGAGGCTGCGAGTATGCGGGAACTTCCCTCGAGCATGAAGGAGAGTTCCAGTGACCACCTAGGACTTCCTAGGACCACGTGCTGACCATATTGCGAGTTTGTGTTGAGGGCAAACTCTTCTAAACTCGCAGATTAGGTTGCCGCAGTGGGACAGCCCCTTTATAGTGTTTGCAGCGCCGGAGGCCCGGGTTCAATCCCGACCGCAGGTGCTGTCTGTACGTTTTTGGTGGTGGGAAGGTGTGAGAATGGAGCTCAAAGGAAGGTGTGGTGGGTACCATTTAATTGAGGTGTAAGGGCTTTTTAGTTTTTAGTTTCTAGTTTTAATTGCAGAGTGGAAACAGGCCCTTCGGCACACTGAGTCCGCGTCAACCTGTACCCTCGTTCTGTCCTATTTACAATTTTTACAGATGCCAACTAACCTACTAGCCTATGCGTCTTTGGAGTGTGGGAGGAAACCGGATCAAACAGAGCAAACCCACGCGGTCACAGGGAGAATGTGCAAACCCTGTACAGACAGCACTCGTAGTCAGGATCGAACCCGGGTCTCCGGCACTGTAAGGCAGCAACTCAACCTCTGCGCCACCGTGTCACCCCAGTGTTGGTCCATGTGGCATGTTAGAAGGGTTAGATTGGCTCAGGAGTCTATGCTGTCAATTAAACTTAACTGAGATGCGGTTTTGGTAAGACTCAGACCGACAAATATTTTGTCCTTTTCCAAGCCAACACATGCCTCGGTTGGGAATAGTTTTGAGCTTGTACATTCTTGTAAATAATTAATATCTTACTGACTACAAACATCAGTGGTGGTGGCATTGAATCTTCTAATTCAATAAAGATTTCATGATTATCCTGATGAGATGCAAGTTGACTCCTTTAGACTTTAGAGATACAGAGTGGAAACAGGCCCTTCGGCCCACTGAGTCCACACTGTCCAGGGATCACCACGTACACTAGCCCTATCCTACGCACTTGGGGCAATTTACAATTTCTACTAACCTACAGACCTGGATAAACACAAAGTGCTGGAGTAACTCAGTGGGCTAGACAGCATCTCTGGGGATAAACGATGGGTAACCATTCTTCAAAAAGTAGAAGGGGGGGGGGGGGGGGGTGACTGGAGGAAAGAACAAGATACAAGATACAAGATATTTTAGTATGTCATTTGAACTTAAGTTCAAACGAGATTACGTTTCTGCAGTCATACAAATAAGAAACAAAAAACCAAGACACAATTACCACAATTGATATAAACATCCATCACAGTGAATCTCCAAACACCTCCTCACTGTGATGGAAGGCAAAGGCTTGTCTCTCCCCAGTTCCTTATTCTTCTCCCGATGTTGGAGCCCCCAGCTGGGCGAGGGCAAGCCCCATAGCCGTTTATGGCCACGCCGGGCGATGTAAGGCCCAGCTCCGGGTCTTGGAGCCCCCGGCGGGTGATGGCAAGTCCCGCGGCTTTAAAGCCACGCCGGGCGATGTCAGGCCCCGCTCCGGGTTGCCCTCAGCCCCGCAACTCGGGCGGGAGAAGTTGCCGTTGGGGAGCTCCGAAAAGCGGTCTCCCACCAGGGACCCAAGCAAAATACAAGGTGCTGTTCCTCCAGCTTGCATGTAGGCCTCCACTGACAGTGGAGGAGGCCCAGGACAGAAAGGTCAGTGTGGGAATGGGAAGGGGAGTGAAAATGTAAAACCTGTACATCTTTGCAGTGTGGGTGGAAACCGGAACACCTGGAGAAAATCCATGCGGTCACAGGGTGAACGTACAAACTGTACAGACAGCACCCGTAGTCAGGATCGAACCTGGGTCTCTGGTGCGGTTAGGCAGCAGCTCTACCGCTGCGTCACCGTGCCATTCATATTCAACTCAAACGGCAAATATCATCGAGTCTTAGATTAGTTTACAAGTTCACAAGTACACGTCATAGGAGTAGAATTGGGCCATTCGGCCCATCGAGTCTAACCCGCCATTCAATCTTGGCTGATAGCATGCAAAGATTTTGTACATACCAAAATCCTGGGGAGCCGCACGCGACCACCCGTCACTGCCTATGTCACCACACACCATGCGCGCGTAATGTACACCATGGGCGCATCACGTGCGTGTCATGACGCATGCGTCGTGCATCGTGACGTGTAAATGATGTCACGTAGATTACACACAAATGACGGCCAAGTGGGACAGGCCCTTTAGCCTCCACAGCCCTCAGTGGCAATGAGTTCCACAGACGAAAAAAATCCCTCCTCACCTCCTTTTTAAAAGAACGCCCTTTAATCTGAGGCTGTGACCTCTGGTCCTGGACTCTCCCACCAGTGGAAACATCCTCTCCACATCCACTCTATCTGTGCCTTTCATTATTCTGTAAGTTTCAATGCGGTCCCCCCTCGACCTAAACTCAGCGAGTAGAGGCCCAGTGCTGTCAAACGCTCATCTTATGCTAACTCACTCATCCTGGAATCCTCCCTCCTGGACTGACCTCTCCAGATCCCACATCCTTCCTCAGATATGGGGCCCCAATTTATCCAAGTACTCCAAATGCAGCCTGACCAGCGCCTCATAAAGCCTCAGCATTACATTTAGTTTTGAAATACAGCGCGGAAACAGGCCCTTCGGCCCACCGAGTCCTCACCGACCAGTGATCCCCACACATTAACACTACCCTACACACACTGGGGACAATTTTGACATTTATACCAAGCCAATTAACCTCCAACCCTGTGCATTTTTAGAGTGTGGTAGGAAACCGAAGATCTTGGAGAAAACCCAAGCAGATCACGGGAAGAATGTCCAAACTCCGTACAGACATCGCCCGTAGTCGGGTTTAACCCGGGTCTCTGTAAGGCAGCAACTCTGCCACTACGCCACCATGCTACCCCTTTGCTTGTGAAATGGAGGCTTGTTTTCCGTGAAGTATTGAGGCAGGAGCTGAGGGTTTCTGATCACTCTCCTTCGTGCAGTAGTAACATGTGAACAAATTGCTCAGAGTATCATTGTCAACCACGTTTATAGCTCCGTGTCTAACTCAAGCAGAGCTATCAGAACCTCCCAAAGGAACCTCTTTGTGTGGTGACATTTTACTGACAACATCTAATTTAGATTAGTTTATTGTCACGTGTACTGAGGAACAGTGAAAAGTGTTTTTGTCAATCAGCAGTAAGACAATACATGACAACAATTGGTCTATTTAAAGTGTACAGATACATGATAAGGGAATAACAATTAGCGCAAGGTAAAGCCAGCAAAGTCAGATCAAGGGTAGTCTGAGGATCACCAATGAAATAGATAGTAGTTCAGGACTGCTCTGTAGTTGTGGTAGGACGGGTCTGTTGCCTGATAACAGCTGGGAAGATACTGTCCCTGAATCTTGAGATGTGCGTTTTTACACTTCTGTACCTTTTGCCCGATGGGCGAGGGAAGAAGAGGGAGTGGCCAGGATGCGACCCATCCTTGATTATGCTGCTGGCCTTGCCGAGGCAGCGTGAGGTATAAATGGGGTCAATGGAAGGGAGGTTGGTTTGTGTGGTGATCTGGGCTGAGTCAACATTTCGCTGCAATTTCTTGCGGTGCTGGATGGAGCTGTTCCCAAACCAGGCTGTGATGCAGTTTTCCTTGCTGCATCAGTAGACGTTGGTGAGAGTTGTAGGGGACATGCCAAACTTCCAACCCCTTCCAAGGAAGTAGAAGAGTTGGTGAGCTTTCTTGGTCGCTGCTTCAATATGGGTGGTCCAGGAGACGTTGGTGATATTGACTTAGGAATTTGAAGTTTTCAACCATCTCTACTTTGGCACCATCAATGCAAACTGGGGTACGTGTACCGCTACACGTCCTGAAGTCGATCTCTAGCTCCTTTGTCTCGGACATCGACAGAATCAACAAGGTTAAACTTTGTTTTTAAAAAAACGCATTGGAAAACCTCTTTTCAAGAATTTTACTTGAGCAAGCCAGGTTATAGATTTAGTTAAGAGATGATCAGTGGACTTAGACTTAAGGTGAAGGGGAATAGATCTAATAGGAATCTAAGGGGTAATGTTTTCACACAAAGGCTGGTGGGTGTATGGAACAAGCTGCCAGAGCAGGTAGCTGAGGCTGGGACTATCCCAATGTTTAAGAAGCAGTTAGACAGATACATGGATAGGACAGGGTTGGAACAAATGATGGCATGTGGGGCTAGTGTAGCTGGGACATGTTAGCCAGTGTGGGCTAGTTGGGCCGAAGGGCCTGTTTCCACACTGTATCACTCTGTGACCATGAATCTATGAGATGCTCAGTTCTAGTGCAAATCCATTGGACAAATGTAACATCCAGTGAGGAGGTAGGTCACATATGGATCGTCATGTCTTTATGGTGATATCATCAGGAAAATTATAGAGCCTTTAGTTTTAGTCTTGAAAATACAGTGGGGAAACAGGCCCTTCAACCCACTGAGTCCATGCTGACCATCTATCACCCACTCACACAAGTTCTATGTTATCCCACTTCCTCTTCTTCCTACAAGCTCGGGATAATTTAATCAACAAACCTGCACGATATGGGAGGAAACCAAAATAAAAAGACATACTTTCAGAAAGGGGATAAAGAAGAATTTCTTTAATCTGAGGGTGGTGAATCTGTGGAATTCATTGCCACAGTGGAGGCCAAGGCAGTGGAGGCCAAGTCAGTGGATATTTTTAAGGTGGAGATTGATAGGTTCTTGATAGGTAAGGGTGTTAAGGGCTATGGGGAGAAGGCGGGAGAATGGGGTTGAGGTGTAAGATAGGGGGCAGATCATCCATGATTGAATGGCATAGACTTGATGGGCTGAATGGCCTATTTATACTACTATCAATTATGGACATGAAACCAGAGCACTAGGAGGAAACCCACGTGGTCACAGGGAAAAGGTGCAAACTCCCCACACAGCCAGCACCTGAAGTTAAGATCCAACCCCAGGTCTCTGGCGCTGTGAGACAGCAGCTGTACTACCTCCAACATAGATAATCCCAACGTCTTTGCCAGTGGAATCTAATAACATTTACTGCTGATTTTAAGCCGCATTCCGAGCTCCAAGCAAATCTCGGCCGGAAGCAAAATCTTCACCTAATTTATCCATTGGCCATAAAAGCCAGAGCAAGATACAATTGGACAGGGTGGCACGGTGGCGCAACGGTAGAGTTACTGCCTTACAGTGCCAGAGACCCGGGTTCAATCCTGATTAGGGGTGCTCTCTGTATGGAGTTTGTACGATCTCCCCATGATCTGCGTGGGTTTTCTCCGGTGCTTCGGTTTCCTCCCACACGCCAAAGACGTACAGGTTTGTAGGTTCATTTGCTTTGGTAAATTGTTCCTGGTGTGTCGGGTAGAACTGGTGTACGAGTGATTGTTGGTCAGCACAAACTCGGTGGGCCGAAGGGCCTGTTTCCACACTGTATCTCTAAAACAAAAACTAAAACTGATGAAGAGGCTAATTGGCTTCAGTAAACATTGCAAATTATCGCAGTGTGTAGGATAGTGCTTGTGTACGGGTGATTGCTGGTCAGCACGGACTCAGTGGGCCGAAGGGGTTGTTTCCGTGCTGTTGCTCTGAACTAAGCTAAACTAAGATGCACACAAAATGCTGGAGTAACTCAGCGGGGCAGGCAGCACGCTGGATAGAAGGAATGGGTGACAGATGCTGCCTGTCCCGCTAAATTACTCCAGCATTTTGTATCTATCTTCGGTATAAACTAGCATCTGCAGTTCTTACCGACACTAAACTAAGATGCAATTGGACTTATGAAGTAACTTGACTGCAGTAACGTGAGGATTTATTTACACTTTTAGCGAACCATTTCTTTGACGATCTGGCTTCACCTTATTTCTGGCCAAACTGCACACAAGTGTAGCTTTAGTCCACATCCCAGATGGAGTTTAGCAGTTGCTTCTGTGGACCCAGAGGCCATTCTTGAGACACGCTCTTCACGCTTGGTAACAATCCACAATGACACACAGCTTGAAAGGACATGGAAACGAATGAATACGTCCACAAATCTCCGCCCATCACAGAGCTACTTCTCAGAAGTGGAAATCGCTTCCTCGACTTGCTGCTACACGCAGAATGCAATCCTGAACGATTATTCATGAGGGGGGCGTGTCGGTCGCAAAAGGCTTCATTGTCACTAAAAAGATGCATATTATGAATATCAATTTTCTTGTTCCATGGCATGGATCTTAAGTGTCAAGATTTAAGAGTTTAATTGTCATTTGGCCCAGACGGAACAATGACATTCCTACTTAGCAGCACAACAGAACATGTAGTCATGGCATTATATTGTAATTAGTAGTTGCTGCAGAGGGCCCATGGAAAGGAGCAGGTTTCTCTGACCCCCTCTCACCCTGGCGAATCACTTCCCTCTGGAAGGACTGCAGGATATAAAAACACCACAAGTAGTAGCTCTACTCAACAAAAGTCGGTAGTTCAGATGCTGTATGTCAGCAGACTTGCCAATAAACATATTCATTCATTGATGCATTTCATTCATGGAAAAAGTGCTGATTATATCTTCCCCCCAATGTCGGCCAGCTCTGATGTTGCCTGGCTCCATTTTTGAGGCTTGACCAAAGTACACACGTGACTTCATGTCACAATTTGCACAGCCCAGCCAGCGACCGAACCCGGGTTTGAGCTGAACAATGACTATGGCGCAGGCTCTGTTCTCCCTGTGACCACATGGGTTTTCTCCAGGTGCTCTGGCTTCCAGCAATACTCCCAAGACGTGTAGGTTTGCAGGTTCATTGGTTTCTGTAAATTGTTCCTGGAGTCTAGGAGAGAAATAGTGTACGGAGTGATCACTGGTCGGTGCGGACTCAGTGGGCCCGAAATGCCTGTTTCCACACGATCACTAAAACTAAAAAATCTAAAACTGAAAAAGAATTGCAGATGCTGGAAATCTGAAATGAAAACAAGAAATTGCTGGAGAGATGTCTGGCAGCACTTGTGGAAAGAGAAAGAGATGTTCGTCAGAGGTTTTTAGTTTTAGTGTTAGAGATTAGTGTGAGAAGAGGCCCTTCGGCCCACTGAGTCCACAATGAGCAGTGATCATTCTATCCTACACACTAGCGACAATTTACAGAGGCCAATTAACCTCCAAGCTTGCTCATCTTTGGAGCCCGTGAGGAAGCCTGTTGCTTCCTCGTCTCTCCCGTCAGGCAAGAGGCATAGAAATGTGAACACACACACCTCCAGATTCAGGCACAGTATCTTCCCAGCTGTTCTCAGACAACTCTTAGAGAGTGGTCCAGAGCGAATATCCACCTCACTGGACTTTACTGTACTTTATCTTGCACTAAACATTATTGCCTTTCTCATGCATCTGTACACTGTGCATGACTCGCTTGTGATCATGTGTAGTCTTTCTGCTGAAGATAGACTCAAAGTGCTGCAGTAACTCAGGAGGGTTAATGGAGAGAAGGACTAGGTGACATTTTGAGTCGAGACCCTTCTTCAGACTGGTGTCAGGGGAGAGGGAGATACATAGATCAGGAAGTGTAAGGTGTGAAAATAGGACAAAGGGAAAGAAGATCAAGGAAAATGTAGTATAGATCATTGTTGGCTGGGAGGTAGCTGCTTTTTTAAATCTCTGTTCAAAAACAGAAATAAAATCTATTCAGAGACAGAAAGAGTGCTTGGAAAACTGGGAAGGGGAGGGTTATGGAGAGCGAGGGAAAGCAAGGGTTACTTGTGTTAGAGAAGTCAATGCTCATACCGCTGGGGTGTAAGCTGCCCAAGTGAAATATGAGGTGCTGTTCCTCAAATTTGCGCAGGCTCTCTCACTCTGACAAATGGAGGGCCAGGACAGTAAGGTCCGTTGGGGATTATGAGGGGGAGTTAAGTGTTTGCAACCGTGGAAGATTTAGGTGGACTGGGTGGTAGGTTGTTCAGTGAAAGGCAGTCACAAGTGGCGCAGCGGTAGTGTTGCTGCTCACAGCAAATGCAGCGCCCAGATGACCCGGGTGCGATCCTGACTACGGGTGTTGGCTGTATGGAGTTTGTACGTTCTCCCCGTGGTCTGTGTGGGTTTTCTCTGAGATCTTCGGCTTCCTCCCACACTCCAAAGAGGTACAGGTTTGTAGGTTAATTGGCTTGATTAATTGGCTTGATAAAATGTAAATTTGTCTAAGTTGGCGATATGCAGTGTACTGCCCTGACGGCTGCAAGGTTCAGAAGGTTCAGAAGGATCTGAAGCATCACCTGTCCATTCCTCCACAGATTCTGCCCGACCTGCTGAATTCCTCCAGTGTTTTGCAGAGAGATAATGAGTTACTGAATCAGTAGCACAGCGGTAGAGTGGCTGCCTGACAGCGTCAGAGACCCGGATTCGATCCTGACAACGGGCGCTGTCTGTACGGGTTTGTTCGTTCTCCTGTGTGACCGGGTGGGTTTACTCTGGGTGCTCCGGTTTCCACCCCACTCCAACGACGTACAGGTTTGTAGGTGTTTTGCTTTTGTTAATTGTAAAATTGTCCTACTGTGCTGAAGTTTTGGGTGGGTTTGTTAGGTACAGGGTGATCGCTGGTCAGGCGCGGCCTTGGTAGGCGAAAGGCAGTATTCCACACTGTATCTCTTACGTCTAAAAGATGTTACTTTAAGACCACGCATAGAATGCAATTCTGCCTCTGTCCAGTTAATGTACATAGTGCATAGAATATAGATCAGTACAGCACAGGAACAAGCCCTTTCACCCACAAGGTCCATGCTGACTATGATGCCAGGTTCAACTCCTGCCTCCTCTTAAAGGCCGCACTCATATCTGTCCCGCCACCACCCCCGGCAGTGCACGGACACGATGTGGCCAACAGCCTGTCCACTCGCACGGACACGATGTGGCCAACAGCCTGTTTCCCCGCAGTAAAGACTGCATGGGGTGACTGCATGACTGGGAGGGAGCAATGGAAAGGAGAAGTGTCGCATCTCCTGCAGTTGCAGGGGAAAGTGCTGTAGGAATGGGAGTGGTTGGTGAAGATAGAGGGGTAACTAGAGAGTTACAAAGAGAACAATCTTTTCAAAATACCGAGAGGAAAGAGAAACTAGACAATAAGATTACGACTGCTCTCACACTGCAGGGGTGACTGGGCGGAAATTAGGTTCACATTTATTATTGTCCCATGCACCGGGGTACAGTGAAAAGCTTTGTTTCGCAAGCTATCGAATCAGATAAGACAACGGCTAGTCATAAATACAATTAAGTCAAACCCAAGTACAATAAGTAGATCAAGGCAAAGAAGAAGGTACAGAGTGCAGAATATTGTTCACACTATTGTAGCACAATCAAAGAATTATATTGCATAGAAACAGGCCCTTCAGCCCAACCTGACCAAGGTGCCCCATCTCAGCTTGTTCACTTTGCCTTCATTTGGCCCATATACCTCTAAGCCTTTCCTATCCATGTACTTGACCAAGTGGCTTTTAAATGCTGTTAGAGTCCTGCCTCAACTACATCCTCTGGAAGCTCATTCCATATACCCACCACCCTCTGAGTGAAAAGTTGCCCCTCACATTCCTTTTAAATCTTACCCCTCTCAACTTAAACCAATGCTCACTGATTTCTTCAAATTCCTGGGCGTGCATATTTCCGATGATCTTTCCTGGACCCAGCACGCTGATGAAATCATAAAGAAAGCACATCAGCGACTCTACTTCCTGAGAAGATTACGGAGATTCGGTATGCAAAAGAGATTCTCTTGAACTTCTACAGTGCACATAAGACAGACTACAGGTTGCCACCTTGGCCTGGTTCGGCAACTTGAACATCCAGGAGCGGAAGAGACTGCAATAGGTTTGTGACCACGCCAATGCCATCATCAACCTGTCCTCCTCCACCCTCGAAGACTATCTAGTCGCTGCTGCCTCAAAGAGGCTGCCAAAACAGCAAAAACCCACACCATCCTGGCACCAATCATCTCCCACTGCCATCGAAGAAGTACAGACCTGAAAACTGTAACTTCCAGTTCAGGAACACTTCTTTCCTACACCATCAGCTATCAAACATGACTCAGTTCATAAGCTTGAACAACAATAACTATAATAATTAATAGAATAATATAAAATTAAAATTATTATTATTATTATTATTTATAATTGTATTATTATTATTGCCCTGTACTGTTTGTTCTTTTTATCTGAGTTTTTTTATATTATTTAATTATGATTCATGTTGTGCTGCAGCATGAATAATTATCATTGTTCTAATCTGGAAATATGACAAGAAACACTCTACTCTCGTTTCCCCTACCCTGGGTAAAAGTCTCTGTGTATTCACTCTAACTCTATTTTCCCTCATGATTTAAAATCCACCTCTACAAGAATCCCCTCACCCTCCTGTGCACCCATGGAATAACGTCCCCAGCCGGGTAAACACAAATGCGTGGAGTAACTCAGCGGGACAGGCAGCATCTCTCAAGAGAAGGAATTGGTGACCTTTCGGGTCGATCCCCGTCTTCTGACCCGACTTGAAACATCACCCATTCCTTCTCTCCAGCATTTTGTGTCTACTTTCGATTTAAACCAGCATCTGCAGTTCTTCCCTACACACAAAGTCCCAGCCTGCCCAACCTGTCCCAATAGCTCAGACTCTCGAGTCCTGGCAACATCCTTGTAAATCTTCTCAACACCCTTTCCATCTTAAAGCCGTACCTCCTAACTCAGGGTGAGCAAAACTGAGCACAATATTAAAAATGTGGCTTCACCTTCATGTTGCCTCAAAATTTAAATTTTCCCTGTTGCTTGCAAAGTTTGATTCTCCAACATGGTTCCAGTCCGGCCTAGGTTCCATCTGGGCATGTTGCAGCCTTCTGGAATCCATATCGAATTATCAAATGTTAAGATACTCTTTATCTTTGTCTGTATCAGATCTCTCCATTTCTGCCACGCCATCAACCTGTAGTTTAGTTCAGTTTGGAAACACAGCATGGGAACAGGCCCTTCGGCCCACCGAGTCCGCGTTGACCATCGTTCTATTTTATTCCATTAACACATCCACTCCTTACACACCAGGGGTGAATTTTTACAGAGTGCCAGTTAACCTACAAACCCACGTGTCCTTGGGTGGAGACTGGAGCACCCAGAGAAAACACAAGGAGTATTAGCCCTGTCCCACAGTACGAATTTATTCCAAGAGCTCTCCCGAGTTTAAAAAAAAAAAAACTCGTGGTCAGCACGGAGAGGTACTTCGGAGTTCGGGGCGTCTCTTGAACGTAGCAGGTACTTTCGGAGCTCGGGGTCGTCTCTTAGCGGCACGTAACGCTAACGGCAGGTACTCGGGAAGACTTGCTAATGGCAGGTAAGCATGGGAAGGCTCGTGAAGATTTTTCAACGTATTGAAAAATGTCCACGAGAGCCCCGAGTACCGACGAGTGGCCATTACCGTAAATCTCCGAGTTCGAATCAGGGCAAACTCGGGAGAGCTCTTGGAATGAACTCGTACCGTGGGACAGGGCTTTTACAGTGAGAATGAGCAAACTCCACACAGACAGCACCGAGGTCAGGATGGAAGCTGGGAGTGTTGGTGCTGTGAGGCAGCAGCTCTAGCAGCTGTGCCACTTGCCGTCCTCAGCCTCTGGCGTTCCAGAGAAACCAATTCAAGTCTGTCCAAACTCTCTTTGTAGCTACTAGCCTCTAATCCAGGTATCATTCCGTTAAATCTCTTCTGCGCCCTCTCTAAAGTCTCCACATCCTTCCTGTAATGTAAAGGCACAGTGGCGTAGTGTAGACCTGCTGGGTTCAGTCCTGACAATGGGTATTGTCTGTGCGGAGTTTGTACCTTCTTCCTGTGACCACGTGGGTTTCCTCCAGGTGCTCCGGTTTCCCTCCCACATTCCAAAGACAGGCAGGATGACCCGCTGAGTTACTCCAGCATTTTATGTCTATCTTCGGTGTAAACCAGCATATGCAATTCCTTCCTAAACTAAACCAAATTAATTAATCATTCATCATCATTGAAAACATTAGCGATGCAGTGTTGCCGGTTTCCAACGGGTACGGTGACGGACGCGCCACACATCTCTGTCCTCCAGTTCCTGCGGACCTCTGCCGCTGGAAGTATAGGGTATTTGGTGTGTGTGTATCATCATTCCTTACAATGCTGTGTACGACAGTGATCGCAACTTCTACTGAAGTGTGGATGGCCGTTGGCTCACTAAAAGCTCATCCGCCCTTTGACAGGTCTTGTTTTTGGTCCTGCTGGGGGTCCACAGCCTCTCCTCACCTGGCAAACCAGGTGGGGGAGAAGGTTTAGTCGCCGACTATCCGATCATGGAGCAGGTAGCACGGGATTACATGGTACCCGTGCGGGGGGAACTCCTAAACTGAACTAAATTGCATGAAATACTGCAAGTGCAGCCTATAATGTAGGCACAATTATTCTCTCCCTTTTAGAACAACTTCACCTGCCGGGCATGTCCCTCAATACTGCCGTTGGCAACACTTGTCAAAGAACATACAACTGTACAGCACAGGAACAGGCCCTTGTGCCCACAATGTGAGTTCCAAACACAAAGTCAGTTTAAACTAATCTTCTCTGTCCGCCCATTATCCACACCCCTCCAACTCTTACAGATCCATGTGCCATTCTCAAAAAATATCTCCACCGCCATCCCTGGCAGCATATCCCAGTGCCCACTCTGTGTAAAGCATCTGCCCACATCTCCATGAAACTTTGTCCCTTGCACCTTAAAGCTATGTCCACTAGTTTAGTTAGAGATACTGTGCGGAAACGGGCCCTTTGGCTCACCGGGTCCGCACTGACCAGCGATCCCCACTATTCACCACATTAACAGTATCCTACACACACTAGGGACAATTTATATTTATACCAAGCCAATTAACTTCAAATCTGTACGTCTTTGGAGTGTGAGAGGAAACCGAAGATCTCAGAGAAAACCCATGCAGGTCACGGGGAGAACGTACAAACTCCGTACAGACAGCACCCAAAGTCAGGGTCAAACCCGGGTCACTGATGCTGTAAGGCAGTAGCTCTATTGCTATGCCACCATGCACCCCTTATGCCCCTGTCCCACTTAGGAGACCTGAACGGAAACCTCTGGAGACTTTGCGCCCCACCCAAGGTTTCCGTGTGGTTCCCAGAGGTTCCCGGAGGTTTTTGTCCTCAGGCAACCACCTTCAACTAGCATCGCAACCAGCTTCGCCTAAAAAAATTACTGATTTTTAAAACGGAAACCACTTTCGACCATTAGGGAGACTGACAAAAACCTCCGGGAACCGAACTGAAACCTTGGGTGGGGCGCAAAGTCTCCAGAGGTTTCCGTTCAGGTTTCCTAAGTGGGACAGGGGCATTAGTCTTTTAACATTTCCATCCAAGGAAAAAGATTCTGACGGTCTACCCTATCTATGCCACTCATAATTTTATATACTTCTACCAGGTGTCCCCTCAACCTCCGGCGTTCGAGACGTCTCATTATAACTAATGCCTTCTAACCCAGGCAGCAGTCTGTTAAATCTCTTCCACACCCTCTTCGAAGCTCCACATCTTGTAATGGAGTGACCAGAACGACAGGTAATACTCTAAATGCGGCCAAACCAAATGCTGGTTAGCACGCAACAGAAGCTTTTCACTGAACATCAATACACGTGACAATAAACTAAACTGAACTGAATTAACCAAAATCCTATAAAGCAGCAACATGATTTCCTGACTCTTGTACTCAATGCCCCGACTGATGAAGGCCAGCATACCATACGCCTTCCCACAAAAACAGAAACATAATCACCATCTACACTTCACGCAGCCAAAGTGATCAAAGGGTGTCGGGGGTTATGGGGAGAATGGGGTTGAGAGGGAGAGATAGATCAACTATGATTGAATGGCGGAGTAAACTTGATGGGCCGAAGGGCCTAATTCTGCTCGTATCACTTACGGTGATTATGATAAACCTGTTCCCCATTTGATGTCTCAAGCCTTCAGGGACAATTCAGGAATCAAGCAGAACCTATGAACGGCCGAACTTGTCCCACCCCTGTCATTCCTCCTCCTTCCCACTCCTGTTGAGCTGAAGATACTGGAGTTTGAAAGTACGCACCACCGGACTCAGAAATAACTTTGAAGTTAGACACAAAATGCTGGAGTAACTCAGCGGGACAGGCAGCATCTCTGGAGAGAAGGAATGGGTGATGTTTCGGGTGGAGACCCTTCTTCAGAAATAACTTCTTTCCCTCTATCTTTTGGCTTCCGAATGTTCCTTGCAAAGGCTGGAGTACTGTCCGATTCACCTCCACCTCACTGTGGACATTGGACTTTGTATCTGGAACTGGTGCACTACAAAGCTGAGAACTATATTCTGCACTCTGTATCTTCCCTTTCACTCTGACTACTGTACTTGAGTTTGGTTTGACTGTATTTGTGTATAGTATTATCAGTTCTGTTTGGACAGTGTGTAAAATAAAGCTTTGCACTGTATTTCAGCACACGTGACAATAATTAAACTAAACCTAAATCTTAACGTCCACAATTACTCATTTGAATTGGCCTCTCCCTTTCAGAGACAAGATCTTTGTCCTGCCTAGTGTTGTCTTTGTGATGGTACATGCAACTCTAAAAAGTTAAAAGTCATTAATTTGTTTACCAGCCAGGTGACACATATGATAAGGCCACTGTGGGTCGGCACGGTGGCGCAGCGGTAGTTGCTACCTTACAGCGCCTGAGACTCAACTTTGATCCCGCTCTCTGTAGGGAGTTTGTACCTTCTCCCTGTTACCTGCGTGGGTTTTCTCCGAGATCTTCGGTTTCCTCCCACACTCCAAAGACGTACAGGTTTGTAGGCTAATTGGCTTGGCATAGTGTAAAGATTGTCCCTAGTGTGTGTAGGGTAGTTAATATGCGGGGATCGCAGGTCAGCGCGGAATCAGTGGGCTGAAGGGCCTGTTTCCGTGCTTTATCTCTAGACTAAACTAAACTAAAATGGTTAAAAGGGACTTGCGCTGGAGGATGAGACAGACTTTCGGCTCCTGTGGCAGGGCTTGCATGCCTCACTTCTTACAAGGTGAAAGCAGGGTGCAGATCAAGCAAGGCATCTCTCCCAGATGAGCTCAATGCGTTCTATGCACCCTTTGATAGGGAGAACATTGAAGTGCCTTCCCGGGGCCCCATAGTCACCAAAGGTGTTAGAATCTCAGTCACAGGGGCTGACGCCAGAAGATGTTTCAGGGGGTTGAAACCTCGGAAAGTGCCTGGACCTGATGGTGTTCCCGGTCAAGTCTTTAAAACCTGTGCAGACCAACCGGCTGGAGTTTTTGCGGACATCTTCAACCTCTCATTACTGAGGTCTGAGGTTCCCACCTGCTTTAAGAGGGCATTAATAATACCGGTGCTCTAGAAGAGTACGTGCCTCAATGACTATCGACCGGTGGCACTAACGTCCGTGGTAATTAAATGACTTGAGAGATTGATTATGGTGCATATCAACTCTTATTTCTATATATATCTTTCACATCATCAACAAGCCACGTGAGAGGAAAATATCCTTCCTGATAAAGTAACGGGATCGATTCCATTCCCCTCAAGAACCAATAAAGGTGCACCACATATTTTCCGACACCCTTGGTTCAAGAGCCTTGCTGTATTATCCATTTTGACGGACCAACAGAGGTCCTGGCGTCAGGGGGGCCAAGATACCGGCCCACAAAGCCAGCCGCGGAATTCAGCTATGGATCTGCCGGAGCTCTAGAGCCCCGGCCACAGGGGATAAATGTGGACACACAAAGGGACTGCAGATGCTGGAATCCTGAACAAAACACAAAGCGCTGGGAGTATCAGAGCAGGCCAGGCAGCGTCTGTGGAAGGAATATTCAGAGTACATTTCAGTCTGAAGAAGGTCTGAAGGGTCGAGACCCGAAAAGTTGTCTCTCCAATTCCCTCCGCAGATGCTGCCTGACCTAATGCGTTCTTCCAGCACTTTGTGTTTTGAGCAGGTGTAAGGCGGCTCAATGTGGTAAAGCTCACAGAAACCTCAAGCAGAAGCAGGTAGTGGTGGCGGAAAGAGCTGAGGAGAAAAGTTGGAGACACACAAGAGATTTCGGAAGCTGGAACCTTGAGCAAAAGTCAAACTGTTGGAGGAGCTCAGCAGGTCAGGCAACATCTGAGGAGAGAGGTTACTGAGGAACATTAGGAATACTAAGATTTATCCAAGCAGTTGAATCTTTGGTTCTTGAAAGACGGCATAGTGGCGCAGTGGTAGAACAGCTGCCTGAATGAATGAATGAATGAATGAATGAATAAGTTTATTGGCCAAGTATTCACATACAAGGAATTTGCCTTGGTGCTCTGCCCGCAAGTGGCAACATGACATACAGTGACATTTAGGAATAAGCCGCCAGAGATATGGTTTCGATCCTGACTATGGGTGCTGTCTGTATGGAGTTTGTACGTTCTTCCCGTGACCTGCGTGGGTTTTCGCTGGGGTCTCCGGTTTCCGCCCACACTACAAAGACGTACAGTTTTGTCGGTTAATTGGCTTCAGTAAAATTGTAACTTGCCCCTAGTGTGTGTAGGATAGTGTTAGTGTACAGGGATCACTGGCTGGCATGGATTCAGTGGGCAGAAAAGCCCCTTTCCACACTATATCTCTAAAATGAAGTAAGCTGAAACTAATGCGTGGGAAAGAATCGCAGATGCTGGTTTACACCGAAGATAGACACAAAATGCTGGATTAACTCAGCAGCACAAGCTGCATCTCTGGATAGAAGGAATGGGTGACGTTTCGGATCGAGACCCATCACTCTATCCAGAGATGCTGCCTGGCCAGCTGAGTTACTCCAGCATTTTGTGTCTATAAACTGAAACTAAACCAAGGCATCCATGGCGATTTTGATAGCATTTGTTGTGGTGTAATTTTGTGCTTGCATCCGAGCTGTGCACGATCCTGCTGTTGTGATCTTATACAAGCTACATGTTATTTGTGTGAAACCATTTCCTGTTTACAAAATCTCCTGACTGGTCTTGTGGTGCCCTTTTGACATTTAACGGTGCCCTACACTTGGGGGAAATTGGCCTGTTCCCCAAAGCACAAGGCAGTTGTATTTTGTGCGTTACCATGCAAAGGAGAAGTTTTGTATATAAATTCCCTGGCAAATAACTCATCAGCGACTGACCTGAGGCCTGTAGAACATGGACATAGAGCATGAAACAGGGCAGCACAGGAACAGGCCCTGCGGCCCTCAATGGCTGTGCCAAACACGATGTTAAGCCAAACTCTCACTCGACTTCACACGATCCATATCCCTCCATTCCTTGCTTTGCCTTAAAGCAAAGTTTTAAGTGCCTGGATTCAAATCCTTTGCCTGTCCGCGTGCCTGTCTAAAAGCCTGCTGAACAGTTCTATCATCTCTGCCTCCAAAGTCACCCCTGGCACCCTCCACGTTCTGCGTAAAAAACTTGTCCCACACATATCCTTTAAACTTTGCCCCCCGACCTTAAAGCTATGGGTTTACTCCGGGTGCTCCGGTTTCCTCCCACATTCCAAAGACGTGCAGGTTTGGCGTTTAATTGGCTTCTGTAAATTTCTCACGTGTGTAGGATAAAGGTAGTGTTTGGGTGATCGCTGGTTGGCACGGACTCGGTGGGCCGAAGGACCTGTTTCCATGCTGTATCTCTAAACTAAACTAAACTGAGATCTTGAGTATATGGTATTTCCATCTTGGGGAAAAGGTTTTGACTGTCAACTTTTTAGTTTAGTTTAGTTTAGTTTAGTTTAGTTTAGTTTAGTTTGGACACACAGCATGGAAACAGGCCATTCAGCCCTCCGAGTCCATGCCGACCAACGATCACTACTACACTGCTTCCATCCTACACACTAGGAACAATGTACAGAGGCCAATTAACCTACAAGCCTGCATGTCTTTGAAATGTGGGAAGAAACCGGTGAAAGCCCACATGGTCACAGGGAGAACGTACAAACACCGTACAGAAATCAGCTATAGTCAGGTCAGGGGCCTACCTGGATCACCAGCCGCTCCAGTACATTGAACGCGTGGACCGGACTTTGGTCATTTTTTAAATGGCTCCAAAAATAAAGCGAGTTGTGCATGTGTGATCAAAGCAAAAAGAGTTTCACCGTGCAGTTCATACGTGAGAAATCAAAAATGTTGAACATTTAAAATGGTGGGCAGAAATTCTTCAATGAAAAAACAGGAATCTACCTACAGTACGTGTGCCCACACACACTGCTTCTCTCAAATATCCAGGAAGATCATTTTTAGTATATAAACCCCGTGCCTATTGGTATTGGTTTGTTATTGTCACTTGTACTAAGATGCAGTGAAATCTTTGGCATGGTCTCCATTCAAATCATACTATACGTGAGTACAATCAAGCCATACGCAAGTACAACAGATAGTGCAAAGATCAAAATAATCAGAGTGCAGAATATAATGTTACAGTTGCAAAGTAAGTGCAGGCAATAAAATGTGCAAGGGCCACAATGAGGTAGGTTGGCAGACTGGAACTACACCCTTGGCTTACATGAAGATCATTCAGAATCTAATAGCAGCAGGAAAGAAGTTGTTCCTGAATCCTGAAGGGCGGCACAGTTGTGCAAAGATAGAGTAACTGTCTTACTATGCCAGTGACCCGGGTTCGATCCTGAACCTCAGGTACAGTCTGTGTGAAGTTTTCACGTTGTTCCTGTGACTGTATGGGTTACCTCCAATTTCCTCTCATAGAACGGTGATTTCCCTGCATATCGATACACTTATCTAAAAAACTTTTAAATGCCACAATAATATCTGCCCCATTACACCCCTGGCAGAGTGTTCCAGGCACCCACCACCCGCTGTGTAAATGGTGGCGGAGTGGTAGAGTTGCTGCCTTACAGTGCCCGAGACCCAGCTTTGATCCCGCTATCTGTACGGGGTTTGTACGTTCTCCCCGTGACCTGCGTGGGTTTTCTCCCGGATCTCTGGTTTCCTCCCACACTCCAATGACATACAGGTTTGTAGGTTAATTGCTTTTGGTAAAATTGAAAAATGTCCCTAATGTGTTTAAGTGTGTGGGGATCCCTGGTTGGCACGAACACGATGGGTCGAAGGGCCTGTTTCCACCGGTATTTCTAAACTAAACTAAACTAAATAAACTAAACGTGCAGATTTGTTAGTTTATGTTCATAGGTTCATATGAGCAGAATTAGGCTATTCGGCCCATCAAGTCTACCCCACCATTCAATCATGGCTAATCTATCTTTCCCTCTCAACACCATTCTCCTGCCTTTTCCCCATTACCCCGGACACCCGTTCTCATCAACTAAGTTTCGTGGCTTCTGAAAAAAATTACCCTGATGTGTGGGGAGTGGATGAGAAAGTGGGAAGAGTGGGTGATCGATGATTGGCGAGGTCTGGCTGGGCCAAAGACCCTGTTTCCATGCTGTATCTTTCCATCAGTCATTAAAATCTATTTCCATTTACATCCCTTTGGGGAAACAAGTGAGGTATTCATATTTCAAAGATAGACACAAAAAGCTGGAGTAACTTAGCGGGCCAGGCAGCATCTCTGGAGAGAAGGAATGGGTGACGTTTCCAGTCAAGACTATTCATATTTCAATTTTGGCTTGAGAATTAAACAGAACCAATTATACACACCTTGGCTGACTCTACAAGAACTTCTCTGAAATCCAATCAAATCTTAATTTTTTAATTGTAAGATATTATCTTGGTAATACACACCTGGTAGCGATTACCCTCATTAATTAGGGAAGTTATGAACCACCTCTTTGGCCTACTTAGTTGTTTCGCATTGATTTTCTCAGATTCAGATGCCAAGTTTAAAGTGTGAAATGATAATTGGATATTTTCAAAACAAGTTTCACTAACCAATAATTAGCAGGTCGGTAAATTCTTTTGCAAAATATTGTTTGATGTCTTAATTTAGCACAATCAATGCTGCAAGTTATATCTCAGGGGTGGAAGAACTTTCTGCTCTTTCTTGTATCAAATTCCTTTAAAATGTTTGTGAGCAAAGTGACACAATGAGGTAGGTTGGCAGACAGGAACTACACCCTTAGCTTATGTGACGGTCATTCAGTATCTAATAACAGCAGGCAAGAAGCTGTTCCTGAATCGAGTAGTGGTGCAAGGACAGAGCCGCTGCCTAACATGCGCCAGTGACCCCGGTTCCATCCTAACCTCGGGTACAGTCTGTGTGGAGTTTGCACGTTCTCCCCGTGGCTGCATGCGTTTCCACCAATTTCCTCCCATATCCCAAAGACATCCCAAAAGGGCAGCATGGTGGCGCAGTGGTAGAATTGCTGCCTTACAGCACTAGAGATCTGGGTTCAATCCTGACCATGGGTGTTGTGGACAAAGGGCTTAATTAGGAAAGGGGAAATACATTATGAAAGAAAACTGGCAGGGAACATAAAAACTGACTGCAAAATCTTTATAGACATGTGAAGAGAAAAAGATTAGTTAAAACGAATGTAGGTCCCCGTGCAGTCAGAAACAGGTGAATTGATCATGGGGAACAAGGACATGGCAGACCAATTGAATAACTACTTTGGTTCTGTCTTCACTAAGGAAGACATAAATAATCTGCCGTAAATAGCAGGGGACCGGGGGTCAAATATGATAGAGGAACTGAGTGAAATCCAGGTTAGTCGGGAAGTGGTGTTGGGTAAATTGAATGGATTAAAGGCTGATAAATCCCCAGGGCCAGATGGGCTGCATCCTAGAGTACTCAAGGAAGTAGCCACAGAAATAGTGGATGCATTAGTGATAATTTTTCAAAACTCTTTAGATTCTGCAGTAGTTCCTGAGGATTGGAGGGTAGCTAATGTAACCCCACTTTTTGAAAAAGGAGGGAGAGAGAAAACAGGGAATTACAGACCTTAGTCTAACATCGGTAGTGGGGAAACTGCTAGAGTCAGTTATTAAAGATGGGATAGCAGCACATTTGGAAAGTGGTGAAATCATTGGACAAAGTCAGCATGGATTTACGAAAGGTAAATCATGTCTGACGAATCTTATAGAATTTTTCGAGGATGTAACAAGTAGAGTGGATAAGGGAGAATCAGTGGATGTGTTACATCTGGACTTTCAGAAGGCTTTCGGCAAGGTCCCACATAAGAGATTAGTATACAAACATAAAGCACACGGTATTGGGGGTTCAGTAATGATGTGGATAGAGAACTGGCTGGCAGACAGGAAGCAAAGTGTAGCAGTAAACGGGTCCTTTTCAGAATGGCAGACAGTGACTAGTGGGGTACCGCAAGGCTCAGTGCTTGGACCCCAGCTATTTACAATATATATTAATGATTTGGACGAGGGAATTGAATGCAACATCTCCAAGTTTGCGGATGACACGAAGCTGGGGGGCAGTGTTAGCTGTGAGGGGGATGCTAGGAGACTGTAAGGTGACTTGGATAGGCTGGGTGAGTGGGCAAATGCATGGCAGATGCAGTATAATGTGAATAAATGTGAGGTTATCCACTTTGGTGGCAAAAACAGGAGGGTAGACTATTATCTGAATGGTGGCCGATTAGGAAAAGGGGAGATGCAACGAGACATAGTACACCAGTCATTGAAAGTAGGCATGCAGGTGCAGCAGGCAGTGAAGAAAGCGAATGGTATGTTAGCATTCATAGCAAAAGGATTTAAGTATAGGAGCAGGGAGGTTCTACTGCAGTTGTACAGGGTCTTGGTGAGACCACACCTGGAGTATTGCATACAGTTTTGGTCTCCAAATCTGAGGAAAGACATTCTTGCCATAGAGGGAGTACAGAGAAGGTTCACCATACTGATTCCTGGGATGTCAGGACTTTCATATGAGGAAAGACTGGATAGACTTGGCTTGTACTCGCTAGAATTTAGAAGATTGAGGGGGATCTTATCGAAACTTACAAAATTCTTAAGGGGTTGGACAGGCTAGATGCAGGAAGATTGTTCCCAATGTTGGGGAGGTCCAGAACAAGGGGTCACAGTTTAAGGATAAGCGGGGATTCCTTTAGGACCGAGATGAGGAAAACATTTTTCACACAGAGAGTGGTGAGTCTCTGGAATTCTCTGCCACAGAAGGTAGTTGAGGCCAGTTCATTGGCTATATTTAAGAGGGAGTTAGATGTGGCCCTTGTGGCTAAAGGGATCAGGGGGTATGAATAGAAGGCAGGTACGGGATACTGAGTTGGATGATCAGCCATGATCATATCGAATGGCGGTGCAGGCTCAAAGGGCTGAATGGCCTGCTCCTGCACCTATTTTCTATGTTTCTATGTTGTCTTTACGGAGTTTGTATGTTCTCCCAGTAACCTGGCTTAAAGGATGCCTTCAATTGTCTGCCCACCAAGCTATTTTCGCTCATTTGCGTAGAAATTGGTTGCATCATTTTAATTGAAAGTTATGACTTGTTTATACATGACTCTCTAAATAGTACAGCATATTTAAAACACTTGACATTTCCTTGATCTTGCCAAGTCGCCGTCTTTTTTTTTGTGCTAGAAAAATACAGCTTTGCTTGCTTCTACCTGCCAGTTCCACCCTCTTATCTAAATAAACCGGCCAACAATGTCCCAGGCGCACTGGTCCCACACCCGCATTTGGTCCATATCCCTCCAAACCTGCCCTATCCATGTAACTGTCTAACTGTTTCTTAAATGTTGGGAATAGTCCCTGCCTCAACTACCAAGGGCCGGATTTAGATGAAGAGAGGCCCTAATCTATTTCACTTGTGAGCCCACCCCTCCCCTCCCAATCCCCCACCTCGACTAGTCAAGTCAAGTCAAGTTTATTCGTCACACACGCATACGAGATGTGCAGTGAAATGAAAAGTGACAATGCTCGCGGATTGTGCAACAAAACCTGCAAAACAGAATGGAACAGAATCACGTTCACATATTACATATTTGTAGGAGGAAAAATGAGAAAAAAACAGCAATTTTAAAAAGACACCACACAACAGTAAATTGGTACAGTAAGTTAGTCCCTAGTGAGATAGGAGTTTACAGTCCTAATGGCCTGTGGGAAGAAACTCCTTCTCATCCTCTCCATTTTCACAGATTGGCAAAGGAGGCATTTGCCTGACCGTAGCAGCTGGAACAGTCTGTTGCTGGGGTGGAGGGGTCTCCCATGATCTTGTTGGCCCTGGATTTGCACCTTCTGATGTATAGTCCCTGCAGAGAGGCGAGTGAAGTTCCCATAGTGCGTTCGGCCGAACACACTACTCTCTGCAGAGACTTCTTGTCCTGGGCAAAGCAGTTCCCAAACCAGATTGTGATGTTTCCGGACAAGATGCTTTCCACAGCCGCTGAGTAGAAGCACTGGAGGATCCTCAGAGACACTCTGAATTTCCTCAATTGCCTGAGGTGGTAAAGGCGCTGCCTTGCCTTACTCACCTCTGCGGCAGCGTGTCATGTCCATGTCAGATCCTTTGAGATGTGGACCCGCAGGTATTTAAAGCAGCTCACCCTATCCACAGTATCCCCATTTATCTTCAATGGTGTGAATGTCCTCGGATGTTGTGCCCTCCTAAAGTCCACGATCAGCTCCTTAGTTTTTTTGACATTCAAGAGGAGGCTGTTATCTTGACACCAGAGTACCAGATTAGCCACCTCCTCCCGGTAGGCCTTCTCATTATTATCGGAGATCAGACCCACCACCACAGTGTCATCACCAAACTTTATTATAGAGTTGGAGCTAACCTAGCCACACAGTCATGTGTGTACAGGGAGTGCAGTAGGGGGATGAGGACGCAACCCTGGGGGGATCCTGTGCTCAGGGTGAGGGACTTTGATGTATTACCTCCCATCTTGACTACTTGGGACCTGGCGGTGAGAAAGTCCAGGACTCAGGCACACGGGGGGTGTTGAGCCCCAATTCCAGCAGCTTGTTGGATGTTGCGAGGGAGGAAGGCGCAGATGTGTTTCAAAGGTACAGAGGTACAAAGGTATTTATTGGTCACGTACACCAATTGGTGTAGTGAAAATTTTCTTGCCAATGCAGCACATAAAAAAAGAATGCAGACAACAATAATAAAGAGATTTTAAACACAAAAAACTCCCCCCACAATGGTTCCCATTATGAGGGAAGGCACAAAGTCCAGTCCCCATCCCATGTCCTCCCATAGTCAGGCCCATTGAGGCCTCCGCAGTCGCCTTCACGGAGGCCCGATGTTCCAGGCCGTTCTTGCCAGTTGGTGATGCCCCGGCGCCGGGAGAATCCTCTCAGCAGCTTGGGACACCTGGAACGGCCGCTTCCTCCGCGGCTTCCGAAGCCAACAAGGCCGCGCTGAATGGAGCTCCCCCACTGGCTCCTGATGTTGAATTCAGCGCCGCCGCCCGCAGCTGGCCGCTCCACAGACCCGCGGCTCCGCCATGTTTTTTTGTCAGCGGTTTCAGCTCACCGGAGCTCCAACGCGGCGACCCAGGCAAGGCATCACCCGCTCCGCCCCGCGATGGCGCTCCAGCGCTGCGCCGCTGCCGAAGCCGAGGTTCTGGGCGGTCCCCTCAAGAAACGGTAGGCCGCGAGGACGGGTCGAAGTTGCAGCCCGGAGAAAAGCTGCCTCTCCGACCAGGTAGGGACCAGGAAAAGTAGTTTCCCCCTTCCCCCCCCCCCCCCCACATAAAAATGAATAGACTGCAAACAAAATACTTTAACTCACTAAAAATAAAAAAAAGAGTGAAACACAGACAGCTGCAGGCTGGGCAGCCATACCATACAGTTCTTGACCAGACTCTCATGACTACCGAGGTGAGGGCCACCGGACAGTAGTCATTCAGACAGGCTGGGGAGGCATTTTTTGGTACAGGTACAATGATGGATCTTTTGAAGCAGGCAGGGACCACGGACTTGGCCAGGGAGAGGTTGAATATTGTAGTGAGCACCGGAGCTAACTGCGTAGCACAAGACTTAAGCACTCGCCCCGAGATGCCGTCTGGGCCTACAGCTTCGATAGCCAGCATGCTGGCGTTGTTGTCGTTAGCCGGGGTGATGTTGCCCGACTCAACATGAGCGTAGAAGGAGTTCAGGTCATCAGCAAGGGAGGTGCCAGCACTTCCGGTTGAGGTGGGGTTGCTCCGCTAGTTGGTTACGGTCCGTAGCCCCTGCCACAGGCGTCTGGTGTCCTGCTGCTCCATCTGTGGCTCCATCTAAGGACCATGACTACGTGACAGTGACAGTGTGACACTTTTAGATCCTACTGTATGTTGTCATTAAACAGTTGGTTGTAAAATACATATTGGATTTATCGCGGAACGGGCGATGCCTTACCTGGATCGCCGTTTGAAGCTCTGGAGTGTTGGGCCTGCTGCTTCAACATCATGGAGCTGTGGTTTGAGGAGCTCCCAGCCTCGGGCCGCGCTGATTTCAATATCGCTGAGCCCTGGGATCCCTTTGTCGAGGGCCGCCAGCGTGAATCTCTGCCCAGCTCAGCCTGTGGACTTCGAGAGCCGCAATCTCCAGTAGGAAGTGGCCGATTCAGAAGTCCAAGCCGCTGAGAATGTTCTCCCATTCTGACGTCGGATGGTGACCCCCAATTTAATTGTACCAATAGCCATGAGGGGGGCCCAAGAGGAGGGGGTCAGTTGGAGATGGGAAAAGGCATCATCAATCGTGGCGAGGGCTCCTTTGCATGGAAGAATGGTGTGAGGCGGAGGCGACGGAAGAAGAGCAAATCGCGGCGGGTGCGGAACTCATTGAGGTGGGGACGGAGGGGGACAAAGGTGAGGTTTTTGCTGAGGACAGACCATTCGGTATCTGAGAGGGGGAGGTCAGGGGGGATGATGAACACACGGCAGGGATGGGGGTTGAGGCCGGAGGTAGGCAGGTGAGTGGACTGAGGCCGAGGCAATGTCTGGTGCGGGGGGTGGTTGGTGGTCAGGGGATGGGGGGGTATAAGGACTGTAGTCTGGGTGGGGAAGAGCTGGGGTCACATGGTTTGAGGGGAATGGGGAAGACCCAGTGGAACAGCCACTAAGGTTACCATGGTTAGGGTGACTAGCACTAGGACCCAGCGCAGTCAAACTCAGGGGAGTTGGAGTCTGCAGCGTGGAAACCTCAGGCCCGGTGCTGAGACCAGGCTGCAGGTAAGGTGACGGCTGCGGGCTGCTGGAGGGCGGTGGAGTGGCCAGGGTCAGCAGGCAAAGAGTAGGAGGTCCTCTCCACAACGAATATAAACCTCGCCTGCATTTTAATCCACACCAACCAAAGCCTCCGGAATCGCAAGCACAGCACCACTGATGGTAGGGTTTGTAACAACGCCACTATGTCAAGTGTTTTAGACACCTTGGTAGAGCAGGCCGAGGCCCCCCTACATCTCGAGGCTCTAAGCTTAAGCTTGTCTAGCTTATACGTAAATCCAGCCCTGCAACTACCTCCTCTGGCAGCTTGTCCCATTCACCCACCACTCTTTGTGTGAAAAAGTTACCCCTCAGATTCCTATTAAGTCTCTTCCCCTTCACCTTAAACCTATGTCCTCTGGGCCTCGATTCACCTACTCTGGGCAAGAGATTCTGTGCCTCTACCCGATCTATTCCTCTCATGATTTTATACACCTCTATAAGGTCATCCCCCATCCTCCTGCCCTCCAGAGAATAATGTTTCGGCCTACTCAACATCTCCCTATAGCTCAGACCCTCGAGTCCTGGCAAATCCTCGTAAATTTTCTCTGTACCCTTTCCAGCTTGACAACATATTTCCTATAACATGGTATCCAGAACTGAACATAATATTGAATATAATACTGAACATAATGCGGCCTCACCAACGTCTTATACAACTGCAACATGGCCTCCCAATTTCTATTAATTAAAGTTGGCAAACTGCACAAACATTAGTTTGCTTTATTAAAACCTACTAAAGCTTTGAGAAGATTACGTCATTGTTAAAACAATACACTATACTAGTTTATCTACCTCTGTAACCTCTGGGTTACATTTCTTCCATTCCTTCTTATTTTGCAGGATTGAGATTTCTAACTATGTGTGATTATGCCTAGGGTGGACTCAAATGTGTTATGTAATCGTCAAATATTTTGATGTTTCGTGCAGTCTGAGCAACAAGTTATTTCACCAACAAGCAATTTTAAAGACCGCAGCGACCAAAATATTACAGTTTTACATAACAGTGAGTGCACTGGATCTCCTGCAGCGCTTTACTGGTGCTAGCTGATTCTTTACAGTATTCCTGGGTGAGCCTCCATCCGCATACCATGGACGGTGCCCCAGGAGACCGTCCGAGCTCAAGACAGGAACTCAACTCTTTACAGTTCAATGGCGCAGCTGGTAGAGCCTTGCATTCCTTTTCCCTCCACCTCTCTCCACCTTTCCTCTACCCTTTCCACTGTTCGCATCCATATGTCCCTTTGTGATCACCTACCACAACAGCCAACAATTGACCATTGTGGGCTCCACCTTTCCTTGGTCATCGGTGCCAGCTCTGATTTGTTTTGAACGTTTTCATACCTCACATTTCCCTCTCCCCTGACTCTCAGTCTGAAGAAGGATCTTGACCTGAAACGTCAATTATTCCTTTACTCCAGAGATGCTGCCTGACCCGCTGAGTGACTCCAACATTTTGTGTCTATCTTCACTGACCAGTTCCAATAAACCAGGTCATATGGAATGCTAGATAGATCACATCTTTCTATAAAGGTTCACAATGGTGAAATGTTCACGACTCGTATCTCTCTAACCTCCATGCCGATCGTCGTGTCAGACTGTCTCCTATGTCACTATGCATTATTTAATTGAGGATGCAAACACAATCTTTCAAATTATCGTGCTCTGAAAATCAGTCCCAAGTTTGGCCAACCAGACTTGGGACTTTAAATAACGGCACCAAAAAAGGCGGCACCTGAGTGTGTACTATATGCAAAAGGAATTTCACTGTGCAGTTGCAATTTTGACCAATAAAACTCCAGGGAGAATTGAACCATCGTAATGCTGGGAGTTTAGTCTAGTTTAATTTAGAGATCAGCGTGGAAACTTCTGCTTTTAGTTGAGACTATGGGTGACGCTGCAGTAGAATTTCTGTCTTATAGCACTTACAGTATCACAGTCCCGGGTTCGATCCCGACTACAGGTGCTGTCTGTACAGAGTTTATACGTTCTTCCCATGACCGGGTCGGTTTTCTCCTAAATCTTCAGTTTCCTCCCACACTCCAAAGACGTACAGGTTTGTAGGTTGATCGACTTGGTATAAATGTAAATTGTCCGAAGTGCGTGCAGCATAGCGTTGATGTGCGGGGATTGCTGGTCGGTGCGGACACGGTGGGCTGAAAGGCCTGTTTCCGCGCTGTACCTCTAAATTTAACTAAACTAACCTTCCAGCAATACAATGGTTCAATCATCACAGGTGCCGTCTTTGTCACATAGGCAACTGCTATCTGAAGATGGCTCTTGACCCGAAACCTCACCCATTCCTTCTCTCCAGAGATGGTGCCTGTCCTGCTGAGTTACTCCAGCATTTTGTGTCTACCTTTTCCTATACTACGCAGGCGCCGTTTTTGAAAGTCCAAAGTCCAGACCGCCTGTGCTCGATGTAGTGGAGCAGTTCCATGGACCCTCCTCCAGTTCCAATCCCTCTCTTCTCCTGGCCCGGCCATCTTTGTGACATGGGGGCACCTCCTGCAGGTGAACTTGAATGCCTGGAGGCATTACCCTGGTTCACCCTCCTACCAGCCCACTCCCAGCAAACCACTCCTTCGTCCTCTCCAAAGCCTCCAAATCCTTCCTGCAAATGGTGCGCCCAGAACTGGACACAATACTCCAAATGTACTCTAATCAAAGGCTTAGAGTGTTGCATCGTGACTACCTGACTCTTATAATCAATGCCCCAACCAATGAAACCAAGCACAGAGTACACCTTCTTTACTTGTGCTGTGTCTATCTACTTGTGTTGTCACCAGCAGGGAGCTCAAGATCTCTCTGTACATTAATGCTATTAAATGTATACTATCCCCTTAGACTCACCCTCCCAAAGTGCAGTACCTCACACTTGCTCGCATTGAACTCCATCTGCCATCTCTCAGCCATTTTCTGTAGCTGATCTATATCTCACTGCAGACTTTGACAGCCTTCCTCACAATCTGAAACTTCACCAATCTTGGTGTCATCTGCAAACTTGCTAACCAACCCTGTCTACATTTGTGTTCAAATGTTGGGTTCTGAGATTGCCAAACCACCAATGCAGTCTTTGGAAACACAAGGAACTGCAGATTCTGGAATCCTGAGGAAACACGAAGTGCTGGAGTAACATAGAAACTTAGAAAATAGGTGCAGGAGTAGGCCATTCGGCCCTTCGAGCGCGCACCGCCATTCAATATGATCATGTCTTATCATCCAAAATCAGTACCCTGTTCCGGATTTTTCCCCATATCCCTTCAGTCCGTTAGTCCTAAGAGCTAAATCTAACTAATCCTTGAAAACATCCAGTGAATTGACCTCCTTTGCCTTGTGTGGCAGAGAATTCCGCAGATTCACAACTCTCTGGGTGAAAAAGTTTTCCTCATCTCAGTCCTAAATGACCTACCCCTTATTCTTAAACTGTGACCGCTGTTGTTAGACTCCCCCAACATAGGGAATATTTTTCCTGAATCTTGCCTGTCCAATCCTCTCAGAATTTTATATGTTTCTATAGGATACCCTCTCATCCTTCTAAATCCCAGCGAATACAAGACAAGAGTCAAGAGTGTTTTATTGTCATATGTTCCAGATAGAACAATGAAATCTTTACTTGCTGCAGAACAACAGAATATGTAAACATGGTACACTGTAAACAATATAATAAACGAGAGAGAAAACAAAAAGTCCAGTGTGTGTGTGTGTATATATATATATATATATATATATATATATATATATATACACGCATACACATACACACACTCAAAAACGAAACAATAATAATGTAATAATAATAATAGTCTATTGGAGTTCAGAGCTTATTTGAGGTTGTAGTGTTTAATAACCTGATGGCTGTCGGGAGAAGCTGCTCCTGAACCTGCACGTTACAGTTTTCAGGCATTCACCAATGGCAGAGGTGAAATGAGTGTGTGGTCAGGATGGTGTGGGCCTCTGATGATGCTGGCTACCTTTTTGAGGCAGTGACTCCAATAAATTCATTCGATGGTGGGGAGGTCAGAGCCGATGATGGACTGGACAGTGTTCACAACTTTTCGCAGTCTTTTCCGCTCCTGGGCGTTCAAGTTGCTGAACCAGGCCATGATGTTCTCCATTGTACACCTGTAGAAGTTCAAGAGAATCTTCTCTGACATACCGAATCTCCATTATCTTCTCAGGAAGTAGAGGCTTTGATGTACTTTATTTATAATTGCATCAGTGTGCTGGGTCCAGGAAAGATTATCGGAAATATGCACGCCCAGGAATTTAAACTTTTTTACCCTCTCCACCACTGTCCCATTGATATAAACAGGATTGTGGATCCTCATCCTTCCTCTTCCAAAGTCCACAATCAGTTCATTGGTTTTACTGATATTGAGAGCCAGGTTGTTGTGCTGGCACCATTTGGTCAATCTCACGTCTATACCATCTACTCATCACCATCTGTGATTCGTCCAATAACGATGGTGTCGTCGGCGAACTTGAAGATGGTGTTTGCACTCTGTCCGACTACACAGTCATGAGTATAGAGTGAGTCGAGCAGGGGGCTGCGCACACAGCCTTGAGGTGCCCCTGTACTGACTTTTAATGAGGAAGAAGTATTTCTGCCAATTCGACACTGTGGTCTGTGGATGAGGAAGTCAAGGATTCGATTGCAGAGGGATGCGCAGACCCAGTTCCGTGAGCTTGGTAACCAGCTATTTTTTTAATCAAAAAATGTATTCAATTATTAAAAATAATATTTACAATATAATAAAACAATACAGAACCCACCACCATAATACAAAACAAACAAATATACTAATTAAACGACTATACAACTATAATACAATCCTTGTCAAGGATGCATTTAATCCCCCGCGGTGCCCAGCGGTCCCGGAATTCCCCCTGGGCGCCCGTGAACTGCGTGTAGCCCCTCTCTAGTACCACCCGGGCACGGACATAACCCCGGAAAAGGGGCAGGCAGCTGACTCTGGCAGAGCCCTCTTCCGCCTGGCGCCGTGACTCGCGGATGGCCAACTTGGCCAGACCCAGGAGGAACCCAACCAGGACATCCTCAGCCCCACCCTCTTCTCAATGCACACGGTGTCCAAAGATGATGATGGTGGGTGAAAAATTGAGCCAGAAGGCTCTCCTTTATCCATTCTACTTGTTACATCCTCAAAAAATCCCAGAAGATTAGTCAAGCATGATTTCCCTTTCATAAATCCATGCTGACTTTGACTGATCCCATCACTGCTTTCCAAATGTGCTGCTATAACATCTTTAATAAACGATTTCAGCACCTTCCCCACTACCGATGTAAGGCTAACTGGTCTACAATTCCCCTTTTTCTCTCTCCCTCCCTTCTTAAAAAGTGGGGTTACATTGGCTACCCTCCAGTCCACAGGAACTGATCCAGAGTCAAGAGAACATTGGAAAAATTATAGGCCGCCTCCTTGTGTACTCTGGGATGCAGACCATCAGGCCCCCTGGGGATTTATCTGCCTTCAGTCCCAACAATTTACCTAACACCATTTTCTGACTAATGTTAGTGCAAGATAAAGTCCATAATAGTCCGATTAATGATAGTCCGAGGGTTTCCAATGAGGTAGATAATTGTTCAGGACTGTTCTCAGTTGCCTGATAACAGCTGGGAAGAAACTGTCCCTGAATCTGGAGCTGTACTTTTCACATTTCTATACCTGATGGGAGAGGGGAGAAGAGGGAGTGGCCAGGGTGAGAATTGTCCTTGATTATGGTGCAGGCCTTGCAGAGGCAGCATGAAATGTAAATGGAGTCAATGGAAAGGAGGTTGGTTTGTGTGATGGTCTGGGCTGCGTCCACAATTCTCTGCAATTTCTTGCCGTCTTGGACAGAGCTGTTCCCAAACCAAGCTGTGATGCACCCCGATAAAATGCTTTCTACGGCGCATCTGTAGAAATTGGTGAAGGCCGTTGGGGACATGCCGAACTTCAATGCAAGTGACATTTATATTGATTCAACTTGTTATTCTCTGTGTCAAGAACAACTAGAAGAAGGGTCCTGACCCAAAACATCACCCATCCTTTTTCCCAGAGATGCTGCCGCTGAGTTACTACAGCACTTTGTGACTGTCTTTATAAGATTTGGCTTTCTCAATCAAATGACAGTCCTTGTCTCCCTAATATGATTGTACTATGAATATCTGCAACTCTTCCCTAACCCTCACATTCATTCAATTCCTCTTTCTTCTCCATTCTCTATCTTCACCTTTGACTTAACAATTCGCATTGGAGTGGCGGCGCTGCCTTGGCAGCTGCGGCTCGCCTGCAGTCCGTCTGTTTTTTCTTTTTTTGTTGTTTTCTTGTCCTGTTTTAGCTTGTTAATTTGAGTTATTAGGTTGTGTATGTGTGTGGGAGGGCTGGGAGAAACGTGTTTTAGTCTCTTCCTTCGGGGGGATGCGTCTTTTCTTGTCGTATCCCCCGTCTCCGTCTCTGTCTGCGCTGAGGCCTAATGGCGGAGCTGGCGGCCTCCAACTGCGACCGACCTCGAGGCTCCAGAGGCAGAGCCAGCCAGGACTTACTGCGCGAGGCTGGCCGGCTTCGGGGCTGTGGCGGGTTCAGGCATTCCGGTGGCCCGACTCGGAGCTGTGGCGGTTTCTCAGTGGCGGCGGCAGCGACTTCGGAGGTTCGGCCACGAGCCCAGTGGACGACATCGCCGGGAGCTCGCAGGTCACAGGCTGGTGACCTGTCTCCCGCGGCAACAGCTTCGTCCGCTGAACTGGAGGGCGGCAGCTTCGACCGCCCCGGGCCGCGGAGTTGAACCGGCCCGTTCGCGGAGCTCGGATTCAGCCGCGGGACTGACTCGTTTACCATCACCCAGTGGGGTCACAACATCGGAGGCCTGGATCGCCTCAGCGCAGAGGAAGAACAAGAAGGGAAGAGACAAGGACTTAAGAATTTTGCCTTCCATCACAGTGAGGAGGTGTCTGATGAACTCACTGTGGTGGATGTTAAATTTGTGTTTATTGGGTGTTTTGTTATTTTATTATATGTATGACTGCAAGGCAACAAAATTTTGTTCAGACCGAAATAAAGTTTCCATGATCCATGATTCCATGATTCCACCTAAGCTGATTGTCTATCTTTATTTCCATATACCACATCTTTATATTTCCATACATAATGGAAGGATGCCATTCGGCCCATTGAGTGTGCTAGCACAGACCAAGTTCTGCCCCCCACTCATTTTTGAAGTTATCCAAGTGACCTGACTTCACAGCTATGGATGAGTCTGGTGTAAGCACTCTAAGCTGTTATAGTGCTGATACAAGTTGGTACTAAAGACCCTTCAACAAGATACCAACAATTCCTACAAAGTAAGAATGGAAAATGCTCGGATCAATCAGCAAGTCTGACAGCAGCTGGAGAAAAAGAGTTCACGTTTCAGGTTCACCAGTTCTGATCTCATTTTAAGAATTTACATTTTGGATTAATTTTCAATAATTCCAACACGTTTGCTGCCAGTTGCAACTATTCCCTCACTTTCACACATTCCTCCTGTCCCATTCTCTGTCGACATCTGTTCATAGTCTATCTACATTTCCACGTACCATCTTTCCATGCAACATAGAAGGATGCCATGCAGCCCATTGAGTCTATGCTGGAATAGACCAATCCTCTTCCCCCACTCATTTTCCCTGTGATGCATTCTCCCATGTTCCCATCCACTGCCCCACTCCCAGATTTAGTTTAGTTTAGCTCAGAGATACAGCACAGAAACAGGCCCTTCGGCCCACCGAGTCCGCACTGGCCAGTGATCCCCACACATTTAAGGGCATGTCCCACTTGGGCGTCATTTGCTCATCATTTACGCGACATCGTTTACGCGTCACGACGCACGACGTGGTGCGCATTACACGCACATGGTGCGTGGTGATGTAGGCAGTGACGCGCAGTCGCACGCGGCGCCCCAGGAATTTGGGATGTACAAAATCTTTGCACGCCATCTGCATGACGCGCAAATGACGCCCAAGTGGGACTGGCCCTTTACACTATCCTCCACACTCTGGGGACTCTCCAGGCCTTTCCCTATTCATTAAGTTTCAATGAGTTTCCCACACATTACTAATTCATTTACACAATAAAGGTCGGGGGGAGTTCCCCCCCGACACGGGTACCATGTAATCCTGTGCTACCTGCTCCATGGTCGGATAGTCGGCGACTAAACCATCTCCCCCACCTGGTGTGCCAGGTGAGGAGGGGGCTGTGGACCCCCAGCAGGACCAAAAACAAGACCTGTCAAAGGGCGGATGTGCTCCTGGTGAGCCAACGGCCATCTACACTTCAGTAGAAGTTGCGATCACTGTCGTATATAGCATTGTAAGGCACCGTGCCCGTCAACGATGATGATGATGATACACAAATAAGATTTATGCTTCAAAGGCCAACAAGGTTTATAATGCAGAGAAAGGGGTGGAAGAAAGGTAAGAGCAAAATGAAGGTCTGTAGCTGAGGGAGTGGATGTAACGGAGATGAACAACAAAGAGAATGGAATAATGTCCTATTAGGAAGAAGTGAGGAGATGTTTCCATGGGAGCCCTGAGGGTTGGAGAGCATATGGTGAATAGAGCAATACAGTGGTGTAACCAATGGAGCTGCTGCCTCATACCTCCAGTGACTATCATTGTATCCTGACCTCTGGTGCTGTCTTGGTGGAGTTTGCAAGTTCTCCTTGTTTCTCTGGACTTTCGGGTTTCCTCCCACATACCAAAGTTTGCAAGTAGTCACCAAATGCTGGAGTAACTCAGCGGGACAGGCAGCATCTCTGGAGAGAAGAAAGGGGTGACGTTTCAGGGTCGAGACTCTTCTTCATCGGACCCAAAACCTTCTCTCCAGAGATGCTGCCTGTCCCACTGAGTTACTCCAGCATTTTGTGTCTACCTGCGGGTTTGTAGGTTAACTGACTCGGGTAAAAAAATTGTAAATTGCCTCTAGTGTGTGTAGAATAGTGCTTTTGTATGGGGCGATCGATAGTTGGTGTGGACTCGGTGGGCCGAAGGGCCTGTTTCTGTGCTGTATCTCTAAAGTATAAAAGTCTAAAGGCTTTTATCTCTTCTACTAGGATAGAGTTTAAAGCAACAAAAAGACGAAAGGTCCACTATCATATTGCGTCATTTTAAATTGCTGTTAAATTTGCATTGGCAGGTAATGTCACATATTGGGAAAGAACATTGGAAATTTAGACGATATAAGCTCGTGCTGGTCTCTATGTAAATTCTCCATATCTTGTCCTGGCATGCTGATATTTCACCAGTTCCAATCAGGACTATGTTTCCGCTTAATGGGCGGCTCGGTGGCGTAGCAGTAGAGCTACTGCCTTACAGCGCCAGAGACCCTGGTTCGATCCTGACTATGGGTGCCGTCTGTACGCAATTTGTACGTTCTCCCCGTAACTTGCGTGGGTTTTCTCAAAGATCTTCGGTTTCCTTCCATACTTCCAGACGTACAGGTTTGTAAGTTAATTGGGTTGGTATAAATGTAAAAATGACCCTAGTGTGTGTGGGATAGTGTTAATGTGCTGGTTGGTACGGAATAGATGGGCCGAAGGGCCTGTTTCCGTGATGTTTCTTTAAACTAATCTTAACTAAACTAAATATGCCCTCTGGTGGAGTCCAAACTTGGATGCCTGGAAACCACGAGGCACAAGAATGCTCATATTCTGCTTGTGTAGCTAACAACACAATTATATGAACATTGAAGATAGACACAAAGTGCTGGAGTAATTCAGCGGGCAAGGCAGCATCTTTGGTGAACATGGATAGGTGACGTTGCAGGCCGGAACCTCTCTGCAGATGGATACGAACATATATCCATAAGAACATTGAATTCTAAAATTTTTGGTAACTACAAACCCGCCACCCCTTCTCATTCGCCCCCACCCCCGCCTGTCTTCCCCTCCCCTCTCCCCTGCACCCCACCTGGACTCACTCCTATTTCTCTCCCCCTCCTCCCACATTCCTTCCTCTAGCTTCACTATTTGCAACTCTTCAATCCTTTTGTCTCACACTTTTATCTTTTCATCTCTGGCCTTTGTCCAACCATATGCTGAAGACAGACACAAAGTGTTGGAATAACACAGCAGGTCGAGCGGCATCTCTGGACAAAAAGAATGGGTGACATTTCGGGTTGGATCCTTCCTCAGTTTGTCCAACCACCTGCTTACCAACCCCAGCCCTCACTGTATCCACCTAGTACCTGCCACACTCTTTCCTGCCCATCCTCTCATCCAACTTTCCCTCCCCCTTTCACAATCAGTCTGAAGAAGGGTCCCGACTCGGAACGTCACCTATCCATGTTCACCATGGATGCTGCCTGACCCGCTGAGTTACTCCAGCATTTTGTGTCTTTTTTTGTAAACTGGCATCTGCAGTTCCTTGTTCCTAGCTATGACGATGTTGTATTAATTTCTAGTTCAATGCAGTGATCCCAAACTGTAAAACTGCATCCCAAAACTCAGCACATATAACCACAAGATCAGGAAATTATACCTCATGGGTAGGATAGACTTGTCATAAGTTATAGGAGCAGAATTAGGCCATTTGGCCCATCAAGTTTACTCTGACATCCAACCATGACTGGTCTATCTTTCGCTCTCAACTATATTCTCCTGCCTTCTCCCCATAACCCCAGACTCCCTTACTAATCGAGAATCTATCAAACTCGAAATCTTGGAATTATTGACCCACAGGTGAGACTCTGTTCATTGAGTAGACACTCAAGTCTGAGTGGAAGAAAGAGACCCAAGGGGCTGCAGATGCTACCATCTTGAACAAGCCCCAAAGGGCTGGAGGAAGTCAGGCAGCATCAGTGGAGGGAAAATTCAGGACATTCCCATGTGCCTTCCCGCTGAGTTCCTGCAGCACTTTGTGTTTCTGTCAGACTGTGAGCCTAGTTCTCTTTCAAAGGAACGATAGTATTACAGAGCAGCCCTGCGTCTAAAACATATCCTTTCCTCAACGCTATTTCTTTCATAGTATTCATCTTTCTTTCTGTTTGCAAACAACATGAATTGTGAGCTTTTTTTTCACTTCTACCGCTGATCCCAAGGATCAAAGGAAACATCAAATGCATGCAACAAAAGAGCTGCAAATTCTCGGCAGTTCAGGCAGCAACTTTGGAGCGAAAGAAAAAAGCAGAATGACATTTTATGCCAATTTCCTTTCAGGAGAGCCAACATTTCATGTTCTCTGGCAGACTGTGCTGCCTGCCATCCCGGCGTGCACAGTATTTGATCAAACCGCAGTATTATCATCCATGAATGTTTGTTTTCCCTGTCGTGTAGTCTATGACACAGTGCCTACAAAAATATCCACTAAAGATAGACACAAATAGCTGGAGTAACTCGGCAGGTCAAGCAGCATCTCTGAAGAAAAGGAATGGGTGACGTTTTGGGTCGAGACCCTTCTTCAGAGTGTCAGGGGAAAGGGAAAGAAGAGATATAGACAGTGATGTAGAGAGATATAGAACAATTGAATGAAAGATATGCAAAAATGAAAAGGTAATAGGCCATTGCTAGCTGTGGGCTAGGTGAAAATTCACAATGAAACTCAGCAGGATGACATCAAATTCTACACACACACATTAAATCAGTTTAAACAAGACAACTGCTTATAAACTATCCAACATGAAAAGAAATGTATGAAGATTAACTTCTCCAACCGAGTATCCCTCTCTCTCTCTCTCTCTCCATCCCTCCCCCATCCGAGTTCTCTCAACAGTCTGACTGTCCCTGTGAAAGCATTGTATCCCGGTGGCTCATCACTTCAACTCCCCCTCCCATTCCGTATCCGACCTCTCGGTCCTGGGCCTCCCCCACGGCCAGAGTGAGCAACACCACAAGTTGGAGGAACAGCACCTCATATTCCGCTTGGGGAGTCTGCATCCTCTGGGCTCAAACATTGAATTTTCTCAATTCTGTTAACCCTTGCTGTCTCCCCCCCTTCCCACCTCTCCCTCAGCCCTCGGGCCCTGACATTCCCTCTCTCTCTATCTCTCCCCCAGCACTAGCTTCTCATTTTCACACCACAAACAGCTTACAATGGCCTGTTTCCTTTATCATCGTTACTTTTTTGCATATCTTTCATTCATTGTTCTTTATCTCTCCACATCACCGTCTATATCTCTCGTTTCCCCGATCCCTAACCAGTCTGAAGAAGGGTCTCGACCCGAAACATCGCCTATCTCCTTCGCTCCTTAGATGCTGCTGCACCCGCTGAGTTTCTCCAGCCTTTTGTGTACCCTTGTATCTCTGTCTGCATAGTTGTCACCTTCTCCAAGCTAACAATGGTCTTTTCTACCTTTCCCTTGATCTGCATCTCTTTTGATCTTTTGCACTCCCTTATCTCTGTAACATATAAGATTGTTAAGGGCTTGGACACGCTAGAGGCAGGAAACATGTTCCCGATGTTGGGGGAGTCCAGAACCAGGGGCCACAGTTTAAGAATAAGGAGTAAGCCATTTAGAACGGAGACGAGGAAACACTTTTTCTCACTGAGAGTGGTGAGTCTGTGGAATTCCCTGCCTCAGAGGGCGGTGGAGGCCGGTTCTCTGGATGCCTTCAAGAGAGAGCTAGATAGGGCTCTTAAAAATAGCGGAGTCAGGGGATATGGGGAGAAAGCAGGAACAGGGTACTGATTGGGGATGATTAGCCATGATCACATTGAATGGCGGTGCTGGCTCGAAGGGCTGAATGGCCTCCTCCTGCACCTATTGTGTATTGTCTATTGTAATGCGCTATCCCCTGATCCTCAGTCTGAAGAAGGGTCTCGACCCGAAACGTCACCCATTCCTTCTCTCCAGAGACGCTGCCTGTCCCACTGAGTTACTCCAGCATTTTTGTTTCTATCTTCGGTGTAAACCAGCATCTGCAGTTCCTTCCTAGGCATGTCCCCTGAGTTGGTCTGATGGTTAATAGATACATTTTTTTTTTCTTTATGGTTTCCACCAAACAAGAAGTACTCTGTGGGAGTGGTATGCAATATATTTTGTTTCCTTTGCCACTTGCTCAGCGCGGCGAAGGCATTGTGCGTAGTTACACCTTTACATACATTGTTAGACTTCAACCAGAGATTGCTATTTCACTATCACTAATAAGTACTAATGTGCAAAACATGTCTGGTGTGCACAGTATCGGTCTCTGAACTGGAAGAGAAGTCGAGCAGCCAGAAGTGTCTGCTCACGCGTCAAGCTGTGGCAGATGGCTCGGTATTTGTACAATGTGTTATGGTCTCCTATTTATTTGCTGGCTCAAGACTCAAAAGGCGAACTCACATTGCCAATCGAAGCAATGTTCACCTCCGCCTAGGTCTGTCTAGCCTTTAGCCCGACTGGCATCTCTGCTATGAATATTCACATCTTTTATAATTAAAAAAACATCCTTCCAAAACTCAGGCCAACAGGTTCAATTGTGGCAATTGCAATTGCAATTCACGATTCCAGCATCTGCAGTTCCTTGTATCTCAATTGTAAATTGCCTTTTAGCGGAGCGGTCTCGTATTAGATTTCCAAGGTTTCAAAATAAATGCATCTTGTTCTGTAAAAGTGCCCAATCTTACTACAGTGAGATGTATATATATACACATGTATTGAGCATATATATATATGACTATAGTGCGTGTGTGTGATCCTTATAACTATAAAACTCTGCTCTTGTATGTGGATGCATGTGTGTGTGTGCGTGTGTGTGTGTGCGTGTGCGTGTGCGTGTGTGTGTGTGTGTGTGCGTGTGCGTGTGTGTGTGTGTGTGTGTGTGTGTGTGTGTGTGTGTGTGTTGTCACATCTTCTCGAAAAAACGACGCGCTAACGGTAAAATTTTTACATATTCGGATAGAGATTTACCCTGGACTCCGAATCGCCTTATCTGAAAAATTCATGCTTTATTTCTCAAGTTATTTATGAAAATGTTCACAAATCTGATAAAACTTTGAAAATAAACGAGATGGTCTCGCTGATGACGTCACAATGGGTCTGCTGCGCGAGGCCTGCTCTATGTTCCACACGCTGCGAGTGACGTCACCCCCTGACTACACCCCCCATACTCGGGCACTGGAGCCTGCAGCCTGCAGCCTGGAGCCGCCAGCCGGGAGTGGGGGTGTATTGCATTCGGGAACCAGCCTTTCCCTGTGATGACCCCTCCACTCCGGACTCTGGATTGAAGCCACTGAACTCGAAGTTCTTTGGTTGACGCCCCTCCTCTCCCCCTCTTCCCCTCTCTTGCCTCCTCTCTCCCCCCTCTCTCCCGCTCTCTCCCCCTCCCCCCCCTCCCTCCCCCCTCTCTCTGTCTCTGCTGCTCTCTCTGTCTCTGCATCTCTCTCTCTCTGTCTCTGCCCCTCTTTCTCTGTCTCTGCCCGCTCTTTCCCTGCCCTCTCTCTCTACCCCCCTCTCTAGACACACCTGCGAGTTGGGGGCTATGCGCCAGTGGATAGGGCAGAGATGGGGTAAAAGGAGCCAATGAATAATATTGATATAATATCAAGGGGGGGTGGTTATTGTGTGTGTGTGTGTGAGGGGTGGTTACTGTGTGTGTGACTCCGCAAGTCGCCACCCCTCCCCCCCCCCCCCCCCCCCCCCGAGGGGATGGGACCCAACTTGGACTAGTACCTATATTACTAAAAGTCTGGTCTTGACTGCCTTTGGCTCGTTGTGCTGTGATTTCCGAGAGAACACCGCAACCTACGGACGTCATTTTTGGCCAGCTCGCACAGAGCCCCCCCTCCGCCTTCCTGGACCGGAGGATTTTTCCCATCGATGACAAATCAGAGTGATATTAATGTTTTTAACAAATTCCACATTCTCTCTGCTGCCCCTGCTGGAGGGAGGGGGAGGGACTATAAAACCAGGAAGTGGTGTGCCTCACTTAGTCTCTGCAAGATGGAGGAACCAGAGGGTCACGTCTCCCTGAGCTCTGAATAGCACTAAACACATGTCTACTCAACTGTGAGTGCCCTTAATGTGGTTTGAAAATGAAAATATGGTTGGTTTGAAGTAAAAAGGCATTGCCTGCAAATGTTTGTTTGGGGGGTTTGGGTTGAAGTTAAAAGGCACTACTGCAAATGATGGCTTGGGTGCTTTGGCTTGAATTTAAAAGGCACTACTACAAATGTTGGCTTAGGTGCTTTGACTAACTTCCTGTTTGCACTAAATATTGATTTTAGATAAAATGCTACCACTTACCGCTGTGATTTTTGGCCATCTTACTCAGTCCCCCTCCCCTCAGCAGGTGCTGAGGATTCTTCCCATCAATGAAACATAAAAGTGTTACTAGTGTTTAAAAATGTTGAGAATATCTCTCCTGTCATGAAGGCCACCCCTTTTCCGGTGGGATAGGGAGGGGTTATAAAACCCGGAAGTGTGGGTGTGGCTCTGTCTCTGCATGTTGGGGGAGGGAGAAGTCACGACTCTGTCTGAGCTGTGAATAAACTGAACACATTGAATGTCTACTGAACTGTGAGTTTGGTGTTTTGTGTGGTTTTATGGTGGTTTCACCCTGCTTGAAATGGTATGAAACTGCATTTGAATGTGGTGGCCTTGCACCCTGCATGAAATGGTATGAAGCTGCATTTGAATTTGTTGGCCTTGCACCCTGCTTGAAGTGGTATGAAACTGCACTTGAATTTGGTGGCCTTGAATCCAGCTTGAAGTGTTATGAAACTGCACTTGAATTTGGTGGCCTTGCACCCTGCTTGAAGTGGTATGAAACTGCACTTGAATCCTTTGGCCTTGCACCCTGCTTGAAATGGAATTTCAAGGAATAGCCATGAGTCAACTGCCAGCCCACCAGCTGTGAGTGAGCTGCCAGCACCTCAGGCTTGAGGGACTGAGCTGCCACCTCAAGAACCCATACCAGTGCTCCAGAAAGCCCCCCCACTGGCCACCAATATTGGAATTGGTGGAGAGGTGGAATATTGCGTCGGGGGACCAGCCCTCCCATGTGAACATGGGACCCAACGGGTGCCACTTTGTCTAGTATATATATATATATATAACTCTATACAGACATACAGACACATATATTATATATGAACTGTAAACTATATAAACTATATATATAAACTGTATACCACTGCACATTATGTACATGTATGTACGATATACATGTGTACAGTGATATATGTACACACACACATATATATATTTTATATAGATATATAATTTACAGTTGATATATATATATATATATATATATGCGTGTGTGTATAGTTTTATATATAACTTTGCACACAAATGCAACCATAATACAGTCAGAAACATCAGACTGGCATCGGCTTGGAAAAGGATTAATAACGGGATGCACCATTTTTGTTGTTCATTTTGAACTTGCCATGAACATGGTGGCCAAGTCAGCCAAGGTAGAATGCAGAGGGCCCCCTAACCAAGTCTGGTGTATGACAGCCCCCAATTAGAGCTTTTATGGACGAGCTTACCATCACCACAACTTCGGTCCCAGGAAGTAGGTGGATCCTACAAGGTCTTGAGAAACTTATCACCTGGGCAGGGATGAGTTTCAAGCCAACAAAGTCAAGGTCCATGGTGCTGAAGAAGGGGAAGGTGACTTCTTACTATCCGGAACTACCATTCCCTCCATCACTGAGCAACCTGTCAAGAGCTTGGGGAAGGTTTTTGACGCAACTCTGAAGGACTCTGCCGCCATTCAAAAGTCCATCAAAGACCTTGAAGCCTGGCTCACCAAAGCCGACAAGTCAGGTCTGCCTGGCAGATGCAAGGCCTGGATCTATTCACCCATTCCATCCTGCCCCGAATCCTGTGGCCTTTGCTGGTTTACGCTGTTCCATTGACCACAGTTGAGTCCCTCGAAAGGAAGATCAGTGGCTTACTCCGCAGATGGTTTGGCCTTCCCCGCAGCCTCAACAGTGCTGCACTGTATGGGACCAGTAACATCTTACAGCTCCCATTCAGTGGACTCACGGAAGAGTTTATGGTGGCGCGAACAAGGGAAGCTCTGCAGTACAGGGACTCCAGTGACCAGAAGGTGTCATCGGCTGGCATCGAGGTGAGAACTGGGAGGAAATGGAGAGTGGCGAAAGCAGTGGAGGTGGCAGAGTCACGCCTAAGGCAAAAGGCATTGGTGGGAGTCATGGTAACTGGCAGAGCGGGTTTAGGATACTTCCCTAAGACACCAGTTGGCAATGCCCAGGGCAAGGAGAGACACCATCTAATCCAGGAAGAGGTCCGAACTGGTGTGGAGGAAGAGCGTGTGAGCAGGACGGTGGGGCTCAGGCAGCATGGAGCGTGGACAAGGTGGGAGAGCATACCGCAGCGCAGTATTACCTGGTCAAACATCATGCAGGCAGACTTGCTACGTGTCCGGTTCCTTGTCCAAGCTGTCTACGATGCCCTACCAAGCCTAGCAAACCTCCACATCTGGGGCAAGAGCAATACACCTTCCTGCTCACTTTGCTCTGGAAGAGGATCATCTCCTCAGCAGCTGCCCAAAGTCCCTTGGGGAAGGTCGCTATCGGTGGCGCCATGACCAGGTGCTCAAGGTGGTTGCTGAGAGCATAGCCACTGCCATCAGTAACAGCAAACACCACCACGCCCCAATGAAATCAATCACTTTTGTCCAAGCTGGAGAGAAGCCCCGACCACAACCAAAAACAAGGACGGGCCTCCTCTACACAGCCACTGACTAGCAGCCGCACGTCAATCTGGGCAAACAGCTGAAATTTCCACAGCACATCACAGCAACATCACTCCGGCCAGACATGATCATCACCTCCGAAATGACAAAACAGCTGATCATTCTGGAGTTGACAGTGCCCTGGGAAGAGCGTATTGAAGAGGCTAATGAGAGGAAGTGCGCAAAGTACCAGGAACTGGTGGAGATGTGCCAGGACAGAGGCTGGAAGACATACAATGAGCCCATAGAGGTGGGCTGTAGAGGCTTTGCAGGGCGCTCACTCTGCAAAGTTCTCAACCAGTTGGGCATTACGGGGCTGGCAAAGAAGAGGGCCATTCAATCCGCAAGCGAAGCCGCTGAGAAAGCCACCACGTAGCTTTGGATTAAGATGGCTGATCCGCGGGCGGTTGCTGCTGGGACGCAAGTCGGGGCTTGATCAACCCCGGCTGGGTCGCCTGTTGTTGTGAGACCCGAAACACCCAATGACCCCAGGTCACATCACTGAGGATGTGTCCCAGCGCATCTAGAAGATGTATCTTTCACACTCCTCACACTATATATACAATATTTATATAAAACATACCTTCAGCGGCGCTGCAGTTCTGCCACTGGCCGTGTGCGCGACTTTGGCGCCTTTGAGAGGGGGGCGGGATTAAAATGCCGTTTTCTCCTGCCTGTCGGAGTCGATCTTTCTCAGCCTGTTCAGCTGCTGAAGAAAAATTGCTCTGAAGTTTTTTTAAAACATCGCTGGACAATTCAATCGCAGGAGTAAAATAAAAATCAACTCCGACAACGCCGACAACGGGACGGATCTCCCGTACGGCACAAAACAAAATTAGCTACAATTAGGTAACTAACTAATTATATGCTTTAATTTCAGGTCATCCAAGTAAGATGTTTTATATTTGTTTCAGAATGCTTCAATCTATAATAACTGAAAATTTCATTCAGTTCTCGTAATTTTTAAGAAAGTTGTGGGCTTTTGACTGTCCTCGATCACAGCTTTTGAGTTAAGTCAATGGAAAAGCAAGATGCTAATTTCAGAGTAAGAAAATTGCCATAACTTTTTTAACTTTAACTTTTTTTATATTGAAGATATGAAAGTGAATTAGGTATCAAATTAAATATGCTTCTTTTATGCTTTATCTGATGGGATAAATTGCAGACTTGATTTTTTTAAATCTCAAAAATGTGTAGCATTGGTAATATATAAGGCATACACTGTATTATATATATATATAGATAGGTATAGATTGCGTATAGATAGGTAGATATATCGGCATACAAACAACTCTATATTTCACGTAATAATTTTGCTCCTTATTGTATCCAAAAGTTGCTGCTATGGCAACAAGTTTTTTTGAGGAAGAAATTGTTTGCAACTTTCAACCTCCTCAAAAAGAGAAATTCCCGTCTGCACGGAAGCGCAAGCAAGCGGTGCAGGAGCGAGGGAGAGCAGCGCATGCGCGCCCACAGGGCGGGACGGGGCGGGGCCAGGGCTGGGCTGGGCGGGGCCAGGGCTGGGCGGGGCGCCGGCAGAGGGGGGCGGGGCGGGGCGCTGCGGTGGGGGGGCGGGGCGCCGGTGGCGAGGGGCGCGGCGCCGGCAGAGGGGGCGGGGCGGGCGCTGCGGTGGGGGGCGGGGCGGGGCGCTGCGGTGGGGGGGGGGGGGCGGGGCGGGGGCTGCGCTGGGGGGCGGGGCGCGGGGGGCGCCAGCAGAGAGGGGGCGGGGCCAGGGCGGGGCGCCGGCGGCGAGGGGGCGGGGGCTGCTGCGCTGGGAGGGGCGGGGCGGGGAGGGCGTCACGTGAGGCGCGGCACATGCCGCGCGCTGCCTGCCGCTGACAATCTGGGCTAGAATTCCAAGCGGGAGGCAGCGCGAGCACCGGGCAGTCGCGCAACTGTGTGCAGCCGCGGAGCACCGAGCTCCCCCCCTCACCTCAGCACATGAGAGCACCTTGCAAGCTGCAACCATGAGAGGTAAGTCGACGCTCGTGGAAAAGCGAGAATGCAATGTTTTGTTATTTTAAATTTCGTGCTTTGGCACCTGTTATTTCCTGCAGTTTATGCTCCCAAGTAAAGGGGCAGCGGTTCCAATGCAATGTCTGTGATATATATTTATTTTTTAATGAATGCAGACTCCCTAACTTTAGCTTAGCTTTGCACATGGGTCCGAAATTTGCAATGTTTTCTTCCTACTATTCCGGGCTCCGTGCAAATACGAACTCGTATTTTGCCACTTCCCCGACAGCCGCTGTGTGTGTTTAGTGTCCATGTTCATAATTCTCTGTTGCGCATTGCACTGGAAAGAGATCGGGGGGTTGCTGTCGTTGCTTGCATTTTGTTTGGGTTCCCTTGCATGCTGACGGATTGGGTCAACGCGGGGTTTCAGCTCTCAGCCCAGGCTTGGAGGAGGAATGGACCGTGCAAAGTTGGAGTTTAAAAATCTGCGCCCTGCAACTTTTTGTTTACAACATTTACACACTGCAGGAACTCTTATTTAAAGCGTTGATTGCGGCGGACTCGGCCGGCAGTGCCAGACTGTCGGAGCGTCCCAGTGACCTAGATCTGTCAGAAGGAATAAATCCGGAGGAGGAGATGCGGGGGCGGCGAGTGCTGTGCATCTCAGTCCATGTGTGCACTGAACAACATTGTAGCATCAGGACAAACGGGGGCAACATGCACTGTGCTCAATGCGCCCATCATATGGTGCACAATAAAGCGGGCTGCCCCTCTGTGCAAATGGGATCATAGTTCAAGGAGTTTGTACTCTCCAAATGTGCACAATTATTGATTATGAATTGCACTGAACATGTCGTTCTGCAAGGGGCATTGTCCTTGGCATTTTAATTATTATTTTTTTAAAGCCCAGCAAGAAAAGTCACCAAGTAAGGAATTATCCTGACAGTCCATCTTCTCGCCTTTGTCCACTTTCAGGGAAAGAAAGTATTCCACGATATATTTGAGTAACGTATACTGATTGGGCGTAAGATTAGCTCAGTTTTATTGCTGCAGCTGAATGTACCTGTTTCAATCAAAAACATTAAAACTGGATGTTTATTTAAAAATCAGCAAGTGTGACAGTAGCCTTGAAGCTGGAATTGTTAACTTGGTTGCCTTCACTAAGTGCTTTTATCAACATAATCTCGCATTAGTTACATTCAGTAGTAAATGTATGTGCATTTTAAAAATTACATTTGGGAACTGTCTAACTTGTACACAATTTAGGTTTCTGTATCAAATTGCACAATTTTAAGTTTAAAGAGCTTGGATGTAAAATGGAGTAAAATTGTGTCATATGGTGTGAAATGTTAAGCTTTTGAGTTTGGGTGTAAAATGGAGGAATAGACGATTGATAGAACAATATCATGTTGCTGGGAGCCCTCTGTTGTTATGAATGCCCATCGGTGTGATAATTCAGATTATTTTCCCATTACACCACAACATAGACAGAATACTGGATGGTAGCTGATTTTAGTGGAAAGATCCGTAGATCCTTTGAAGAGGAAGCGGATGAAGCCTTGTTGGCGTTGACGACTGTATCTGTTGTGCGATTGGCGTGAATAAAATCTAAATATTACAGAAGGTTTACTGTGACTGGAATTGTGGGATTACAGGCATTAAATTACCTTGAGATGATTTTGAAGTTTAAATGTTCCATTTTTATTCAGAACAATAAATAGATGAAGATGGTTTTTCTCTGAGGAAAATGCATGTCTAAAATATTTTCTATTTCATGGTGGTTACAAATATATAAAGAATGTGTAGGCATGTTTATGATTTTTAAAATTTAATGGCATCTAACTTAAAGAAAAAATTCTTAGTTTCCGTTAGACTATTATATCGCGTCCAGTTTTGTTCCTTGGTACGTTCAGTGAAAAGATGGGCCTATTAAATTTCTTTAACACGCTAAGACTTTCCACCTCTTCCTCCCCATGTGTAAGTCTTGCATCATTACGACCCTTCGCGTCACACCCTGCGAGACACCCGAGAGCAGAGCAACCAAAGTGCGTGCCAGTTTATTCCGATGTCAATGCTCTTACTGTCATTGACAATCATTTTCTGCTCCTTGTATTTGCACCTTCCACAAAAATTAACAATTTCTTTATCCCCAAGAATATCTTGAAACCCAAGACCCACATCCAATTTATACTCTCTGTTAATGGAGTCGTACAGCACGGAAACAAGCCCTTCGGCCCAACTTGTCCATGCTGACCTTCTGAGCTAGTCCCTCCTGCCTGCTTTGACCCTTATCCCTCAAAACCTTTCCCATCCATGTACCTGTACAAATGGTTTTTAAATGCTGTTATAGTACCTGCCTCAACTACCTCCTCGCGCGTTTCATTCCACATACCCACCACCCTTTGACTGACAAAGGTGCCCCCTGGGTTCTTTGGATTCAAAGCGCCGAAGAGCCTGTGTCCGTTCTGCATGTGTCTTTGACCCTAAAGGTCTAATCATACAGCATGGAAACGAGCCCTGCAGCTCAACTCGTCCGCACCAACCTAGATGTCTGCCTATTCTCTAAATCTTTCCTGTCCATGTACCTGTCCTAAGTGTCTTTTAAATGCTGTTATAGTTCCTGCCTCAACCACCTCCTCTGGCAGCTCGTTCCGTACGCCTACCACACTGAGTGAAAAAGATGTCCCTCGGGTTCCTATTAAATCTCACCCCCCCACCTTATCCTCTGGTTCTTGATTCCTGTACACTGGGTTAAATATTCTCTGCATTCACCCCATCTATGATTTGCTCTTCAGTTTTGCTCTATTGTCGAGTAGATGATGGATAGCTGATAAAACCAATGGATTTGAGGGGAAAAGAGTCAATGCCTTGCATTAGAGTTGGCAGGTGTTCTATGAAGGTGAAGTAATAGTAGGCTAAAAGGAAAATGGAGTGTTCCTTTCTGCTGTTATATAACTATACAGTTAGAGCCCCGCCAAGGTTAATGTATTACGCGTAAAATTAGTGCAGGGATATTTATCATTAGATAGATTCCATTGTGATGATGTGCTGCATATTTCCATTTTTAGCATTTTTGGTCTTTTAACAGGCTGAATAATTTCATTCAGTTTCTATCCTACAAAGGCTAATTTAGTTTTCGGATACTGAATCTGACAGCATTTGAATTTAAAAAATGTTCCCTTTCAAAATGCTGTAAGTATAGTGTGCTGGCATTCACACTCTGGGACTTTATTGTTCATTTATCTTCGATAATTTTTTTCTTAAGGAAATCCAACAAATTACGAATTAATGTAATTTCCCTGAACAATTTGAATGATTTAATTGATTGTTGACAATTGAGAAATCCGATGGTTTGACTTTTAACAGATACAGTAATTATTCAAGATCTCTCCTGGGGAGTTCTGTTCTCCCATTTGTTATTTCCGCTTTTTATATGTGACTTGGATAAGGAGTTGGCTTCTGTGGCATTCACTAACCGTTAAATAGAAGCTGGAGCTGTGAAAATGCAGCTTGTTGTAAAGATGCTAGTAAGAGCTATCTCAGTAGAAAAACTTAGTCTTGCGTAGTCTTGACAGTTTTCCCTTTCTACTGAATGAGGCTTGGCTTGGGGCTTTATCTGACCAGAACCAAGTATGTTTTGATCATTCTTTGAGCCATTGTGAAATAAACCCGAGGCTTTGATTCTGATTGTTATTTTTGCCTAATGCAATGAAAAGAATAAAAGAATGTTGTCATTCCTAATAGACATTTGCAAAAATATTATAATGGGCATGATGTTTGTTCCCATGTGAAGCTTGTTATAAAGTGAAATCCTGTCTTTTTTCCAAATGAGCTCACTTTTGGCCCAATTATGTATGCAAGGTGATTAAAGGTTTCAGACCCAAGGAAGTGCAGATACCAGGTTACATTTAAAATAAAAGGCACACAGTGCTGGAGTAACTCATCAGATCAGGCACTGTCCCTGGAGAACTTGGACAGGTGACATTTCCCATGAAGAAGGTTCTGAAGAAGGGTCCTGAACTGAAGCGTCACTTGTCCATGTTCTCCAGAGATTAAAGATTTCAAGTTGAATCTGAAATTTTGCAAGCTCCTTTTTCTTGGGAATTGCTATCCCCTTTCGATAAGCGTGGGGAACATCTCAGAATGATGCAGACCATATATTTGTAATGCCTGATGGGGAAGAGATTAATACAGTACCACCTGAAAGATATCTTTACAAATCTGCAGAGCAAAACAAGACGCCTCATGACACTTTAATCTGAATCCTTATATGCAGCCCCAATTTTTTAAAATATAAAACGAGTGTCATCTCTTTCAGCACAGAACCTTCTGTGGTCTGTTCTCCATCACCATTCAGGCAAACTAAAATATCAGTTATCAATTTCTACTAGAGTTTTATCAAAATATATATACTTTGACAAACTTACTTTATTGCAAAGGAATGGCTTTTTTTAAACGATACAACTTTCCAGAGGAATGAACTCAATAAAAGTGTTCTATTTCATTCAGCCCTTGAAAACTTTGCTCAATTTTTAATCAATGCTTAATTGGTGACCAAAGTGCAATTTGAACCAAGCTAAAACTGCATGCATCGTGCCAGTGAATGCATGTAATGTTTTATTTGGTTTTCCTCAATCGGATTACCAGCAATGCTTAGAGTTTTTAATGTGGTGATTTCTTATTCTGTTTTCAAGCTACATGTTTCAACATTAGACCACTATGTTTCTTTCGCCAATCCTAGAATTATTGTTTGAGTATTATATTAGTACACATCAACAATAACATATCCCCCATCCAAGTTGTTGTACTATCTTCAAAGTCGTCTGCAACTCGTTTTCACCTAGCCCACAGCTAACAATGGCCTGTTTCCTTTATCATCGTTACTTTTTTGCATATCTTTCGTTTGTTCTGTATCTCTCTATATCACTGTCTATCTCTCATTGTAATTTCCCTTTCCCCTGACTCGCAGTCTGAAGACGGGACTATCCTCCACTTGGTCCGTCTTAACCTACCTGATCTCCTGGTGGCTTCCCCTCCCATTCCCAATATGACCTTTCTGTCCTGAACCTCCTCCATTGTCAGCACCTCATATTTCACTTGGTGAGTTTACACCCCAGCGATATGAACATTGAGTGCTCTAACTTCAAAAAGCCCTTGCTTTCCCTCTCTCTCTATCCTATTCCCCTTCCTATTTCTTCCACTACTTACTGTCTCCAACTACATTCTATCTTTGTCCTGCCCTTTCCCCTGACATCAGTCTGAAGAAGGGTCTTGACTGAAACATCGCCCATTCCTTCTCTCCAGAGATGCTGCCTCACCCGCTGAGTTACTCCAACATTTTGTGTCTACCTTCGATTTAAACCAGCATGTGCAGTTCTATCTTATACGGTCAATCCAAAATGTCACCTATTCCCTTTCTCCAGAGATGTCTGACCTGCTGCGTTACTCCAGCTTTCTGTGTCTATCTTCGATTTTAAACCAACATTTGCAGTTCCTTCCTACACATTAGTGAGAAAATATTTGTTTTGAAAATTATCAGGGATTTTATCATCTTCATTTGTGTTACAAAGTTAAACTAATTTTAATTCCACATGTATTATCCTTTGAAGCCTATTAATCTGTCATATTAAAAAGATTAAGCAAAGGTTCTTTCAATTTATGAATCGATACAATGTATTTGTTCAATTGGCAATTTTTTTAATAGCTAACATAATGTAAAATTTTCCATAACAGGCAGGTAGAAGTATCTTTGGAATAGAAAAATGTAAATTCAGTGCCGTTCACACAGTTCATTATATCTTTACAGAATCTTACATCTGAAGATTTAAGTACACTTTAATAACTAACGAAACTCCTCTATTAAACCACATTTGTCAAAATATATCTTTGGATGAAACATCTTTAAAGATTGAAAAATGTATTTTACACTCCTTACAGGATGAAAACAGCCACCAAGTCCTTGCTGACCATCAATCACCTGCTCGCACTAGTTCCATGTTATTCCACTTTCTCATCCACTCCCTACACGCTCAGGGCAATAGACAGAGGCCAATTAACCTTTGGGATGCGGGAGGAAACCCACAGGGAGAACGTGCAAACTCCACACAGACAGGTTGGAGTAGAAGCCTGTTGTCTGGCTCTGAGGCACCAGGTCCACCAGCGGTGCCAATAAGTAGGAATCTTTCGCCCCAGAATTTCGCTACTTTAATTAGAACGCATACTAACTTTCCGAGAGCATAGCAGTCAGATTTACGATCATTAAAATCAGATTCTGCCTAAATAATTTTCCAAACTTTATTTATCCAAGTACTTCTTTAAAATCTCTCGTTTATTTGGTTTGTTTTGTGGGGCAAGAACTAACGTTGTATTCATAAACATATCCATTAAGGCTGTTTTACCAATAACTTAAGATAAACACAAAGCTGGAGTAACTCTTAACGGGTCAGTCAGCATCTCTGGAGAAAAGGGATAGGTGAAGTTTCGGGTTGAGATCCTACTTCATAACTTGTCAGCTGGCTGCTACACTGGATATTTCTGGTGTGTCAATTCACACTCTGAACTTTCTTCCCCTTTGCTCCACCTATTGTACTTGAGTTTGACCTGATTGTACCTTTTATAGTATTATATTGGATAGCATGCAGAACAAAGTTTTTCACTGTACCTCGGTACACATGATAATAATGAAGCTAAACCTTGGGCTGGTTGAACGTCTCTAGAAGAACATTGAATTCTCTAATTTTAGGTCATTCTATAAGCCTCTCGCTTCTACCCTGTATAAACCTCCCATGCCTTTCCCTTCTCCCCTGGGCCCCACCTAGGCTCACACCTATCTCTTCCCTTCCACCTACATCCTTTCCTCTAGCTTCACAGTTTGCAACTCTTCAATCCTTTTGTCTCACAGCTTCTATCTTTTCATTTCTGGTCTTTATCCAACTAGTTGCCTTTCAAATCACCCTCCTCGCCTGTGTTGGCCTATTACCTGCCATAGTTTGTCCTTTCCCTCCTCTCTTTCAGCTTTCTTCTCTCTGCCGTCGTCCTATGATCAGGCTGAAGGAGTGTATTGACCCGCAGTGTCGCCTATCCATGTTCTCCTGAGATGCTGCCTGACCCGCTGAGTTACTCCAGCACTTGGTGTATTTTTTTGTAAACCAGCACCTGCAGTTCCTTGTTTTCCCCATCTCTAGATGACCAGCAAACATTTTCCATTAAATCGGGCAAACCCACCAAAGCCAACTCTTGCCCCTAGTGAAAGTACGGCCAGTGTAAGGTCAGCTTGCCCAATCTGCCCCCTGCACCGACCGTATTATCTCAGTGACATCCCCACTGGTCACGAGGCACAAGTCTCCTGGGAGATGGTTAAACAATAAAAAATATTTGTGGAGTTTGCACGTTCTCCCTATGACTGTTGATTTCCTCCAGATCCTCTGGTTTCCTCCAACATCCCTAAGATGTGCAGGTTTATAGACTAATTGGCTTCTCTAAATTGCCCCTAGTGCATAGGAAGCGAAAGTGGACAACACGGAGCTAGTGTACCTGTAAGTCAATTGGCCTCTGTAAATTGTCCCTTATGTGTAAGGAGTGGATGAGAAAATGAGATAGCATCGAACTACTGTGAGTGATGGTCGTCGTGGGCCGAAGGGCCCGTTTCCATGTTGCATCCCCAAACGAAACCTGTCAAATGAAAAAGTTCATAATGTTGCTCGAATGCAAAAGGCCAATCTGTTATAATCTATGTTTAGAACTGGACATGAAAGTTAAGGCCCTCTGAACAATCCCAAAACCTTACAATCATTAACAGAGCCAGGATTTTGCCATAAATGCCATGTGCCTTTTCATGCCTTTTTTGTTCATTTCACCAGGTAATGACTTTTTCACAATCGAGTGCCTAAATCAGCTTTTTTTTGCCGTTTTGCTAAAAGATCTTGCTATTTTCTCTAGTTGTACCGTGATTACAATGACGTTTTCTATGTTAACATGTTAATATTAATGTTATTATTAACGTGGTAACATAGTATAACTTGCAAGAAAACATCCACCACCAGGGCGAAACCGGGAACGCCCTCCGTCGGTCATTCATTCGCTCGTGCCGCTGCCCGCTGGTTCAGTCTTCTCCAAGATCTATTTAAGAAAGAACCGCAGATTCTGGAAAAATCAAAGCTATCTAACCCTTCTTCAGACTGGGTGTGGGGGTGGGGAAGAAAAGAAGAGGTGGAGACAGGACTAGGAGGAGGTAGACAAAAATGCTAGAGAAACTCAGTGGGTGAGGGCAATGGAGCGAAGGAAATAGGCAATGTTTCGGGTTGAAACCCTTCTTCAGACTAGAAGGAGAACTGGGGAGGAGTGAGAAGACAAGGGCTATCTAAAATTAGAGAAGTCAATGTTGATACCGCTGGGACTACCCAAGTGAAATACCCAAGCTTGTCTCCTCTCAAGGAAAATGTGAGAGAGTGATTTTAGCTAACAAAGATCTTGAAGAAATAGAAAACAAAGCTAAAGTTCTCAAAGGTAGTTGTAATGCACAAGATATCGACATGAATCTAGAGTCTGTAGCTTGTTTCGGGCATGCACCAGTGACCTCAGCTGAGGTAGAAAGATGTTTTTCACAAGTGAAGCATTCTGCCTGACAGACGGCATAGTTTAACACCAGATAATTTGAAAAAGATGCTAGTAATTATGTGCAACCGGGCAACTTTGGTCATTTAATGTAGTATACCTTTATATCATTTTTAACCACATTTTGGTGATGGAAATAAATGCCTTTTTCGTGCCTTTTATAATTTTATTATGCCTTTTTGCCTTCCTATTTCAGAGTTTTTTAGTGCTTAAACATCCTGGCTCTAATCATTAACCATGTGCAGAGACCCAAAATATAGGCAGTGGATCAGTAAATACTGCGGGCAATGGTGCAAATGGGTATTATTGCTGAATTATTTAGAAGCAGTATGTATGCTGCTTAACTGTACAACAGATTGTATAATGCAGTGTCATCCTATTTTGCTCTACCTACCGGCCAAATTTCTATCTTGCTCTTTAAAAGGGTTTTTTTGTGTACAAGTACAGACCAAACTTTATTTTCTTTAGCTACTGCATAACAAGGCGTGACCCTCAGAGGTATGCATTATGACACAGAGACTTGTTTCCTTGAGTTTAGAGAGACAGCTCGCAAACACATCTTTCGGCCCACCGAGTCATCGCCAACCAGCGATCCCCGTACACTAACACTATCCTACACACTAGGGACAATTTCCAATCTTTACGGAAGCCAATTAGCCTACAAATCTGTATGAATGTGGGAGGAAACCCATGCAGTCGCAGTGAGACCATGCAAACTCTGTACAGACAGCACCCGTAGTCAGGATCGAACCCGGGTCTCTGGCGCTGTAAGGCAACAGCTCTACCACTGCCCCACTGTGCCTTTATTCATAATATTTCAGCCTATCCTCTGTAATTAGATGTAATGCTCATACCGCCCACAACACTACAACACTGCATTATCTAACTAAAATGTAATTTACCATTAATTGGCCCATTCAAACCGCACACCAAGATCTGTTCTGATAATACTCCATAATCTGTCGTAACTTTCAAATGCCACCAGTGGAAGATGTTGCAACAGGATACTGATTCACTTGCACCCAGTACAAGTGTTACAGAAATCTGTGAATCTTGTGGATTAGAGTACAGTGGAGTTTTCATCACACTGTCTGTTCATCTTTGATGAGCGCAAAGACCCCACCCCGAAACGTCGCCTATCCGTTTTCCTCCACTGATGATGCCTGACCTGCTGAGTTACTCCAGCATGAGTTATTCCAGCACTTTGTGTTTTGTTCAAGTATTTCAGTAAACTGTTTTCAGAATCTTTCTCTCCCCCCCAACCTATTTTAACCCGCCTTCCAAAAAATAATAAGAATGTGAGATGCAATTTTGAGGTGCATGTTCTTCTTTACTATAAATAACTTTAATTTACTGGAAAGCGCAAATAACTGTGAAAAATGGCAAGTAAACGATAACTGCAGCACAATGGTGCAGTTGATAGAACTGCTACCTCGTGCCGAAGACCCGGGTTCAATCCCGACCTTGAGTGCTGTTTATGTGGATTTGACACGTTCTCACTGACCGTGTGGGTTTCCTCTGGGTTCTCTGGTTTTCATCCCACATCCCAAAGATGTGCACGTTTATAGGTTAATTGACCTCTGTAAATTGCCTCTCGTTTGTAGGAGTGAGGTAACATTAGAACTGGTGTGAACCGGTGATCACTGGTTGGTGTGGGCCGAAGGCCGGTTTCCATGCTGTATCCCTAATTAAAAGTGTGATGCCTCAAGAAGAATCTCTCTCTAAAATAAATCACTCCACACAAACGCATCTACCTGAAGAATTTAGTGAATTTACTGTAGTGAAAAATGCTGGAGAAACTCAGCATTTGAGTGTGAGGCAGCATCTATGGAGCGAAGGAAATAGGCAAGGTTTTGGGTCGAAACCCTTCTTCAGACTATTTACTGAATTTACTATTGTCGAGAGGAAGTCTCTTCCAATGGTATCTACTTCACTCACCTTGGGTTACGGAACAAAAACGTGGCCATTCACTTAAATTGCACTGATTGGCAGCAGAGTTAACAGTTTGGTAAACCAGGTGGGATTAATGTAGATGAGGAATCTTGGTCAGGTTGGGCCAAAAGGCCTGTTTCTGTGCTGTGTGACTCGATGACTATAAAATTCAGCTAGCAGAATTCCATTATTGTTTAGTTTAGAGATGTAGCAGTGAAACAGGCCCTTTGGCCCACCGAGTCCACAACGATAATCGATCACCCGTATACTAGCTCTATCCTGCACGCAAGGGACAATTTACAGAGGCCAACTCACAAACCTGCACGTATTTGGAATGTGGGAGGAAACTGGAGCACGCGAAGAAAATCCACATGGTCACAAGGAGAACATATAAACTCTGTGCAGACGGCACCCGAGGCCAGGACCAAACCGGGGTATCTGGTGCTGTAAAGGGGCGGTCCCATTGCAGCGACCTAATCCGAGAGGGCACTCGCCTGGAAAACCTCGAGCTGGATCGACCACACACGAGCATGAAGGAGAGTTCCAGCGAACCTCATAGGACCACGTGTCGACCATGCTGTGAGTTTGAGTCGAGGGGAAACTCTTCTAAACTCGCAGATTAGGTCGCCGCAGTGGGACAGCCCCTTAATGCAGCAACTCTAAAGCTGTGCCACTATGAGAAGTTAGAATTAAATAATAGCAAGTTTGTTTTACGTTGCAGAGAATATGTCCACAACACGTGCGCAAGTGTGAAATTTTTAAACTGCAGGAACTTGATGACAAACCACCTTACCGTGCGTATCTTGGCCCAATATAACCACCGTTTAAAGATGGATGGCACAGAAAGCCCAGTTTTTTGACTACTGAACATTTTGTTCTTTTCGGTTTTGCTTACGGTTATGTAATGCAATAGGACAGGTTTTACTTAACCGTTGAAAGGCCAAAGCGTTCTAGACATATTTGACTATTTCCCCTGATATTCTGTTATAATGGAGTTATTGTTATTGTCCTTGCATTCTACTTCATTGGAACATTGGGTGGTGTGATTTGGGAGCTGCAGGTGTTTTAACTGGTATATTAGAGGCCCAGTTTAAACATTTCCCTTGCTGCTTTCCATGGATGTGTGATTAATGGTATATTTACCGTTGCTGGTCCTGATAAACTGTTGCTTCACAATGGGCCCTTTGCCTCTCCACCCTTCCCCCTCAGAGCTGCCTTGAGTTTTCATTTGTTGAAAGAAAAAGTAACCTTGTGTAATGTTGTTCTAAGTGTGGAGGCTGAGGCGAAGTGAGAGCAGACACAAAGCACTGGAGTAACTCAGCGCAGTCAGACAGCACCTCTGGAGGACATGGACAGGTGACGTTTTGGGTTGAGACCCTTCTTCACATTTTGCTGCTCTTGCATCTTCTATCATTGCGGTCGTTTCCCACATATGGAGAATTGGTATTTACCGCCACCTAGTGTGCACAACGCAAACTGCGCAGCTCATCAATAATGGCCAACATTAATCCTTCTGCTAAAGTTTTTTTCAATGGACTGCAGGATAAAAGCGTGCTTCCACATTGTCATATCTGTTCAAGATTAGCATCTCCCTGATTTGTCACACCCTGACATCCATCCTCTTCATCCAAACAAATATTGAGTGACGTCTTAAGACTGAAGACGTTACACTGTAAATGGATCGAGAGAGTTGTGAATCTGTAGAATTCTCTGCCTCCGAAGGTAGTGGAGGCCAATTCTCTGGATGCTTTCAAGAGAGAGTTATGGGGCTGTCCCACTGTACTCGGGGGGGGGGGGGGGGGGGGGGGGGGGGGGGGGGGGGGGGGGGGGGGGGGGGGGGGGGGGGGGGGGGTGGGGGGGGGGGTAAGCTCGGGAATACTCGTGAAGATTTTGCAACATGTTGAAAAATGTTCACGAGAGCCCAGAGTACCGCGAGTGGCCATTACCGTAAATCTCCGAGTTCAAATCAAGGCAAACTCGGGAGAACTCTTGAATGAACTCGTACAGTGGGACAGGCCCATTAGAGAGAGCTCTGAAAGATAGCGGAGTCAAGGGATATGGGGAGAAGGCAGGAATGGGGTAATGATTGTGGATGATCAGCCATGATCACTGAATGGCGGTGCTGGATCGAAGGGCCGAATGGCCTACTCCTGCACCTATTGTCTAATGATTGTCTGGATCGAAGGGCCGAATGGCCTACTCCTGCACCTATTGTCTAATGATTGTAACCATGTATTGTCTTTCTGCTGACTGGTTAGCACGCAACAAAAGCTTTTCACTGTACATCGGTGCACGTGACAATAAATTAAACTGAAACTGAAGAAGGGTCTCGACCCGAAATGTCACCTATTCATTTTCTCCAGAGATGTTGTCTGACCCACTGAGTTGCTCCAGCCTTTTTGTGTCTATCTTGACTTGACATTTGCCTAGTTGATGATTTTCGCCGTCAGCACGACCGGGCTGGTTTTTTTGTCATTGAGCCTTTTCATTTTTGTTCGGAGTAACTCAGCAGGTCAGGCCTCAACTCTGGAGAAAAAAGGATAGGAGACGTCGACAGAACCCTCCTTATGACCTTCTGAAGAGTGAACTGCAGATGCTGGTTGACAAGAAAAGATGCGCAATACTGGGGTTAACTCAGTGGGTCAGGCAGCATCTCTGAAGAAGGGTCCTGACCCAAAACATCTCCTGTCCACATCCTCCAGAGATGCTGCCTGACCTACGTTACTCCAGACATTTAGTGTAATTTTGTTTTAAACTGAGCTGTATCGTCACTACTGTCCCTTGTTACAACTTCAACAGCTTTCAGAAAAAGTACAAAGAAATAGAAGTCATTGTGTGCTTGCAACGAGTGAGGTGCCGTAGAAGTGTGTGGCTGCAGGAACTGTTTCTTCTTGTGGCCATAACTTAAGAAGCAAAACAGACGGCTTGACATTTTTAAGAGCTATTTACTTCCTTTGCCACTCAACCTTGAAAAGGCTGTGTGCGGTTTCTGTGCACGCCAAGTAATTCTCATCTCTCTCCATGCCAGTCAGCTACTTATCTCTTTGGTTTGTGGGTGCTGTCTGCGACGGTTTCTGATTGCTGTTCTCAGCACTGGCATGGAAAATTGTTCAACCCAAGGGTTGATAATTAAAATAGAACAAAGGTCTTGATGTACTTGATTCTCTGGGGGCGGTACACTTAAACCTCAACACCAAGCCAAAAATGAAACGGCACAACCAATAAGCATGCTCCTAGTTTATCCTTTTACAAACTGCTGTCTGATATAGAGGGCAGATGATACAAAATAGAGTGGCTTTGCAGATAGTGAAGATGGCTGTCAAAAATTGCAGCCGGATCTTGATCGGTAGGAATGGCTGATGGAATTTAATATAGAGAAATGTGAGGTGTTGCATTTTGGAAAGTCTAACATGGGCAGGACCTACACAGTGAATGGTTGGGCTCTGGGGAGTGTTGTAGAGCAGAGAGATCTAGGAGTGCAGGTGCATGGTTCCTTGAAGATGGTGTCACAGATAGATAAGGTTGGCACATTGGCCTTCATCAGTCACAGTATTGAGTATAGAAGTTGGGAGGTCATGTTGCAGTTATATAATATGTTGGTGAGGTCATATTTAGAGTATTGTGTTCAGTTCTGGGCACCATGTTATAGGAAAGATGTTGTTAAGTAGGAAAGGGTGCAGAGTTATGAGGATGTTACCAGGACTCGAGGGTCTGAACTACTGGGAGAGGTTGAGAAGACTGGGACTCTATTCCTTGGAGGGCAGGAGAATGACTGGTGATGTTGTAGATGTGTATAAAATCATGAGAGGAATATATCAGGTAGACGCACAGAGTCTCTTACCCAGAGGTGGGGATTTGAGAACCAGACGACATGGCTTTAAAGTGAAGGAGCAAAGATTTTAATTTGATTTTGAGGGGTAACTTTTTCATGCAAAAGGTGGTGGGCGTTTGGAACGAGCTGCCAGAGGAGGTAGTTGAGGCAGGGTTTATTGCAACGTTTAAGAAACAGTTAGACGGATACATGAATAGGATAGGTATAGAAGGAGAGGGGGCAAACATAGGCAGGTGGGACTAGTGTAGTAGATAGGACATGTTCTGAGTGGGTAAGTTGGGCCGAAGGGCCTGTTTCCATGCTGTATGATTCTATAACATAGAATATTGACCACTTTCCGCTCATTGCTTCAGATGGGCCTGTTGTCAGTTTAGATACAGCATTATTTATTTTGCACGTCAAGACAAAAGTTAATGTTTCAAGGGGTGCTTTATTGTCACGTATGACTGCACAGTGAAATTCGTTTTGCACAGCTCACACGTGCACGAGCAGCCATACTTTGACGCCATTTGCAAAGTGTCCGGTCCACCTGCTCGATGTGCGTTAGCGGCTCCCGATCCAGGAAAGCCCCAGGCTGGTGCAGGGCCTCCTTCATCGCCCTTGGCCCACAAACCAACGTCCCTCTCCTGCCGTCAAAACTTCCTTTCTTTGACTTCCACACTGACTTCCAATCTTCTACCTGCCTCGTTACTGCATTGGACACCAGTTAACAGCATTAGTGGTGTAGCTGGTTGACCTGCCAGCTCACAAATCCAGTGATCCAGTTCAATCCTGACCTCCAGTGCTGCCTGTTATGTTCTCCATGTGACTGCATGGATTTCCCAAGAAAGCTCCATTTTCCTCCCACGTCCGAGAAATAGAAGGGTCTCGACCCGAAACGTCACCCATTCCATCTACCCAAAGATGCTGCCTGTCCCGCTGAGTTACTCCAGCATTTTGTGTGTATAATAGTTGGGTCTGTTGGTCGGTTGGGCTCTGTAAACTGCCCCTGTTGTAGAAAGTATTGTGCGGAGAATAAAGGCTTTGCAACTTGAAGACAAAATAACTTGCATGATGCAACATAGATCTGGACACCCAGGGCAATGGCAACATTGCTGATATAATAACCGGACTCTAATGCTTGTGACATAACACAAACACTTAAAAGTTGCCTCCCTGCACAAAGGAATGTTTCAATAAACCAGGCAGAAGAAGGGTCTCGACCCAAAATGTCACCCATTCCTTCTCTCCAGAGAGGCTGCCTGTCCCGCTGAGTAACTCCAGCAATTTGTGTCTGCCTTCAATAAATGTACATTCAATGCATGTACAACAACAATATTTTGGTCGCTCAATTTTTTTTTGACTCTTGATGTAAGTTGTTTTGACTTGAGTAGCTCAATTGGATAGACGGTCTCTCTGTCTATCTGTTACAAAATTCATTGACACGATGCATCAGTGTTGTAGGTAGTGTTCAGTTCAAACCTTGCAATTTAGCTTCCTTCATTAAGGTGCTGGGGTACGACAGAGGCTGTAGAGGCAGAACGTCTGAGGCAAGCTTTGTCTTCAATTAAAAGGCTACAAATAATATGTGGACATTCTCGGGGAAATGTATTTCCAATGGAGCCATTATGTTGTATTGTTGAAGGCCATTGTTAGCACGGAATAATGCAGGTCAATGAAAAGCATCATTATTTGTTTTCGACATTTGAAGTTCTGGCCTTTAGATGGCTTGTGTAGATATATATCGGGAAGATGACATGCCAGTGCCTCTACTTTCTTCAAAATTTGTTTGTCACTGAATGCTGTAACAAAGGTAATTTTTAGAGATAGACAGAAAATGGGGGTCAGGCAGCATCTCTGGAGAAAAGGAATAGGTGATACCCTTCTTCAGACTGAGTCAGGGGAAAGGGAAACTGAAGGTAGTAAAAGGTTTGGAATAAATCAAAGCAGGCACCAATGACCACGGAAAGGTGGAGCCCACAATGGTCTATTGTTGGCTATGGAAGAGGTTATAATGATGGAATGTATGAATGCGAACAGTGGAACTGGCAGGAGGGATGGAGAGGGAGGGAATGCGAGGGTTAGTTGAAATTAGAGAAATCAATATTCATACCACTGGGTTGTAAGCTGCCAAAATGGAATATGAGGTGCTATAAATGATCAGCTGGTCAAGTATAAGCCCACTGACGTGGGAATGTGGGCCTCACACAGGGTCAAGCCTGACACCAGTAGACACGCCGGATATCAACATGTAGAGGAAATGTCCCAAGAAATCTAGGTAAATAACTTTACTGGAACAATTAATCATCCATTCTGTTTTCAGAAAGAGTTCTAGGAACCATGTCACTGCGATAAGAATATATTTGGTTTCATTCCCTTGGGGATTGAAAACCTGTTTAGAATGATGTTATGATTACATAAGGAGGCTTTTACATAACATAAAAGTGGGGCAGCGTAGTGACGCAACTGGTAGAGTTGCTGCCTTGCAGTGCCAGGGACCTGGGTTCCAACCTGCTGACTGTACAGAGTTTGCACGTTCTCCCTGTGACCATATGTGTTTTCTCCTGATGCTCCTGTTTCTTCCCTCGTTCCAAAGATGTGCGGGTTTGTAGGTTAATTGGCGTATGTAAATTGTCTTTGTGTGTGTAGGGGAGAACCAGTGTTTATGGGTAGTCGCTGGTCGGCGTGGACCTAGTGGCTGAAAGGCCTGTTTTCGCGCTGTATCTCAAACCTAAAAACTATCAGGTTCCTGAACCAACCTGCGCATCCCTAATCCTACTGGGCAAAGGAACCTTGACTAGTGTTTAATTGTCATATGTACCAAAAACAGAACAATTAAATTATTTCTTGTGCCAGCATGATTGGCTTCTGTAAATTGTCCCTAGTGTGTTGGGATGGAACTAGTGTGTATGGGGTGATTGTTGGTCAGCCTGGACTCGGTGGGCAGAAGGGCCTGTTTTTGCCTGTATCTCAAAACTAAATTATAAACACTTTATTCCGAAACATTTCACAGGTGAAATAAGTGACATATGGGTCCTGAACTGGAGTAGGAACCGTTTTAAACAAAAGGTTTAAATATAGACACTAAGTAAAGCTGTACTACAAATACTGAATGGAAAGCAGAGCACTGGGCTGGAATTGTGGGTTTGAGCTAGATGGAACAACTAAAGGATTTCGCTTCCCTCCTCGCTATTAAATAAACCTTAAGATTGGTGGTTGGACCTAATCCTCTCCCTGATGAGAAGACAAAGTAATAATATAGAAAATCACGAGCTGCTCAACAGGTGCAAGTTAAGGCAGAAACGTTCCCACATAACCGATGGAATAACTGATCCACTAAAATATACTGCAATTGATATCTGGGAATGACGGCAAGGGTGCAGATCACAGGAAGGTACAGCACAAGAACAGGCCCTTTGGCCCACAATGTCCGTGATATACAGGACCTCCTCTGCCTGCACCTTATCTATATTCCTCCATTCCCTGCATATTCATGTGCCTATATAAAGGTTCTAAAGCCCACTTTGGTATCTGCTTCTACCACCCTGGCAGTGCATTTCAGCCACTAAACGCCCATCTTGCTCTGCATGTGTCCTTGTAAGCTTTACCCCGTTCATCTTATAGCTATGCCTTCCAATATTTGACATTTCCACCTTGCATAAAAGGTTCTGACTGTTCATAAGTTATAGGAGCAGACCGTGGCCATTCGGCCCATCAAGTCTACTCTACCATTCAACCATCTTTCCTTCTCAACTCCATTCTCTTCCCTTATCCCCCAAACCCCTAACACCCATACTAATCAAGAATCTAGCCTACTCTTGCCCCTCATAATGTGATGTACTTCGATCAAGTCTCCCCTGGACTTCAGCATGACATTCCACAGGGAGAACAGGGAGGGGGAGGGGATGGAGAGAGAGGGAAAGCAAGGGCTGTCTAGGTCACCTGAAAGGTCACCGACCTCGGGTGTTACCTCAACTTTTCTAACCACAGTTGCCTGACCTGGTGGAGTGGTTCCAGAGCTACCCGTTTCCGTTTTAAAACAAAATAATAAAAAAAAGGTATTTTCCTGTTCCTGAAAGTTTCCGGCCCATTGAACATCATTGATTCTCTGAGGGTGTGGCACACATATAAACACTCACACTGTTTTAGAAGTCTATCGATGAATACTTGAATCATCACACCATAGAAGGCTGCAGACTAAGGCATGGTAAATGGGATTAACATAGGTATGGTGGCGCAGTGGTGGAGTTGCTGCCTTACTGCGCCAGAGACCCGGGTTAGATCCTCACTATGGGTGCATGCTGTACGGAGTTTGTACGTTCTCCCTGTAACGATGTGGGCTTTCTCTGGGTGCTCCTGTTTCCCTCCACATGCCAAAGACGTAGAGGTTTGTAAGTTAATTGGCTTTGGTAAAGATTGTAAATAATCCCTCACATGTAGGATGTCACTAGTGTCTGGGTGATCATTGGTTGGTGTGGACTCAGTGGGCCGAAGGGCCTGTTTCCATGCTCTATCTCTAAAGTCTGAAAGATACGTGATGGCTAGTATGGACGTGGTGGGCCGAGAGGTCTGTGGCCATGCTTTGTAACTCTAAAAGGGGAGGAAATGATGAAGTGAAGATTTTAGAGCCATGTTGTGATTTGTGACCAATATCTAATTAAAGACTTCCTTTAATCAGCTCCCCTCCGATGTTGTGGGTTCAAGGCACGCTCCATAATTGTCATTCAGAACTGAAGGATTAACCCATTTGTTATGTTGTGAACATTATGGCCAGTTGAATATGGGAGTAGTAAGAGTGAGAGCTGGGAAGCGGGAGGGATAGAGAGAGAGAGAGAGAGGAAAAGCAAGGGTTACTTGAAGTTAGAGAAGTCAATGTTCATACTGCTGGGGTTTAAGCTGCCCGATCAAAATACGAGGTGTTGTTCCTCCAATTTGTGCTGGCCCGCACTCTGACAATGGAGGAGGCCCAGATCAGAAAGGTCAGTGTGGGAATGGGAGAGGAGTTAAAGCGTTTAGTAACCGGCAGATCAGGTAGGTTTAGGCGGACTGAGCGGAGGTATTCAGCGAAACGATCGCCGAGCCTGTGCTTAATGTCGCCGATATATGGGAGCCCACACCTGGAACCCTTTCGACTTTTCATTGTTTTACAATTGCCATTTGTCCTTCACACTCTGACCATGTGACTGCCCCTGACTGGATGGCCCTCTAATCCCTTGATTGAGTTTTAGGAATCGGATTGATACTGGTACCAAATGATCAATACTCGCGTGCTCACTAGTTCAAGGTTGAAGCTTTCCTTCGGGCCAATTTCTCAAAATAAATGTTACAACCAATGGAGAACAAATGATTACCATCTCCTCACTCAAGTTGTTGCAAAGCCAAAGTGTGAGTCCATTACCAACCCTGGTCCGTGGCATCATAACTTGTGGCCAGGTAGTTTCAGATGGTTGAGTAAGAGACACAGCGCACCGCATAACTGTGGTTCATCCATCTGGTCTGTAAATAAATGTTTTTATACTTATTGGTAAGTGAAAGGAAGTGCTTGTCACTCTATGCTTTTTTGTATTTGCACTGTGGTTCGACACATCAAGGGAGGTGATAAAATTAAATGCATTAGAAGCACTTTGTATCATTGTCATTGCCCTTATACAAGTTTACCGACCTTTAACAAATTAATTTGCTTAGCCCAATTTTGTTTCCTTATTAATATTTGTTTAAATGTGCCTTTAAAGCATTGAAAATAGTTCAAACCACGAGCAGCAGCAGCTGGATCTGGAGATCTAAAAGAGCCATAAAACTGGAAATTTTTGTATAATCCAATCTTAAACCATAATGTGATACCTTAATCTCATAAATTTTTAGTCTAGAGATACAGCGCGGAAACAGGCCCTTCAGCCCATCGGGTCTGCGCCGACCAGCGATCCCCACACATTAACATTGTCCTATGCACACTAGGGACAATTTTAACAATTTTACCAAGCCAATTAACCTACAAACCTGTACGTCTTTGGAATGTGGGAGGAAACCAGAGCTCCCAGGAAAAGCCCACACAGCTCACAGTGAGAAGGTACAAACTCCGTACAAACACCACCGGTAGTGTGGATCGACCCTGGGTGTCTGGCGCTGTAAGGCGGCAGCTCCACCGCTGCGCCACTGTGCCGCCCTGTTTAACGATAGACAACGTGAATGATGAGATCAAATGGGCATTCTTGCCTCCGTTTAACAGTCTGATTGTTCGACAAGGCCAGAGGCAATTCACAATTTAAAAGTGAAAATGTTCAAAGTTGTCGGGTTTCTAAATATTGGTGTCTTTGGGTCCATTACTCGAGAAGCTGAAAGCACTGCTTGTGGTTTGTTCATTTCGCAGCCAGCGTGGATTCTGTTCATGCTCAATGCAGCCAAAGTCTTTGCAATTAATGTTCATTAGTCCAGTGTTTCTCAGCCGATTTATTCTTCATCAGTTAATTCCTTTACTCTTTTACTGAAATCACAAAATGTAATATTGTTGAATAAAGTTTAAAAAAGCTGTCAAGGGGAGGTGTGAAGAAGTTGTTAGTATATTGAATAATGCAAGTTATTTAAGCTCGTACCAGTGTGAAAGAACTTGCGATAACCACAATTCTTGCATTTTGAATCGTGTGTTGTTTCCAAACTTGTGTGTGTGTGTGTCTCTCTCCCTCCCCCCTCCCCCTCCCCCCTCCCCCCCCCTCTCCCCCTCTCCCCTCCAGTGTTAATGTGTGTGAATCGCTGGTTGGCACCGACCCAGTGGGCCAAAGGGCCTGATTCTACACTGTATCTCTAAATTAAACTAAACACATGCTCCTGTTCTGATTTTTGCTCTGGTTATGGGACCTAGTAGCATGTACACATTGGATTCCAATCATTGTACATGTCAAAGTTGGCAATCGGACCTGCAAACATTTACCTCTGGAGCCTTCAAAGACCAGTTGGCCTCACTCTGATAATTCCCTTCCAGTTTCACTGCAATTCTAAAGGTGCACAAAGTGTTTCTCACGTTTTTGCATGACAGAGAAGGAAACCAGCCAAGACCCAAAGTGCTGGAATAACTGAGCTGGTCAGGCCGCATCCCTGGAGAACATGGGTCGGTGATGTTTCGGATTGTGACCCTTCTTCAGACTGGTTTGGGTCTGGGCCCTTCTTCAGACTCCCTGCCCGACCCACTGAGTTACTCCAGCACTTTGCGTCTTTGTTTGTGAACCAGCATCTGCAATTCCTTGTTTCAACAGAGAAGGCAACCATTTTGTAATTGCGCCCATGCCGCATCAGACCAATTCCATCAATCCCTTCCCCCATTTTCCTATTGCCTATTCTCTCTCGCATGCCAATGATCTCCCCTTTAATTCACCAACTGTCCAGCAACACTAGTCATGCAGTTGTCCGGCATAGAAACAAGCCCTTTTGCCCAACGCATCCATGCCGACCAACTTGGCCAGTCCCACTTGCCTGTGCCTGTCGCACGTCGCTCCAAACCGTTCCCATCCAGGCACCTGTCGAAGTGTCTTTAAACTGTCGTAATTGTATCTGCCTTCAACACGTTCTCTGCTGGCTCATTCCACGTATGCACCACCTGTAGCAAATAAACCTATCAACCGTAAATAGACAAAAAGTGCTGGAGTAACTCGGCGGGTCTGGAGGAAAGGGATGGGTGACATTTTGAGTCGGAGCCTTTCTTCAGACTGAAAGTAGAGGGGGTGGTGGGGGAAACATCTTTCAGTCTGAAGAATTGTCACTCATCCTTTTTCTCCAGACATGCTGCCTAACTTGCGGAGTTATTCCAGCACTGTGACTCTTCTGTGTAAACCAGCATCTGCAGTTCCTTCCTAAACCTACAAACCAAGTGTGCATTAAGTTTTACCGCTGTTTTTCCCAAACCATCTCATATATACATTAATTCTTATCTCGAACGTACAGGGATTGAGTGAGACGTGTGTGGGCGAATATACTCGACTTGTCAATAGTTAACAGTATTGCAAAAATACATTTGAGGTTATATATAGTAACGAGCTCAAATATTTTACGGGGAACATGTTAGTGGATCTAACCAAATCCTGTTGGCTGGAATCTGTTTCTTTGCGTGGGTTGCAATGTTGGCTGCATCTCGACAGGCACAGAGTCAAATACACAAATGTGTGATTGAATTTGTAAATCTGTCGTTTGCAGCCATAATCTCATGCCGTTCCCAGATACAGTAAATGACTCATCACGGTGATAACTTCAAGGAAATTTGCAAATGCATCAGTTGATGCAGAGTTCTGAGCAGGACAGTGACTTGACATCCACCCCAAACCTGTTTTTCTGATGTTTGAGCCTTTAGCACTAATGCTACACCACAAAGGTTCTTACAACACCCTTATGAAAGCCATAATTTACTTGTGGCTGGGAGGCTAACTGATAAATGTTTATGATATGTAAATACTTCACTAATGCTTGCCGAAACATGCAATTACATAACACTCTCTTCCCAATGTGACACTTGAAGATTGTTTCACCCCAGAAGATCCAGTGGAACAATCTTCAAATGTCACATTGGGAAGAGAGTGTTATGTAATTGCAGCCCTAGATTTCCCATTTGAAATGTGACTGTCTGAAAAAAGGTCCCGACCCGAAACATCATCTGCCCATTCCCTCCCCAGATGGTGCCAGACCCGCCGAGTTCCTCCGCTTTGTGTTTTGCTTTTAAATGCGACCACATGTTTGCACAGACTGCAGAATATTAATGCCTTGCAAAGCTCACAGAAGGGCCTCTGTAATCTCATCCAAGCAAGCTCAACACTTTCCAATAATGCCATCAAATCCTGACGATCTCACGGCAAAACATTCCAACTGGCCAAGTGATTTTGAAGCAGGCCTGCTTGGCCCTATGGTATTGACACAATGCCCGATAGTTCTGTGACTTTCACACTCATCTCGTTCACTGGTACCCACAGCCCATTGTACAGCACTGCTTGGAATCCAGGTGTCACTCGGGTTCCTGCTGAGTATAGTAGCGAAAACTCTCATTACTTGCATCTTTAAATAATCAAAAATAATCCCCAGTGCTGCACTTTCATTGTGACTAACCAAAACCAGTTTTCCATAAAGTGCATATTTTTGCTCCAGTTTTAGTTTAGTTTCTTATTGTCGCGTCTGCTGTGGTACAGTGAAAGGCATTTTGGTGCGTGCTATCCATTCAGCTAAAAGATTTCTAATGCCATCCAGAGCGTACAGATATTAGATAAAGGATATAACGTTTAGGGTGGCACAGCGTTGGAGCTGCTGCCTTTCAGCGCCAGAGACCCTGGATTCCGTCCCGACTACGGGTACTGTCTGTACAGAGTTTGTACGTTCTCTGTGGCAATGTGGGTTTAATCCGGGTGCTCCGGTTATCCCGCCTCACTCCAAAGACGTACAGTTTTTAGGTTAATAGGCTTTGGTAACATTGTAAATTGCCATCAGTGTGTAGGATCATGCTAGTATACGGGATGATCGCCGGTCGGCGTGGTCTCAGTGGATCCAAAGGCCTTTTTCCTTGCAGTCTCGGTAAACTCTCGAGCTTAGTGCAAGATCAAATCCAGTAAAGTCTGATTAAAGATAGTTTGAAGATCTTCCACTGAGATAGATGGGAGGTCAGGACCGCTCGCTAGTTGGTGAGAGGACGGTTTAGTTTACTTCAGATGACTGATAATTTGTGATGTGCATCTAATATGCCTGTAACGCTGCAGCAATGAAGAATGTCATTGTTCTGGCCCATATCCGGTGCATATGATACATGCACTCTCTTGACTCTTGACCTTTTGGTTTATAAAATTTGCAACTGTTTCGTGAAGGCTTAACGGCAACGCATTGTTTCCAACTCAAAAGTAACACAAGGTTTGTGAGCCTTCAATCGGTAAACTCGCAAGAGGTTCAGTGTGAAAAGCAACTGATTTAAACTTCTTACAGGAATCTGCTCCTTCTGCTTTCTCAGCAGAATATAACCTGTGAAGTTTTTTTTTTCAAAAACATGGTCTGACATTGAACAGGAAATGTTTTTGTTTCCTTCGAAGCTTCCTGTTATTTTTATTTACCCACTCACCTTAATTTAATCAATTTTAATTTTTTTTTTCTCAGCAATTCTGTTTTCCAAGAAGTCACTTTTTTTTGCAGTTTTAGAGAAATTGCAACATTCTGGAAATAATAAGAGTGCTTAAAAACCGTGAAGCGTGGATTGAGCTGGTAGCAAATTCAGGTTTAGGAGCAGCTTCTTCTCTATAGCCATCAGGCTATTAAACACTACAACCTCCAAATAAGCTCTGAACTACATTGTCTTTTTGCACTACTATTGTTTTTTGTGTGTGCGAGATATTAAAATATATTATTTTAATCAGTTTATATTATTTACATATTCTGTTGTGCTGCTGTAAGTAAGAATTTCATTGTTCAGTCTGGAACATATGACAATAAAACACTCCTGATGTCTTGCCATTCTAGATAATACTGTGAATTGGCCACTAAGATGCTAAGCAAAATGACAGGTTTTGAACTGAGCGTTTACATGGGCTGCTGAACGGCAATATAATGAGAATTGTAATAATGGCAATCTCCAGTAAAATAGTCTGCCCACCTGTACCAATCAATGGCTGTGTCATCCGTATTGACCTTACCATCAATGTCCTGGGGTCAGTATTGGTTAGAAACTCAACCATAGCACCCAGGTAGGTAGTGTGGCTACAAGGTTAGGGCTGAGTTTGGATATCCTGGGGCGAGTCCCTCATCTCCTGACCTCTCAAGGTCTTTCCACCATCAACAAGATACAAACCAGGAGTATGGTGGACTGAAGCCAACAAAACACAATTCGGGGAAATATAGCCTCCTCGATTGATTGGTATCTTATCCCCACTCTAAATATAAATTTCCTGTACTCCTGGTATGTGGTGGTTGTTCTGTGTACCAACTGCAAACCGTACTCCACTCACTGGCTGAGCTACTCTTTGGTGCCTTCCTAGAACATGCCTTCGTTCTAGATAGAGGGACGTGTGGGGGGGGGGGGGGGGCGGGAGAGCAGAGAGGGACCCGGAGTGTGGGGGGGGGGCGAGAATGAAGAAGGACCAAATGTAATGAATATTTTGTAACTTTGTGCCCTTTAGGTGGGGACTCTGCATACTTTGTGTATGGTTTGAAAAAAACAAAGAATTTCACTGTACCCAGTATATTTTTCAATAAAGTATTGCCATACCTCCCAAACCAGTGATCCCTCACTGACATGGAGCCATGTTAATCTTAAGGGTGCCTTCACCAGAAAAAGATATATGGTTGGAGTAACTCAGCAGTTTAGGCAGCATACATGGAGAACCTGGAAAGGTGATGTTTTGGGTCTGGGGCCCTTCTTCCATAACACACATTGAAAATAAGCAAGTGAATTAGAGAATAATACTTGCATTATGCAGGCCGACTTCTTGTAATGCATTTTCGATCATGAGCTAGAGAATCACTCGGATTGATTGCCAGGAGGGAGAAAGAGGGAAGAAATAAAGCTGGAGGAGAGGGCGAAACAGCGCAGGGCAGGTAATAACTCTGGCAAGGGAGGTGGGATTGATAGCATTCATGATCATAGTTTAGTTTATTATCACATGTATCGAAGTACAGTGAAAAACCTGTATGCTAACCAGTCAGTGGAAAGACAATACATGATTACAATCAAGTGTATAGATCCAGTCTATAAATTTATGATAATAGAATAACGTTTAGTGCAAGGTAAAGCCAGTAAAGTCCGATCAAAAAGTCTGTGGGGCCCGATGAGGTGGATAGTAGTTCAGCACTGCTCTCTGGTTGTGGTAGGATGATTCAGTTGCCTGATAACAGCTGGGAAGAAACTGTCCCTGAATCTGGAGGTGTGTGTTTTCACACTTCTATACCCTTTGCCCAATGGGAGAGACTGGTCCTTGATTAGGTGCATAAATGGAGTAAATTGAAGGGAGGTTGGTTTGTGTGATCTGGGCTGCATCCACGTTGTTTTGGAAGAAGTGCAGGAACTCCCCCCCCCCCCCCCCCCCCCCCCCCCCCCCCCCCCCCCCCCCCCTCCGCAGGCTTGTGGAATACCTTGGAATGTTTTATTTTGTTAGACTTGCCCTATAAATGGCAATTGCTCTTATTATATAATATAATTGCTCTTATTTGGGTGGTCACGGTGGCGCAGCAGTAGAGTTGCTGCCTTACAGCGAATGCAGCGCTGGAGACCCCTGTTCGATCCCAATTACGGGAGTTTGTACGTTTTCTCCGAGATCTTCGGTTTCCTCCCACACTCCAAAGACGTACAGGTTTGTAGGTTAATTGGCTTGATAAATGTAAAAATTGTCTCTAGTGAGTGTAGGATCGTGTTAATGTGCAGGGATCGCTGGTCAGCGTGGGCCAAAGGGCCTGTTTACATGCTGTATCTTTAAACTAAACTGAAGATGTACCTGCCCTCATTCCCTTCTCTTGACTCATGATCTTGTTTATAATTCATCGTGGGAACTAATTGAGAGCCTAAAGCAAAGAATGGCTGTTTGTGAAAGCAGTCTCTCTGAGTTCCTAATGAATTGCTTTTTTTCAATATACGTCAAAGAGTCAGAATGTTACATAACTTAACTTATTACATTAACCATATCTCCACAGTATTATAATGAATGGTATTGCTGAGGGGCAAGTTAACATGGATGTATATTTATTGCCCTACACCTGCTTGGTTACAATGGGACTGAATGTAGAAACAAAGAATAGGTTACTTTTCGTGTCGAGTCTGAAGAAGGGTCTCGACCCAAAACTTCACCTATCCGTGTTCTCAGGAGATGTTGCCTGACCTTGGATTAGTTTAGAGATACAGCGTGGAACCAGGCCCTTGGGGCCCACCGAGTACACGCCAACCAGCAATCACCTGTTCACACTAGGTCTGTCCCACACATTGGGGGCAATTTAAAGAGGCCAATTAACTTACAAACTTTAAAATGAGGTAGATGGTAGCTCAGGACCGCTCTCTAGTTGGTGATAGGATGGTTCAGCTGCCTGATAACAGCAGGGCCGAGAACAGTCCCTGAATCTGGAAGTTTGCGTTTTTGCACTTCTGTACCTCTTGCCTGATGGAAGAGGGGGGAAGAGGGACTGACTGGGGTGAGACTAGTCATTGATTATACCTGCATGTAATATACCTTGCATATTACCCCTGCAAGTAATCATTGTTGCAACGGCAGGTGGAGAACAGTCTCCTCTTCACACTGCTTCAGAAGGCTGTAGAGGCCATACAATAGATATAGTTAAGGCAGAGATTGACAGATTCTTGATTAGTAAGGGTATCGGGGGATGTGGGTGTCAGGGGAAGGCAGGAGAATGGAGTTGAGAAGGAAAGATAATCAGCCATGATTGAAAGGTGGAATAGACATGATGGGCCAAATGTGTAAGCAGGAATTGCAGCTTCTGGTTTAAACCGAAGATGGACACAAAGCTGGAGTAACTCAGCGGGACAGTTAGCATCTCTGGAGAGAAGGAATAGGTGACGTTTCGGGTCGAGACTCTTCTAAGGGTCCCACCAACTAGAGAGCGGTCCTGCTTGGAGACCCTCGGACTATTTCTAATTGTACTTTACTGGACTTTATCTTGCAATAAACGTTATTCCTCAAGTCGTGTATCTGTGCACTGTGGATGGCTCGACTGTAATCGTATGTAGTGTTTCGGCTGACTGATTAGCATGCAACAAAAGCTTTTCACTGTACCTCGGTTCACGTGACAATAAACTAATCTAATCCTCTGGCAGCAAATCACCTTTAAACTTTCTCCTTCCAACCTTAAAGCTACACCTTCCTCTATGTGACATTTCCACTCTACGCAAAACGTTCTGACTGTGTACTCTAGTTATGTCTCTCATAATGTTATAAACTTCTCCCTTCAGCACCTGATGTGCCATTTAAAAAAACAATTCATTAGTGCTTCAATAGTTCTGTGACCAGAATTAGGCCATTTGGCCCATCAGAAGATAGACACAAAAAGCTGGAGTAACTCAGTGGGACGATGAGCATCTCTGGAGGGAAGGAAGGGGTGACCGTTCTCTAGTTGTGAGCGGGATAGTTCAGTTGCCTGATAATAGCTGGGAAGAAAGGAACATCTTCCTGGTGGAAACGTCCCAGGTAGCGGTGGAAGCAAGTATGATAGTGACGTTAAGAGGTCTTTAGACAAACAAGTGAATACATAGGGAATGAAAGGATATGGACCATGTCCGTGCACAGATATGGATGGTGTCAGATCCTCACCTTAATCTGAATAAAATAAACACTGCCAGGACAATAGAGTACAGACCCATTGTTTTAATTCCTCTTCCATTCCTTAACATCACAGCAACATGTTTGCTCTGAAGTTGAAAGTGTTTCTTGTATGTTGGTCAGTACAGGTGTTAGAGGTTATGGGGAGAAGGCAGGAGAATGGGGAGAGAATAATCTCTCTCTCCCTCCCTGAGAGGTTGGGAGGGAGAGATCGATTAGCCATGATTGAATGGTGGAGTAGACTTGATGGGCTGAATAGCCTAATTTTACTCCTAGTCCTTATGACCTTATGAATAAGGTCCTCGAGCGGAATGACCATCTGCTCAGTGTGTGCCAGGAGCTCCACCACATCTGATTCCCCACCAGTCATCTCCAGCTCATACCGGTCTTGGTCTCTGTTCCTTGCGAAGTGTTAATGGCATTTCCACTATCATTCCCTGAGAGGTTGTGCAGCACAGTGTTGACTCTGTATGCCAGATCTGACGGGTCATTTGGCATGGTGGTCGGCATTAAATAGAGGGGCCGAAGGGCCTGTTCCTGTGCTGAGGGCAGCAGTGTTGAACTTTCCCCCTCGTTTGGGATTTCATTGAATTGAAAATTTGATTATGATGGTTTCCGCCTTTCCCTACTCATGCCTGCCTTGAGGAAAGCAACATAATTTTGCCTCAAATTAATCCTCCAGCATTTATTTTTGTGCTCCTAATTTGTTCTGTTCCAACTTAATGACACTGTTGTATGATAAGCCTCTTTAGACGTCTTGAAGCAGGAAGTATTTTGAGCATTAAACAAGTTGACACAACAGGTTAGGCAGTATGTGTGGAAGGAATGGGCTGATCCAACCAATGTGAAGGTTTAGAAAAGAGGAGCTGCAGATTCTGGTTTATACGACGGATAGATGGATAGATGGATAAGAAGTGCTGACGAAGTCTTGAGAGCCTGAAAAAGGGTCCCAACCCAAAACGTCACCCATCTTTGTTCTCCAGCGATGCTGCCTGGCCTGAGTTACTCCAGCACTTTGTGTCCATCTTCAATCTTAACGTTTATTCTCTGGCAAGGATTTTATGTAATTGGTGAAATGACTTTTCATGCCGAGGTTTGGATGTCCCTGCAACTCTTACGAGATGCCCAAATTCTTGGCTGCTTCATATCAAGCTTGATGATGAGAGGAAATGAGCTCCTGATGGATACACCTTCCATTTGTAGACTTTGCAGGCTGTAAACGGAAAGTGGGGACCGACACCAGAAAACTTCTGAGTGGCACAGCAGTAGAACTGCTGCCTTACGACGCCAGAGACCAGAGTTCAATCCTGACTATGGGTGCTGTCTGTACAGAGTTTGCACGTTCTCCCTGTGACCGCGTGGGTTTTCTCCGGGTGCTCCGATTTCCTTCAACTGTCCAAAGAGGTACAGGTTTTTATGTTAAGTGGTTTTTGTAATTTGTCCCTAGTGTGTAGGGTAGAACTAGTGTGTGGGGTGATCGCTGGTCGGTTCGGACTCGGTTGGCCAAAGAGCCAGTTTCTGCGCTGTATATCTAATAATATCAAAATTCTTTAGGCAAACCATGACATATAAACCTCAGCACTTCTATGGTACATTTAGTGGTGGTATGACTGCTGCCCTTCGGACTATGGTTGTACACAGACAGCTGACTATCTTATTAAATGGGTGGGATCCAAATTGCCAAAGTTTTGCCCAACTTACCAAGATCCTGCTTTAACTTTTCATAACCATCTTTGCTATCCAGGATACGACCCACTTTAGTGACAACTGCAAATTTATTAATCATGCCTGTTACATTCTCATTCAAATGGTTGATATAAACTCATTTTTCACGAGCACCGTATTATTCTCTCCAATTTGTTCTCAACATTACTTTTTAGGGTCCAGGAGAATGGATTTGAGGAAAGATAGATCAGCCGTGATTAAATGGCAGAGTAGACTCGATGGGCCGAATGGCCTACTTCTGCTCCTATGACTACTGAACTTCAGTCCCAATTGTCCACGTTGATCAAGATGCTCCATCTAAGATCATAAGACCATGAGTCATAGGAAGAGATTAGGCCATTTGGTCCATTGAGTATGCTCTGCCATTCGATCATGGCTGATCTATTTTCCTCCTCTCAACCCCATTCTCCTCCCTTCTCCCCACAACCTTTGACGCCCTTACAAATCAAGAACCTATCAATCTCCGTTTAAACAATACCCAATGACGTGCTCCACAGCCGAAGCTAGTCATATTTGCACGCACTTGGTCCGTATCTGTACATGGGTGTCTTTCAAATACTATGATAGTATCTGGTCTTAACATGCTTTGAATTTGGTTTTGTAGTCTTGGGTTTGGTACAACAGCGATTAAAATTCTCAGCTCCGTGATACCACTTCCATCGGCAGTCATTTTATCTGCAAGGTCAAAGTTTCATACCGTCAGCTGATTTGGCCAACATGCTTGGCTACTGATCCAAAACTATTGCATAAAAAAAGCACCCAAAATTGCACTCCGAGAATGAGTTATTTTGTGAATGTATTCCCTAACTATCACATTCTGCTTGTCCTAGATTTACAGCTTTCAGCTGCTCCCAAAGGCTTTGGATTAAAGTGATTTTTTTTTTTTCCCCATCCCCTGCGTACCTTTTCAAAAAGATTTGTCGGCATATCGTATACTGGTCCACCTGTTTTTTGTTTCTTTTCTTTTTCTCCTCTCCTCTTATTCTATCGTTTTATTTTCCCGAGCAACTGGTGGTCCTGCACCTCCTTTAATCCGGGCAAAATTATGAGATGCCACTTGAAACCCCCTCCCCACTGAAGTCCCCCTGAAAATGAGGCGTCCGATCTCGACCTCGTCTGTACTTCAGCTGCCGATCGGCGGGTCAAATTTGCCTCCTGCGGCCGGGGCCCTGGATCTCTGTCCCGGCCGGAGCCGGCGGATCCGTTCTCATCGCTGACTGCGGGCCAGTATCTCGACCCCACCGGTGACCGAGGCGGACCTTTCACGAACCGTTGGACTCCTCTCATCCGCCCTACCGCAACTGTTGTGTCGGCGGGGATTCGGTAATCCTGCCGGGAAAGCGGCGCCTCTTCCTCGCGGCCGCCTGCCGTCTCACCCTCACCGGGACTACCGAGGGCAACGTGTTAGCCAGCACCCAGGCTGCCCGTGCCTGAAATGCAAACTTTGCTGACAAATTAGTTCACATTTAAAATTTGTTTTATTTAAGTTTCCAGTTTCAGAGACATGGGAGGGGTATAATTAGTGGGTCAGAGGTGTGTTGTATCATTGTTATGTGGCCTCACTTGGTCCGGCAAAACAGATGTACAACAAGGCTCTACAACCATGGGTGCAGGAAATTTGGTGATGGACCTGTACTTTTGTTCAGACTCCTCCATTGGTTGTTAGATACAGTCCCAGCCTCAACTACCTCCTCTGGCAACTTGTTCCATACACCCACCACCCTTGTGTGAAAACGCTGCCCCTCTTATTCCTATTAGATCTTTTCCCCTACACCTTAAACCTACAGTGCTCTCCATAATGTTTAGGACAAAGACCCATCATTTATTTATTTGCCTCTGTACTCCACAATTTGAGATTTGTAATAGGAAAAAAATCACGTGGTTAAAGTGCACATTGTCAGACTTTATTAAAGGGTATTTTTATACATTTTGGTTTCACAGTGTAGAAATTACAGCTGTGTTTATACATAGGTCCCCCCCCCCATCCCATTTCAGGACACCATAATGTTTGGGACACATGGCTTCACAGGTATTTGTAATTGCTCAGGTGTGTTTAATTGCCTCCTTAATGCAGGTATGAGAGCTCTCAGCACCTAGTCTTTCCATCACCTTTGGAAACTTTTATTGCTGTTTATCAACATGAGGACCAAAATTGTGCCATTGAAAGTCAAATAAACCACTATGAGGCTGTGAAACAAGAATACAACTAATTGTTAGCAACATCAGCCAAACATCAGGCTTACCAAAATCAACTGTTTGGAACATCATTAAGATGAAAGAGAGCACCGGTGAGCTTACTAATCGCTAAGGGAGTGAGTGGCAGGCCAAGGAAGACCTCCATAGCTGATGACTGAAAAATTATCTCTATAATAAAGGAAAATCCCCAAACACTTGTCTGAAAGATTAGAAATATTCTTCAGGAGTCAGGTGTGGATTTGTCAATGACCACTGGCTGCAGAAGACTTCATGAACAGATGCTACACTGCAAGATGTAAACCACTGGTTAGCCGCAAAAATAGGATGGCCAGGTTACAGTTTGCCAAGAAGTACTTAAAAGAGCAACCACAGTTCTGGAAAAAGGTCTTGTGGACAGATGAGACAAAGATTAACTTATATCAGAGTGATGGCAAGAACAAAGTATGGAGGAGAGAAGGAACTGCCCAAGATCCAAAGCATACCACCTCATCTGCGAAACACGGTGGTGGGGGTGTTATGGGCTGGGCATGTATGGCTGCTGAAGGTACTGGCTCACTTATCTTCATTGATGATACAACTGCTGATGGTAGTAGCATAATGAATTCTGAAGTGTATAGACACTTCCTATCTGCTCAAGTTCAAAGAAATGCCTCAAAACCCATTGGCCGGCGGTCCATTCTACAGCAAGACAATGATCCCAAACATACTGTTAAAGCAACAAAGGAGTTTTTGAAAGCTAAAAAATGGTCGATTCTTGAGTGGCCAAGTTAATCACCTGATCTGAACCCAATTGAGCATGCCTTTTATATGCTGAAGGGGACTAGCCCCCAAAACAAGCATGAGCTAAAGATGGCTGCAATACAGGCCTGGCTGAGCATCACCAGAGAACACACCCAGCAGCTGGTGATGTCCATGAATCACCTGACTTAAAGCAGACATTGCATGCAAAGGATATCCAACAAAATACTAAACACGACTACTTTCATTTACATGACATTGCTGTGTCCCAAACATTATGGTGCCCTGAAATGGGGGGACTATGTATAAACACAGTTGTAATTTCTACATGGTGAAACCAAAACATATAAAAATGGCTTTATTAAAATCTGACAATGTGCACTTTAACCACATGTGATTTATTTTATTACAAATCTCAAATACAGAGGCAAATCAATCAAAGATGAGTCTTTGTCCCAAACATTATGGAGGGCACTGTATGTCCTCTGGGGTCCTCAATTCACCTACTCTGGGCAAGAGACTGTGCATCTAATATAATGTATAATTAAGAACATATGTGTGTAATTAAGATCATATGTGATCTGAGCCATTGTATGCAAAGGATAGTATGTGAATCTGTTCAATTGATCTCTTAATTATTTCATATTTACCACTAAACTCAGTTAACCAGTTACATAAAAAGAATTTGTTTAGAAAGATGTTAAGACATGATTGACTTTCCATAAAGGCTCCCAGACTTGCCGAGTGAGTTTATTATAAACCGAGTGGTTTATTTTAACTTTGATAATTGTAATGTCTATAGGACAGTGGTGCAGTGGTTAAAGTTGCTGCCTCACAGCGCCAGAGACCCGGTTCAATCATGACTCCGGGTGCTGTCTGTATGGAGTTTGTATGTTCTCCCCGTGGGTTATCAACAGATGCTCTGGTTTCCTTCCGCACTCCAAAGACATACAGGTTTGGAGGTTAATTGGCTTCTGTAAATTGTCCCTGTTCCTAGTATGTAGGATTGTGCTAGTGTACGGGTGATAGCAGGTCAACGTGGACTCAATGACCTATTTCCACGCTGTATCTCTAAAGTATTTAATATGTGCTGTTAAATTCTATTGACTACTGTTTTCATCTCACTGCTGACCTTATCAAAGTTCGTTATTAGCATCCATGCCAAAAAGCGCCAAAGGGATTCTTGTTTACTACGAGAATATGTATTTCGTGTTTGTGATCATATGGTCGGTTCCAAAGTCACTGACGTATTTCAGAAGATGGGCTGTGTGATTGCATTGAATGGAGTGTGCAAGCGAAATAAAAAGCAGGGTGTCAGGATTAAACTAAGCCTGCCATATGACCTGATGTCATGCATTGCTTCAGTAATTCACAAGGGAGATTTGTGTTTTTAGAACAAAACTTCCTCAGTTAAAAAATATATTTACTCTTGAAAACTTACCCAGAGTATTTTCTCACAAGCGACTCCAGTAGAAAGAATTTTAACCAATCTGTGATGTTTGAATGTAAGTAACCATGGTTGATATCTTTCAGGCTTACAGTCTTCGGAAATTTAAAAAGAATTATCAGCGTGCAGGCTTTATCTTTTCATGTTTCGTCTCATTAAAGGGAGCATTGTATGTTTCAATCTACTTTGTTTTCTACTTATATAAACCAAAACATGTGCACATGATCTTTGAACGTAAGCCACTCCAACCTTCACAGAAGGCCACATTAGTAACGCAAAACCATGCAGATGGGGCATCTTGGTTGGTATGGATGTGTTGGGCCGAAGGGCCCGTTTCCGTCCTGTATGACTGAGCTATTTTGCTTGGTATTTAGTTTAGAGATACAGTGTGGAACATTCCCTTCGGCTCACCGGGTCCGCACCGACTGGCGTTCCAGCACATTAACACAATCCTACACACACTATGGACAATTTACATTTATACCAAGCCAATTAACCTACAAACCTGTACGTCTTTGGAGCGTGGGAGGAAACCGAAGATTTTATTTAAGTATTTTTATTATAGAAACATAATAATAACAAAGTACATTATTTTGCATTGCTGAAAATACATGATATTATTGACATATTCATACTCTTAATAATATTTGTATTATCATTGATTTTAAAATTTAAGACTATATATTTTATATAATTGAAAATACATAATATTAATGATAAATTCATACTGTTAGTAATATTTGTATTATCGTTAATTTTAAAATTTAAGACTATATATTTTATACAATTGAAAATACATAATACTAATAATACCTTCATGATATTAATGATATATTCATACTATTAATAATTGTATTATCATTGATTTTAAAATTTAAGACTATATTTTATATATTTGAAAATACATGATATTAATAACACCTTCATGATATTAGTACTGTTTATATTCTTATTAGTATTAAAAAATTATGATTATATGTTTCTATACATTTTTCTAAATTTTTTTTTCTTTTTCTCTATCTTTTCCTACCTTTATATAAAAAAAAAATAAAAAAATAAAAATTAGAAAAATGTATAGAAACATATAATCTTAAATTTTTAATACCGTAAACCGAAGATTTTAGTGAAAACCCACGCAGGTCACAGGGAGAACGTACTGGAACAAGCTGAAAGTGGAGGCAGATACATGGATAGAACAGGTTTGGAGGGATATAGGCCTAACACAGGCAGGTGGGACATGTTGGTCGGCTTGGACAAGTTTAGCCGGAGGACCCGTTTCCAAGCTGCATGACTCTGAATATGACTCCCTCTTGTTTAGGCTTGTTTTTGTATTTGTATTTGGAGATACAGCGTGGAAACGAGCCATTTGGCCCACCGAGACCACGCCGACCACAATCGCCCCTACACTAGTTCTATCTTACACACTGGGGACAATTTACAGAAGCCAATCAACCTACAAACCTACAGGTATTTGGCGTGTGGGAGGAAACCAGAGCACCCGGGAAAACCCACGTGGTCACGAAGAATGCACAAACTCTATACAGACAGCAATCCTAGTCTGGGTTGAACCCTGGTCTCTGGCGCAATGAGGCAGCACTCTGTCGTTGTGCCACTGAGCCGCCCTGGACGTATTCCTGAAGATGGAAGAGTTAGTTCCTCCTGCTCCAGATTTACACTCCCCTGGAAACTCGCGGCTGACATTTTCAGATGTCATTCGTTAAATCTGAGAATGTTTTTGGAGTTTGTTTGCTGGAAATTATCAAACGCAAGAGAATCTCAGGATGGCTTGTTCATAGGTTGCAGTGTTACTGTCCAGAATACCTTGCATGATGAAGGTATTTTGGAGCAGTTGTGCAGCGTTGCATTATTTTGCAAGTACCCTTGTTAGCTGCACGTGAGCAGGGTGACGAGGGAAAGGGATAGTGCAATTTTCATTTCCCATTTTCGGTTGTGGGGTAATGGGCTTCATAACCAATGGCACACGATGGAACATACGTGTTGCAAATGAATTATGGCTCTTAATTGTTAATTTAATAAATGCTCGGCTTGGTTATTGAACCGATGGAATAAGCAGATAAATCTTGGCCTATGGTTTAGTATAATTCTACCCAGTGGGGGAGAATACTTTTTCACAAATGTCTGCTTTTTTTTTCTGGGCTTAGATCACCTTTTGACGGGACTGTGAAATCATTGTTTAATCAATGTTTTTCCCCTCTCCACATTGCAGCCCAAATCGAAGTGATACCATGCAAAATCTGTGGAGATAAATCTTCAGGGATCCACTATGGCGTCATCACATGTGAAGGATGCAAAGTAAGTGAGACCGCCAAAATTACTTAATTATTTTCTCTGGTACTCTCTGCAGTGCGTTTGGTTTTTGGCGCCATTAATCTGGAAAGGGGGCGCAGAGAATATTTACGATGACCTGAAGGTCTGAGGTGGAGACAGATGGAGGTTGGGCAGGCTAGGACTTTATACCTTGGGTGCGGGAGGCTGAGGGGTGATCTTATAGAGGCAGGAGAGATTACCAGGGGAATAGATAGGGTAGATGCACAGTCTTTTACTCGGGGGGGGGGGGGGGGGGGGGGGGGGGGGGGGAATCTAGAACAAGAAGGCTTAGGTTTATTGTGAAAAAGGAACCATTTAACAGGAACCTAAATGGTAGCTTTTTCACTTTGATGATGGAGGGTTTTTTGGAACTGGCTGCCAGAGGAGGTTGTTGAGGCAGGTACTATAACAACATTTTAATAGATACTTCAATAGGTACATGGCTAGGGAAGAGTTAGAGGGATGTGGGTGCAAATGGGACAAGGGGCAATTTGGTCAACATGGACTGTTTGTGCCGAAGGGCCTGTTTCCTGCTGTAAAGACAGTAATTCAATCTTCTCATCTCCCCTTCTCTTCCATTTTATTGTACCTTCACGAACGTGGAGCCATCCTATTTAAACACTTAAAATCGGATCATAAAATATAGTAATTGAACCTCCACTAACTTTACAAAGCAGATTTAATTGGGGTCAATGCCTGTATCCTTTTCCATAATTGCATTCTCAAATGACCAGCCACGCCCCACTTACAAATCCACTGTCATTTAAATTGTGTACAAATACAATTCTCTCAAACACCCTCGTGACATTGGTGGTAACCTTCAATTTATATTCTCAAGTTACAGATGACTAGAAGGTTATTTCCGATTTGCACCTTAACACTGCTCAAAATTAAAAGAGTCATTATTAGATTTTTTTCTTAATATTCCCTATTCTAATGTAAAAGTCCCCAATTCATTTTCTCTTCGCTAATGCATCTCATTCCTAATTTTACCGTAGCTAATTCCTTTTAGACTCGAGATTTTGATATCTTTCCTAAAATAGGTTGCTCAACGGAGCATAGCTTTGGAATGGTGACCTAGATAAAGGCTTGTATTTAGCATTTGTGTTCTACCCAAAAGCGGCACTGGTAGAGCTGCTGCCTCACAGTGCCGTAGACCCAGTTCGATCCTGGCTTTAAATGCCGTGTACAGAGTTTGCTCGCTCTCCCTGTGACTGCGTGGGTTTTCTCCGGGTTCCTCCCACACTCCATTCGTGCAGGTTTCTAGGTTAATTGGCCTCTGTAAATTGCCCCTAGTATGTAAGGAGTGGATGCGAAAGTGGGATAGCATGGAACTAGTGTGATCGGGCGATCGATGGCCAGCGTGAGCTGAAGGGCCTATTTCTGTGCTGTATCTCTAAAACTAAATGCTATAGTATTAGTTCATTCACTGTCTACCCACTGAAGAGGGGGCGACACAGTGGCCCAATGTAGAGTTGCTTCCTTAGAGACCCTGGTTCGATCCTGATTACGGGTGCTGTCTGTATGGAGTTTGTAAGTTCTTCCTGTGACTCCGTGGGATTTCTCTGGGTGCTCCGGTTTCCTCCCACACTCCAAAGATGGCGGGCTTGTAGGTTAATTGGCATCTGCAAATTGTCCCTGGTGTGTAGGATGGAACTAGTGTATGGGGGTGATTGCAGGTGGGCTAGGACTTGGTGGGCCAAGGGTCCTGTTTCTACGCTACATCTGTAAATGAAACTCTCCAATTCCTGCGTCTCTTGTGTTATAAGTTTTACTGACATGCCAGGCACATTGTCACTGTGTGCTGCTTGCGAGGACACTGAAGGCTAGTGTACACCCTGAGGGAGGTAGGAGATGGGAGAGGCAGGGTGGTCTTGGCTCCACTGGACTAAAGAGAATCCCCTCTTCAGGTGGACCTTCATAGAGATGAAGATCGACCTGGAACACTCTGTGATTGAGACATTATTCACCATCGATCTTCATCTGAAATACACAACCAACCTTTGACAAGAAACTTCATTTTGCAGTCATGGTTTTGGTCCATATATACCTCTAAACCTGTCCTATCCATGTACTTGTCTAAATATTTCTTGAACATTGCCATCGTACCCGCCTCAACTACCTCCTCTAGCAGCTCGTTCCAGACTCACCACCCTTTGTGTGGAAACGTTGTCCCTCGGGTTTCTCTTAAATCATAACACCCTTATCTTAACCCATATCCTCTGTAAAATCACCCCTTTGCTCCTGCGCTCCAAGGAATCGAGTCCTAGTCTGCTCAATCTCTCAGGACCTCGAATCTTGGCAACATCCTCGTAAATCTTTATTTCCTTTCCAGCTTGACAACATTCCTTTAACAAGGTGCCGAAAACTGCACGATACTCTAATGCGGCCTCGCCAACATCTTGTACAGCTATAACGTGACCTCCCAATGTGTCTATACTCAATAATCTGACTAGTGAGGGCCAATGTGCCAAAAGCCTTTTTTGACCACCCTGTCTACCTGTGAAGCCACGTTCAATAAACTATTTCCTGTACTCCTAAATCCCTCTGTTCTACAACACTGCCCAGAGCCCTACCGTTTACTGTTTAGGTCCGGCCCATGACAGGAGTGCTTCCAAAATGCAGCACCTCACATTTCACATCACTCGTAGAATATGGAATAGTACAGGATGTGAAGGAAAGATGGAAGATAAACGCAAAACGCTGGATTCCTTCTCTCCAGAGATGCTGCCTGTCCGGCTGAGTTATTCCAGCACGTTGCATCTATCGTGGAACAGTACAGCGCAGGAACAGGCCCACTTCCCCACAACGTGTGTGCCGAACATGATTCCAAATTAAACTAATCTCTTCTGCTTGCATGTGATCTATATATGTTGGAAAGAACTGCAGATGCTGGTTTAAATCGAAGATGGACACAAAATGCTGGAGTAACTCAGCGGGACAGGCAGCATCTCTGGAAAGAATGAATGGGTGACGTTTTGGGTCGAGACCCTTCTTCAGACTGATTCTTCTGACCTCCGTCAACTGTGACTTATAGAGCTCCATTCCTTGCATATTCATGCGCCCATCTTGAGATTGGAGTTGGGGAGGGGGGAGAAAGCTGGAGGAGAGGTGGGGGCAGGACAAACCCTGGCAAGCCATCTTTGTTTGGTTTTATTTCAGACTTTCAGCATCTGCAGTTTTCTCATAATATTCAGTAGCAGAACCTACAGCAGACAAAGCTGGCACAGGTTCAGAGCATAGAGCAAGAACGTAGGCGGAGGTCTCGATTGAACTTGAAAGAAATTAGTTATTTTTAGCTGACATACTTCATGTATGTAATCAGAGCTACAAAATTCCTTAATGGTTATGTAAAACCCTCATTATTTCCAGCAGGTAAAAACAACACATGCCTTTTCCAATTGTCACCGACTTTGCCAGTGACCCATTTGTAGATATTCATCTGGACCTCTCTGTAAACCTCAGTCTGTATCTTAATTGGCCCTTTCTTGCGTTTACCAATGATCCAAGTACTCACTATGTTGTGTAGGAAGGAACTGCAGATGCTGGTTTACACTTTAACTCCCCTTCACCTTCCCACACTGACCTTTCTGTCCTGGGCCTCCCCCACTGTCAGAGTGAGGCACGATGCAAATTGGAGAAACCTCATATTTTGTCTGGGCAGCTTACAACCCAGCGGTATGAATATTGATTTCTCCAACTTCAAGTAACCCTTGCATCCCCTCTCTCCCTGTCCCTCCCCCACCCTAGTCGTTGTACTAGTTTCACTGTCATCCTGCTTAGTTTCATGGTTAGTATCCCCTTGTTCCCCACACCCACCATTGTGGGCTCCACTTTTACTTGATCATCAGTGCTTTTTGGATACGTTTCATTCATTTGTTCCGTCTACCTTTTCATATCTCACATAGAAACATAGGAAATTGGTGCAGGAGTAGGCCATTTGGGCCTTCGAGCCAGCACCGCCATTCATTTTGATCATGGCTAATCATCCACAATCAGTAACCCGTGTCTCCCTTCTCCCCATATCCCTTGATTCCACTAGCCCGCAGAGCTCTATCTAACTCTTTTAAATCCATCCAGTGAATAGGCCTCTACTGCCCTCTGTGGCAGAGAATTCCACAAATTCCCAATTCTCTGGGTGAAAATGTTTTTTCTTATCGCAGTTTTAAACGGCCTCCCCTTTATTCTTAGACTCTGGCCCCTGGTTCTGGTCTCTCCCGACATTGGGAACATTTTTCTTGTATCTAGCTTGTCCAGTCCTTTTATAATTTTATATGCTTCTATAAGATATCCTCTCATCCTTCTAAATTCCAGTGAATACAAGCCCAGTCTTTCCAAACTTTCCTCATATGACAGTCCCGCCATCCCGGGGATTAACCTCGTGAACCTAAACTGCACTCCCTCAATAGCAAGGATGTCCTTCCTCAAATTAGGAGACCAAAACTGCATACAATACTCCAGGTGTGGTTTCACCAGTGCCCTGTACAACTGCAGATGGACCTCTTTACTCCTATGCTCAAATCCTCTCGTTATGAAGGCCAACATGCAATGCTTTCTTCACTGCCTGCTATACCTGCATGTTTACTTACAGTGACTGGTGTACAAGGACACCCAGGTCACTTTGCACTTCCCTTTTTCCTAATCTCGTTTCCCCCTCCCCTGACTCGGTCTGCAGAAGTGTCTCGAACCAAAACACCACTTATTCCTTTTCTCCATAGATGCTGCCTGATCCGCAGAGCTGCTAAATTACTCCAGCATTTTGTCTTTATATTCACTAAGTGTATTGGCTCCGAGTCTGGCAGCTTTTAATTTTGGGTCCTAAATTATAAATCTTTCCAGGAAGTTGCAATCCCCTCTCTCTGTAGCTACTGCAGGTGTCAATGAGGAGTAGCAATGAGGATGTCTGGGATCAGCTTATTTGCCAACTAGTCTGTTGGAACACTTTTTTCATATATATATATATATATATATATATATATATATATATATATATATATATATATATATATATATATATATATATATATATATATATATATATATATATATATATATATGTGCGTGTGTGTAATTTTAAACACAGAGTAGCTCAGCGGGTCAGGCAGCATCCCTAGAGAACATGGACAGGGGGCACAGGTCTGTGAAGGGAATGAACTGATGACCTTTAAGGGCCTGTCGCACTGTACAAGCTAATTCAAGAGTTCTCCCGAGTTTCCCCTGATTTGCACTCGGAGAATTACGGTAATAGGCGCTGGTAGATACTCTGGGCTCTCGTGGACATTTTTCAACGTGTTGAAAGGTCTTCACGAGCTTACTGCATTTCCCGAGTACTTGTCGTTAGCGTTACGAGCCGCTAAGAGATGCCCCGACGTACCTGCTATGTACATTCTATGTGCTTACCACGAGTTTGATTTTTTTTTTAAACTCGGGAGAGCTCTTGAATTACCTCGTACAGTGGGACTGGCCCTTTAGGGTCGGGATCCTTCGTTTACAAAAAAGAGGGTGGCACAACATAGAAACATAGAAAATAGGTGCAGGAGTAGGCCATTCGGCCCTTCGAGCCTGCACCGCCATTCAATATGATCATGGCTGGTCATCCAACGGTAGAGTTGCTGCCGTACAGCGCCAGAGACCAAGGTTTGATCCTAATTTTAGTTGCTCTCTGTAGGGTGTTAGAATGTTCTCCCTGTGACTCCAGTTTCCACATTCTAAAGACGTACAAATTTGTCGGTTAATTGGCTTCAGCGCATGTGAACCTCTGTCTCACCTGGAAGGACTGCTGGGGCTGCTGGATAGGAGGTGAAGGAGGAGGTATAGAGACTTGCCAGGATTTGTCCCACCCTCTCTCTTCCAGCTTTCTCTCCTTTACTGAAGAAGAGTCCCGACCCGAAACGTCACCTACCCTTCCCCCCCCCCCCCCCCCCCCATGGTTGCTGCCCGGCCCACTGAGCTACACCAGCACTTTGGGTCTTTTTTTTGTAAACCAGCATCTGAAGTTCTGCATGCCTACCATAAATAAAGTTATGATATATAAGTTTAAGAGACATATATGCAAAAGCAAAATGTAGCAGATGCCAGAAATCTGGAATAAAAAATTGTAAGTAGGTGAAGTAGCAACTGGTCATCTGCAGATCGTCAGGTCTGCTGAGAATATCGAGCATTGTACATTTCCATTTCTGCAATTTCATACGCGTGTCAAGAGTCATTTTCAGCTTTTTCGTAATAGGAAATTCTCTGCAAAAGGATTCTTCTAAAAATAGATCCTTTATTGAAATAAATGAACTGGCTTAATGCCAAAACTATTCCAAAATTATGAGCTACTGTTTTCAATGCATCAAGTTGTTTTTCCTCAAAGCATAAAACACATAAAGGTTCAGTTTTCTTCAGAGAAATAGCAGGGAAATAGGCCCCAACGGCCCACCAAGCGTGCTGACCAGCGATCCCCGTATTCTAATCATCCTCCACATGCTAGGGACATTTACAGTTTGACCAAGCCATTTAGCCTACAAACCTGTACGTCTTTGGAGTGTAGGGAGGAAACCGGAGCACCCGGAGAAAACTCACACAGATTCCGAGGAGAACGTACAAAGTCCGTGCAGACAGCACCCGTAGTCAGGATGGAACTTGGGTCTCTGGTGCTGTAAGGTAGCAACTCTACTGCTGTGCCACACTAAACCACCTGGTAAATTAAAGCCCACTCATGGAGCAGAATATCCCAGATACATTCCACTTAATGCTGGGTTAGCGAGTTTCAACTGTGGTCCCAAGCAGTGCTATTTCTTGACAACAGGGCAGCACAGCGGTAGAGCTTCTGCCTTACAGCGCCGGAGACCTGGGTACGATCCTGACTAGGGTTGCTTGTTTGTACGTTCTCCCCATGACCTGCTTGCGTTTTCTCCAAGATCTTCGGTTCCCTCCCACACTGAAGTCGTACAGGTTTGTATTGACTTGGTATAAATGTAAAATTGTCTCCAATGTTGGGTAGTATTAATGTGTGGGGAATGGCTGGTTGGAGCGGACTCGGTGGGCCGAAGGCCTGTTTCCACGCTGTATCTCTAAACTCAACTTCTAGGTTTTGAGGGTACACCAAAGGCTGGAGAAACTCAGCGGGTGCAGCAGCATCTCAGGAGCGAGGGAGAGAGGCGACGTTTCGGGTCGAGACCCTTCTTCAGGATTTGAGCACAAAGCCTGCAGAAGTGCTGTGTATGTTACCCCAAATTGTAAGGAGATATGTGGGAAGGAACCGGTTTAAACTAAAGATAGACACAAAAAGCTGGGAGTAACTCAGAGGGTCAGGCATCATCTGTGGAGAAAACGTCGCCCGAAACGTCGCCTATTCCTTTCCTCCAGAGATTCTGCCTGACCCGCTGAGTTACTCCCAGCTTTTTGTGTATATCTTTGACACTGTAACTGACTGGCTCCTAAACTTTTTTAAACGTATTTTTTCACCCGAACCAGGGTTTCTTCCGAAGGAGCCAACAGAATAACGCTGCGTATTCCTGCCCACGCTCGAGGAACTGCCTCATCGACCGAACGAACCGCAACCGGTGCCAGCACTGCCGCCTGCAGAAGTGCCTCACGCTGGGGATGTCACGTGATGGTAAGGCAGCTGCCAACCGGTTTAACCATCTTGCATTTTTTTTGCTGCAAATCACATCATGCCAAATAAAAAATGTCATTACATTTTTATTTAATTTTTTTTCATGCCTCCATTTATACAACGCGCTGCCTCAGCAAGGCCAGTGGCATAATCAAGGACGAGTCGCACCCCGGCCACTCCCTCTTCTCCCCTCTCCCATCGGGCAAGAGGTGCAGAAGTGTGAAAACGCACACCTCCAGATTTGGGGCCAGTTTCTTCCCAGCTGTTTTATCAGGCAACTGAACCATCCTACCAACAACTAGAGAGCGGGGCTGAGCTACTATCTACCTCATTGGAGACCCTTGGACTATCGTTGATTGGACTGGCTTAACCTTGCACTGAATGCCATTCCATTATCATGTATCTATCCACTGTTATGGCTCGATTGTAATCATGCATTGTCTTTCTGTCGACTGGATACCACGCATCAAAAGCTTTTCACTGTACCTCAGTCCACATGACAGTAAACTAAACTGAAACTCTTAGTTTGGGGTGCCGAGGTACAGCGAAAGGCTTTTGTTGCGTGCTAACCTGTCAGTGGTATACAATACATGATTGAGCCATCCACAGTGCAGAGATAAATGATAAAAAATATCGTAAATTAAGGTGAGGGGGGGGAAAGATTTTATAGGAATCTGAGGTGTAACTTTTTCGCGCAATGGGTGGTGGGTGTATGGAACAAGCTGCCAGAGGAGGTAGATGAGGTTGGCACTGTCGCATTTAAGAAGTAATTAGACAGGTACATGGGTTGGGGAAGTATGTAGGGATATGGGTGAAACGGAGCAGGTGGGATGAGTGTATATGGGACGTGTTGGTCGGTGTGGGCAAGTTGGGCCAAAGGGCCTGTTTCCACACTGTATGACTCTGACTCTGAATAAAGCCAGTAAAGTCCGATCAAAGATAGTCCGAGGGTCTCCGATGAGTTCATGTGCGTCCCTTATTGCATTAGTCGGGGAGTGTCTGTGGAGGTTTAGTTTAGAGATTAGAGATACAGTGCAGAAACAGGCCCTTCGGCCCACTGAGTCCGCACAGACCAGCGATCCCCGCACACTAACACTATCCTACACACACCCGGGACAATTTACATTTATACCAAGCCAATTAACCTACATACCAGTGTGGGAGGAAATCAAAGATCTCGGAGAAAACCCACGCAGTCACAGGGAGAACTTACGAACTCCGTACAGACAGCAGCCGTGGTCAGGATCGAACCCGAGTCAGTGATAGTGTGGAAACGGGCCCAACTCACCCACACCGGCCAACAAAGTCCCAGCTACCCTAATCCCACGCCTGCGCTTGTCCATAACCCTCCAAACCTGTCCTATCCATGTACCTGTCCAACTGTTTCTTAAACGATGGGATAGTCTCGGCCTCAACTACCTCCTTCAGCAGCTTGTTCCATACACCCACCACCCTCGGTATGAAAAAGTTACCCTCTGATTCCTAGTAAATCTTTTCCCCTTCACCTTGAACCTATGTTCTTTGGCCCGCCATTCCCCTACTCTGGGTAAAAGACTCTGCATCTACCCGATCTATTCCTCTCATGATTTGGTATACTTCTATAAGATCTCTTCCCCTCATCCTCATAGCTCCATGGAATAGAGACCCAGCCTACTCAACCTCTCCCTATAGCTCACACCCTCTAGTCCTGGCAACATCCTTGTAAACCTTTCAAGCTTGACAATATCTTTCCTATAACATTGTGCCCAGAACTGAACACAATATTCTATATGCGGCCTCACCAACATTTTATACAACTGCAACATGACCTCCCAACTTCTATACTCAATACTATGGCTGATGAAGGCCAAAGTGCCAAAAGCCTTTTCGACCACCATATCTACCTGCGACTTGACCTTCATGGAACCCTGCACCTGTACTTATAGATCCCTCTGCTCTACAACACTACCCAGAGGCCTACCGTTTACTGTAGGTCCTGCCCTTGTTTGACAACACCTCACACTTCTCTGTATTAAATTCCATCAACAATTCCTCCGCCCACCTGGCCAATCAATCAGATCCTGCTGCAATCGTTCACAACCATCTGCGAAACCACCCACTTTTGTATCATCAACAAACTTGCTAATCTTGCATGTATGTTCTCATCCAAATCACTGCTATAGATGACAAACAGTAACGGGCCTAGCACCGAACCCTGAGGCATACCACCAGTCACAGGTATCCAGTCTGAGAAGCAACCTTCCACCATCACCCTCTGCTTCCTTCCATGGAGCCAATTTGCTATCCATTCTGCTATCTCTCTTTGGATCCCATGAGATCTAACCTTCCAGAGCAGCCTACCATGCGGAACCTTGTCGAACGCCTTACTGAAGTCCATGCACACAACATCTACAGATCTGCCCTCGACCTTTTTGGTCACGTCTTCAAAAAAATCAATCAGATGTGTGAGACACGAACTCCCACGTACAAAACCATGCTGACTGTCCCCAATTAGCCCTTGCCCACCAAGTGTAACATATCCCTCAGAATACTCTCCAGTCACTAACCAACTACAGATGTTAAGCTCACCGGCCAGTAGTTCCCAGCATTTTCCCTGCAGCCCTTCTTGAAAAGAGGTACAACATTTGCCACCCTCCATTCTTCCGGCACCTCTCCTGTATTTAACAACGACTCATAAATTTCAACCAGGGCTCCCGCAATTTCCTCTCTAGTTTCCCGCAACGACCTCAGATATATGCGAGTAGACCCTGGAGATTTGTCTACCTTCAAACACGACAGTACCTTCAGTACTTCCTCGATGGTAACCGTGACTGCTCTCGTGACACTTCCAGTGACTGCTCCAATTTCCTCCGTCCTACTGTCTTTCTCCTCTGTAAATACAGAGGTGACTGCTTTGATTCCGGAGAGGTCCCACTCTCTCTCTAGTTACCCTTTTCCCCCAAACACATTTATAAAATCTTTTGGGATTGTCTTTTATGGACTTTTTTTGGTGCCTTCCATCACAGTGGGTTCTGCTGTGGGCGGACGATTCATGTTGATTCCTATAGTGTACTGTGTCTTTTATTTTTTATTTTATATGAATGTATGGAAATCTAATTCCTTCTCTAAAGCACTTTGGCTTCAATGTGATTTGATTTAAAAGTGCTGTATAAATAAAAAATACTTACTTACCAGCCAGAGCTATCTCCTGGCTCCTTTTTGCCCGTCTGATCTTTTTTAGTTTGCTCCTTAGTTCCCGAAACTCCTCCAGGGATGCACTTGATCCCAGCTGCCTATACCTGTCCCATGCATCCTCCTTATTTTTGACTAACGTCACAATTTACCTCGTCAGCCGCTTCCTTACATTTGCCTGCTTTGCCCTTCACTCTAACGGTGACGTACACATCCTGAGCTCTCTTCAGTACACTTTTAAAAACCTCCCACTTGGCTGATGTTCCTTTCTCCTCAAATAACCTGCTCCAGTCACCTTGAGGAGACCTTCTCTCATACCCTCAAAGTGGGACTTACCCAGTCCATAACTATCTTAAACCTAATCGACTGTGGTCACTTGTCCCAAAAGGCTCCTCCACACACACTTCATTAACTTGCCCTTCCCAATTTCCCAATACCAGATCCAGCGTTGCCCTCTCACGTGTGGGGGCATCCACATACTGTTTAATACTAGCGCTGTAAGTCAACAACTCTACCGCTGTGCTGCCCTACGCCTACGGTGATGGAGTCGTCACTATCAAGGGTCTTTCCTCCTTTTCCGCAGCTGTGAAGTTTGGCCGGATGTCCAAAAAGCAGCGGGACAGTCTGTACGCGGAGGTGCAGAAGCACCAGCAACACCAGGAGCAGATGGCAATGAAGGAGGACGCGGAGGGTCTGGTGCGGGGCTATCCTGACAGCGGCCTGGGAGACCTGGACGACATCAGCAGCACCTTCTCGGACGGTCTGCTCCTTGACTTTCCCCTCACTCCCGATGGCGGAAACAGCTTTTATAACTTTGACACCTCGGCCTCGGCTGAAAGATCGCCAGACCAGTCGGCCATGGACGTCAATGACATTAAATACATCAAGCAGGAGCCCATGTATGAAATCATGCTTGAGCCCAGCTTGTTCCCATATCCCTCTCCAGAGAACAGTCAGCTCGCCATTGAGGTTTCCATGGCGGAGATAGGTATGTTTACTGCATCAGTGGGTCAGTGTGTGCCGCATGTGTGCCCTGTCATATTACATGTTCTCCACCTGAATGCCACATAATTACAGATGGGGCAGCTGTTCGGCTGCGTTCTGTTCCTCAGTCCAAATGACATCCCAAGACTATTCCCTTCATCAATAAGCATTTCCCCTTCAGGTCGGTCAGAACACACTTGGTGATTGTGGTGTTGCTTCCATACTTGCATCTTCCAAACAGTGTGAACGAGTGCGACCGATGAAATCTCACGGGTTTGTATTTGATATCATAGAGTGATAACACGTGGAAAAGGGTCCTTCGGCCCAACTTGCCCACACTAGCCATCGTGTCCCATCTACAATAGTCCCACCATTGATGACAAAGAAGCAAAATGCCCAAACCACCGTGTGTTGCAAAGCAAAAATAGAACTCGGAGAACAACTTTTGCCTCTTGGCATTTAACCACTCACCCACTCACTCACCCACGCACTCGCGTGCAAGTCAAATCCAGCAGTAGAAGTGGATGGATATTTTGCCACAACAGAAATGGATCGGTTTTGCAAGAAATAGTAACGAGAGGCCAGACAATGACCTTGCTTTTTCTTGGCAGAGGGAATGGGATCCGTAGGATAAAATGTCTTGAACTTGGCAGCCTATGGACCACTCTTTAAATCCTGCTTCCTCGTCCCCTCCAGATCGAATATCACAGAACGTGGTGGAGTCCCATCTCGAGACTTGCCAGTACACCGTGGAGGAGCTGAAGCAGCTGGCCTGGCAATTGTACACACAGGAGGAGATAAGGAACTTTCAAAATAAGGTACAATTTCAAGAGACCTTGCGGCATGAAAAATAAACTTCCTAAGAACTGATTTGTTGACAAGATCTCCATCTTGGTTATTTCAAATTATCTCATAGTCGTTCAGCGTGGAAACAGGCCCTTCGGCCCAACTTGCACACACCGCCCAACATGTCCCATATACACTAGTCCTACCTGCCTGCATTTGGCCAATATCCCACTAAACATGTCCTATCCATGTCCCTGTCTAAATGTTTCGTAACCTGCCGCAACTACCTCCTCTGGCAGCTCGTTCCATACACCCACCACCCTTTGTGTAAATAAGTTACCCCTCATGTTCCTATTAAATTTGGTCTCTTCTGTCCCCCGTCCCCCGTCCCCCCAACACCTTAAACCGATATCCTCTGGTCCTCGATTCCCGCAGATGCAAGTGGCCATAAGTGCCAACTCTTGCTTCTATTTCTTATGATGGCTTCTACTGAAAATGCGTTGAATATTTTCATGCTACTCAAAATGGTTCCCAATGCTGGAACATACAGGCCCTTAGTTCCTAAGATAGACACCAAATGCTGGAGTAACTCAGCGGCTCAGGCAGCATCTCTAGAGAACATGGATAGGTGATGTTTCGGATTGAGGTTTCGTCAGACCCGGGTCTTGACCAGAAACATCACATTCCATATCTCCAGAGACGCTGCCTGACCCGCTGTGTTACTCCAGCATTTTGTGTCTATCTTCGGTGTAAACTAGCATCTGCAGTTCCTCTTACGCACCTATTCACCACTAGTTCTATGATATCCCACACTTTCCTCACACACACCCAACACACTAGGGCCAAATTACAAAGGCCAGTTGCCTGCAAACCCACACGTCCTGGGAATATGAAACTGGAGGAAATGCATAGAGCCACAGGGAGCGCGTGCAAACTCCACACAGGCAACGCCCATGTCTGGATCGAACCCGGTTCTTGAACTATATCTGTGGAATGGTGATTTATTTTGTACCCTCCTTTCACTTTGACCCTTTGTTGCAAACAGTCGTGTGAGGCCATGTGGCAGCAGTGTGCAATCCAGGTCACCGATGCAATCCAGTACGTGGTGGAGTTTGCCAAGAGGATCAGCGGTTTCATGGACCTGTGTCAGAACGATCAGATCATCCTCCTTAAAGCAGGTAGATACTAAACCCACTCCATCACTCTTAAGAAGCTGGTAACATGGGCACCTCCGCAGAATCATTCAAGTCCCAGTGAAGAAAGCTAATGGCATGTTGGGCTTCGTGACGAGAGGATTTGAGTATCGGAGCAAAGAGGTCCTTCTGCAGTTGTACAGGGCCCTGGTGAGACCACACCTGGCGTATTGTGTGCAGTTTTGGTCTCCTGGTTTGAGGAAGGACATTCTATTGAGGGAGTGCAGCATAGGTTCACGAGGTTAATTCCGGGGATGGCAGGACTGGAAATATGAAAGAATGGAGTGGCTGGGCTTGTATTCACTGGAATTTAGAAGCATGAGAGACGTTCTTATAGAAATATATAAAATTATTATGGGATTGGACAGGCTAGATGCAGGAAACATGTTCCCGATGTTGGGGGAGTCCAGAACCAGGGGCCACAGTTTAAGAATAAGGGTTTAAGGGGTGGACGGTTTAGAACTGAGATGAGGAAAACCTTTTTCACCCAGAGAGTTGTGAATTTGTGGAATTCTCTGCCGCAGAAGGCAGTAAAGGCCAATTCATGGGGTGAATTTAAAAGAGAGTTCTAGGGGCTAGCGGAATCAAGGGATATGGGGAGAAGGCAGGAACGGGGTACTGATTGTAGATCAGCCTTGATCACATTGTTGGTGGTGCTGGCTCAAAGGGCCAAATGGCCTATTCCTGCACCTATTTTCCAAAAAAAAGATAAGTAATCAATACAATCTACCTTGGTTGTTAAACACCTCTTTAACAGATTTCAGTTATAGGTGTCTGTTCATGTTGGTAGTTAGCGGGCGGCGTGTTGTAGTTTGTTTACTCATTAGACTTCTTGTCTATTTACCAGTTCTGGAGCTGCTGCATATCCGGTGATGGTTCTCAGCGTCCCTTGTCACTTCATGTCGATAGCCATTAGTCAGCGCGCGGGGGTGGGGGGGGTGGGAGGAGAGAGCGAGCAGGAAAGCAATCTTGCAGAGCGTTGCATTGAGCATGCGACAAACGCACTGCGCGCCTCTGCTCCTCCGTCATCTTGGCAAAGCCTTGCCTCGGCCACCTGGTAACGGCGCAAATCTCCCGCTGTCCCCCGCCCGCGTTTCCACCAGGTTTACCAACGACCTGGCACGGCATGGCAGGAGCGGAGAGAGCGCACAGCAAGGATTATTACCGGGCCCGTCCCTGGCGAGTCATATGTGGGACCTGGGGCTCTGCCGTTCCCTGGCTGCGAATCCCCCCCCCCCCCCCTGGTTTAACCCCCCAGAGGGTAGAGGTGCCCCCAGTGGCGCAGCGGTAGAGTTGCTGCCTCATAGCGCCAGAGACCCTGGTTCAATCCCGACTACGGGTGCAGTCAGTACAGACTTTGTACGTTCTCCACTTGACCGCATGGGTTTTCTCCGGATGCTCCGGTTTCCTCCCACACTCCAAAGACGTGCAGGTTTGTAGGTTAATTGGTTTTGGTTAATTGGGTTAGTAAAATGTCCCTAGTGTGTGTAGGATAGTTTATACAGGGGGATCGCTGGTCGGTGCAGATTCGGTGGGCTGAAGAGCCTGTTTTCACGCTGTATCTCTAAACTAAACAGCGGATCAAAGTTGTAAGAGTGGTCACCTCGTGGAGATGTAGTCATTCCGCTTATTACAATTACTGACTTGTGAAATATTCTATAAATGTGGTTTCAGAGGAGAACGTACGCTGTGAAAAACCAGTGTAGCTGTATGGCTTCTTTTGAAAAGTTGCACAATAACATTTGACATTTAATTTAAAAATTAAAAATAATTTTGCAACTGTGCTGTACACGAATTGTGATGCTCGTCGTACCTGGCCCAGCGACTCTCTCTAACCCGTGTCCCTGCGGCCACCGCTGCCACATTCTGCACCACGGTTCAGCCCAGCACCTATATTTTATCACAGAATAAATCCCGCATGTGGATAGTGAGCAACAATGGATAATCTGGCTGGATTTCTTGCCCGCTTTATAACCAAGGCGCGCAAGCTGTTACAGTGGTGCTTTGTGGAGCTAGGCAGATAGCTGCATCTCACAAGCACTCAACCATTGATGCTTCACTCCTAAACATTTTAAGTAGTGTATTGATCTACGAATTACAGCAGTGGCAAAGCGTATTGAAGACGTTGTGAATTTGTTTCCCATTCCCTTTGCTGTTTGAGCGCCTGCTTCAATTTTACTCGCAAGTTTGCTTCGACTCTGGCATGTCCGTAACCTGGTCTAAGCATCCAGTGTGTGTCAAATATTTTCCTTAACTTAACCTTTAGCTCATCTATCCATAAACCTGAATCTAAGCCTGTCCTCTTCACTGTTTTGCCCTCTTAGAACTATTTTAATAGTTTGGGCAGCACGGTGGCGCTGCGGTAGAGTTGCTGTCTAACAGCGCCAGAGACCCGGGTTTGGTCCTGACCATGGGTGCTGTCTGTACAGAGTTTGTACGTTCTCACTGTGACCTTGTGGGATTTCTCCAGGTGCTCCCGTTTCATCCCATACAGCGTTGTAGGTTAATTGGCTTTGGTAAAATTGTTAATCGTCCGTAATGTGTAGGATAGTGCTAGCGTAACAGGTGATTGATGGGCAGTGTGGAATCAGTGGGCCGAGGGGCATGTTTCCATACTGTATCTCTAAACTGTAATGATAGTTTTTCCCATCGATTTCACTTAATCCTGCTGTTGCCTTCCTCCAGGTAACCAGAAACCGTCACCGTAGAGCTATTCACTGTTGAAACAGGCCCCTCAGCCCACTGTCCATATTATCCACTGAGTGCCATCTATGTTAATACAATTTTCCTGCACTTGCCCTTAGCTTTCAATGACCCTTCTTCAGACTGAACAAAATCTGAAGGGTCCCGGCCAGAAACGTCACCCATCATTTTTCTCCTGAGATGCTGCCTGACCCGCTGAACTACTCCAGCACTTTGTGTCTATCTTTGGTATAAAGCCGCATTTACAGTTCATTGTTTCCACATGATGTAAACATAGTATTCTGTAAACACCATAATAAACAACGCTTTTTACTCTTAAACTTACAAATACAAGATGTCCATGAAATATTTTAGTTTGGTTTGGAGATACAGCCCGGACACAGGCCATCGGCCTACTGCATCCGCACTGACCAGCGATCCCTATACACTCGCTCTATTCTACACCCTAAGGACCATTTTCAATTATTTTTATTGCAGCCAATTAACCTACAAACCTTTACGCCTTTGGCGTGTGGGAGGAAACCTGAGTACCCGGTGAAAACCCACACTGTCACGGGGAGAACGTACAAGCTCCGTACAGACAGCGCCCTGTGGTCCGGATTGAACTCGGGTCTCTGGCGGTGTGAGACAGCAACTCTACCGCTGCGTCATTGTGCCGCTCTTGTTCGGAGTTGAACTGTGCTAATTTTATTACATTAGTAAACAGATTTTTGTCGTCTTATCTTAGGTTGCCTTGAGGTGTTGTTAGTGCGAATGTGCCGGGCATACAACCCAATGAACAACACGTTGTTTTTCGAAGGGAAGTACGGCAGCACACAGATCTTCAAGTCCCTGGGTAAGATTACGGAGTAAAGATCGGGTGTCAGCAGGAAATGCACTCTGGCAACAAAGCTCATGTTAAACCCCTGTCTCACGGTGCGAGTTGACCCACGAGTGACCCAGAGTTGTCACTCGCAGTAATCACGTACACTAAACGTAGCGGGAACGTCGGAACTCTTGAGAGCAACTTAGCGACTCGTGGTGCTAACGGCAGGTACCCGTGAAACTTGGTAACTCGTGAAAAAAATCAAACATGTTTGATTTTTTCCACGAGTCAAATTTACAGTTCAAGTTAAAAATTGAAACATTTTCAACTCGTTTATAACGTGGTAGCCCGTGCGTTTACCTTAGTGATGCGTGAGTCTACCGTGGGAACTCTTTTAACTCAGCGGGCAGGCAGCATCTCTGGAGAGAAGGAATGGGTGGCGGGATGACATTTCCAAATTTCTCCAGCCCCATGTGTTCACTTTTTTCAACTAGCATCTGCCCTTTCTTGTGTATGACATTATTTGTATCTACAGTGCCTTGTGTCTTGGCAATTCATGATTCACACACACACAATGCTGGGCATTCACACTCACACTCACACACACACAATGCTGGAGTGACACACACACACACACACACACACACGCAGGCAGGCGCAGAGGCAGGCGCAGGCGCAGAGACACACACACACACAATGCTGGAGTAACTCTCGCACACACACAATTCTGGAGTAACTCAGCGGGACAGGCAGCATCTCCGGAGAGAAGGAATGATGATGTCTCGGGTCGAGACCCTTCCTTAGACCACTACCCAGAGATGCTGCCTGTCCCGCTGAGTTACTCCAGCATTTCGTCTATCTTTAAACCAGCATCTGGACTTCCTTCCCACATAATAACCAATGAGATTCCCCACTAAACTTCCGTGTCCTCATTGTTCCCCTCTCTGTCTTCCCCGGACCAGTGTGTATGTATATGTATATGTGTATATATACTTTGCGTGGTTCCTGGGTAAACTACTGCTGGGTAACTCCGCGAAATATCATCTCCGTGTATCTGTGTGTGTGTCTGCTGTCGGGTCCCGGCGGCCGCTCAAAGTCAGCCACCCGAGCTGCTTCCTTCCTCGGAAGTGGTGGCCAGTTCTGTTGTCCGTGCCCGGAGCGCTGCGGCAGCCACCCAAGCTAATTCACTCCCCGGCCACAATAAACCCATATAGCAATGACAGCACGGAAACAGGCCATCTCTGCCCTTTTACTCCGTGCCGTTTACTGTCACCTAGTCCCATCTACCTGCACTCAGACTGGAGCGTGGCAAGTGGGTTACTGACCCCAATCCCCTCCTTCACAACGCCAGACTCCCCAAATACTATGAACTGAGCTCTCCCCCCACCCCGGGAAATACAGTATTTAAAAACATAAAGCACCAAGAAATGCACTTACCACGTTGCTGGAGGGTGCGCATTTTCCCTTTGTAGGTCGTATCAATAGATTCGGCCGCGCTGAAATAACTCAAAGCCACAGGATGGAGATGTATTTTAACATTGTTGCTTTATTAAAACATACCTTCATTCACGGTTGGCTCAAGAGTAACGGGAGAGGAACTTGGTAACTCGGAGGAGGAACTTGGAACATCGCAGCAATGACATACCCGTGGGAACTCGGTTAAACACTTGAACATAAACTTGAAGTCTCGTACACAACCACGAGTCTTTCACTCGGGGTACCTCGTGGGTCAACTAGCACCGTGAGACAGGGCCATTAGGAGCAGAATTAGGTCATTCTGCCCATCAAGTCTACTCCGCCATTCAATCAAGGCAACTCCTTTCATCTGCCTTCTCCCCATAAGCCCTTGACACACCTCAAGAATCTGTCCAACTCCACCTTAAAAATATCCATTGACTTGATCTCCACAGCCTTCTGTAGCAATGAATTCCACTGATTCACCACCTCGGACTAATAATCCCTCATACTAGTCCAGAAGCATGTTCACCTGCCCATAGCTGTTTTATCAAGATGATAAACTGTCTCCTGATATTTTTTTAAAATCTATTTTCTGTTTCATCTCTGCCCGCATGTTTCAGCGACTGTCTCAGAGTATTGAGTATAGAAGTTGGCGGATAGTCTTGCAGTTGTGTAAGATGTAGGTGAGGCCACATTTAGAGGATTGTGTTCAGTTCTTGGCACCATGTTATAGCAAAGATGTTGTTAATTTGGAAAGGGTACAGAGCAGATTTACGAGGATGTTGCCAGGACTCGAGGGTGTGAGCTATAGAGAGATGTTGGGCAGGCTGGATCTTATGGAGGTGTATAAAATCATAGAAACATAGAAAATAGGTGCAGGAAGAGGCCATTCAGCCCTTCGAGCCAGCACCGCCATTCATTGTGATCATGGCTGAGAGATCATCCCCTATTAATAACCCGTGCCTGCCTTCCCCCCATATCCCTTGACTCCACTAGCCCCTAGAGCTCTCTCTTAAATCCATCCAGTGATTTGGCCTCCACTGCCCTCTGTGGCAGGGAATTCCATAAACTCTCTGGGTGAAAATGTTTTTTCTCACCTCAGTCTGAAATGACCTCCCTTTTATTCTAAGACTGTGGCCCCTGGTTCTGGTCTCGCCCAACATTGGGAACATTTTTCCTGCATCTTGCTTGTCCAGTCCTTTTATAATTTTATATGTTTATATAAGATCTCCCCCTCATCCTTCTAAACTCCAGTGAATACAAGCCTAGTCTTTTCAATCTTTCCTCATATGACAGTCCCGCCATCCCAGGGATCAATCTCGTGAATCTACGCTGCACTGCCTCAATCACAAGGATGTCCTTCCTCAAATTAGGAGACCAAAACTGTACACAATACTCCAGATGTGGTCTCACCAGAGCTCTATACAACTGCAGAAGAACCTCTTTACTCCCATACTGATATCCTCTTGTTATGAAGGCCAACATTCCACTAGCTTTCTTCACTGCCTGCTGTACCTGCACGCCAACTTTCAGTGACTGGTGTACAAGGACACCCAGGTCTTGCTGCACCTCCCCCTTACCTAACCTAACCCCATTGAGATAATCTTGTCACCTTGTTTTTGCTGCCAAAGTGTATAACCTCACATGTATCTATATTATACTGCATCTGCCACTCATCTGCCCACTCACTCAACCTGTCATGAGAGGAATAGATCGGGTAAACGCACGGAGTCTCTAGCCCAGAGTAGGGGAATCAAGAACCAGAGGACATAGTTTTAAGGTGAAGAGGAAAAGATTTAATAGGAATCTGAAGGGTAACTTTTTCACACAATGTGTGGTGGATGTATGGAATGAGCTACCAGAGGAGGTAGTTGAGGCAGGGATTATCACAACATTTAACAAATATTTAGACAGGTACATGGATAGGACAGGTTTAGAGGGATATGAGTCAAACGTGGGCAGGTGGGACATGTTGGTCGGTGTGGGCACATTGGGCCGAAGGGCCTGTTTCCACACTGTTGGACTCTATGACTCTTCATTTACAACGGTTGTCATTTTTCTTTCCCTCAGGTTGTGACGATTTTATCAGCGTTGTTTTTGAATTTGCTAAAGGCTTGTGCTGCCTGCATTTAACGGAGGAAGAGATTGCGTTGTTCACAGCTGGCATCTTGTTGTCACCAGGTATGTGCACTAAATATTTCTGCACCGTTCTAGGAGATGCAGTAAATGTTGGTCACATCTTATAACGAGAGAGACACAAAATGCTGGAGTTACTCAGCGGGTCAGGCAGATCTTTGGAGAGAAGGAATAGGTGATGTTTCGTGGTTGAGACCCTTCAGACTGAATGAATATGTTTATTGGACATATATTCACATACAAGGAATTTGCCTTGGTGCTCCACCCGCAAGTGACAACGAAATACAATGACAGTTAAGAAAGACACATAAAACATTAAACATTAATAATAAAACATTATTGATTAAACATGTGAATTAAATAAAATACCAGAGCAAAAGGAGGCTACAGAGTTTTATACATTTTAGTTTCAACATGGAGAAATTACAGCTGTGTTTATACATAGTCTCTCTTTCCCCCCCCCCCATTTCAGGGCACCATAATGTTTGGGACACATGGCTTCACAGGTGGTTGTAATTGTTCAGGTGTGTTTAATTACATCCTTAATGCAGATATGAGAGCTCTCAGCACCTAGTCTTTCCATCACCGTTGGTAACTTGTATTGCTGTTTATCAACATGAGGACCAAAGTTGTGCCAATGAAAGTCAAAGGAGCCATCATGAGACTGAGAAACAAGAATAAAACTGTTAGAGACATCAGCCAAACCTTAGGCTTACCAAAATCAACTGTTTGGAACATCATTAAGAAGAAAGAAAGCAATGGTGAGTCTACTAATCGCAAAGGGACTGGCAGGCCAAGGAAGACCTCCACAGCTGATGACAGAAGATTTCACTCTATAATAAAGAAAAATCCCCAAACACCTGTCTGACAAATCAGAAACACTCTTCAGGAGTTGGGTATGGATTTGTCAATGACCACTGGCTGCAGAAGACTTCATGAACAGAAATACAGAGGCTACACTGCAAGATGCAAACCACTGGTTAGCCGCAAAAATAGGATGGCCGGGTTACAGTTTACCAAGAAGTACTTAAAAGAACAACCGCAGTTCTGGAAAAAGGTCTTGTGGACAGATGAGTCGAAGATTAACATATCAGAGTGATGGCAAGAGCAAAGTATGCAGGAGAGAAGGAACTGCCCAAGATCCAAAGCATACCACCTCATCTGTGAAATACGGTGGTGGGGGTGTTATGGCCTGGGCATGTATGGCTGCTGAAAGTACTGGATCACTTATCTTCATTGGTGATACAACTGCTGATGGTAGTAGCATAATGAATACTGAAGTGTATAGACACTTCCTATCTGCTCAGGTTCAAACAAATATCTCAAAACTCATTGGCCAGCGGTTCATTCTACAGCAAGACAATGATCCCAAACATACTGCTAAAGCAACAAAGGAGTTTTTCAAAGCTAAAAAATGGTCAATTCTTGAGTGGCCGTCAATCACCCGATCTGAACCCAATTGAGCATGCCTTTTATATGCTGAAGAGAAAATTGAAGGGGACTAGCCCCCAAAACAAGCATAAGCTAAAGATGGCTGCGTTACGGACAATAAACAATAGGTGCAGGAGTATGCTATTCAGCACTTCGAGCCAGCACCGCCATTCATTCTGCGATCATGGCTGATCATCCACAATCAGTACCTCCTTCCTGCCTTCTCCCCATATCCCTTGACTCCACTATCTTTAAGAGCTCGATCTAAATCTCTCTTGAAAGCCTCCAGAGAATTGGCCTCCACTGTCTTCTGAGGCAGAGAGCCCTGGCAGGGCATTAGCAGAGAAGGCTCACAGCAACTGGTGATGTCCATGAATCACAGACTTCAAGCAGTCATTGAATGCAAAAGATATGCAACAAAATACTAAACATGACTACTTTCATTTACATGACATTGCTGTGTCCCAAATATTATGGTGCCCTGAAATGGTGGGACTATGTATAAACACTGCTGTAATTTCTACATGGTGAAACCAAAATGCATAAAAATGGCCTTAATTAAAATCTGACAATGTGCACTTTAACCAAGTAATTTTTTTTTTTCTATTACAAATCTCAAATTGTGGAGTACAGAGGCAAATAAATAAATGATGAGTCTTTGACCCAAACATTATGGAGGGCACTGTAAGTATGCAGTTCCTTACTGCACAGCATTTTATAAGGAGTTTGATTGTGAGCCAAGTGTAGGGATCCATTTGTTCAATGCCAACTCTTGGGCCCTTTTCCATGGTTCCTCATTTGATCTATGTCACCTGAACCTGTAAAACCTGTTGAGCAAACGTTTGAAATTCAGTGACTGAAAGGCTCCAGTTTCATTTTGATTCAATTTAATTGAACAGGAATTGTACAAGTCCCACCTGCACTAGTCCCACCTGTCTGCATTTGGCCCATATTCCTCTAAACCTGTCCTATCCATGTACTGTCTAAATGTCTTTGTGAAAATACCTACCTCAACTACCTCCTCCGGCAGCCCGTTCCATATACCCACCACCCTTTGTGTGGACAAAGTTACTCCTTGGGCTCCTATTAAACCATGTCCTCTGGTTCTCGATTCCCCTGCTCTGGGCAGGAGACTCTAGGCAATGCGTCTACCCGATCAATTCCACTCATAACCTTATAACCATATAACAATTACAGCACGGAAACAGGCCCTCTCGGCCCTTCCAGTCCGTGCCGAACATTTTCCCCTAGTCCCGTCTACCTGCACTCAGACCATACCCCTCCATTCCCTTCCCGTCCATATACCTATCTACTTTACTTTTAAATGTTAAAATCGATTCTGCCTCCACCACTTCTGCTGGAAGCTCATTCCACATAGCCACCACCCTCTGAGTAAAGAAGTTCCCCCTCATGTTACCCCTAAACTTCTGTCCCTTAATTCTCATGTCATGCCCTCTTGTTTGAATCTTCCCTACCCTCAATGGGAAAAGCTTATCCACGTCAACTCTGTCTATCCCTTTCATCATTGTAAAGACCCCCCTTAACCTTCTGTGCTCCAAAGAATAAAGAACTAACTTGTTCAACCTTTCTCTGTAACTTAGTTGCTGGAACCCAGGCAACATTCTAGTAAATCTCCTCTACTCTCTATTTTGTTGACATCCTTCCTATAATTAGGCAACCAAAATTGTACACCATACTCCAGAATTGGTCTCACCAATGCCTTGTACAATTTTAACATTACTTCTCTACTCCTATATTCGATGCTCTGATTTATAAAGGCCAGCACACCAAAAGCTTTCTTTACCACCCTATCTGCATGCGATTCCACCTTCAGGGAACTATGCACAGTTATTCCTAGATCCCTCTTTTCCACAGCATTCCTCAATTCCCTACCATTTACCATGTACGTCCTATTTTGATTTGTCCTGCCAAGATGTAGCACCTCACACTTAACAGCATTAAACTCCATCTGCCATCTTTCAGCCCACTCTTCCAAATGGCCCAAATCTCTCTGTAGATTTTGAAAATCTACTTCATGATTCTGTACAGAACTGCAATCATGTCTGATGGGCGTCGTTTGTGTCGGACCTTTTTAATCCTGTCCAGAAACGTCATCTATCCATGTTCTCGTGACATGCTGTCTGACCTGCTGAGTTATTCCAGCATTTTGTGTCACTACTTGGTATAAAGCAGCATCGGCAGTTCTTTCATGGTTTAATCATGGCTGATCTCCGCGCTTTTTATGACTCTCGTCACCTGATGGGTTCGTGAACTGAGCTGATTGATTGAAAACTACAACATGGAAACTAGCCCTTTGGCCTATCGAGTCCATGCCTACCGCTAGTCCACACTAGTTCTATGTAATCCCACTTCCTTATCCAGTCCATGCACATTTTGTGTTGATCCCTCAAACCAAAACTTTTTTTTTTATAAAGGGGAAAAATGAGAGAAATAGAAACAGACGACACAGTGGCACAGCTGTAGAGTTGCTGCCACACAGTGCTAAAGGCCCAGGTTCAATCCTGACTACTGGTGCTGTCCGTATGGAGTTTCTAAATTCTCCCCGCAACTGTGTGGGTTTCCTCGGGTGCTCCGGTTTCCTCCCACACTCCAAAAATGTGCAGGTTTGTAGGATAATTGGCTTTGGTAAAGATTATAAATTGTGTAGGATAGTGCTAGTGTACTGGGTGGTCGCTGGTTGCCGCGGACTCGGTGGGCCAAAGGGCCTGTTTTCTTGCTGTCACTCGAAAATAAACTAGACGATTGCAGTACGATTAGTGTAAATGGGTGGGTGGTCAGAAAGGATTCAGCGTGCCGTATGAACTTTATGATACTGTCAGATGCTTCACTAGCAAACAAGCTGTTACTGTTCGAAAAACACTTCTTTATCGGCTGCGGAACAATATTTCACTCCTCTCTTTAAGATCGACCATGGCTCACAGAAGTCAGAAAAGTTAAGAAGCTACAGGACAAGATTTATGAGGCGTTGCAACACGTCATTCAAAAGAATCAACGGGACGATGACAAGTTATCAAAGGTAAAGAACTATGTCAACGGTTGTAAGATGGAAAGTTATTTTTGGGGGAAAATAAATATAAACACAGAAATTAGGGCGGCACAGTGGGGCAGAGTTGCTGCATTACAGCGCCAGAGACCCAAGTTCGATCCTGACCAAGGGTGCTGTCTATATGGAGTTTGTACGTTCTCCCCGTGAATGACGTGTTGGTTTTCTCCGGGAGCTCCAGATTCCTACCAAAGCCCAATGACCTGCAAGTTTGTGGACTAATTGGGCTGGTGAAATTGTAAATTGTCCGTAGTGTGTGTAGGATAGTGTTAGTGTGCGGGGATGGCTGGTCGGCGTGGACTGAGGGACCTGTTTCCGCTCTGTATCTCTAAATTAAACTAAACTGTGCCTCATACAACTCGTGTTCACAACATGGCGCACTTCGAATATGCTATTCTTGGCTAATAACTTGAATTTCTAACTATGATTGGTGAGGTAAAAGATTTTGGGGAAACTCTTTCTGTTCCCTCTCAACTGACTGCAGTCTCTCTGATGTTTCCAGTCGTGAGTTAGTCTAGCACCAGGCGGCACGGCGTCAGAATAAAAGGACGTAACATTAGAAAATAGATGGGGAGGAATTTCTTCAGTCAGAGTAGTGAATCTGTGGAATTCATTGCCGCAGACTGCTGTGGAAGTCAAGTCAATGGGTGTTTTTGAAGCAGAGATTGATTAGTAAGAAAGTCAGGGATTATGGGGAGAAGGCAGGGGATTGGGGTTGAGAGGAAAAGGTGGATCAGCCATGAGTGAACGGTGGAGTAGACCCGATGGGCTGAATGGCTGATTGTGCTGCGATGACTTGGGGACTTATGAACTCTTCCCTTCCTCCACGACAGCTGATATCCAAGTCATCGGTGCTGAAGTCGGTTTGCAACCTTCACGTGGACAAGCTGCAGCTGTTCAAGTTGCTGCACCCACAGACGGTGCACAACTTCCCGCCGCTCTACAAGGAAGTGTTCAGCACGGAAATGCAGTATCCAGACTCCACCAACAGCTAAACGCGGCGCTCCCAAAGTGGGAAATGGACGGGCTGTAAACTCCTCCATCCCCCAGTGGCAATAGCCCGAGAATGAATGTACTGCACTCCATCTTGTTTCACCGTCACAGTCGAACGAATGTAAATAACCAGACACTGAGTAGTGGAAATACAGACTTTTGTGCATGGCAGTTAGAATCAACTCCATTGTGATCATGGACCAGAATGCAACATTACAAGACTCTCCCTCCAAGGTTCTTTATATAAAATCTGTTTTGTTTTTTTCGTCAGTTTAAAAGAAAGAGCAGTGAATTAAAGGAATGTAGATAGTATTTTATCTGTAATGCAAACCTATATCTTTTATTAAGTCGGTTTCTTTTTACACTGAAAGGCTCGGTGACATCAGACTTGTTCTTGTTGAGGTTGGATTTTTCTTTCTCCCGAATGTTTCTTCAGCATGACGGCATCGAGAAGATTTGAGAAAGTGTGGGTCAAAGTCCCTGCAATTGGCATCCAACACTGCTGCAGATAGCGATGTTTTTCTTAAACTCTGAAATCCTATACATGTAAATGTCTATATGTTGATATTATTGCTTTATATCTTTAGGCTATGGTCAATAAGATGCCTGCATGTAATAATAGCTCAATCCCATGGTACCTATTAACACTCTGACTGTGCTGGTGGACAATAGTCACAGCTTAGCTACGCATTTAAATTTATCCTTAGGACAAAAATCTGGTGTTTTCCCACAAAGTGGCCTGAAGGTGCGGCTCATGCAGAAAATGCACAATAGGCATTTGTTTTTGTTTAAAGGTTTACAGTTTTGATCTTTAACTAACAGAAGGCCAGCTTTTTTTTTTTTTTAACCAGCCTGTGCAGATCTGAAGAACCCAAGTTAAAAGATTGGACCTGGGCAGATGCAACCACTGAAAAGAAAAGGGTTTCTCTGTCCCTTCTGCAAAATGGCCGCAGTTAGCAGAAAAATAACATCAGTGAGCCTGCACTGTATAAGAATGAGGTGATATTTGCCCACAGACTTCGCACTCTGAGAACCAATTTGTCGAACGAGCTACTGGTCAAAAAAGACGTCATGTTAAATGGTTTATCCAAAGTCCACAGCCACCCTTTAAAACTAGTAATGCATTTTGTACCCCTTTGGAAGTTCTTATCATCAAAAGTTAAATCGGATTAGTTGGTTGTCAGTAAGGAGGATGCAATGAAATCCCTTATTCAAAAGGAGCTCTGAGTAAATAATACAGATACAGGTGATGAGTTATGTGGCGAGTGTAAAGGTTGTGTAGTGCGAGATAGTTGTGCAAAGTGCAGTTAGTGCAACGGGATATGAGAGCGGGATAATGGAATAAGTGAATGAGGTGGAGTTAAGAATGTGAGACAGCACCTTGGGGAAGGTTGGGGGGGGGGTTATGAAAGAGGTGATTGTTTCAGGATGGACACACAATGCTGGAGCAACTCAGCGGGTCAGGCAGCATCTCCAGAGAGTAAGAAGAGGCGACGTTTCAGGTCGAGACCCATCTGGAGGAGTCAGATAGCAGAGGGGAAGAAGCCGTAGTTAAGTCTGGTTGTCGGAGCTTCCCAGCTGTTGCATCTTCATCCCAGAGGGCAGAAAAGGGGTGAAAAAGGCCAGGAGTATCCAAATCCTAAAATAGTTTCTGAATATTATTTACTCATCGGTATCTTTTACTAAAATATTCATCTCTGCTTAATTTAGTTCTGACCAGTAGCAGTAGCTAACACGTTCTAAATCATTACACTTCTACTGGCGTTATGCGCTCCATTCCTTGTACCAGGGAGTAGAAACTGTTCGACGTGCTTGCCTTGTGTCAAAGAGCAAGCTTTTATAAGTATATATATAATTTTGCCTAGCAAGTAATCTAATTTCTCCATTACTGGTGTCCTATAAGGGAATATAGTCATAGAATAATATATAACATACAAAATAAATTATTTATTAACTTAATCGTGGTTTGGAACTTTACACACCGTGGGTCTTTTCATTTAAAATATCATTTGAAACTTTGGGGAAGAATAATAATATTTTTTTTAATTCAAAGAGGGAGGAAGCTGCAATCATGTAATGCAAGTCCAGTTTGAGCACAGGTGAGGAAGTCCATAGGATGTTACTTGTGCACTGGAAGTTAGTTGAAGCAGGAGTTATAAATCCCCAAAAAAAGATTGCTGCACTGAGACATAAACAGGAAGCACTCCGTACTTCACCTGAGGGACATTCCTGACCTGATGACTATGGTCTCTCAGTGGCTCTGTAAATGGACCCAGTTCATTTACCTTTAGAATGGAGCCGAGGAGAAATTTCTTAGTTGGAGGGTGGTGTGCCACTGAAAGCTGCGGGGGCCAAATCAATGGATATTTGTAAGGTGGAAATTGGTAAATTCTGGATTAGTACGGGTGTCAGGGGTTATGGGGAGAAGGCAGGAGAATGGGGTTGAGGGAAAGATAGATCAGCCATGATTGAATGACAGAGTAGACTTGATGGGCCAATCGGCCTAATTCTGCTGCTAGACATTATTAACTGTGTGAGACTAGGTCCAGGCAGTCTAGATTTGACTGTGATTGTTTAAAATCAATCCGCTGGACTTGAGGGTGGATAATCACAACCTGACTGCTGTCTAATGTCTACTGAATGCCTTGGATAGGTACAAAATACTGGAGTAACTGGATCAGGCAGCATCCCTGGAGAAGATGAATAGTTCTGGGTCGGGACCCTTCTTCAGACTGATTGCAAGAATGGGAGGGAAGAAAGCCCTAAGCGTGTACTGAACGCCTTGGTGTGAGTGGACGCTTGCAGAGCCCATGGGGTGCAGGCTCAGACACACAGAAGGCTCTTTTTAAGCAAAGTAGCCGAGAGCCTTCAGAGCAGCGGACAACAGCGGGATGGAGGAGGAGGAGGAGAAAAGTAAAGGACAAAAGTGGGAAAAGTTGAGACGCGATGGAACGGTGGAAGTGAATAGCACATGGTTTAATCGGGATTTCTGACCCCTTGTCTTCTCCAGTGCAAGAACTAATTGGAGCATATTGGCAGAGTCCAGGCATGGAAGCCCAGAGGGTGATTCTGCCTTTTAAGTGGGAGCGTATATTTAAAAAAAACTTATGAAACAACAAAGTATTATTTTCTTGCAAATTTGGACATGGGTACGTGAAGGATCCGTTTGTTGAATTCCAGATTTTAAGCACTTTCTTCTTTGTTTTATATGAGGAAAAAAAAAGAGATTTCTTTATGAAATATTCATTAGATATAGCTGTGCTTTAGATCTTCTGGTGCATTGATGTGTCTTATATATTCGTTTCAACACCTGCAGCGCAGGATACGGCTTCTGCTCGGAAACAGAAGGATATAATTAGTCTGTATTTTGCATATCTGCTTGGCAAAAATTGTATTCAAAGATATTCTGCTGGGATTCAAAAGCAGATTCATTCCTTATAGGATACGTTTTGGCTCCTGCAATACCGTAGCATCTCACACCACTTTAAAAATAAAATTTAAACTTACACTGTATTATTTTTGTCAATGTTGTGGACAAAATGAAATGAATGAGCACCCAGCTATTTTTCCTCTTTTGGAATGGTGAAACCCGCTTTCTCTGGCACATTTATTGACAAAATATTTGTTACCTAGTTTAGAAAGTCATTTTGATGTTTATTGCTCTGTATCGTTAAACTGTAATTCTATTTTTTTTAAGAAAAAAGAATGAAATACTTATATAAATGTAAGATGAGAAGAATAGAAAGATTTTTTAAAAAGCCTTATCTGGATTTCAATGACAAACAAATTCTTATTTTAATATATTGTGAATTTAAGAATGATTGGGATAGCAATTAGTGACTCTATTCTAGATGCATAATGTAAAGGATGTGTATATGAACCATATTAAAATTATATATTATATGAACATGGGGAGTTATTAAATGTGTAAGAAAGAACTGCAGATGCTAGTTTAAACCGAAGATAGACACAAAACGCTGAAGTAACAGCGGGACAGGCAGCATCTCTGGAGGGAAGGAATGGGTGACTTTTCGGGTTGAGACCAAGACGGGTTGAGACCCGAAACGTCATCCATTCCTTCCCTCCAGAGATACTGCCTGTCCCGCTGAGTTACTCCAGCTTTTTGTGTCATCGGGACTTATTAAATGCTTTTGTTTCACTTTCATATACAGCATGACAAGTATTGCAATGGGTGTGATGTTATAAATTGGGCAAAGCACTCGGGACGGCACGGTGGCACAGCAGTAGAATTGCTGCTTAACAGCGCCAGGGTCCTGGGTTCAATCCTGACTACGGGTGCTGTCTGTGCGCAGTTTGTACGAGCTCCCCGTGACCAGCGTGGGTTTTCTCCGGGATCTCCGGTTTCCTCCCACACTCCAAAGAGTTTGTAGGCTAATTGGCTTGGTAACATTGTAAATTGTCCCTAGTGTGTGTGTGTGTGTAGGATAGGGTTAGTGTGTGGGGATCGCTGGTCGGCACGGACTCAGTGGACCGAAGGGCCTGTATCCACGCCGTATCTAAACAGCTGCAGCTGAGAGCTATCTGATAACGTAAAAGTTTAACGGAGTTAGATGTTAGTGACAAGAAACTGCAGGCACAAAGTGTTAGTAATTCAGCAGCTCAGGCAGCATCCCTGGAAAACAGGTGACGTTTTGGGCCAGTCCCTTCAGGCTGATTTTGAGGGTGGAGCAGGAACAAGTTGGCAGTGAGGAGGGGCAGGACAAAGCCTAGCAAGTATGAGATGGATAGACACAAAGTGCTCGAGTCACTCAGCAGGTCAGGCAGCATCTCTGGAGGAAAAAAAGGATGGTTCTGAAGAAGGGTCCTGACCCGAAACGTCACCCATCCTTTTTTCTTATAAATTGTCCCGAGTGTCAGTGCGCGGGGATCGCTGGTCGGTACGGACTAGGTGGGCCGAAGGGCCTGTTTCCGAGCTGTACCACTAAAGAGTCATGGCAACACGCTGCTATATTATCTGCACCCTTTCCAGCGTGAGATAAGGCAAGGAGGAAGCGGGGCCATGGCCAATGGATGGGAGCGGGAGAACCAGGGAAAAGAATGGAAAATAAAACACAATTCTAACAGGAAAGAAGTTGTAAATGTGCAGTTTGAACACCCGTGAACATCCACGGAAAGTTGCTTGTGTGCTGGATGTCGGATGAATCAGGAGGTATAAATGCACAAATCTGATTCCCGCATACGACACAATAGAACTTTATTTATCCCAGGAGGGAAATTGATCTGCCAACAGTCATGAAACACAAAATACATGAAACATGAAAGTAAAGTGACGAGTGGAAAGGATTGGGAATGTGTAAAGATTGGGAACTCAGTGGGTCAGGCAGCATTTCTGGAAAAAAAGGAATAGTTGACGGTTCGGCCCACGATAGAGCATGTGGATTGGCATGGACAAATGGGGCTGAAGGGCCTGTTCCCAAGCTGTACTGATTCTATGAATCTACCATAACAACATTTAAAATACACTTGGACAGGTACGTGGATTGAGAAGGTTTAGAGGGATATCAGCTAAATGCAGGCAGGTGGTTCTCGCGAAGTTAGGGCATCGCGATCAGCATGGACAAGGTGGGCCGAAGGGTCTGTTACTATGCTATATGACCCTACAGGACAAGAAGAGGGCCTTCAAACCAAAATGTCCCAGTGGCCTGGGGAAAGCAACCAACTAGTGTGATGTAGAGCATGGAACAGTACAGCACAGGAACAGGCCCTTCGGCCCATCATGCCTGTGCTGGGCATGATGCCGAACATTAGCCTCCTCTGCCTGCACATGATCTATTTCCCTCAATTCCTGGCAGATCATGTTCATAAGTTCTAAGAGCAGAATTAGGCCATTCGGCCCATCAAGTCTACTCCGCCATTCAATCATGGCTGATCTATCTTTCCCTCAACACCATTTTCCTGCCTTCACCCCATAGCCCCTGACACCCATACTAATCAAGAATCTGTCAAGTTCAAAATTAAAAATATACACTGACTTGGCCTCCACAGCCATCTGTGGCAATGAATTCCTTCCACAGATTCACCACTCTCTGACTATTCCTCCCCATCTCCATTCTAAAGTACGTCCTTGTAATAGAAACATAGAAAATAGATGCAGGAGGAGGCCATTCAGCCCTTTTGAGCCAGCACTGCCATTCATTGTGATCATGCTGATCGTCCCCAGTCAATAACCCGTGCCTGCCTTCTCCCCGTATCCCTTGATTCCACTAGCCCCGAGAGCTCTATCTAACGCTCTCTTAAATTCATCCAGTGACTTGGCCTCCACTAACCTCTGTGGCAGGGAATTCCACAAATTCACAACTCTCTGGGTGAAAACGTTTTTTCTCACCTCAGTCTTAAATGGCTTCCCCTTTATTCTAAGACTGTGGCCCCTGGTTCTGGACTCGCCCAACATTGGGAACATTTTCCCTGCATCTAGTTTTTCCAGTCTTTTTATATCGTTATATGTTTCTATAAGATTCCCCCTCGTCCTTCTAACTTGTATTAACTTCCTCCAGTTAATACAAGCCTAGTCTTTTCATTCTTTCCTCATATGACAGTCTCGCCATCCCAGGGATCAATCTCATGAACCTACACTACACTGCCTCAATCACAAGGATGTCCTTCCTCAAATTAGGAGACCAAAACTCTACACAATGTGGTCTCAGCCCTATACAACTTCAGAAGAACCTCTTTACTCCTGTACTGAAATCCTCTTGTTATGAAGGCCAACAGTCCATTAGCTTTCTTCACTGCCTGCTGTATCTGCACACCAACTTTCAGAGACCGATGTACAAGGACGCCCAGGTCTCGCTGCACATCCCCCTTATCTATCCTAACCCCATTGAGATAATAATCTGCCCCCTTGTTTTTGCCGCCAAAGTGGATAACCTCATTATTATACTGCATCTGCCACACATCTGCCCACTCACTCAACCTGTCCAGGTCACTCTGCAACCTCCTACCATCCTCTTCACAGTTCACACTGCCACCCAGCTTTGTGTCATCCGCAAACTTGCTAGTGTTGCTCCTAATTCCCTCTTCCAAATCATTAATATATATGGTAAACAGTTGCAGCCCCAACACCGAGCCTTGCGGCACTCCACTCGCAACTGCCTGCCATTCTGAAAAGGACCCGTTCACTCCTACTCTTTGCTTCCTGTCTGCCAACCAATTTTCTATCCATGTCAACACCCTACCCCAATACCATGTGCTCTAATTTTAGTAACCAGTCTCCCGTGCGGGACCTTATCAAAGGCTTTCTGAAAGTCTAGATACACCACATCCAGTGGCACCCCTTCATCCATTTTACTTGTCATATCCTCAAAAAATTCCAGAAGATTAGTCAAGCATGATTTCCATTTCATGATTTCCATTCCATGTTGACTTTTACTGCTATCCAAATGCCCCATTATTACCCCTTTAATAATTGACCAGCATCTTCCCCACTACCGAAGTCAGGCTAACTGGTCTGTAATTCCCCGTTTTCTCTCTCGCTCCTTTCTTGAAAAGTGGGATAACATTAGCTATCCTCCAATCCACAGGAACCGATCCTGAATCTATTGAACATCGGAAAATGGTCACCAATGCATCCACTATTTCTAGAGCCACCTCGCTGAGGACCCTGGGATGCAGACCATCAGGCCCAGGGGATTTATCATCCTTCAGTCTCATTAGCCTACCCAATACTATTTCTTGCCTAATGAAAGTTTCTTTCAGTTCCTCTACCCCCTTAGATCCTCTGTCCTCCCGTACATCTGGGAGATTGTTTATGTCTTCCTTAGTGAAGACAGATCTGAAGGACCTGTTCCACTCTTCTGCCATTTCCTAGTTCCCCATAATAATTTCACCCGTGTCTGCCTTCAAGGGACCCACATTTGACTTTGCTACTCTTTTTCCTTAACATATCTTTAGAAGCTTTTACTGTCCTTTATATTCGTTGGCCTGCTTCTCTTCGTACTTCATCTTTTCAGCCTGAATTGCCCGTTTTGTTTCCTTCCGTTGTCCTAATAAAGTTTTAGCTTCCGGCTACTGTTTGTTGTGTTATACATCTTTTCTTTTAGTTTTAATCTATCCCTAACTTCTCTTGTCTGCCACTGTTGCCTCCTACTCCCTTTAGAATCTGAGGCTATAGCCTCTGGTCCTGGACTCTCCCACTAGTGGAAACTAGATTTCCCCCCTCATCCTTCTAAACCCCAATGAGTAGAGGCCAGTACTGTCAAATGCTCATCATATGTTAACCCACTAAGTCCTGGGATCATTCTTGTAAATCTCCTCTGGACCCTCTTCCACGCCAGCACACCCTTCCACCGATATGGTGCTCAAAACTCCGCTGCATCTATCTAGCAGCCTCTCAGATGCCTCCACCACCACCCCTGGCAGTGCGTTCCAAGCACTTGCCGTACACTGTTTGAAAGACAACTCACTCCGCAAATCTCCTCTAAATTTTACCCGTCTCACCTTACGTTCACTCCATGTTTAATACAGATTGAACCGCATTATTTGTGGTGTAGAACATCCGGCTCCAGTTTACGTCAATGAATGTCTGTCACTGGGATAACAAACCCATTCAGTTTGTGGCTGATGACTCACAAGGATGTGTCCAGCCAGTTTCTCACCTGATGCAAACTCACCTGGAAATTATCTCATGCACTGTCACGTAACACCGGAAAAAGCAGGTATATAATCCAAATTGTAAGCTGTTTTTCCAGAGACACCTTCAGCATTTGCACCTTTCCAATGGCCGAGCCAAGACATACAGAGCCATACAGCATGGAAACAGGACCTACGGCCCCACTTGCCCACATCGACCAACATGCCCCATCTACACTAGTCCCACCTGATTGCTTTTGGCCCATTTCCCTGCAAACCTCCCCAATCCATGTACCTGTGTAAATGTTTCTTCAACGTTGCGATAGCACCTGCCACAACGACCTCCCCAGCAGCTCGTTCCGTACACCACATCTCTTTGTGTAACAAAGTTACCTCTCAGGTTCTCATTAAATCTTTCCCCCCCTCACCTTAAACCTATGTCCTCTGCTTCTTGATTCCCCTACTCTGGGCAAAAGACTGTTCATTTACCCGATCTATTCCTCTCATGATTTTGTACACCTCCACAAGATCGCCCCTCATCCTCCAAGGAATAAAGCTGGAGCCGGCACAACCTCTCCATGTAGCTCAGTTCCTCGAGTCCTGGCAACATCTTCGTCAATCTTCTCTGCATCCTTTCTAGCTTGACAATATCTTTCCTATAACATGGTGCCCAGAAATGAACACAATACTCTAAATGTTGCTTCACCAACGTCTTATAGAACTGAACTGTAACATGACCTCTCAATTTCTATACTCAATACTCTGACTATGATGACGAAGAACCATTGATATCTATATTACTAAAAGTCTGATCTTGACCGCTTTTGGCTCGCTTGTGGATTGACTTCCGAGAGAACGCTGCCACCTACGGCCGTCATTTTTGGCCAGCACGCTCAGAGCCCCCCTCCGCCTTCCTGGACCAGAGGATTTTTCCCATCGATGAAAAATCTGAGAGATATTAATGTTTTTTTTTTAATTGCCATTCTCACTGCTGCCCCTGCTGGAGGGAGAGGGAGTGACTATAAAATGAGGAAGTGGTGTGCCTCACTCAGTCTCTGAAAGATGGAGGAAGCCAGAGGGTCATGTCTCTCTGAGCTCTGAATAGCACTGTCTACTCAACTGAATAACACATGTCTACTCAACTGTGAGTGCCCTTAGTGTGGTTCTATAAATGTTTGCAAAAAGTGTCTCTATTGGTTCTTAAAATGTTTGCAAAAAGTGTCTATTAGTTCTAAAATGCTTGCAAAAAGTGTCTATTTGTTCTAAAATGCTTGCAGAAAGTGTCCAATGGTTCTAAAATGCTTGCAGAAAGTGTCTATTGGTTCTAAAATGCTTGCAGAAAGTGTCCAATGGTTCTAAAATGCTTGCAGAAAGTGTCTATTGGTTCTAAAATGTTTGCAGAAAGTGTCTATTCATTCTAAAATGTTTTCAGAAAGTGTCTCTATTGGTTATAAAATGTTTGCAGAAAGTGTCTCTATTGGTTCTAAAATGCTTGCAAAAAGTGTCTATTAGTTCTAAAATGCTTGCAAAAAGTGTCTTTTGGTTCTAAAATGTTTGCAGAAAGTGTCTATTAGTTCTAAAATTTTTGCAGAAAGTGTCTCTATTGGTTCTAAAATGCTTGCAAAAAGTCGCTATTGGTTCTAACATGCTTGCAAAAAGTGTCTATATTGGTTCTAAAATGCTGCCTGGCTTGAGTGACTGAGCTGCCTGGCTTGAGTGACTGAGCTGCCAGCCCAAGAATCCATTCAGCCCACAATGTGCATACTAGCCTCTGGAAACCAGTCCCATTGATCCACAACACACATGCTAGCGCTCCAGAAAGCCCCCCCCCCCCCCCCCCCCCCCCCCCCCGCACTGGCCAGCAATATTATAATTGGTGGAGAGGTGGAATATTGCATTGGGGGACCAGCCCTCCCGTGTGAAGCTGGGACCCAATGGGTCCCACTTAGTCTTGTAATAGCAAAATCACTGCCTGCTCTTCCAGAGGGAATAACTCAAAGCACCTCAAAGCACTTACAAAATTCTTAAGGGGTTGGACAGGCTAGATGCAGGAAGATTGTTCCCGATGTTGGGGAAGTCCAGGACAAGGGGTCACAGTTTAAGGATAAGGGGGAAGCCTTTTAGGACCGAGATGAGAAAATCGTTTTTCACACAGAGAGTGGTGAATCTGTGGAATTCTCTGCCACAGAAGGTAGTTGAGGCCAGTTCGTTGGCCATATTTAAGAGGGAGTTGGATGTGGCCCTTGTGGCTGAAGGGATCAGAGGGTATGGAGAGAAGGCAGGATAATGAGTTGGATGATCAGCCATGATCATATTGAATGGCGGTGCAGGCTTGAAGGGCCGAATGGCCTGCTCCTGCACCTAATTTCTATGTTTCTATGTTTCTATAAACCCGCTGAGTTCCTCCAGCACCATGTGTTTCCCAGTTTAAGTAGAGGTCAGCATGGTCATTCATAACTTCCTAAATTCATAAGTCATAGGAGCAGAATTAGGCCATGCGGCCCATCGAGCCTACTCCGCCATTCAATCATGGCTGATCTATCAGTCCCTCTCAACCCCATTCCTCGGTCTTCTCCCCATAACCCCTGACACCCGTACTAATAAAGAACCAAGTTGAACTTTCACTAAGGGTGGTATTGTGGTGCAGCGGTAGCATTGCTGCCTTACAGCCCCAAAGACCCAGGTTCGATCCTGACTATGGGTGCTACAGTGACGTGCGGTGAGGTCAATGGTTGGGGAGGCACTGGCTAGTATCAGAGCCAGATTTACACGCATATGAACCCGATATAGGTAGCTTAAATTCACCATCCAATTAGCAGGTTGCACAATTACTACCGTATGCTTCATATTTCATATCAGCATTCTTTACAACACATGCATACAGTTTATTGATTGGGGACGATCAGCCATGATCACAATGAATGGTGGTGCTGGCTCAAATGGCCGCTTCCTGCATCTATTTTCTATGTTTCTAATCTAGCCCAGAAATCCATTTAATATATTTCTTATCTTATTAACATCATTTAGCCTTAATCAATGCAGCACAAAAACATCCCCCCACAGCAGAATCAACCTTTTCCACTGTGAGGGAAGGCACCAAAATTGAACAGGCCCCGACCACGGGTGAACTTTGAAAGTTCAGTCCTCTTCCTCTGTTCAGCCGTGGCCAGGGCCTATTGAGGCCTCTGCAGTCGCTGCTACGGCCCAGAGCCTCAGAATCAGCCACTTCCCTCCCGGAGGCCGCAGCTTCCGAAGTCCACACGCCGAGCTGGGCCGAGATTCAACGCTGGCGATCCCCACAATGGGTCAAGAGCACCCGCGGCTGGAAAGTCAGCGCCGCCAGCAGTGGAATGCAGTACTGCGCTGCCACTGCTGAAGCTAGCTATCATGGAGGGAGAGCGAGGTAGCGTCAATTACGTGGGCTGAGCCTACATAATTGACGCTCACTCTTCCTCCACTGGGCTCAAGACATGCCCCCTTGTGAGGCAGATGTGATCGCTGCCTCCCCTGGAGCTTTTCCATTGCAGTTTTATGTGAGACCAGGGAGCACAAATTTAATATATTTTTTATATGTGAAATACGTTACCAGGATTATGGAAGGTAAGGACATGTAATGAAGGGGTTTACACACATTGCTTTGGTGACATGCATAGAGACAGTAAAAGGCACACGCTTATTGCCCGTGCTTTATGCAGTTTCTGAGGGGTTGCACAATCAGAGGAGAGGCTCAGCTCGTTGTTGCCTCACTTCTCATCTCTCTCTCTCTCTCTCTCTGTATTTGCAGCGGAGCTGCGAAAATGTTGCGACACAGATCAGTGGAAAAATCTTTATTTTATTTTATTATTATTTTTCTTTACTTTTCTTAACCGCTATTTTCATTGGGAGTATGACGGGTGAGGCTCTGCCTCCCCTGCCTCCCCTGCCCGCAGATCCCTGGGGTCCTATCTGTATGGAGTCTGTACGTTCTCCCTGCGACCGCATGGGTTTTCTCCGGGTGCTCCTGTTTCGTCCCACACTGCAAAGATGTACAGGTTTGTTGGTTAATTGACTTTGGTAAAATAGTAAAAATTGTCCCTAGTGTGTGTAAGAGAGTGTTAGTGTGCGGGGATCACCGGTCGGCGTGGATTTGGTTGGCCGATGGGCCTATTTCCACACTGTATCTCTGAACTAAAGCAAAATTGTACCGCAATTTAGCAATTCCACCACCTAACCTTTCCCCAATTAAATCATCTTGCGTATCAAGTGGGAAAGGATCAGGGTAGGGCTGAGGGCAAAAATGATTTAGATCAACCATAATTGTACAGAGTGGCATTATAGTATAATGAAGAAGTTAGGGATTAGAATATTATTATTATTATTATCTCCACCCAAAGGTTTATTGTTTCTTTATTCAACTGCTGGGATTAAGTTGAATTAATTACTGCTCAGGCCAGTAAAAAAATGGAATGACAAATGGTGTAACCTTAAAAAACATGTTATGGAGTCAGTCATAGCATGGATGGTTTCCTCTGGAACATCGAAGGTTGAGGGGCTGATGGAAGTCTAGAAAATTACCAGAGGCATAGACAGAACAGAGGGGGCAGACACACCCCCATCCATATAAACGGGCCTGAGGTGGAGCGGGTCTCCAACTACAAATTCCTCGGGGTACACATCTCGGAGAATCTGTCCTGGTCCCTCAACACCTCCAAGCTGGTCAAAAAGGCGCAGCAGCGCCTTTACTTCCTGAGGAGGCTCAAAACAGCCCACCTGTCCCCCCAGACCCTGACCAACTTTTACCGCTGTACCATCGAAAGCATCCTGACCACCTGCTTTACGGTATGGTACAGCAGTTGCACCGTAGCAGACAGGAAGGCACTACAACGGGTGGTGAAAACCGCCCAGCACATCATCGGTGCCCCGCTCCCTGCCATGGATGCCCTCCACCGAAAACGGTGTCTGAGACGGGCCGGGAAGATCATCAAGGACCCCTCCCACCCTAACCATGGGCTGTTTGCCCTCCTACCATCGGGGAGGTGGTACAGGAGCCTCAGGTCCCGCACCTGCAGGATGAGGAGTAGCTTCTACAATAACACCATCACACTGCTGAACTCGGAGTCCCGCCGATAGATTTCCACATCTGTATTTATTTATCTGTATTTATCTATATATTGCTATCACTACGTACTGACACTAAAGTGCATTTCGTTGTACCCATACTTGTATCTGTGCAATGACATTAAAGTTGAATTGAAATTGAATTGAACAAGGTAGAGAGTCAGAACCGTTTTACATCAGTATGGATATATCAAAGATAGAGGTCAGACCTCGTGGAAACGGGCTCTTTGGCCCAACTTGCCCACACTGACCAACATCTCCCATCTACACTAGTCCCACCTGCCTGCGTTTGGGCCAGATCCCTCCAAACCTGTCCTATCCATAAACTGATCTAACGTTGAGATAGTCCCCGCCTCAACTACATCCTCTGGCAGCTCGTTCATTACACCCAATAAAGGGTTACCCCTTAGATTCTTATTAAATCTTTCCTCCCTCACCATAAACCTATGTCCTCTGATTCTCGATTCACCTACTCTGGGCAAGAGACTCTGTGTGCCAATCGATCCATTCCTCTTGTGTGATTTTAAAGACCTCTATAAGATCTGAATAGGGTGTTGTCTATATTCTCTTCACAATACACACACACATACCCCCGATTAGCTGGTCACATAGAGAACAACCCACAGACGATTCTTCAGCTAAAACTGGCTTGGCTTCCCAACAAGAGAGCTTTAGAGACATCTTGTGGCTTCCAGAAGTACGGCAATGGAGGAACATAAAGGAGGGATATAACACATAAAGACGACCAGGTTAGCCAAATCATTTCTTGTTATAGTTTCACTGTTGCTCCATAAATATACGGTTCCCCCTGAAAGAGTGGTAAAGAAGGCAAATTAAAGTTAGTGTAGTTTAGAGATGCAGCACAGAAACAGGCCCTTCAGCCCACCGTGTCCGTGCCAACCAGCAATCACCACGTACACTAGCAATATCCTACACTCTAGGAACAATTTACAATCTTTACCGAAGTCAATTAACCTATAAACCTGTACGTCTTTGGAATGTGGGAGGAAAACTTGAGCACCCGGGGAAAACATACAAACTGGGTACAGGCAGCACCCGTAGTCAGGATCTAATCCAGGTCTCTGGCGCTGTAAGACGGCAATTCTACTGCTGCACTACCATGGTATGCTTGCCTTCATAGGTCAGGGCATTGAGTATGTGCTAGGATCTCATGATGCATCTTTATCGGACCTTGGTTAGGCCACATACAGTCACACAGAATGGAAAGAGGCCCCTCAGCCCAACTCGTCCATGATGACCAAGATGCCCCCATCTAAACTAGTCCCATTTGGCCGTGTTTGGCCCGTATCGCTGTAACGTGCTGTTTTAAAAAGTAAACCAATAACATACTGAGCCGATCTGCCTTCTTCTGTGGACTGAATAAGATGTAGCTGAGGCCTTGTCTGCTAGGATGGATGAGACTTTGGAAAGTGTGGAGAGGAGGTTTACCAGAACATTGCCTGGATTAGAGGGTATTCGCTACAAGGAGAGGTTGTACCGACTTGGACTGTTTTCTCTGAAACATTGGAGGTTGCGGGTGGGCCTGATAGAAGTATACAAAATGATGACAGGTGTAGATAGAGTAGACAATCTGAACCTTTTTTCCTAGGATAGAAATATCAAAGATAGAAGGCAGAGATTTAAAGTGAGGTAGGCAAAGTTTAAAGGAGATGTGTGGAGCAGGTTCTTACACAGATGGCCCGAGTGCCTGGAATACCCTGCCAGGGGTGGTGGTATATATAGACATTAGACAATAGGTGCAGGAGTAGGCAATTCGGCCCTTTGAGCCGGCACTGCCATTCACTGTGATCATGGCTGATCATCCACATTCAGTACATATATATACGATAGCGGCATTTAAGAGGCTTTTAGATAGATGCATGAACGTGTGGGAAATGGAGGGATATGGATCATGTACAGGCAGATCAGATCAGTTTAACAACATCATGTTCAGCACAAACATTGTGGGCCAAAAGGCCTGCTCCAATGCTGTACTGATCTATGTTCAATGTATGTAAATACAATAGACAGAGCAAAGGGGAAGATACAGAGTGCAGAATACAGTTCACAGCATTGTGGTGCATCAGGTTTATAGACAAAGTCTAATGTCCGCAATGGGGTAGAGGTGAATCAGACAGTACCCTAGCTTATGGAAGGGCCGTTCAGAAGCCGAATAACAGAAGAAGCTGATCCTGAGTCTGGTGGTGCTTTCAAGATCGTTGTTTCTCAGGTGTAGAATTGGAAATGGAAACCTTTTCCCATTAAACATTGTGTCATGGAACTAAAGGCCTAGCTAGAGTGGATGTGGAGAGGATGTTTCCACTAATGGGAGAGTCTAGACCAGAGAGCACAGTCTCAGAATAAAAGGACGTACCTTTAGAATGGAGATGGGGAGGAATTTCTTTAGCTGGAAGGTGGTGAATCTGTGGAATTCCTTGCCACAGACGGCTGTGGAGGCCAAGGCACTAACGTATTTTTAAAGCGGAGATTGATAGGTAGTAAGGATGTCAAAAGTTTCAGGGGGAAGGCAGGAGAATGGCGTTGAGAGGGGAAAATAAATAAGCCATGAGTGAATGGTGGAGCTGACTCGATGGGCTGAATGGCCTAATTCTGCTCCTATGTTTTATGGTCTTACGCTCTCTGTGTTGCAGTAACATCTGTCACAAGTACCAGTGCCCTTCAGACTGTGAAGAGACTTTAAATAAACTGTACTAACTTTATTGAGCACCTCATGAATTACAGTGGAGATGTTTCCAGATTCGGTGTGGGTTTCTTGGTAGGTTCAGAATCCACTGGGCTCAATTGTTGACAAAAGGGAAATTGAACACATTAATCTTTTAATGAGTTAGTCATGCACCTTAACAAAGGAACGCAGTGCACTAATTTAACAAGATAAAGCTTTGTGCCATCTCTTCCATGTGCCAAAGCTAGTTTACAATTGGAATTGCTTGGAATACCAGGCCGACCACTGTGCCTGCACCTTTCTGATGGACAATAGTGAGGGCAGCACGGTGGCGCAGCGGTAATGTTCCTGCCTTACAGCGCCAAAAATCCAGGTTCGCTCCTGACTACAGCTGCTGTCCGGAAGTAGCACAGTCAGTGTTTATTAGGCTGTGTTTGTAGGGTGGGAAAACGTCTCCCTGTGTCTGAGGCCTAATGGCGGAGCTGGTGCCTCGGAGCTGAGTGTTCCAGCGGCGGCCCGGCTCCCAAGCAGCGGCCCGGCATTGCTCCAAGCAGCAGACCGGCGCTCTCTCCAAAGACCTACAGGTTTGTAAGTTAATTGGCTTCTGTAAAATGTAAGACGTCCCTCATGTATAGGATAGTGTAAGTGTACAAATGATTGCTGATCCGCGCGTACTCGGTGGGCTGAAGGGCCTGCATCCACGCTGTATCTCTAAAATCAAAGGTCAAACGAAAAAAAATATTACTGTCTCACAGAATGACTGTCAAGGGTTCTTAAGATAATGGAACTACTAAGACACTACATTACATCCTCCATGGCAATTAATAAACAGTTAAACTAAACTCAAGAAACATTTGAGTTTATCCATATTGGAAAGCAAGATTATCTTTATCAAATATCTGATCTTTCGTCCCACCTCAAGACTCAAGATTAACATTACAATGTTAATGATCCCATTTGGAATAGACTAGACTTTAGAGATACAGTGTGGAAATGGCCCTTCGGCCCACTGAGTCCATGCCGACCAGCGATCTCCACACAGGCTCTATCTTACACATCGCACAAACCATTTAACCTACATGTGGGATGTGGGAGGAAACCGGAGCACCCGGAGAACATCCTCGCTGTCACAGGGAGAATGTGCAAACTCCGAATAGACAGCACCTGCATTCAGGATCGAACTTGGGTCCGTGGTGTCCGTGGTGCTGTGAATCAGCAGCTCTACCACTCCACCACTGTGCCAAACAAGAGCCTGCGTTATATCCACTCTTTGAATGGATTGTTAGATATGCGCAAAATGAATATGTGCTCTGGCCTTTCACCAGGGATTGGTTGTTGCAGTGCACATTACTTGAATTAGCAAAGCCAATTTCTGAAACCTACCTCCAATGGCCATAATAGTTTGAGTATTAGTTTTGTTTCATTTAGAGATTCAGCATGAAAACAAGCCCTTCAAGTCAACATAACCATTGATAGTCAGAATTGATGGACCAAAGGGCCTGATCTTATTTTACAAGCAGAAACGGTTTGTGTTTTGCGTAGATTCATGTTTTTCAATGTAAATAACCTCAGCTCAGTTAAGGATGTGGCACGGTGGCGCAGCGGTAGAGTTGCTGCTTTACAGCGCCAGACCTGGGTTTGATCCTGACCATGGGTGCTGTCTGTGTGGAGTGTGTACCTTCTTCCTGTGACCACGTGGGTTTTCTCCCGGTGCTCCTGTTTCGTCCCACACTCCAAGGGTATCCAGACTTGTTGGTTAATTGGCTTCAGTAAAAAAAATTGTAAATTGTTCCTAGTGTGTAGGATGATGCTAATATACGGGGTGATCGCTGGTTGGGACAGACACGGTGGGCCAGAGGGTCTGTTCCCGCACTGTATCTACCTTCCATAATCTAAAGTAATCTCCTCAACCCATTCACACAGTGGACAATGTTTAATTATCATTGAACATGATACTTATGGCCCACCAAGTCCATGCCGACCATCGATCACCCGTTCACACTTTCCCATCCAATTTACCGAGGCCGATTAACCTACAAACCTGCACGCCTTTGGGATGCGGGAAGAAACCGGAGCACCCGGAGAAAACCCACGGGGTCGCAGGGAGAACATGCAAGACTCTACACAGATAGCACCTGAGGTCAGGATCGAACCCGGGTCTCTGGCGCTGTGTGGCAGTGGCTCTACCAGCTGTGCCACTCTTGGCATCTCAGTCGGCATCATGTTCAGCACAGGCTTTGTGGGCTGAGGGGCCTGTTCTTGTATTGTAGTGTTCTACAGTATGTTCTATGTCCTAACCCTGCCACCACAATGCTTTTATTTGAGAGTATTTTACATTCTAACAAACATCAATGCAGTTGATCTAATTATTATTTTAATAATTAAAATAACATCCTCTCTAATTGTTATTTTAATAATAAAGTCTTATGGCTCCGGTTGCCAAATTCTCTTAAATCTCAATATCTCATAATTAGGCCATTTGCTGCTCCGTATCTGTGCTAATTCTTGCCTTGGCTTCATATCCCTTGATAACTTTGGTGAGGCAGCAATTCTACCACTGCGCCACTGTGCCACCCAAATTACAATTATATACTGCTAACATCAATTAAAATAAATATTTTGGGAAAATATTATAAATACATAATGTACAGTAGCACAGCTGGTAGAGCTGCTGCCTCACAGCACCAGAGATCCAGATTCGACCCTGGCCTCGGGTGCTGTCTGTGTGGAGTTTGCAGTTCCTTTAGATACAAGAGACATTTATTTGTCACATGTGCCAGTTGTCACAGTGAAATGTGATCACCATACAGCCATACAACACAACACACGATAGTTCAACATAAAACATCCCCACACAGCAGAATCAAAAGTTTCCCGCTGTGAGAGAAGGCACCAAAGGCAGTCATCTTCCTCTGATGTTCACCCGTGGTCGGGGCCTCCGTAGCCCTCCGCAGTCGCCGCTACAGGCAGCTTGCAGCCCAGGCCTGCTCGCCGGGATGTCGGAACGGGAGGCAATCTTCAGCGGCTTTGACCTCCAAATCGGCCGCTTTCTACCAGAGTCCGCGGCTCCCGACGTCCCCAGGCCGCGCCGGGCGAAGATTCACGCTGGCGGCCCTCGGCAAAGGGCCCCAGGACTCCGCGTTGTCGGTCAGCGCCACCCGCGCTGGGAGCTCAGCGAACCACCGCTCCACGATGTTGGAGCAGTGGGCCAACACTCCGGAGCTTCAAATGGCGATCGAGGAAGACATCGCCCGCTCCAGGGTGAATCCAGCGCTGCGCCGCTGCTGTCGAAGCTCTGTTCCGGTCCCCGGTCTCCGGTAGGAAAGGCCGCGCCAATCCATATGGTAGGCCGCGGGAAGGGGGTGAGGACGCGACTTGGAGAAATAGTCGCATCTTCGCCAGGAAGTGACTGGGAAGCGGTTTCCCCCTTACCCTCCCCCTCCCCACATAGAAAAACTAAATAGTCCCCAAATAAAACTATTTAGACAAACTTAGGTTCAGATCTATTATTTTTACATGCACTGAGATACGGTGCAAAGCTTTGTTTTGCAATTCCTTCTACACCGATCAGATGTACCACACATAGATACAATCAGTTAAAACTCAAGCACAATGGATAGAACAAAGGGGGAGATACAGAGTGTAGAATATAGTTCTCAGCATTGTAGCAGATTGTAGTGCATTAGTTCCTTAAACAAAGTCCAATGTCCTCAATCGGGTAGAGGTGAATCGAGTAGTCTCCTAGCTCATGGAAGGACCGTTCAGAAGCCTGGCGATGGAGACGAGGCTGTTCCTGAGTCTAGTGGTGCGCGCTTTCAAGCTTCTGTACCTTCTGCTGGACAGGAGCAGGGAGAAGAAGGAATGGCCCGGGTGGGATGTCTTAGATTACATTGTGGAAGCGGGAGATTCTTTGCGTACTTTGTGTATTGGAGCTAGGACAAAGAATTTCACTGTACCTGGGTACATGTGACAATTAAGTGTCATTGAGTATTGAGTATTATATAGTAGGGGGCTGAGAATGCATCCTTGCGGGATGCTGGTGTTGACAGTTATTGTACAGGAGGTGTTGTCGCCTATCCACACTGATTGTGCTCTGTGGGTCAGAAGGTCAAGGATCCAGTGGCAGAGGGGGAAGATGAATTCTTACTCCATGAGTTTGGAGATGAAATGTGTAGGAAGGAACTGCAGATGCTGGTTTACATCAAAGATGGACACAAGATGCTGGTGTAACTCAGCGGGACAGGCAGCATCTCTGGGTAGAAGGACTGGGTGATGTTTCTTCAGAAGAAGGGTCTTGACCAGAAACGTCACCCATTCCTTCTATCCAGAGATGTTGCCTGTCCTGTTAAGTTACTCCAGCATTTTGTGTCTAGTTCGGAGATGAGTTTGGATGGGATTATGGTGTTGAAGGCAGAGCTATAGTCGATAAATAGGAGTTAAACCTAGGAGTCTCCCAGTGACCGAGAGGGTTTTCTCTGGGTGCTCCACTTTCCTTCCACTTCCCAAATACATGCATTCTTGGAGGTTAATTGGCCCCTGTAACATGCCCCTAACATGTAAATGTGGCATAACATATAACCAGTGTGACTGGGCTATAGCTGGTCAGCTTGGACCCGGTGGTCTGAAGGGCCTGTTTCCATGCTGTATCTCTAACCTTAACTGAACTAAATGAAATAAAAAATGGTTATAACACATTGAAATAAAATGAAAGTAAGAAAAAGTTCAATAATAACAAAATTAAATAGAATCATAGAGGCATACAGCCTGGAAACCCAACTTGCCAACACCAGCCAACATGACCCAGCTGCACTACTCCCACCTGCCCGCGATTGGTCCATATCCCTCAAACTTGTCCTATCCACGTACCCGTTTAACTGTTTCTTAAACATTGGGATAGTCCCTGCCTCAACTACCTCCTCTGGGAGCTCATTCCATACACCCACCATCCTTTGTGTGAAAAGGTTACCCCTCAGATTCCCATTAGATCTTTTCATCTTTACCTTAAACCTATGTCCTCTGGTCCTCAATTCCCCTACTCTGAGCAAGAGAATTTGTGCATCTACCAGATTTATTCCTTACAATACATTGAAGTAATATGAAAGTGGGAAAAAGATAAATAACTTGCCCTCCTGTTTTTCTTCAGGTTGGGATTCCCCAGGTCTGACTGGCATGGAATCATAGCGACGATTTGTAGCCTCAATGAGTCCATTGACGGAACATGGTGCCTGGAACCTTATCGCAGCTTATACAGGATTTATGGTAGTTTAGTTTAGTTTATTGTTATGTGTACCGAGGTACAGTGAAAAGCTTTTGTTGCGTGCTAACCAGTCAGCAGAAAGACAACACATGATTACAATCGAGCCATTCACAGTGCATAGATACTTGATAAGGGAATAACATTTAGTTCAAGGTAAAGCCAGTAAGGTCCGATCAATAGACAATAGACAATTGGTGCAGGAGTAGGCCATTCGGCCCTTTGAGCCAGCACCGCCATTCAATGTGACCATTGCTGATCATTCCCATTCAGTACCCCGTTCCTGCCTTCTCTCCATATCCCCTGACTCCACTATCTTTAAGAGCCCTATCTAGCTCTCTCTTGAAAGTATCCAGAGAACCACCTCCACCGCCCTCAAGGATCATCCAAGGGTCACCAATGTAGATAGTAGTTCAGCACAGCTCTCCGGTTGTTGGTAGGATGGTTCAGTTGCCTGATAACAGCTGGGTAGAAACTGTCATTGAATGTGGAGGTGTGCGTTTTCACACTTCTATACCTTTTGCCCGATGGGAGCGGGGAGAAAGAGGGAGTGGCCAGGGTGCAACTCGGGTTTGTTAATGCTGCTGGTCTTGTTGAGGCAGCGTGAGGTGTAATTGGAGTCAATGGAAGGGAGGTTGGTTTGTGTGATGGTCCTCGTGACTCTGGTATGATCCTATCTAGCAGGGTGAATCCATTGGAAATCTCAACCAAGTCTAGCACCATTCAGCTCATTACTTGTTACCACCTGCTGTTTACTACGGAAGACATTTCCATAGTTCTACAAATATTCTGAGAAATTAATAATTATAATTAAAAATTAATAATTTTATTGTATTGTCTATTCAGGGAATATCCCCACCTCTCTTTAGAGTTTAAGGATACAGCGTGGAAGCAGGCACTATGGATCACCAAGTCCGCGCCGACTAGCGATCACCCTGTACGCTAACCTGTACGTCTTTGGAGTGTGGGAGGAACCCGGAGAAAACGCACGCAGTCACAGGGAAAAACCGTACAAACTCAGTACAGATGGCACGTGTAGTCAGGATCGAACGCAGGTCTCTGGCGCTGTAAGGCAGCAACTCTAACGCTGTGCCACCGTGCTGCTTCTCCTCGATAACCTGCCTCTGTAAACAAGGAGTTCCCATCCTGGACTCCCCCACATAGAGCATCTCATATTTCGCTTGGGCAGCTTACAGCCCACTGGAGACAGTCATCTCCTTCTACCTCATCAATTCCTAGCAAAATGTTAATCTCTCTGAAATATAGAATTATTGGCTAGACCCTTAACAACATAAATATACAGAGGGATCTTGGGATCCAAGTCTATTATAATGGCAAGGAAAGTAGATAGTGGTGAAGAAGGCATTCAGTATGCTTGGGTTCTTTGATGGAGGCATTGGGTATGAGAGTCAGGAAAACATGATGCAGCTTTGTAAGATTTTGGTTCGGCCGCAGGAGGTACGCAGGAAGGATGTAGAAGCTTTGGAGACAGCGCAGAAGAAGCTTACCAAAATGATACAAAGTGCTGAAGGAACTCATGGAGTTAGGCAGCATCCATGGAATATATGGATAGATGATGTTCTATCCATATAGAAAGGACCACACCCAAAATGTCACCTGTCCACGACTTTTAGGATGCTGCCTGATCCCTTGAGTTACTCCAGCACTTTCTGTCTTTTTTTTGTAAACCTGCAGTTCCTTGTTTCTACATTTTTAACAAAATGTTGCCTGGATTAGCAGGTATTACCCACAGGGAGGGGTTGGATGGAGTTAGATTGTTTTCTCTGGTACGCCGGAGGTTGAGGGGAGACATGATCGAAGTGTATAAAATTATGAGAGGCATACCTGTAGATGGCGTAGACCAAGGGTTCCCAACCTGCGGTACATTTATCCAGAGGGGGTATGTTTCGTCTACCAAGGGGGTACATTTATTGATTATGGATTTGTACATATTTTTTCTCACTGACTGACTGGTATACCGGTATCTGTTCATCGTTAGTTGTTCATAAATAAGTGCAATAACATTGTTATGTGCTATTAAAGTTGCCAGGGGTAAACAGGGCGACAAGGCTTGGGAACCCCTGGCGTAGACAGTCAGGACCTTTATCCCAAGATAGAAATATCAAATACTAGGGGGCATAGCTCAAAGGTGAGGAGGGCATTGTGTGAAGGAGATGTGTGCAGGGCAAGTATTTTATGCCGAGGGCGGTGGGTGCTGGAACGCACAGCCAGGGGTGGTGGTGGAGGCCGAAACAGTAGTGGTGTTTTATGAGGCATTTGGACAGGCACGTGGGAATGGAGGAATATGGATCATATGCAGGCAGATAAGAGTTTGTCTTGGTATCATGATTGGCACAAATATTGTGGGCCGAAGGGCCTGTTCCTGTGCTGTAATATTCAATAGATAGACATAAAAAGCTGGAGCAACTCAATGACCAGGCAGCATCTCTGGAGAGAAGGAATGGCTGACATTTTGGGTCGAGACCCTTCTTCAGGTTAGGTAGGGATAAGGGAAACGAGAGATATAGAGGATGATGTGGAGAGATAAAGAGCAATGAAAGAAAAGTGTGCAAAAAAGTAACAATGATAAAGGAAACAGGCCACTGTTAGCTGTTTGTTGGGTAAAAATGAGAAGCTGGTGCGACTTGGATGGGGGAGGGATAGAAAGAGAAGGAATGCCGGAGTTACTGGATGCTAGAGAAATCAATATTCATACGACTGGGCTGTAAGCTGCCCAAGCGAAATATGAGATGCTCTATGTGATATTCAATGCTCTATCTATCTCTATGTATACATAACTAAAGCTCTGATCTTGTTATCTTCCGGTTTGCGCGGTCTTTCTATTTGCGGTATGCGATAGCACTACGATTTTTGCCAGAGTACTCACCGTTCTTCCTGTGCTGTGATTGCGCCAAGTTTTGTTCCGATCGGTGGTCTAATGTAAAAGTTAGCGAGGTTTAAAAATCGCGTAGATCGATCTCCTCTCCTGGCAGTGGGTGCCGCGTGGATTGGTTTTTTCTCCTGTCACTCCGCGGGACGGCCCGCCCCTTCCTGCGCCATCATGTCTTTACTGGAGTTGAGGATGGCCGGCAGAGGTTTCCAACCAGACACAATTTTCGGAGGGACCGGAAAGGGCCCGGCCCGGCCCGATCCAACCCAACGCAACCCGGCGATGCCGCCGATGTCGCGAGACAGATAACGGAGACTCTGATCCCGGCGGACAACATCCAGCGACCAGCGCCCGCAATGAGTGCCCATTGCACTGTCAGGGGTTGGAATCAGTTATAGTTTTACACAAAACATAGAATTACATCACAGAAACAGGCCCTTCGGCCCACAAAGTGCCAAACAAGACAATCTCACAATCCATATCCCCCTATTTCCTGCATCTCAATGTGTCCATTCAAAAGCCTCTTAAACATCTCTATTGTATCTTCCTCCACCACCGTGGGCAGAGTTGCACAGACCCAGAGACCCGGGTTCGATCCTGACCTCGGGTGCTGCCTGTGTGGAGTTTGCACGTTCTCCCTCTGACCGCGTGGCTATCCTACAGGTGCTCCAGTTTCCTCCCACATTCAAACGAAATGCAGGTTTGTAGGTTAAATATATAGGAAGGAACTGCAGATGCTGGTTTATACTGATGATAGACACAAAATGCTGGAGTCAGGCAGCGTCTCTGGAGAAAAAGAATAGGTGACATTTCTTCAGATTTGTAGGTAAATTGGCATATGTATATTATCCCTAGTGTGTGGGATGTGAAACAGGAATAGCATAGAACTAGTCTACGGGTGATCGTGGGTCTGCGTAGACTCAAGGGCCTGTTTCCATGCTGTATGTCTAAACTAAACTAAACACCATCTCTGACAGTGTGTTCGACACCTGCCACGCTCTGTTGAAAATAAAATGTTTTGTAGTGTTTAATACACTTATTCACAAAAATGAAAATTGTGGTTATTCTTCCTCGTAACACACAATTATATCTTCATCATTAACTATGATCTCACCTCAGTCTGAACTGAACAACTTATTTCATTTTGCACATCATATATTATCATGAAATGATAGTCATCAAGCCAATAGCTTTGGCTGAGAAAGTCCCCATGTTTTGCTAAAGAGTTGCTAATCTCTCAGTAAAATCATCGCAGGTTCAGACCTGCAACATGGGACTGTTTTCTGAGAAATCAGCATGATTACTGCAGCAAGCACTGAGATAATGAATACCTGGTGTTATCATAACTGTTATTGTGCGTGACTGAGGAAATCCCCAAATTTGTACTTACTTTTAAGCTAAAACTATTGCATTAATCTCATTACTCAATTGGAATTTAACATCGTACCGGGCAGATTACAACCAAGTGGTATGAATATTGATTTCTCTAACCAAGTAACCTTTGTATCCCCTCTCTCTCCAGTCCTCCCCCACCCAAGTCGTACCATCTTTATAGTCATCATATGGTCATAAGGGTTTTTTTGTTATTTTTAGTGTGTTTTAAATAAAAGTATGTGTTTTTGTTCTCTGGTTTGTTTTATGTGGGGGATGGGGTTGGGAGAAACTTTTTTTTCAATCTCTTACCTTGCCGGAGATGCGATTGTTTTCGGGATTGTATTTCCGGTCGCTCTGCGGCCTAACATCATGGAGCTGGCGGCCTTGCTCGAGACTGACTTTGAGCCCACCGCGGGGACGTGGACTTACCATCGGAGCCTGCGATCCCTCGCCTGGGATCGACGCTCCAACCGTGGCCTGCGGATTTCACCATCGAGGAGCTCGCAGTCTCAGGTAGAGACTGATGTCGGGAAGATCCAAGCCGCAGGAGGTTCGACCAGCCCCGACCTGGGGTCCGATCGCCCGGTGCGAGGGAGCTGAGATCCCCCCCGATGCGGGAGCTTGATCGCCCCGACACGGAGGGCCCGACCTCCGGCTACGGAAGACGCGAGGCCCCCGACCACAGGAAAACAAAGAAGGGAAGAGATTGAACTTTTTTTCGCCTTCCATCACAGTGAGGAATGTGGAGGAGTCACTGTGGTGGATGTTCATGTTAAAATGTATTTTGTGTGTTTTGTTGCTTTTTATTGGTCGGACTTTATGCAAATCCTTGTATGTTGCAAAACATACTTGACTAATAAATATGATTATGTTTATGAATTGGACTAAAATTAGGTCATTCGACCAATCAATTCTATTCTGCCATTCTATCATGGCTGATCTGTCTTTCCCTCCTAACCCCATTCTCCTGCCTTCTCCCCATAACCTCTGACACCTGTACTGATCAAGAATCTATCTCTGTCTTATCCACTGACTTGGCCTCCTCAGCCTTCGGTGGCAAAGACTTCCACAGATTCGCCACCCTCTGACTAAAGAAATCTCTCCTCATCTCCCTCCTAAAAGAACTTCCTTTAATTCTGAAAGTCATATCGTTGGGTCTATTGTTTATAACTAGCTTACAGCTAACCTCGGCCTGTTTCCTTTATCATTGTTACTTGTTTGCATATCTTTCATTCATTTGTTCTATATCATTCTATATCACCGTCTATATCTCTCGTTTTTCTTTCCCCTGACTCTCACTCCGAAGAAAGGTCTCGACCCGAAATGTCAACTCTTCCTTTTCTCCAGAGATGCTGCCTGATCCACAGAGTTACTCCAGCTTTTTGTGTGTATCTACTGTACACAGTACTTTGCAAATTCTAAGGTAAGGATATAGTCCCCTGGAATCTCATGAGTTTTGTTTAGTAACATATTGAAGATAGGCTGATGAATACTCCCAACCCATGTTCTCCAGATGCTGCCTGACCCGCTGTGTTACTCCACCATTTTGTGTCCTTTTTTGATCACAAAGATGGCGCCCAAGCCAAGCGACCTCTGAGTGCGGGTCCCAGAAGTGGATCTGTGATCATTCATTACAATCGCTCGACTCATTTAAACCTCTACTCCAACACCAGTAATAAATGTTATTCCCTATATCCTGTATCTGTACACAGTGTAGTGCTTAATTGTAATTATGTATCATCTTTTCTCTGACTGGATACCCCGCGCAACAAAAAAGCTTTTCACTGTACCTCAGTACACGTGACAATAAACTAAACTAAACTAGATCTGTTTATTCCTACTTTTTGAACCAATTTTGAGTCCATCTCTATATATTCAATCTAATTTGTTATGCCCTAACCTCGTTGCCATGTGTAGGATATTATTGAAAGTCCTCCAAATCCTCGGCTACAGTGCATTCAGAAAGTATTCAGGCCCCTTCACTTTCTCCACATTTTGTTACGTTACAGCCTTATTCTAAAATGGATTACATTCTTTTTTTTTTATCATCAATCTACACACAATACCCCAGAATAAAAAAGTGAAAACACTTGTTTAGAAATTTTTGCAAAGTAATTAAAAATAAATAATTGAAATATCACATTTACATAAGTATTCAGACCCTTTAATCAGTGCTTTGTTGAGGCACCTTTGGCAACCTCAAGTCTGTTTGGGTATGACGCTACAAGCGTGGCACACCTGTATTTGGGTAATATCTCCAATTCTTCTCTGCAGATCCTCTCAAGCTCTGTCAGGTTGGATGGGGAGCGTCGATGCACAGCTATTTTCAGGTCCCTCCAGAGATGTTCGATCGGGTTCAAGTCCGGGATCCGGCTGGGCTGCTCAAGGACATTGTCACAAAGCCACTCCTGCATTGTCTTGGCTTAGGGTCATTGTCCTGTTGGAAGCTGAACCTCTGCCCCAGTCTTAGGACCAGAACGCTCTGGAGCAGGTTTTCATCAAGGATCTCCCTGTACTTTGCTCCGTTCATCTTTCCCTCGATTCTGACTAGTTTCCCCGTTCCTGCCGCTGAAAAACATCCCCACAGCATGATGCTGCCACCACCATGCTTCACCGTACGTATGGTATTGGCCAGGTGATGATTTTTTAGATTAGATTTTATTACTTGTCATTCGAACCTCAGAGAGGCTCAAACAAAACTCTGTTTCCACAGCCATACAAACAAAACAATTCCTACACGACACACAAACAATTCAATAACAGAAAACATCCATCACAGTGAATCTCCTCCTCACTGTGATGGAAGGCAGAATCTTCTCCCTCCCCTGCACCATTTCTCTTGATTACATTCCACGGTGATACAGCGGTAGAGTTGCTGCCTTACAGCGTCAGAGACCCCGGTTCGATCCTGACCGGGTGCTGTCTGCACGGAGTTTGGACGTTCTCCCCGTAACTGTATGGGTTTTCTCCGGGTGCTCTGGTTTCCTCCCACATGCCAAAGACGTGCTGGTTTGCAGGTTCATTGGCTTCTGCGAATTGTCTCCAGTGTCCAGGATAGGACTGGTGCATGGGTGATCGCTGGTCGGCGTGTACTCGGTGGGCCAAAGGTATGATCTCAAGAGGAATGCAATGTGGAGAACAGAGGAACTGGTTAAACAACCAGGGTAGAAGAAGGGAGCAAGGGTGGAGAGGAAGGGTGTAAGTAGAAGATACTTCAAATTGGAGAATTCAACATTCATACCGCTGGATTGCAAGCTACTAAACAAAATATGAGGTGCTGTTCCTCCAATTTGCGTGTGGCCTCATTCAGGCAATGGAGGCCCAGGACAGGAAGTTCAGCGTGGGAATGGGAAGGGGAAATGAAATGGTTGGCAACTGGGAGATTATTATTTATTATTTTGTAGTCTAGTCGCTATAGGAATTGCAGCAGTCTGCTAAAACAGAGCAAGCTGCTACAAACTGCAATGCATTAAATGGGCAGTTAATCTATCTTCGATATTGAATTGAAGGATAAACATTGACTGGATCAGTGTTTTAACTTCCCAAATTAAACTTTTAACTGCACCATGAGATCTTTAGCACACATCTGAGAGGGTTGGTTGATGCTCGGTTTAGCATTTGTCTTGACAGTGCAGTAGGACCAATAATCTTTCAGTTTAGTTTAGAGATACAGCATGAAATCAGGCCCTTCAGCCCACCGAGTCCATGCTGACCCGTTCACACTAGTTCTATGTATTCTATATTCTCATCCACTCCCTACACACCAAGGGGAATTTTCAGAGGTCAATTAGCCTATAAACCCACACGTTCTTGGGATATTGGAGGAAACCGGAGCATCTGGAGGAGACCCACACGGTCACAGGGAGAACGTGCAAACTCTGCACAGACAGCACCCACGGTCAGTATTGAACCTGGATCTGAGGCGCTGTGAGGCAGAGCTCTACTAGCTGCACCAGTGTGCCGTTCTATCAGCACTCTTGACAATGCAGATTCTCCAGACTATTAAATGGTTTTCCAATTAATGCTCCAAAATACTTCATTTTCTTCACTTTTTAAGCTGCTATATGGTAATAAACTAGTGAAATTCTCCACAGATGCTGCCTTACCTGTTGAGTTACTCCAGCACTTTGTGTTTTTTTCTGTAAACCAATACCTACAGTTCCTTATTTCTATTGTCTACCTCTTCACCCGTGCTTAAAGTTTCTTGAAAGCAAATATCTGACTCACTGACTGGGCTTATATTCATAAGGATGAAAAGGGATCTTATAGAAATCTGTAACATTTTTAAAGGGTTGGACAGGCTAGCTGGAGGAAAAAATGTTCCAATGTTGGGCGAGTCCAGAACCAGGGGTCACAGTTTATGAATAAGGGGTAGGCCATTTAGGACTGAGATAAGGAAAAACCTTTTTAGCCATAGAGTTGTAAATCTGTAGAATTCTCTGCCACAGAAGGCAGTTCAGGCCAATTCACTGGATGTATTCAAGAGAGAGTTAGATTTAGGGCTAACGGAATCAAGGGATATGGGGAAACTGGGTACTGATTCTGGATGATCAGCCATGATCATATTGAATGATGGTGTTGGCTCAAAGGGCCGAATGGCCTACTCCTGCACTTACTTTCTATGTTTCTAATGCTATTTGCAACTTTTTTGTGATGTCGTGGTAAATGCTTCATCTATTTACCGCAGATGATGCACTAGTATAATTAATGGCAGCACAGTGGAGTTGCTGCCTCACAGCACCAGAGCTTCGGCTTCGATCCTGACCTCCGTTGCTGGCTGTGTGGAGTTTGCACGTTCTCCCTGTGATCGCGTGGGATTCCTCTGGGTGCTCCAATTTCTTCCCACATCCCAAAGACGTGCAGGTTTGTATGTTGATTGGCCCCTGTAAATTGCCTCGAGTGTGTAGGGAATGGATGAGAAGTTAGGATAACATAGAACTAACGTGAACGGGTGAACGATGTTCGACGTGGACTTGGTGGGCAGATGAACATGTTTCCATGCTGCATCTTACAAACAACCAAAATTAATAGTGAACGCAAAACGTATATAACAGGTAGACCCTCAATGAGGCTGAGATTATTCAGGGTACTTATTTCTTACCCAGGATATTTGTTTTGCCTGCAGCACATAAAATAACAGTTTTATTTGGATCCAATTTTTAATTTGCTAGCTGTTGTGAACAAAAGCATTAATGTTGACCATATTCAATATTCCTGTACTCTAAATCATACCAAGTGTTCTTTTTGTACGATATATTTAAAACAGCATCTGTAGTGCTTTATTTTTAAACTGTAACATTATTGGCTGTTAATTTATCTTTTTTCCCTTTATCCCGTTTCTCCTGTAGATCACTCCAGGGATAAGTATAAAGAACACGTTGAAAGAATTACCTGACATGGTCTGCAGATTTCACTGAGAGATAGATGGTGCTCTGTATTTTGTGTGCTATTCCTTCCTCTTTGTTTCAATAAGTTATTACAGATGCTTAAATATGTATAATGGCTGTACTAAAAAATGTTGCAAAATAAAGTTAAGCTTATATTTGGCTTTGTAGATTAAAGACTTTCAGGGGAGATGTAATTGTGGATGCGATAAACATAATTTTAAAACTTTAATATAGAGACTATGAAGTTTAAAATTGGATATGACCAACATACTAGGGCAGCGGTAGAGTTGCAGCCTTACAGCGCCAGAGACCCGGGTTCGATCCTGACTACAGGTGCTGTCAGTACCGAGTTTGTACATTCTACCCAGGTCCTGCATGGGTTTTCTACAGGTGCTCCGGTTTCCTCCCACACTCCAAAGACGTACAGGGTTTGTAGGTTAGTTGGCTTAGTAAAATTGTAAATTGTCCCTTGTGTGTGTAGGATAGTGTTAATGTGCGGGGATCGCTGGTGGGCTTGAATTTGGTGGGGCGAGTGGTCCTGTTCCCTCGCTGTATCTCCAAACTAAACTAAACTACCACACAATAATAAGACCTGTAGATTTTTTTAAATGTCAACTTGTTTTTAAAAAGAGGAATTGATCTGATAACCTGACAGACAAATGCAAGTTGGTCGCAATTTGCAAAAGTCTGACTACGTGGCTATTAGATGATGCTGGAGTATAGATAATGCATATTAGTCTCTGAATGTTCTCAGATCCATTATCAGTCTAACCACAGAACAATATTTGATGGTCTTTGTCAATTTGAACATCTATTTTGAAATCTTAACCTCCGAGATAGGTAGAAGCCTCTGCAAACCGTATTTCTGTAGCATTATTAAGGCAGAAAAATCTTGCTAGGCAAATTAATTGATTGAAATTGAGAGATATGGCGTGGGAACACACCCTTCGGCCATCTATCCCATCAACACTAGTTCTATGTTATCCCACTTTCTCATCCACTCTCTGCACACTAGGGGGCACCCAGATGAGACCTACAGGGTCACAGGGATGAACGTGCAAACTCCACACAGATGGCACCTGAGGGCAGGATCGAAACCAGGCCTCTGGTGCTGTGAGGTAGCGGCTCTAACAGCTGCATCCCTGTGAATAACAAAGACAAATGTGATCAATTTGATTGTCACCAAAATCTTGGTCAATGTAGCAAGCTTTGAAGACAGGTGGCGGAAAGAATTGAGAGCGAGTGACATTAATTTATTGAAGTTGTGTGACATAATATTCTAAAAGGATTTGAACACAATGAGTGCTGGGAATACAAACAGCAAAACGCTAGATGGTTTTAAAACTATATTTATTACTCTGTTGCTTAAAAATCTGTAAAATCTGCTTATTATTTTTATGTAACAAGAGAGGAAACACATTTATCTGCTGGTCATTTGTTATCAAGACAGGAATACCTTCTCAGTTAATCAAATGTTTGTTGTTTAAGTTTATAATGTGTATCATCCACTTGTACTTTGGCAATTTTACAAGTTGCATCAATGAACCACAATAATCAGAATGTAATCATAGAGTCATTACAGAGTGGAAACAGGCCCTTTGGCTCAACTTGCCCACACTGACCATCATGTCCCATCTACACTAATCCCACCAGACTGCATTTGGCCCATATCCCTCCAAACCTGTCCTATCCATGGACCTGTCTACGGACGAGTCTGAAGAAGGGTTTTAGCCCGAAACATTGCCTATCCCTTTCGCTCCATAGATGCCGCTGCACCTGCTGAGTTTCTCCAGCATTTTGTGTACCCTCGATTTTCCAGCATCTGCAGTTCCTTCTTTAATACATGGACCTGTCTAAATGTTTCAATAGTACCTGCCTCCACTACCTGCTCCGGCAGCTCGCTCCAAACACCTATCACCCTTTGCATGAAAAAGTTACCCCTCAGGTTTCTATTAAATATTTCCCCCCTCATCTTAAACCTATGTCTTCTGGTCCTCAATTCCCCTCCTCTGGGTAAAAGACTCTGTGCATTTACCCGATCTATTCCTCTCATAATTTTGTACACTTCTATAAGATCACCCTATATCCTCCTGCTCTCCAATGAATAGAGTCCTACCTTGCTCAACCTTTCTCTACAGCTTCAGCCCTGAAGTCCTGGTAAATCTTCTCTGCACCCTTTCCAGCTTGACAACATCTTTCCTCTAACATGACTGGCCATGCACAACACCATGCTGTCTAACAGTAATCAGTCCTTGCTTTTCCAAATGCAAATAAAGTGTCATTTGACAATTTTACACAGAGTTTGCACGTTCTTTCTGTAACCGCGCTCGTTTTCTCCGGGTTCTCCGGTTTCATCCCACATCCCAAAGATGGCTTTGATAAATTGCTCTCAGTGTGTAGGATAGAACTAGTGTACTGATGATCATTGGTCGGGGCAGACTCGGTGATCCGGAAGGGCCTGTTTCCACACTGCATCTCAAAACAAAATTAAATCGGGTGGCGGAGTGGTAGAGTTGCGGCCTTACAGCGCCAGAGACCCGTGTTGGATCCTAACCATGGGTGCTGTCGGGATAGCGTCAGTATGTTCTCCCTTTGACTGTGTGGGTTTTCTCTGGGTGCACCGGTTTCCTCCCACATTCCAAAGATGTGCAGGTTTGTCGGTTAATTGACTTCTGTAAATTGTCCCTAGCATGTAGGATAGAGTCAGTGTATGGGTGATTGTTGGATAACGAGGCCTCTGTGGGCCACAGGTCCTGGTTCAATGCTGTATCACAAACAAAAACTACCACTAGTGTGGGGGCAATCAATAGTTGGCGTGGACTCAGTGGAGGGCCAATTTCTGCGCTGCGTCTCAAAATAAAACTAAATCCTGTCCCTGAGAATCCTTTCCAATAAGGTTCCCCCCACTGAGGTAAGGCTCACTGGTCTGTAGATCCCTGGCTTATCCCTGCAACTCTCTCGAACATTAGATAGTGTACAGAGTCGCCAGTTTCAAGTCCCAGCAGTTGTAAGTGGCGGGTTCTTGACCTGACCACGAAGGCCCGTTGTCCTGGCGACGTTGCAGGATACTCCTACATCCTTTATACTCTTCAAGGGACTCACTTGATCGCAGCTGTCTACACCTGACACATTTCTCCTTCTTTCCTGATCAAACCCATATTATCCCTTGTCAGCTAAGGTTCCTCATCTTGTCAGTTTTGTTCACTCCAAATGAAACAAGCTCAATTGAATTCATAAGTACATAAATTCTAGGAACATTAGGCCATTCGGCTCATCAAGTCTACTTCGCCATTCAATCATGGCTGATATATCTTTCCCACTCAGCCTCATTCTCCTGCCTTCTCCCCATAACCCCTGACACCCGTACTAATCAAAAATCAGCCTCCGCCTTAAAAATATCCATTGATTTGGCCTCTACAGTCTTCCGTGGCAATGAATTTCACTGATTCACCAACCTCTGACTAAATAAATTCCTCCGCATCTCCTTTCTAAAGGAACGTCCTTTAATTCTGAGGCTGTGGCCTCTGGTCCTAGACTCCCCCACTAGTGGAAACATCCTCTCCACATGCACTCTATCCAAGCCTTTTACTATTCAGCAAGTTTCAATTAGCTCCCCGCTCATTGTTCTAAACTCCAGCGAGTGCAGGCCCAGTGCCATCAAACACTCATCATATGTAAACCCAATCATTCTCATAAGCCTCCTGTGGACCCTCTCCAATGCCAGCACATCCTTCCGCAGATATGGAGGCCCAAACTGCTTACAATACTCCAAATGCGGTCTGACCAGTGCCTTCTCAGTATTACATCCCTGTTTTTGTATTCCAACCCTCTCGAAATAAAAGCTAGCATTGCATTCGCCAACTCATCTCAGTATTTTAAAGCAATCCATGTGGCAGATATCCCTCCACTTCCCCTTTGCTCTATCTATTGTACTTGAGTTTCACTTGATTGAATATATAAGGGCATATCTGATCTATTTGGATGGTATACAAAACAAAGATTTTCACTGTACCTACTGTGCATTCAGAAAGTATTCAGACCCCTTCACTTTTTCCACATTTTGTTATGTTACAGCCTTATTTTGAAATGGAATCTTATTTTTTTTATAGAAACATAGAAACATAAAAATTAGGTGCAGGAGCAGGCCATTCGGCCCTTCGAGCCTGCACCGCCATTCAATATGATCATGGCTGATCATCCAACTCAGTATCCTGTACCTGCCTTCTCTCCATACCCCCTGATCCCTTCAGTCACAAGGGCCACATCCAACTCCCTCTTAAATATGGCCAACAAACTGGCCTCAACTACCTTCTGTGGCAGAGAATTCCACAGATTCACCACTCTCTGTGTGAAAAACGATTTTCTCATCTCGGTCCTAAAAGACTTCCCCCTTATCCTTAAACTATGACCCCTTGTCCTGGACTTCCCCAACATCGGGAACAATCTTCCTGCATCTATCCTGTCCAACCCCTTAAGAATTTTGTAAGTCTCTATGAGATCCCCCCTCAATCTTCTAAATTCCAGCGAGTACAAGCCAAGTCTATCCAGTCTTTCTTCATATGGAAGTCGTGCCATCCCAGGAATCAGTCTGGTGAACCTTCTCTGTACTGGAATGAGATTAGAAGTACGCAATACTCCAGAGAACAACTGTCCCTGCTCTTGTATGTTTAGAAATTTTGGCAAAGAAAGAAAGAACTGAAATATCAGGGAAATCCCGCGCTGCCTGAAGCCGTAGACCTCCAAGACAGGATTGTGTCGAGAGACAGATCTGGGGAAGGGTATAAAACAATTTCTAAAGCATTGCAGGTCCCGAAGAGCACAATGGCCTCCGTCATTCTTAAATGGAAGATCTTAGGAACCACCAGGACTCTTCATGGAGCCCGGCCAAACTGAGCAATCGGGGGAGAAGGGCCTTGGTCAGGAAGATGACCAAAAACCCGATGGTCTCTCTGACAGAGCTCCAGAATTCCTCTGTGGAGATGGGAAAGCCTTCCAGAAGGACAAGTATATCTGTAGCACTCCACCAATCAGACCTTTATGGTAGAGTGACCAGATGGAGTTTGTCAAAAGGCACGAGAAACAAAATTCTCTGGTCTGATGAAACCAAGATTCACGTCTGGAGGAAACCAGGCACCGCTCATCACCTGGCCAATACCATACCTACGGTGAAGCATGGTGGTGGCAGCATCATGCTGTGGGGATGTTTTTCAGCGGCAGGAACTGGGAGACCAGTCAGGATTTAGGGAAAGATGAACGGAGCAAAATACAGAGAGATCCTTGACGAAAACCTGCTCCAGAACGTTCTGGACCTCAGACTGGGGCAGAGGTTCACCTTCCAACAGGACAACCATGTTAAGCCAAGACAACACAGGTGTGGCTTCGTGACAAGTCTGTGAATGTCCTTGAGTGGCCCAGCCAGAGCCCGGACTTGAACCCAATCGAACATCTCTGGAGGGACCTGGAAATAGCTGTGCATCGACGCTCCCCATCCAACCTGACAGAGCTTGAGAGGATCTGCAGAGAAGGATGGGAGAAATTACCCAAATACAGGTGTGCCAAGCTTGTAGCGTCATACCCAAGAAGACTTGAGGCTGTAATCGCTGCCAAAGGTGCCTCAACAAAGTACTGAGCAAAGGGTCTGAATACTTATGTCAATGTGATATTTCAGATTTCTTCTTAATTACTTAGCAAAAATTTCTAAACAAGTGTTTTTGCTTTTTTATTATGAGGTATTGTGTGTAGATTGATTATTAAAAAGATGAATTTAATCAATTTTAGAATAAGGCTGTAACACAACAAAATGTGGAAATAGTGAAGTGGTCAGAATACTTTCTGAATGCACTCTATGTACACATAGCAATAAAGCTAAACTTGCAAACAGCCTCTCTCAATCATCTGTTGAAAGTTCCTGTCCAATGTCATCGAACTTTCCCTTTAGACTTTAGGCTTTAGTGAGAGAGCGCAGAAACAGGTCCTACGGCTACCGAGCCTGCGCCAACTAGTGATCACCCTGTACACAAACACTATCCAACACCCTGGGGACAATTTACAATTTTACCGTAGCCAATTGTGGGAGGGAACCTGAGCACCCGGGGAAAACCCACGCAGTCACGGGGAGAACGTACAAATTCCGTACAGACAGCACCCGTAGTCAGGATCGAACCCGGGTCTGTAAGGCAACAACTCTACCGCTGCGCCATTGTGTAGCTTCTCCCAAGTTAGATCTTTAACTTGATGACTAATCCTACCATTTGGCGTGACTGTCTTGAAATAATAGAATTATGGTCACTGGTCCCAAAGTGCCTCTCCCCCCCATTGACAAGGTCACCAAATGACCAATCTTATTCCCAAAGGAGGTTGTTGAGTGGAGCCCCTTCTAGATCATTGAAGTGGAATTTTTTAGAGAGTCACAGTGGCACAGATGGTAGAGCTGCTGCCTCACAATGCCAGAAGCATTCGATCCTGACCTCAGTTGCTGTCTGTGTGGAGTTTGCACGTTCTCCATTACCTTCAGGTGCACCGCTTACCTCCCACATCCCATAGATCTGTGGGTTTATACGTGAATTCAGTGTGTAGGGAGTGGAGGAGAGAGTGGGATAACATAGAACCAGTGTGAACGGGTGATCAATGATTCCGTCTATATCATTTATTGTTAGAGTTGGGGCGGGGAATATTCTAACATGACAGCTTTAAAAGTTTCAAGGCCAAATTTTAAATGGTTAGAAGTCTCTATGTATTGTTTAGTTTAGTTTAGAGATACAGCGAGGAAACAGGCCCTTCGACCTACTGAATCCACGCCAACCAGCGATCCCTGCACACGAACACTATTCTACACACATGAGGGACTATTTACAATTTTGCCAAAGTCAATTAACCTACAAAACTGTACATCTTTGGAGTGTGGGAGGAAACCGGAATACCTGGAGAAAACCCGCAGGTCACGGGGTGAACGTATAAACTCCGCACAGACAGCGCCCAAAGTCAGGACCGAACCCGGGTCTCTGGCGCTGTGAGGCAGCAACTCTACCGCTGTGCCACCGTGCTGCCCTGATTGTGATCTTGTACATCCATACTAGGGGTACATAAGACATGCAGTGTTCTGCTTAGATGCTTAGCAATGCACCATGAAAGATGAACAGATGGTTTATCTGACTGCTGGGCCACATTCTGCAGACACATTGCCGTTCACAGCAGCGTGCAAGGCGCACAAATCTCAAAACTAGATTAATAGTGTGATTACTGAGGAGAAAAGGTTGTTTCAGATAAACCAGAGCGCTCTTTGAAACCAATGTATAAGCATATCATTTGAATTTGCCATCGTCGCGGCTTGATGTGTGCAACCTGACCATACTTTTAATCAAAATTAATCTGGAAATTAGGAACATTAATTGAGCTATGACTTTGGGTGACTGTTGCTTGTTCATTTATCTTTGAACTTTTTGTCTTCTCAGTTGCAGAACACTAGAGAATCTTGTTATATTCAAGGAGACTTTTTGAATTTAAATTTCAAAAGTGAGACAACTTTAAGATTTAGAATGTTTGCGATATGTTGTAACTACCTTGAACTGAAATAGGGGAGCATTATGTGTAGGAAGTCAAGAGCCAAGAGAGTTTTATTGTCATATGTCCCAGATAGGACAATGAAATTCTTGCTTGCTGCAGCACAACAGAATATGTAAACATAGTACATAACGGGAGTAAAAGGTTCAGTGAGTGTATAACCACATGCACACATACTCAATAAATAAACAAATATAGTGCATTAATTTGTGGTTCAGAGCTTATTTGTTGTCGTGTTTAATAGCCTGATGGCTGTAGGGAAGAAGCTGTTCCTGAACCTGGACGTTACAGTTTTCAGGCTCCTGTATCTTCTTCCCGATGGCAATGGTGACTTGAATGTGTGGTCCGGGTCTCTGATGATGTTGCCTGCCTTTTTGAGGCAGCGACTTCGATAGATCCCTTCGATGGTGGGGAGATCAAAGCCGGAGATGGACTGGGCAATGGTCACAACAAGTTGCCGAACCAGGCCACGATGCAACCAGTCAGTCTGCTCTCTACTGTGCACCTGTAGAAGTTCAGGAGAATCCTCTTTGACATACCGAATCTCTGTAATCTTCTCCGAACGTTGAGGCGCTGATGTGCCTTCTTTATAATTGCATCGGTGTGCTGGGTCCAGGAAAGATCTTTGGAAATATGCACGCCCAGGAATTTGAAGTTTTTGACCCTCTCCACCATCGACCCATTGATGTGAACAGGATTGTGGGTCCTCATCTTCCTCTTCCAAAGTCCACAAGCAGTTCCTTGGTTTTACTGATGTTGAGAGCCAGGCTGTTGTGCTGGCACCATTTGGTCAATCAGTGCAGATGCTGGTTTACAGCGAAGCTAGACACAAAATGCTGGAGTGACTCAGCGGGACAGGCGCATCTCTGGGAAAAAGGAATAGGTGACGTTTTGGGTCGAGACCCTAGTTCAGACTGAGAGTCAGGGCAGAGGGAAAAACATGGAGTAACATCTTTACAGTAGCTATTACAAAACCTAGTCATAGTCATACGGCCATACAGTGCGTAAACAGGGTCTTCAGCCAACCAAGATGCCCCATCTACGCCAGTCCCACATGCCCGCATTTGGCCCATATCCCTCTAAACCTTTCCTATCCACCAGTTAAAATGCGTTTTACTAATTTGTGTTTTTTACTGCTCTATTAACATTGATCTAGAGTTATATAGCACGAAAACAAGCTCTTGGGCCCAACTTATTCACTCCAAACAAATTGGCATATTGTAGGTATGTTACAATACCTACCTTTAGCGGCGCTGCAGTTCTGCCGCTCCCCGTGTGTGCAACTTTGGTGCTTTTCAGAGGGGGGCGGGTTTAAAATGCCGTTTTTCCCCAGACAATCCAAATCGATCAATGTCGGGCGATTTCATCGCTAAAGAGAAATCGCTCCGACATTTCATTCATGAAGATATTTTTAAACTACGCTAGATTATTTATTAACTAGAGTAGTTTAAAAATCATCTTCTAAAGCTCTGAACGCCAACAGCGGAACGGACCTAACGTAGGCGATAAAAGAAGGTACACAGTTTATTTTTACATAAAAACGTGGTTCTTAGGAAGCATTTAATCAAATTTTCATGTTGCAAAAAGGGGACAAAAAAAAGTATGAACTGGCTGTATTTTCCCTGCCGACTGTGGATTAAATTCACCGCAAAACGCAACGTTCCAATCCACCGCATTCCACTAAAACCCACTCGCAAGTTGATTTAAATGGCCATTAATTAACAGGCATTAAACACTAAATTCCTTCCATTTGGCCTATAAATTCATGAAAATGAGATTTAAAAATCATGTTATATTGTGGATTATTGTGTGAATGTTATTTGGACACTTAGGCAATTAAAAAAAGTTTATCTTTTCTTAAGAAATGGATAGATGTTTAGATCTAGTAATTTAATTTTGTAATTAGCTACAATTAGATAACTAACTAATCATTTGCTTTAATTTCAGGTCATCCAAGTAAGATTGTTTCATATTTGTTTCAGAATGCTTCAATCTATAATAACTGAAAATTTCATTGAGTTCTCTTAATTGTTAAGAAAGTTATGGGCTTTTGACTGTTCTAGATCACAGCTTTTGAGTTAAGTCAATAGAAAGGCAATGGGGAACAAGATGCTAATTTCCGAGTATGAAAATGGCCATAACTTTTTTAATACTGAAGATATGAAAGTGAATTAGGTGTCAAATTAAACTTCTTTTTATGCTTTATCTGATGGGATAAATTGCAGACTTGATTTTTTAAATCTCAAAATTTTGTAACATTGCTACATATTGTGCCTTTCCAAATTGCCTGCATTTGGCCCTCTAAACCCTTCCAATACATAATATTAAACATTCCTACGTTCAAAAAAATAGTCCCATTATTTCATCCCAATTAAGAAATGTCTGCAATCTTGCACATTGTAATAAATTGCTATGTAAGTGTTAGATTTTTTTGATGATGAATAACGCCCATCAACGCCTCTACTTCCTTCGGAGACCCAATTGATTTGATGTGTCGATGAATACTCTCCAGAACCTCCACAGGTGTACAGTAGAGAGCGTTTTAACTGGTTGCATCATGGCCTGGTTCGGCAACTCGAACGTTGTGGAACAAAGAAGATTGCAAAAAGTTGTTGAACACTGCCCAGTCCATCACGGGTACTGACCTCCCGACCATCGAAGGGATCTACAGGAGTCGCTGCCTCAAAAAGGCAGCCAGCATCATCAGAGACCCACAACACCCTGGCCACGCTCTCATCTCACTCCTACCATCGGGAAGCAAGTACAGGAGCCTGAAAACTGTAACATCCAGGAGCAGTTTCTTCTCAACTACCATCAGGCTATTGAACACTACAATCCCCAAATAAGTTCTGAGTTATGTAGACTTGGGGCATATTGTTATTATCTTTGCACTATTACTTTTTGTTTGTTTTTTTAAATATATATACTGAACTTGTTATTTTGTTGTTCATTATGATTAGTCATTACCATTACAGAATAGTGAAAGTCTTGGATAGAGTATATGTGGAGAGGATGTTTCCACTAGTGGGAAAGTGCAAGGCCAGAGGTTATAGTCTCTGAATGAAAGGAGGTTCCTTTAGGAAGGAGATGAGGTGGAATTTCTTTAGTCAGAGGGTGGTGAATCTGTGGAATTCTTTGCCGCAGAAGGCTGTGGAGGCCAATGGATGTTTTTAGTGCAGAGATAGATAAATTCTTGATTAGTACTTGTGTCGGGGGTTACAGAGAGAAGGCAGGAGAATGGGGTTGAGAGGGAGAGATAGATCAGCCATGATTGAATGGCGGAGTAGATTTGATGAGCAGATGACCTAAGTTCACTTATAAACTGAACATGAAATTTACAGAGTACTATGTTAACATATCTGTTGTGCTGCTGCACGGAAGAATTTCATTGTACCTTTTTGTGTAATATAACAATAAAACACTTTTAACTTTGGACTCTTGAAAATGAAGCCAAGATGTTTAGTTTTCCATCTTCTGTCCAGGCATGTACCAATTTTGATTGTTCATTGTCTCCGCTTCTGTGAATGGGCTACAGGTAGGTTTGCTGGATTTGTTTTCACGGAGGGACTACTGGAATCTGTTTCTGTTCCAGAAACGAAGGACATCGGTCCAAGTTTCTCCACCATGTCATTGACTCGCAGAGTCACAGAGTCGGACAGCACCGAAACCCATGGCCCAACTCATCCTTGATGACCAAGATGCCCCGTCTATGTGTGGGAAGGAACTGCAGATGCTGGTTTAAACTGAAGATAAACACAAAAAGCTGGGGTAACTCAGCCTGAAGAAGGGTCTCAATCCAAAACGTCACCCATTCCTTCTCTCCAGAGGTGCTGCCTGTCCCGCTGAGTTACTCCAGCTTTTTGCGTCTAGGATTGAGGATGTGCAAAGATTGGGGGGTGGGCGAAGGGGAGTCAGTCTACCCCGCGACAGAAGGGGGAGGAGTTGTACAGTTTGATAGCCACAGGGAAGAAGGATCTCCTGTGGTGTGCTGTCCTGCATCTTGGTGGAACCAGTCTGTTGCTGAAGTAACTCCTCAGGTTGACCAGTGTGTCATGGTGGGGGTGAGCTGTATTGTCCAAGATGCTCCACAGTTTGAGGAGCATCCTCCCCTCTAAGACCACCTCCCATGAATCCAACTCCGCCCCCAGGATGGAGCCAGCCTTCCCGATAACTTTGTTAAACCTAAATCTTTGTGCCCTCACCTTAAATCTATGTCCTTTTTTTGTGATTCTCCTACTCTGGTAAAAGACTCCGTGCATTCACTATCTATTCCCCTTATGATGTTGTACACCTCTATAAGATCACCCTCAAGCCTCCTGCACTCCAAAGAATAAAGTCCTAGCCTGCCCAATCTCTCGCTATAGCTCAGACACTATAGCTCAGGACCTCCCGGCAACATCCTCGCAATTCCTCTCTGCACTCTTTCCAACATAATGGCTGAACACAGTGTTGCTTCTGTGACATAATCCTCTGACATTTTCGCCACCTCCAACGGGATCCCACCACTGGCCACATCATCCCATCTCCTCTCCTGTCTGCTTTCCGCAGAGACCGCTCCCTCCGTAACTCCCTGGTCAATTTGTCCCTTCCCACCCAAACCACCCCCTACCCTGGTACTTTCCCTTGCAACCGCAGGAAATGCTACACTTGTCGCTTTACCTCCCCCGTCGACTCCATCTAAGGACCCAATCAGTCTTTCCAGATGCGACAGAGGTTCACCTACACCTCCTCCAACCTCATCTATTGCATCCGCTGCTCTAGGTGTCAACTGCTCTACGTCAGTGAGACCAAGCGCAGGCTTGGCGATCGCTTCGCCCAACACCTTTGCTCAGTTCACATTAACCAACCGTGATCTCCCGGTGGCTCAGGACTTCAACTCCCCTCCCCCTCCCATTCTGAATCCGATCTTTCTATCCTGGGCCTCCTCCATGGCCAGAGTGAGGCCCACTGCAAATCATCGCTTGGGCAGTTTACACCCCAGCGGTATGAACATTGACCTCCAATTTCAGGTAGTCCTTGCTTTCTCCCTCCCCTTCCCTTCCCAGCTCTCCCACTGTCTCCACCTCTTCCTTTCTTCTTTCCCGCCTCCCCCCCCACCCCACATCAGTCTGAAGAAGGGTCTCGACCCGAAATGTCACCTATCCCTTCGCTCCATAGATGCTGCCTCACCCACTGAGTTATTCCAGCATTTTTGTCTACCTTCTAACAAAACATTACTTTGTGTTTAGTTTACAGGAAGATCCTAGCTGTGAATCTGGTGATTATTTAGCTTGGCCAATAACAGGAGTGGTGCTGTCAATGTTGGCCTGCTTTTAGGAAATACATATAGTTTAGTTTATTATTGTCACATGTACCAAGATATAGTGAGAGGGAAACAGAGTTAGCATTTCAGGTTTAGTTTAGTTTAGTTTAGTTTAGTTTAGAGATACAGTGTGGAAACAGGGCCTTCGGCCCACTGTGTCCGTGCCGACCAGTGATCACCCGTACACTAGCTCTATCTTACACACTAGGGACAATTTACAGGTCAATTAACCGACAAACCTGCACGTCTTTGAAATGTGGGAGGAAACTGGGGCACCCAGAGATAACCGAGGCGTTTACAGGGAGAACGTACAAACTCCATACAGACAGCACCCGTACTTAAGATCGAACCTGTAAGGCAGCAACTCTACCGCTGTGACTTTTGTTGCATGCTAACCAGTCAATGAAAAGACTACACATGATTACAATCAAACAACAGTGTACAGATACAGAATAACGCTATATCATTTAGTGCAAGGTAAAGACAATAACAACAGATTAACGATAGATCAAAGGTCTCCAATGAGGTAGATGGGAGGTCAGGACCACACCAGCAGGTGAGAGAACGGTTCAGTTGTTTGATAAAAGCTGGGAAGAAATTGCCCCTGATCTGGAGCTATGCAATTTCACACTTCTGTACCATACACATATACGTGGAGCAAGAGAGAGAAACACACACACACACGCACACACACACACACACACGCACACACACACACACACACACACACACACACACACACACACACACACACGCACACACGCGCACACGCGCACACACACACACACACACACACACACACACACACACACACACACACACACACGCACACACACACACACACACACACAATATAATAGAACTTTATTTATTCCAGGAGGGAAGTTGATCTGCCAACAGTCATAAAACACAAGACACATGAAACATGAAATTAAAGTGACGACTGGAAAAGCTTGGGGGATGTGCAAAAATTGGGGGGGGGGAGATGAGACAGCCTCAATTTATACCACGACAGAAGGGGGAGGTGTTGTACAGTTTGATAGCCACTGGGAAGAAGGATCTCCTGTGGTGTTCTGTCCTGCATCTTGGTGGAACCAGTCTGTTGCTGAAGGTGCTCCTCAGGTCGACCAGTGTGTCGTGAGCTGTATTGTCCAGGATGTTTTCATATATATTTTTTGTATATTATATACACAAAATATACATATATATATATATTTATATATAGTATGCAAAAAAGAATCACTGTACTTAGGTGCATGTGACACTAAAGTACCATTGAGCCATTTATCAGATTGCTTCTTTAACTTTCTGCCATCTTACTTCTTGTTTAGATTTACTAGAATGTTGCCAGGGTTCCAGCAACTATGTTACAGAGAAAGGTTGAACAAGTTAGGTCTTTATTCTTTGGAGCGCAGAAGGTTAAGGGGGGACTTGATTGAGGTCTTTAAAATGATGAAAGGGATAGACAGAGTTGACGTGGATACGTTTTTCCCATTGAGGGTAGGGAAGATTCAAACAAGAGGGCATGACATGAGAATTAAGGGACAGAGGTTTCGGGGTAACGTGAGGGGGAACCTCTTTACTCAGAGGGTGGTGGCTGTGTGGAATCAGCTTCCAGCAGAAGTGGTGGAGGCAGGATCGATTTTAACATTTAAGAGTAAAGTGGATAGGTATATGGACGTGAAGGGAATGGAGGGGTATGGTCTGAGTGCAGGTAGATGGGACTAGGGGAAAACAAATGGTCGGCACGGACTGGAAGGGCCGAGAGGGCCTGTTTCCATGCTTTAATTGTTATATGGTTATATGGTTATATGGTTTGTCGCTCACATTATGTTGGTAACTTTGGTAAGCAGTCGGCGTTCCTGGTGGAGCTCCACTAGCACCAGTGGAGGGAGCAACACATTCCTCTTGCTGGTTGTTGCTTCTTCATCGTGGTATCTTGGGTGCATAATGTGCACTTTGTCCATGTAATACTTCCTAGCTGCCACACGATGGCAAAATCACACAGTACAATACTCCGTTAGGCATGGGCGGAAATCGCTTTTGAAACATGGGGGGGGGGGGGGGGGGGACAGAATGAGGCCTGACATCTAGGACGGGTATCGGCAATCTACGGCCCATGGGCCGGATCCGGCCCACAGACCAAAATCATCCGGCCCGCAGGCGTATTTTTACCCCCCCCACATTCCACATTTGCATTAAGGTGCTAAGACACTGCTGTAGTATAGTGTATCAACATTCTGCTCAAGGATAATGAACAAGAAATCAACCGCGATCTCACGGTTGCCAAACACTTTAACTCCCCCTCCCATTCCCCCATTGACCTTTCTGTCCTGGGCCTCCTCCACTGTCAGGGTGAGACCAAACGCAAATTGGAGGTACAGCACCTCATATTTCGCTTGGGCAGCTTACAACCCAGTGGTATGAATATTGATTTCTCTAACTTCAAGTAGCCCCTTCATCCCCTCTCTCCGTCCCCATCCCAGCCCCCCCCCCCCCCTCCCCCCCAGTCATCGTACCAGTTTCACTGTTCGTATCCACTCATTATCACCTTCTCCACAGCCAACAATGGACCATTGTGGGCTCTGCCTTTCCTTGATCATTGTTGCTGCCTTTGAATTGGTCTTTTCATACCTTTCATTCAAATGTGCTCTACACCTTTTTATACCTCTAGTGTCCCTCTCCCCTGACCCTCAGTCTTAAGAAGGGTCTCAACCCAAAACGCCACCTATTCCTTTTCTCCAGAGATGCTGCCTGACCCGCTGAGTTATTCCAGCATTTTGTGTCTTCCTTCGGTGTAAACCTGCATCTGCAGTTCCTCCTACATGAAAAATCAATACTAAAGTTTTGTAAAAGATAATTAAATTGCATAAAATTTATATGTATCTGAACATATAATTGAAGCTAATACTCCTAGACACTGGTATAATTGGTGTTGAATTCTGGATATAAAATCTCTTTTCGATCAATAGGACCACGCGGCATATACTAAAGCCAAACAGGTGGATGACACTCTTTGTCTTAGATAACATAGAACAGAGAACATTGGGCCCCTACCTGAGGAAGGATGTGCTGGCTCTGGAGAGAGTCCAGAGGAGATTTACGAGAATGATCCCAGGAATGATTGGGTTAACATATGACGAGCGTATGACGGCACTGGGCCTGTACTCGCTGGAGTTTCGAAGGATTAGGGGGGGACCTCATTGAAACTTACCGAATAGTAAATATTTTACAATTGGATGGAGTGGATATGGAGAAGATATTTCCACTAGTGAGAGAGTCTAGGACCAGAGGCCATAGCCACAGAATAAAAGGATGTACCTTTAGAAAGGAGATGACGAGGAATTTATTTCTTCAGAGTGTGGTGAATCTGTGGAATTCATTACCACAGTTGACCGTGGAGGACAAGTCAATGGATATTTTTAAAGTGGAGATCGACAGATTATTGATCAGTGCGGGTGTCAGGGGTTATGGAGAGAAGGCAGGAGAATCGGGTTGAGAGGGAGAGATAGATCAGCCATGATTGAATGGCGTAGTAGACTTGATGAGCTGAATAGCCTAATTCCGCTCCTAGAACTTATGAACTCATAAAACAGTACAGCACAGGAACAGGCCCTTCAGTCAATAATGTTTGTAATGAACACGATGCCAAGTTAAACTGATCTCATCTGCCTGTACATGATCCATGTCCCTCTAATCCTTCCACCTCCATGTGTCCATCTAAAAGCCTCTTAAAAGCCACCTTCGTATTGGTCTCCCCTGGCAATGCGTTCCAGACCCCCAACACTTCCTGTGTAATCAACTTGTCCCGCACATCACCATTAAAATGTTCCCCTCTCACCTTATTTCTGTGCCCTCTAGTGTTGGACATTTCCATCCTGGAGAAAAGGTCCCGACTGTCTACCCTATCTATGCCTGTCATCATTTTATATACTTCTACCGCTTCCCCTCACCCTCCAACATTCCAGCGACCACAATCCAAGTCCACCCAAGTCCACCCACAATCCAAGTCCAGAACATGCCAAAATCAATGAGACTGATACCTTTGGGCCTGGTGAAGATGATGAAATCCAGTTTGATTACATTGGGTACGATGATGAAGACAAAGTTCCTTGGAGCTGAAACGCTTAGGATAGTTAATACTTATCCTCAAGCCCAGGGGTCGGCAACCTTGTTCTGCATTGGGGCTAGGACGCATGTTTGTGAGCGGATGGCGGGCCACATCTATCATGTGTACACATGGATCCCACCCCCATCCCTCCCCGGATGGCAGGCATCAAATCACGTGTTCACTGAAGGTAGACAGAAATGCTGGAGAAACTCAGCGGGTGAGGCAGCCTCATGCAATCCTTGCATGTCTCACCCGCTGAGTTTCTCCACCATTTTTTGTCTACCTTCGATTTTTACAGCATCTGCAGTTCTTTCTTAAACATTTTCACAGAAGGTGCGCAGGATGTGGTACAGCCAGAGCTCGGCCACCCTCAGCGGGTCGGATGTTTTATGGGAAAAAAAATCCGCCTGCGGGGCCGGATGATTTTGGGTTACGTGCCGCATTCGGCCCGGGGGCCGCAGGTTGCCGACCCCTGCTCTAGCCAGAACAGTTAACATCTTGATCTGATTATTTTTGTTCACTTCATCGGTCAGGCAAAAGGGAAGGTCCCACGAGGCTCCGCGGACCCGGCAGCTGCTGAGACGGTTAATACAGATGAGGTCCTCCGGCAGGTTGTTAGTTTAGATTAGGAAGAACGTATTCAAGAGAGTTGAATATAGCTCTTTGTGCTAAAGGAATCAAGGGATTTGGGGAAAAAGCAGGAACGGGGTACTGATTCTGGATGATCAGCTAAACTCATATTGAATGACAGTGCTGGCCGAATGGCCTACATCTGCACCTACTTCCTATGTTTCTATGTTTCAATGTGATGTTTTTAGGGTGAAGACCCTTCTTCAGACTGAGAGGCAAGGGAGAGGGGAAACTGTGACTGTCCATTTCCCCCCACAGCTGCTGCCTAACCCGCTGGGTTCCCCAGAAATGTGTGTGTTGCTCCAGATTCCAGCATCTGCAGTTTCTTGTGTCTGTGAATCAGATGAACTCTGGTGATGGTGACTCCATAGTGTAATAGAATTAGTTCAGGCTCGGCTTGAAATTTAATCTGGATCATGATGTTTCTAATCAGACCAAATTACCTCATTTTTGAAATAATGTTGCTTTTCCTTTTGAGGACAAAGCTGATTTATTAAAAACGAAAGGTTCAAAGGTTCAAAAGTTCAATGGTTCAGAGGTCAGTTGGCGAGCCAACCATTGCTGGCACCACCCGGCGGTAGAACAATCGTGTTTTGAAAGGAAAATTGCTAATGTATCGCAGCCTTCACATCAACCTCACATCCCTCTCTGGACTGTGCAGCTGAGGGAGCGAAAGGCCTAATTAATGGCAGAAACAAGGAACTGCAGATGCTGGTTAATACACAAAAAGACACAAAGTGCTGGAGTGACTCAGCAGCTCAGGCAGCATCTCTGGAGAACATGGATAGGCGATGTTTCATGTCAAGGCCACTCTTCATATTACAATGGTGCAACTGGTAAGGGGGGCAACGTCACAATGCCACGGACCAGGGCATGTAATCATGTTGTATACATGTTTACAATCACGCAATCCACAGTACACAGATGCAGGATAAAGAGAATAAAGGTAAAGTCCAGTAAAGTCTGATTAAGGATAGTCCGAAGGTCTCCAATGAGGTAAAGTTAAGAGCGGAGTGGTGGTGCAGCAGTAGAGTTGCTGCCTTATGGTGCCAGAGACCTGGGTTCGATCCTGACTACAGAGTTTCTACATTCTTCCCGTGACCTGCACGGGTTTTCTCCAGGAGCTCCGGTTTTCTCCCACACGTTTTGTAGGGTAATTGGCTTGGTAAAATTGTCAATGGTTCCTAGAATGTGTAGGATAGGGTTAGTGTGCATGGATCACTGGTCGGCGCGGACTCGGTGGGCCAAAGGGCCTGTTTCAGCGTTGTATCTCTAATCAAAACTAAATCTAAACTAAAAAAGATGGCAGGTCTGTACCACTTGTTGATACAAAATTGGGTAGTTTTGCAGATAGTGAAGATGGTTGTGAAAAAATTGCAGTATTTGGGCTGAGAAATGGTTGATGGAATTTAATGCAGAGAAATGTGAGGTGTTGCATTTTGGGAAGTCTAACATGGGCAGGACCTACACAGTGAATGGTCGGCCTCTGGGTAGTGTTGTAGAGCAGAGGGATCTAGGAGTACAGGTACATGGTTCCTTGAAGATGGAGTCACAGGTAGATCGGGTGGTCAAAAGGTTTTTGGCACATTGACCTTCCTCAGTTAGAGTATTGAGTTTGGAAGTTGGGAGGTCATGTTGCAGTTGTATAAGACGTTGGTGAGGCCGCATTTAGAGTATTGTGTTCAGTTCAGGGCACCATGTTATAGGAAAGATGTTGTCAAGCTGGAAAGGGTACAGAGAAGATTTGAGAGGATGTTGCCAGGACTAGAGGGTCTGAGCTATAGGGAGAGGTTGAGTAGGTTGGACTCTGTTCCTTGGAGCACAGAAGAATGAGGGGTGATCTTATAGATGTGTATAAGATCATGAGAGGAATAGATCGGGTAGATGCACAGAGTCTCTTGCCCAGAGTAGGTGAATTGAGGGCCAGATGACTTAGGTTTAAGGTGAAGGGGAAAAGGTTTAATAGGAATTTGAGGGGTAATCTTTTCACATAAAGGGTGGTTGGTGTATGGAACAAGCTGCCAGAGGAGGTAGTTGAGGCCGGGACTATTGTAACATTTAAGAAACAGTTAGACAGGTACATAGATAGGACAGGCTTTGGAGGGATATGGACCAAATGCGGGCAGGTGGGATTAGTGTAGCTAGGACGTGTGGGCCGGTGTGGGCAAGTTGGGCCGAAGGGCCTGTTTCCACACTGTATCACTCTATGACTACCTTGTATATATAATACCATAATAGGGGGTTGCATTTAACTCCATCAACCAAGACTGCTACCTTTCTCTCCCACGTACCTAGAATTTATTTTTTATTTTCCAAATCTTTGGGATTTTGGGAGGAAACCAGAGAAAACCCATGTGGCTACAGTTGAGAACGTGCAAAACAGCGCCCGAGGACAAGATGGAACCCAGGTCTCTGCCGCAATGAGGCAGTGGCTCTACTAGCTGCGCCACTGTGCTGCCCTAAGATCTGGGATCTCTAATCCACAGATGCTAAGATCTCTAATCCACGGATGCTAAGATCTCTAATCCACGGATGCTAAGATCTCTAATCCACAGATGCTAAGATCTCTAATCCACGGATGCTTAGATCGCTAATCCACGGATGCTTGCCTTAGGGACAAGATTCTAATCGTACCTGTACTTCACTGTAAATAGACACAAAAGGCTGGAGTCACTCAGTGGGTTAGGCACCATCTCTGGAGAAAAGGAATGGGTGACGTTTCGGGTCGAGACCCTTCTTCAGACTAAGAGTCAGGGGAATGTTTAGGTGAGTTTTGAATTCAGTTGAGTTAAGTTTAGTTTAGTTTAGTTTATGTCACTTTTGTCGCGTGCTAACCAGACAGCGGGGAAAGGGAAATGAGAGATATAGAGGTGATGTAGAGAGATATAGAACAAAAGAATTAAAGATATGCAAAAAAGTTATGATAATAAAGGAAACAGCCCATTGTTAGCTGTGGGCTAGGTGAAAACGAGTTACAGACAATGAGATACAACAAGACGACTTTGAAGCTGGTACGACGGGTGGGGGAGGACGGAGAGAGAGGGCATACAAGGGTTACTTGAAGTTGGAGAAATCAAACTGGGTTGTAAGCTGCCCGAGCAAAATATGAGCAGCGAAATACCTCACTGTACTTGTGCACAGGTCAACCAACCCGTCTTGACTTCAGAGCTGCACACTGAGTTGCAGCTGGCACACAGCAGCCCTGCTGGAAGGCGTTGATGAATAATAATGGCCACTCTTGGTCTCTCTGTAGCCTATCCTCGATTAATCAAAAGAAGGTTGTTATACAGACACTGTGACACCATATGTCAGCTTTTGTGAGGACAGTTGCATTCGCACTAGGACCCGGATCAGATTCAACATCGACAAGCCCTGGTTTACACCAGAACTCAGACAGCTCCGCCAGTCTAAAGATGAGTTCAAGTTCAAGTTCAGGTTCACATTTATTGTCACATGCACCAATTAAGGTACAGTGATATTTGAGTTACGATACAGCCATACAGGTAAAAAAACGCAATACACAATAATTTTAACATAAACATTCACCACAGTGGAATCAACATTCCTCGCTGTGATGGAAGGCAATAAAGTTCAGTCACCTTCCTCCTTTTTTCACCCGTGGTGGTCGGGGCCTTGAACCCTCAGCACTGCCTCTGCGGCTTCACGGTATTCAAGTCCACAGGCCCCGTGGCCTGAGCACTTCCACAGAGATTCTCGGCAAAGGATCGCCCGCTCCGCGATGGTAAGTCTAGCGGCTTGCGGCTTGAAGCTCCTGGCTGATCTCTAGAAAAGGCCGCACCAATCCAGTTGTTAGGCTGCGGGGAGGGGACGGACACGTGACATGTGACACGGAGAAAGATCACATCTCCATCGAGGTAAGTGACTGAAAACGGTTTCCCCCTATTCCCCCCCCCCCCCCCTCACCGCCCACACCCCCCACATAAAACATACAGAGAAACATTAAAACATACATTTTAGACACACTAAAAATAACAAAAACGTCGAAATAACACACCGGCGAGTCTGCCATTTTGGCGCCATCCATTGAGGCCTTCAGGAGCGGGGATGCAGACCACTACAGGCTAGCCAAGTACTAGCTGAGAAGAGGAACCAGAGCTGCCAAGGAAAGGTACTCTGAGAGGTTGAGGAGCAAGTTCTCAGCTAATGACTTGCAAGAAATCACCAGTTACGAGTGAACCCCTGTGCTTTTTGGAAAATCAACAGCTGACCAACAACTTGAACGAGTTCTACTCCTGGTTTGATAAATAGAAACATAACCCTGGTAGCGCCTAAACCCCTCCCCAATCACCACTTCACACCTACTCATAGCCTGACTCCAGTCTGCAAAGACTGGGCCCTCGTCCACTACCCACCCCCTCCTTGCTGCCCAACATCAGTCTGGCCACTTCTCCATCACTAACAATAGCAATTGAAGAGGTGGAGAGGCTATTCAGGAGACTGAAAAGCCGGAAATCTCCAGGACCGGACAATGTTTCCCCCTCAACCCTCAAGCTCTGTGCCGAACAACTGGCACCGGTCTACACAGATATTTTCAGTCGGTCCCTGCAAACCTGCCTGCATCAAAGTATCCACTATTGTCCCTGTACCCAAAAACCCAAGGATTACTGGTCTTAATGACTACAGGCCTGTCGCACTGACCTCTGTAGTCATGAAGACCCTTGAAAGACTTGTGTTGGCCCACCTGAAAAATATCACAAACCCCCTGCTGGACCCTCTGCATACCAGGCCAATAGATCAGTGGATGATGCAGTCAACCTGGGCCTGCACTTCATCCTCCAGCACCTTGACTATCGGGACCAATGCAAGGATTTTGTTTATTGATTTTAGCTCTGCATTCAACACCATTGTATGAGAGCTACTACACTCCAAACTCTCCCAGTTGACTGTGCCTGAACCCCTCTGTCAGTAGATCACCAGCTTCCTGACAGACAGGAAGCAGCATGTGTGGCTGGGAAAGCACATCTCGGACCCACTGACCCTCAGCATAGGAGCACCGCAAGGCTGCGTACTCCGCCCTCTCCTCTACTCTCTCTACACCAACGACTGCACCTCCACTGACTCCTCTGTCAAGCTTCTCAGGTTTGCGGATGACACAACCCTGATTGGACTGATCCAGGATGGGGAGGAATCTGCCTACAGACAGGAAGTGACACATCTGGCGTACTGGTGCCATCTCAACAACCTGGAGCTCAATGCTCTTAAGACGGTGGAATGAATTGTAGACTGTAGGAGAGCTCCCCCTCCCCTCACCCCACTCGCCATCAACAACACCACAGACACATCTGTGGAGTCTTTTAAGTTCCTTGGAACCATCATCTCCAATGGGGGGCCCCCATCGACTCCACAGTCAAAAAGGCCCAACAGAGGATATACTTCCTGCGGCAGCTGAGGAAACACAATCTGCCACAAGCAATGATGGTCCAATTCTATACTGCCATCGTAGAGTCTGTCCTCAACTTCTGGTCTGGTTTGGCTCAGCCACCAAGTGTGACATCTGGAGGCTGCAGCGCATCATTCGATCAGCAGAGAAGGTTGTTGCCTGCAAACTTCCCCCCATTGACGAACTGTACACTGCGAGGGCCAGGAAGTGAGCGGGTAAGATTATCTCTGACCCCTCTCACCCTGGCCACAAACTCCTTGAATCACTTCCCCCTGGAAGGCGACTCCGGACTGTCAAAGCCGCCACAGCCAGGCATAAAAACAGCTTTTCTTCCACGAGCAGTAGCTCTACTCAATAACCAAAAGTCTGTAGCCTCCTTTTGCTCTAGTATTTTATTTCATTCACATGTTTAATCAATAATGTTTTATTTTTTAATATTTTTATGTTTTATATTTTATTCTTAGTTGTTTACTGTAGGTTTTGTCGTTACTTGCGATCAGAGCACCAAGGCAAATTCCTTGTATGTGCACATGCTTGGCCCATAAACGTATTCATTCATTCATTCATAGTCATGGAGTCAGCAAGTTACACAGCAGGGAAACAGTACCTGCAGCCCAACTAGCCCATGCAGCCCATCCACAGTAGTCCCACCTGCCTACATTTGGCCCATAACCCTCCAAACCTTTCCTATCCATGTACCTGTCCAAATGTTTCAGAAATGCTATGATGGTACCTGCCTCAACCATCTCCTCCGCAAGCTTGTTCCATGCACCCACCACCCTCTCTGTTTAAAGTTGCCCCAAGGGTTCCTGTTAAATCTTTCCCCCCCTTACCTTAAACCTATGTTCACTGGTTCTTGATTCCCCTACTCTGGGTAAAAGACTGCATCTACTTTATCTATTACTATGGACATTGGAGGTCCTGGTGTAGGGGGGAGTGGGGGGGGGGACATGCCGTGAGGTGGGTGGGGGGTTCGGGGGTGGAGGAGAGGGAGAACAAAGGGAGACAGCGCGGATACTGTACGTACTTTGTAACTTTGTCAGCGCTCTTATGTGGCGACTAGTTGCACGCCCTGGGTAATCAAGCGAAGAATTTCCCAGATTTGCCACGTGATTTGCCAAGAAATAAAGTTCTAGCCTGCTCAACCTCTCCCTGAAGCACAAGCCCTCAAGTCTTGTGCAATATACACAAAATGCTCATAAATCTGTGTAAGAAAGAATAGCAGATGCTGGTTTAAATTCCTTCTTTCCAGAGAGGCTGCCTGTCCCGCTGAGTTGCTCCAGCATTTTGTATCTATGCTCATAAATCTCCTCTGTACCCTTTCCAGCTTAATAACATCTTTCCTACAGCAGGGTGATCAAAATGGTACTTAATAAATCATGTGTTGGAAGGAACTGGAGATACTGGTTTACATCGAAGATAGACACAAAGTGCTGGAATAACTCAGCGAGTCAGGCAGCATCTCTGGGGAAAAGCAATAGGTGGCACTTCAGACCCTCACTTCTCAGAATAAATCAGGTTTGTTTTTAAAATGAAAAACAACATTCATTCAAAAATGGGGTAAAAGTTGTTATTTTGGCTGTGATTAGCAGAAGCAATGCACCCAACGTTAAAATGTGAGGATGAGAATTTTACTGTGGAGGTACTGAGGGATTAGGAAGCAAAGTAGGCCAGGGAGAACATGCCCGTGATTGTCCAACCACAGGTGACCAAGTGCAATCTGTCTGCCTGACCAAGGGCTTCAAGGAAGGTTGCCTATTAAATCTGGTTTATTAAATACGGTTCGTATTAAATCTTTTCCCCTCTCACCTAAAACCTACAGGTATGTCCTCTGGTTCTTAATCCCCTACTCTGGGCAAAAAACTATTACTTATGAACACATTAAATCAGTGCATCAACTCTACTCTGCCATTCAATCGTGGCTGATTTATCTCTCCCTCTCAACCCCGTTCTCCTGCCTTCTCCCCATAACCTCTGACACCTGTACTAATGAAGAACCTGTCAATCTCTGCCATAAAAATATCCATGGACTTGGCCTCCACAGCCATCTGTAGCATAGAATCATAATCATAAAATCATTGATTCATAGACATACAGCATGAAAACAGGCCCTTCAGCCCAGCTTGCCCACACCGACCAACATGCCCCATCCACATTAGTCCCACCTGCCTGCCCTCTAAACCCATCCTAGCCATGTACCTCTCCAAATGTTTCTTAAATGTTGTGATAATGCCTGTCTCAACTACCTCCTCTGGCAGCTCGTTCCATACATCTGCAACCCTTTCTGTAAAAAAAGTTACCCCATAGGTTCCTATTCCATTCATTTTCCATTCACCCTAAATCTATTTTGTTTAGTTCAGTTTAGTTTATTGTCACGTGTACTGTGATACATAGAAACATAGAAACGTAGAAAATAGGTGCAGGAGGAGGCCATTCGGCCCTTTGAGCCAGCACCGCCATTCATTGTGATCATGACTGATCGTTCCCAATCAATAACCCGTGCAGTGAACAGCTTTTGTTGCGTGGCCTTCTCCAGCACCCATTTTCTATGTCTTGGTCCATGTCTAGAACCAGAGGCCACAGCCTCAGAATAAAAGAGCGTGACTTTAGAATGGAGATGAGGAGGATTGTCTTTAGCTAGAGGGTGCTGAATCTGTGGACTTCATTGCCACAGAAGGCTGTGGAGGCCATGTCATTGGGTATTTTGAAAGCAGAAATTCATAGGTTCTTGATTAGGAAGGTCACCAAAGAATCTGGGGAGATGGCAGGAGATTCTAGTTAAGAGGGTATTAGCTACAAAGAGAATTGTATTATTTCCTCTAAAACGCGGGAGGTTGCGGGCAGCCCTGACAGAATTAAATCGATAAATGATGAAAGGAAAGAAAGAGTAGCCAATCAGAACCATTTTCCCAGTATAGAAAAATCAAATACAAGAGGGGATAGCTTTAAGGTGAGCTGCGCAAAGTTTGAAGAGGATGTGCAGAGCAAGTTTTATTTTTACACAGAGGGTGGTGAGAGCCTGGAACACCTGTGGGGTGGTGGTTAAGGCAGATAGGAGAGCGGCGTTTTAAGAGACTTTTGCAAAGGCACATGGGTATGCAGGGAATAGATTATGTGCAAGCAGGGACGAGTTGGTCTTGACATTACGTTCGACACAGACATTGTGGGACAAAGGGCCTGTTCCAGTGCTGTCCTGTTCTATGTTCTATGTAGAGGAGCAAGGAGGAGCAAGAAGGTCCTACTGCAGTTGGACAGGGCCCTGGTGAGACCACACCTGGAGTATTGTGTGCAGTTTTGACCTCCTAATTTGAGGAAGGATATTCTTGCTATTGAGGGAGTGCAGCGTAGATTCGCCAGGTTCATTACCAGGAAGGCGGGACTGACACATGATGAAAGAAGGGATCGACTGGGCTGATATTCACTGGAATTTAGAATGATGAGAGGGAATCTTATAGAAACATATAAAATTCTTAAGGGATTGGACAAGCTAGATGCAGGAAAAATGTTCTCAATGCTGGGTGACTCCAGAACCAGGGATCACAGTTTAAGAATAAGGGGTAGGCCATTTAGGATTGAGATGAGAACAAAACTTTTTCATCCAGAGAGCTGTGAATCTGTGGAATTTTGTGCCACTGAAGGCACTGGATGTTTTCAAGAGAGAGTTGGATATACTGTAGCTCTTTGGGCTAAAGGAATCAAGGAATATGGGGAGAAAGCAGGAACGGGATACTGATTTTGAACGATCAGCCATGATCATGTTGAATGGCGGTGCTGGGTCGAAGGGCCGGATGGCCTACTCCTGCACCTATTTTCTATGTTTCTATGCGTCTATGTACTCCAGGTGAAAATGAGGAATATGGCATTCATGTAGCACATTGCACACAGTTCAGTTCATGGCTTCAATTAGATGGTAAATCAATTAGTTCATTCCCTGCGAAGCCATTCTTGTTCCCTCAGACAATAATTAGATAGATGGATGGAGAATCGTTTGATATGGATGACATTGCCAGAGGGATAAATATTAACCAGAGGAATATCAGATCTCTTTATTTGACAGTGACACGGAAATGGTGCTTTTTTATTTATTTTTGAAATTTTATATGCATTATGGTGATCAGCGGATCACGCCACAAGCAGAGTGGTATCAGACTTGGAAAATAAAGAAGTAACTCCTAGTATTTAGTGTCCAGCTGCCTGTCCCGCTGAGTTACTCCAGCATTGTGTGTCTATCTTAAGCTCTAGGAAGATGGGGGAGAAAGGAAGTAGTCCAGGTTGATGGAGTTAAATCGAACAGAAAGAGACTCCCTATTGTGATATTATATATACAAGATAGAGTGGGCATGGAAAGGATGATTCCAGTAATGAGAGAGTCTAGAATGGTGATGCTGGCAAGAAGGGCTGAATGGCCCACACCTGCACCTATTTTCTATGTCCAAAATCAAAGTCCATACCGTTAGAATGGAGATGAGAAGCCATTTCTTTAGCTAGAGGGTGGTGAATCTGTTGAATTTATTGGCATTCATTCATGACTATAAAGGCAAGGCATTGGGTATTGTTAAAGCACAGATTGTTGGGTTCTAGATTAGTACAGATATCAACAATTGCCGGCAAAAGGCAGGAGAATGAGGTTGAGAGGGACAAATAGATCAGCCATGATTGAATAGCAGAGCAGACTCGATGGGCTGAATGGCTAATTTTTACTTCAATCCATCTTTAAACCTTATGTCTTATTTCCATGTCGCCTCCCTCGTGGGCTAACAACAAGGATCGGCCCGGCCTTTCCCAGAGACGCGCCTGGGACATCAGCGGCGGGCGCAGCGTGGACACTCGGCGGGGAGCGGGTGGGCCCTCGCTGGGGCTCGCCGGAGGGGAGCGCTTCGTTTCGCTGGCCCGCGGCAGCCGGCAGCCTGAAGCCGTGTTCTGCAGAGCTCCAGCGCGGAGCGGCGTCGGCAGCCTGGGATTCCTCGTGGGGGACCCGGGGGAAGAAGTAGCCACCACCGCCGGCCCGGACTTACCATCACCCCAGGAGGGGAGCTTCAACCGCCGGCCCTGCTGTCTGCGGTGCTTCATTGCTGCAGCGGGAACTTTAAATCTTCAACCGCCGCCCTGCGGCCTATACCAACCTGAAGCCGCGGTCTCCGGTGGGGAAGAGCCGACCCTGGACTTACCTTGTCTGCCCATCTGGACGCCTGCAACGACGTCTGCGTAGGGTTGAGGTCCCGGCCACGGGGGAAAGTGGACTGGCCAGTTTTGGTGCCTTCCACCACTGAATGCTGTGGTGGATGTTTATGTTACATTTTTATTGTGTATTTGTGTGTTCTTTATTATTGTATGCTGCTGACAATGTGATGAATAAAACCGTATTGTATTATATTGTATTGAAACTAATGGAGAATGAGAGAAAATGGAACCTAAATCACAGACGGCAATTCCAGTTCTGATACAGATGGAGTAGGTATGTTATCGGAGGTTGGAGAATTCATTACTGAGTTAGGTATTCATTATGGTTGGGCGTCTGGAATGTGCTGCCACGGGTGGTGGGGGAGGCAGATACTTATAATGGCAGGGTACACAAAATGCTGGAGAAACTCAGCGGGTGCAGCAGCATCTATGGAGCGAAGGAGATAGGCAACGTTTCGGGCCGAAACCCTTCTTCAGACTCAGACTTATAATGGCAAGTAAGTAATGGCAAGGGCACATGGACATGCAGGGAGTGGAGGGATATGGATCTCATGCAGGCTGATAAGAGTTATCATGCATAGCATACACACTGTGGGCCGAAGGGCCTGTTCCCGTGATGTACATTTCTATATTCTATGTTTAGTTTAGAGACACAGCATGAAACGGGTCCTTCGCCCCACTGGGTCCACGCCGACCAGCGATCCCCACACACTAGCACTATCCTACACACTAGGGACAATTTACAATTTTTACCAAAGCCAATTAACCTATCAACCTGGAGTTACTCAGCGGGTCTGGCAGCATCTCTGGAGAAAAGGAATAGGTGACATTTCAGGTAGAGACCCTTCTTCACAATCTTCAGAGATGCTGCCTGACCAGCTGAGTTACTCCAGCACTTTGAGTCATTTTTTTGTAAACCAGCACCTGCAGTTCCTTGTATCCACATCAGGGCAAGTCCTTCCTTGCTCTATCCAGGTGGAAGAGGTCCAGAAACATGATGAGATGCAATCAGGAGCTCTGTCCACTCAGCTGAGGGGAAACCAAGATTTAGGAAGATGCAAAATATTTCAGAGGCAGCTGTGTGCAGGGTCCCATCATTTAAACAACCGTTATGGAGGTAGAGGGACTGGGAGAATGGAACTGAGTCCTTGCAGGAGGCAGGGTGGGAGGAAGTACGGTCAATATAGCTGCGGGAGTCTACAGGCCTCGAATGGATATTTGCGATTAGTCTATCTCCTCAAAAGGAGATATAGATGGAGATATCAGGGAGTGGAGAAATCAGAGATGGGCCACGTGAAGGTGAAACCCAGATAGAAATTGGAAGGAAAACATCCTAGTTCTTTATGGATAAAGAAAGCTGCACCAATACACGCCAACATTGACATGGTAGCAAGTTATTTGAAGTAGGAATTTTAAGTAGGACTGGAACAATGAAGGCTTTGTGTGCCTCAGCACCAGGGAAATAGCTGAGGCCCACGAGAGTGCCCTGAGCTACACTTTGAGCCGGAGAATGGAAGTGGAGTTGTACAATGCACTTGTTCAATGGTTATTTATTGTCACGTATGCACTGCATAGTGAAATTCTTACACTGGTCGCCAGATTTTGTCTCCATTTACCAAAGTCTGTCCGCACGCTAGATGTACTGGAGTGCCTGTGAGTTAGGTAAGTCTAGGTAAGCCCTATGCTGTAGCAGGGCCTCATCCGTCGCCCTCGACTGGCTCGACCCGTGAACCGATGTCCCTCTCCGCGCCCGACAGTCCCTTTGTCACAGGGGGCACCTCCTGCAGCCAACCTTGAAGGCGCTGGAGACAATACCCTCTCCTACTGGCCCCAGGAGTGAGTGGGTTAACCTATGATGAGCATTTGTCGGCACTGGGCCTGTACCCGCTGGAGTTTAGAAAAATGAGGGGACACCTCATTGAAACATACAGAATAGTGCACGGCTTGGATAGAGTGGATGTGGAGAGGATGTTTCAGCTAGTGGGAGAGTCTAGGACTAGAGGTCCTTGCCTCAGAATTAAAGGACATTCTTTTATGAATGAGATGAAGAGAAATTTTGTTAGTCATAAGGTGGTGAATCTGTGGAACATCTTTGGCACGGAAGGCTGTGGAGGCTAAGTCAATGGATATTTTTAAGGCAGAGATTGATAGATTCATAGATTCACCCAGGAGCCGACACCACACTGGCACGCGCCCATAGCCTGTTCTACTGGCCGGGAATGGCCAGCTACATCCGGGACCGTGTAGCCTCCTGCCAAGCTTGCAACAGCCTTGCGCCTCATCAGCAGCGGCAGCCCCTTCTGCAACAACCTCCACCAGCTCTGCCCTGGACATCGCTGGCGGCAGGACATTTTCGAATGGTGCGGGAAGCATTACCTCGTTCCAGTCGACTACTTTTCTAATTGGTTTGAACTAGACCAACTGACCTCCCTCACATCGGAGATGGTCATCCAGAAGCTGAAAAGACACTTCTCTACCTTTGGCGCTCCCGTCAGCCTGAGAACCGACAACGGTCGGCAATTCACCAGCCACATTTTCAAGCTTTTCGCAGACCGATGGAACTTCCAGCACGTCACGAGCATTCCCGAGTATCCACAGAGTAATGGACTCGCTGAATGCGCTGTCAGAAGTGCCAAACACTTGCTGGAGCGAGCACAGATTTCAAAGTCAGACGTTTATCTCGATCTCCTGAATCTCAGAAATGTTGCCAGAGACGGAACCCTGGGATCGCCAGCACAGCGACTGATGTCGAGATTGACGAGGCCTCCGGTACCCATCGCACAACAACAACTAGTTCCTCAGGTTCTGAAGCCTGCCACTATCCAGAAACATCTACAAGAGAAGCACGATATCCAGAAACGGTCATACGACAGTTCCAGCAGACCATTCAGGCCTTTACTTCCGGGTCAGGTCGTCCGGTTATGAACTTCAACTGGTCATTCCCGTCTGGGCACTGTGGTCAACTCGACTGATCAGCCACGGTCTTACTTGGTAGACTGTGAGGGAGCGATGTACCGGAGAAGTCGACAACACCTGCTTGCTGTGAGGGAGCCTCGACCACCGCCTGCTGGTCCCTATGCTCCACCGCTCCAGTTCCAGCCGCCTTTTGCAATGTCTCCCACCCGTCCCCACATGCCTTGCACCCCTCCACGTCCCGCGGTCTCCACTAACCACGGGGCCTCTCCCACCGCATGTTTCCCCTTTCGGTCACCACAGGCCTCCATCACGTCATTCTCGCTCCAGGCTCTCCGTCTCATCTTCCAAGTGAGGGAGGGGAGGGTTTGGTCCGCTTGCGCTCGGGTCGTGTTAGTAGACCACTAGACAGATATGGCGAGTATGTTTAAGCATGAGTGCCCTTTAACATTTAACCTTTGGGGGGAAGGATGTAGATTGATGTTGCATGTTAACCAATCACACACCAGCCAGCATCTCTAACTCCACCGCACTGTAATACCTATACTGAGACTATTTCTCAGCACCGACAGTTGGAGCAGACAGGATGTGTTGATAACTAACCATTCTTTATGCTGTTAAGTTTTAGTACTGATTAAAGATGTGTTTGAATCATGTACTGAGTCTGGAAGTCATTTACAGTGCCGGTGTCAAAGGTTATGAGAAGGCAGGAGAATGGGGTTAGGAGGGAGAGATAGATCAGCCATGATTGAATGGCTGAGTAGACTTGATGGGCTGAATTCTACTCCTATTCCTTATGACCTTATGACTCCTCGCGTCAGTCATCGGCAGTGGCTCCCTCCTCCTCGACTCTTCGGTAAGGCGTCTGCCCGTCACTGGTATCCCGTACTTTCCCCATCCTTCCCTGGACAAACCTGGGCCAGTGTGTTGGCTCATTCTGTACCGGGCCAGTCCCGAGTCTCTCCGTACTGGGTTCCGAGTTTATCACTCTGTGTTATCCCTGGGCAACTGTACAACACCCTGGCCTCACACCTCCATCACTGGCAACTCATCTTCAGCCCTGCTGACCATATCTCTCCATTCCCATCATATCCATGTGACTCTTCAATGCCAGTCATATCTGCCTCCACCGCCACCCCAGGCAGCGCGTTCCAAGCACCCACCACCCTTAGTGTAAAAAACTTCCCTGCATACCACCTTCTCACCATATAGTTATGCCCACTAGTGTTTGATAAGTCCACCCCGCCAAAACAGGTTGTGACGGTCTACCCAATCTATGCCTCACATAATTTTTATTAGGTCTCTCAAAATACATTTGTTAGGTCTCTCCATAACCTCCAGTGTTTTACAGCAAACAATCCAAGTCTGTCCAACCTCTCCCCTTATCTCCTGCCCTCCATGTGGTAAACCTCGTCTGCAACCTTTCCAAACCCTCCATGTACTTCCCTGTGTTGGGGGCGACCAGAACTGCTCGCCACACTCCAAATGCAGCCTCACCAAACTGCTGGAGTCATGATGTAGAAACAAAAAACCACAGAAGATAGACACAAAATGCTGGAGAAACTCAGTGAGTCAGGCAGCATCTCAGGAGAAAAGGAATGGGTGACATTTCGTGTCGAGACCCTTCTTCAGACTGAGAAGTCTGAGTCTCTGTCATTCTGGAGAAGGTTCTCAACCCAAAACGTCACCTATTCCTTTTCTCCAAAGATGCTGCCTGACCTGCTGAGTTACTCCAGCATTTTGTGTCTATCTTCGGTGTAAGCCAGCATCTGCAGTTCCTTCCCACACAAAGAACGGCAGATGCTGGTTTATTACAGATATAGACACAAGGTGCTCGATATACTCAGCGGATCAGGTAGTATCTTTGGGATACTGCCTGACCAGCTCCAAAGATGCTGCCTGACCCGCTGAGTTACTCCAGCAATCTGGAGTAAGTGTCAATCCTGGAGTCACGATCAGGCTGTGGGGTGGTATCTTTGTGGTACTGGGAGATGGCCTTCTAAAATTTGAGTGCACCTACCTAACATTGGTTCCTTGGAAAAGCTCCATGTAAATTAACACAATGTAGGTCCCACTGATCACTGGAAGCAATGATTCCACAGAAGTTTTTACTCTGTTAAAACTTTATTTGTTCACAGTATGTGGATGTGAATGGTAACGTTGCTTTTTATTGTCTGACCCTAAATTGTCTCTTCAACCAACACTGCACGATGTGCAGTTACTTTTGACCAGAACAATACAGATTTCCTTCTTGAAATGAGTGAGTGGTGCACTGGCCGCTCTGCTGTCAATGAAAAATTCACAACATTTACCCAGATGAATACTGTACAGCGCTCGGCACCTCTACACACACCTGTCACCTCACTGCAGTAAACCGTCAGATACACAGAATAGGAAAATAAGAATAACAGATGTTGCCAAAGATAGACACAAAGTGCTGAGGAAACTCAGCGGGTCAGGCAGGTTCTCTGGAGAAAAAGGATGGAGGACATTTCGAGTCGGACTCTTCTTCAGACTGAAAACTCATCGTTTGAAAATAAACTGTTCTCGAAAAGTGAAAAATATTAATTCCAAAATGAGGCGAAGTCAGTATACTTCAGTAGACTCAAACAAACTTCTCTGGATAACCACTGAAGGTCAGAAGTGATAGGAGCAGAAAGAGGCCATTTGGCCCATTAAGTCTACACCATCATTCAACCACAGATGATCTATCTCTCCCTGCTAACCCCAAAAAACAAATAAAAACACCAGGTGGCGCTATCTGCAGTGGCTGCCTCGCTAACAGTCTGTCTGTCCTTTCTTCTTTTTGTTATTTTTGGTATGTTTTAAAAAGTATGTTTTGGTGTTCCTTGGTTTGTTTTATGTGAGGGGTGGTGAGGTTGGGGGAAGCTTTTTTTCAATCTCTTACCTCGACGAAGATATCGTATCTCCGTCCCCACTGCAGCCTAACATCGTGGAATGGCGTGGCCTTTCCTGGAGACTGACGGGCGCTCTGAGCCGCGGGAATCTACAGGACTTTAACATCGCAGAGCTTGCAATCCCTTTGCCGGGGATCGAAGCTCCAACCGCGGGGCCTGTGCACTTTAACATCGTGGAGCCCGCGGTCTCTGGTAAGAAGCCGACTCGGGAGCTCCATGCCGCAGAGTTTCAACCGCCCCGACGCGGGAGTTTTGATCACCCCGATGGGGCTTAGATCATCAGCTGCGGGAGCTTCGATCGCCCCGACTGCGGATGGTTTGACTGCCCTGACCGTGGGAGAACAAGAGGAAGAAGATTGAACTTTATTGCCTTCCATCACAGTGAGGAATGTGGAATCCACTGTGATGGATGTTTATGTTGGCTTTTATGTGGCTGTGTGTCGTGTTGCTTTACACTTAGTATGGCTGTATGGTAACTCCAATTTCATTGTACCTTAACTGGTACATGTGACAATTAACTAACCTTGAAACCTTCTCCCTATAACCTGTGACATCCGCACTAATCAAGTGCTCATCATGTGTTAATCCACTCAATCCTGGGATGTTTCTTGTAAACCTCCTCTGCAACCTTTCCAGAGCCAGCACATCCTTCCTCCAATGCAGTGCTCAGAATTGCTCACAATGTGCCTAATGCAACCCGATCAGTGCATTATAGACCCTCAGCATTACATCCTTGTTTTTGTATTGTAGTCTTCATTATTAAGATACTGTCCAACACCCCCCCCCCCTTTCTGCCCCATACCCCCCATAGAAACAATGAACTACAGATGCTCATTTACCAAAAAATAGACCCCTCGGACCTCTCTCTAGACTTGTCCTGCCCCTCCTCGCTTCCATCTTTCTTTCATTTCCCCCCCAGTCAGTCTGAAGATGAGGGTCCCAAACCAAAACATCATCCATCCATGTTCTCCGGAGATGCTGTCTGACACACTGAGTTACTCCAGCACTTTGTGTCTACCTTGTAAACCAGCCGTTCCTTGTTACAACTTATTTTGCCACCCATGCATTCACCCCAGTAACTGTTAACAGAAACTTTTTATTGGAAAGAAAAACATGTCATGCATCATACACCATCACATCATGCACCAGGCAACAATTATATCTTTAACAAAGCGTACAAATTTGGCAGGATCTCGACCAGAAATGTTGACCATTCCTTTGCCTCCATGATGCTGCCTGACCCACTGAGCTTTTCCAGCAGTTAATCATTTGCTCCAGATTCCAGCATCTACAGTGTCTTGTGAGTACTGATTAAATGTTTTTGGGAATCATTGTGCACAAATGTGGGAATCGTTAAAATGAAAGAATTGCAATGAAAACAAGTTTATTTTATTTGACTTTAGTTTAGAGAAACAGGCCCTTCAGCCCATTGAGTCCATGCCAACCTTCACACTAGTTCTATGTGTAGGAAGGAACTGCAGATGCTGGTTTACACCAAAGATAACACAAAAAGCTGGAGTAACTCAGCGGGTCAGACAGCATTTCTGGAGAAAAGGAATAGGTGACGTTTCGGGTCGAGATGTCTGAAGAATGGCCTCGACACGAAACGTCACCTATTCCTTTTCTCAACAGATGCTGCCTCACACTAGTTCCGTGTTATCCCACTTTTGCATCCACTCCCTACACACTAGGGGCAATTTACAGACAGCAATTAACCTACAGCCAACCATGTCATCTCTGGGTGCCCGCTCTACCACCCACCGAATGGAGCTCAGGGCCTGGCAGACATTGACGCAGGGTCAACAACCTCGCTGCTCAACACCCGGCTTGAGATCTAACTATTCCTTTGGTTTATGTTTCAATCGCAAGAAGAAGAAGAACCTACAAACCCGCACATCGTTGGGATGTGAGAGGAAACCAGAGCACCCGGAGGAAACACACGCGGTCCCAGGGAGAATGTGCAAAATCCACAGCGGAAGTCAAGATAGGTCCTGGGTTTCTGGCTCTGTGAGGCAGAGGCTCTACCTGCTGTGCCGCCCACTATATCAAGTGTTTTTTATCACTGCCATCCAAAACTTGCGTCAAACATTACGGGCACAGAGCACTGTCCCACAATGACCCCTGGCCACAGGAGGGTGACCCGTACTGTCCCCATGTCAAGTTCCCCTTTGCCTCAGAAGATGCCGTGGCGATTATCTCTGGTGAAGTTGGCAATCTGCAGTATGGGCACATTTACCTCATGGAAATTACATGTGGGTAAAACCAAAGCTCTAGTTGTTCCAATCGAACATGGCATACCCTGGAACAGTAGTGGGATAGGGTTCAAATCCACATCCTCCTGGGACTTCACATAACCATATAACAATTACAGCACGGACACAGGCCACCTCGGCCCTTCTAGTCCGTGCCAAACACTTACTCTCACCTAGTCCCATCTATCTGCACTCAGACCATAACCCTCCATTTCCTTCCCGTCCATATACCTATCCAATTTATTTTTAAATGATAAAATCGAACCTGCCTCCACCACTTCCACTGGAAGCTCATTCCATACTGTTACCACTCTCTGAGTAAAGAAGATCCCCCTCATGTTACCCCTAAACGTTTGTCCCTTAATTCTTAAATCATGTCCTCTTGTTTGAATCGTTCCTACTCTGAATGGAAAAAGCTTATCCACATCAACTCTGTCTATCCCTCTCATAATTTTAAACACCTCTATCAAGTCCCCCCTTAACCTTCTGAGCTCCAAGGAATAAAGACCTATTTTGTTCCACCTTTCTCTGTAACTTAGGTGCTGAAACCCAGGCAACATTCTAGTAAATCTCCTCTGTACTCCCTCTCTCTATTTTGTTGACATCTTTCCTATAATTTGGCAGCCAAAAGTGTACACCATACTCCAGAATTGGCCTCACCAATGCCTTGTACAAATTTAACATTACATCCCAACTTCTATACTCAATGCTCTGATTTATAAAGGCCAGCACACCAAAAGCTTTCTTTACCACCCTATCTACATGAGATTCCACCTTCAGGGAACTATGCACAGTTATTCCTAGATCCCTCTGTTCAACTGCATTCCTCAATTCGCTACCATTTACCATGTACGTCCTATTTTGATTTGTCCTGCCAAGATGTAGCACCTCACACTTATCAGCATTAAACTCCATCTTCCATCTTTCAGCCCACTCTTCCAAATGGCCTAAATCTCTCTGTAGACTTTGAAAATCAACTTCATTATTCACAACACCACCTATCTTAGTATCATCTGCATACTTACTAATCCAATTTACCACACCTTCATCCAGATCATTGATGTATATGACAAACAACAGTGGACCCAACACAGATCCCTGAGACACCCCACTAGTCACCGGCCTCCAACCTGACAAACAGCCATCCACCATTACTCTCTGGCATCTCCCATTAGCCACTGTTGAATCCATCTTGCTACTCCACTATTAATACCCAACAATTGAACCTTCTTAACCAACCTTCCATGTGGAACCTTGTTAAAGGCCTTACTGAAGTTCATATAGACAACATCCACCGCTTTACCCTCATCAAGTGGAAGCTTAATCGCCCCGACACGGAGGCCCCAACCGCTGGCTACAAGAGCCAAGATCGTCCCGTCAACGGAAGGCTCGAGGCCCCCGACCGCGGGAGAACAAAGAAGGGAAGAGATTGAACTTTTTTTCGCCTTCCATCACAGTGAGGAATGTGGAGGAGTCACTGTGGTTATGTTAAAATGTATTTTGTGTGTCTTGTTGCTTTTATTGGTATGACTGTATGGCAAATGAAATTCCTCGTATGTTGCAAAACATACTTGGCTAATAAAGTATGATTATGATTATGATGTCCATAATACGGTATACCACTGAAATGTGACCTATCCTATAGTTTGGTTTAGTTTAGAGATACAGCCGACTGGCGATCATCCCGCACACTAACACTATCCTGCACGCACTAGGGACAATTCAGATGAAGACATTTATCCAGTGGCTACAACGGGAGAAGAATCAGAATCAGGAGAAGGTGAAGAAAATGAACTCAACTAACCAATTCTAGAATAGAATATAGAACAGTACAGCACAGGAACAGGCCCTTCAGCCCACAATGCCCGTGCTGAACACGATGCCAGGACCAACTCTGCACATAATCCTTAACGCTCCATTCCATGCACATCCATGTGCCAACGCAACAGTCCCTGAAATATCGCATCGTTTTAGATTCCAACTACCAGAAATAAAGGTCAAACTATTAGAAAAGAGGATAAACCTATTGGGGAAAAACACATATCAAAGTTTAAAAATATGTTTGGAGCATTTGTTTACATTTGAAGTACAGGATACAGAATGGGCGGCACAGAGGCGTAGCATTAGAGCGCCAGAGACCCGGGTTCGATCCTGACTACGGGTACTGTCCATACGGAGTTTGTACGTTCTCCCCATGACCTGCGTGAGTTTTCTCCGAGATCATTGGTTTCCTCCCACACTCCAGAAACATGCAGTGTGTAGGTTAATTGGCTTGGGATGAATGTAAAATTGTCCCTAGTGTGTGTAGGATAGTGTTGATGTGCTGGGGTCGTTGGTTGGCACGGACTAGGTGGACCGAAGGGCCTGTTTCTGCGCTATATCACTAAACTAAACTAAATAAAGTAGTTGTCCCAGTTCCGTGTGGTGTTTTCCATTTATTTCCATGTGGCAAGCTCTACAGCTCCCCAGGACCACACCACACTGATGCTTATTGCCCATCCTTTGGCTGAAAATATCTGTGGATGATCATGTCCTGCAAGCCGGTTAACCAGTCCCGCGTACGCACCATCCCCTCCACCCACCAAGGGCTGTAGATCTCCTTTGCCCTGATCGCTCCTCCTCGGATAATGTCCAGCGCTGCCTCGGCAGCAGGGAGGGGGCTCACTGTCACCAGCCCCCTGGCTCTGAACGGAGACAAAGAAGGAAATGGTCAGTGTATGTTCTACCATGCCTCATTCATAAATTTAACACATCTGTACTTACTATGATTTAATTAAATAATATAAACTATTGATATGGTAGACCACTAGAATGTGACACATTTTACAATAAAACATAGAACATACAACAGGACACACTTTCAGTCTAATATAATGTTATATTGTATTATTAATATAACATAATATAATATAATTTAATTTAATATAATATGATATAATAGGCTGAACGGCCTGCCTGTGGGCTGTTCTGTTCTGTTATATACTTAATGTATTGTATTATTAATAATAGAAAAGAATAAAATAGAATAGAAGTTATATTATATATTATACTAGACCATGTGCGGACCCGTTGAGTCCCGTTCCCCCAATGCTATAATCCACCACTCACCCATAGCCCCCAGCTGCGCAAGCACGGCTGATGTTTTTAGGGTTTAAAATGGCAATAGCTAGGTATGTTACAAAACATACCTTCAGCGGCGCTGCAGTTCTGCCACTGGCCGTGTGCTCGACTTTGGCGCCTTGGGGGGGGAGGGGGGGGGGCGGGATTAAAATGTCGTTGTCTCCCGCTTATCGGAGGCGGCTTTTCTCGGGCTGCTAAGCCGCTGAAGAACAATCGTTTCGAATTCCGTTCCCGATGTTTTAATTTATTTAATCGCAAGACAATAAAATAATTACATTAAAATAAAAGCCGATTTCAAATGCCCTCAATGCCTACAACGGGGCGAATCGCATGAAGGGGACAAAACATGATGTAAGTCGTTTATTTTACATATAAACTTGTTTCTCGGGATCGTTTTAATCTAATTTTCATTTGCGAAAATGTGATTTTGGCCCCATACGAACCGGCAGTATTTTTCCTGCCGATATGGTGTTCAAATTCACCGCAAATGCAACATTCCAATCGATCACGTTCCAGAAGCAAGATGATTAAAATGCCCATTTTTTTTGGAGAGAAGCCGTCTAAATTGTCTATATTTTGTCTTATTCTCTCTCTCTCTCCATGATCATTATTTTTAAACTAAATATTCACAACAGTTTGAGTCACATGTATTGTGCAAAAAACAATAATTTAATTATATTTTGGGTGGATGTTTCTAGATTAATTTATGGGAATTAAACATTAAATTCCTTCCATCTGGGATATAAATTCATGACAGTGAGATTTAAAAATCATGTTATATTGTGAATTCTTGTGTGAATGGGATTAGTTTGTTATTTGGATACTTAAGCTATTTAAAAAATATATCCTTTTCTTAAGATATGGAATCTACAGGACATTGTTAATGGGAACGTAGTGGGCAGAAAGGCGTCATGTGTGGTTTGAAGAGCAAAAACTTGTAGTTTACAATGCCAAAATTGAAAAGTTGAGAACAAGTTGAGAAAAGTTGAAAACAAGGTGTTGCAATCTGAGGAGTATGATGATGCTACTGATTCTGATATGCCAATGTACCAGCTAGCAACTGATCTTCTCCATAAAGACTTGGTCTATTGCAAGAAATGTTAATTGATTTACTTATTTGTTACGGATTTACAGCATATAATACAATAATAGTAAAGTTGAGAATATCTTGAGAATATGACATTTTTGACTTTTCAAGGCAGTCTGTGTGTTTATTACTATTTCCGTCACAACGGTCAATTTTGTAATTAACTACAATTAGGTAATTAACTAATTATATGCTTTAATTTCAGGTCATCCAAGTAAGATGTTTTATATTTGTTTCAGAATGCTTCAATCTATAATAACTGAAAATTTCATTCAGTTCTCTTGATTTTTAAGAAAGTTATGGGCTTTTGACTGTCCTCGATCACAGCTTTTGTGTTAAGTCAATGGAAAAGCAATAGGGAACAAGATGCTAATTTCCGAGTATGAAAATGGCCATAACATTTTTAATACTGAAGATATGAAAGTGAATTAGGTGTCAAATTAAACTTATTTTTATGCTTTATCTGATGGGATAAATTGCAGACTTGATTTTTAAAATCTCAAAATCTTGTAACATTGCTACAATAACTTGTAAAATATAAGATCAATGTGAATGCATCTCACTCTCCCCCTATTCCCCTCCACCATTATCCTCCCTCTCCCCACCCTCCACCAACCCTCCTCTGCTTCCTCCCTCCCCTCCTCCATTATCTCGTCATCCCTCTTCCTACCCCTATCCTCCTCCAATCCCCATCCGCCAGCACTCCCTCCCCCTCCTCTTCACCCTCCCTCTTCCTCCCCCTCTCCTCCTCCACTACCTCCCCCACCTTTCCCTCCCACTCCTTTCCCCTACCTTCAGTCACTCCCTCCATCCCTCCATAACCCCTCTCCCCTCCCTTCCCCCCTCCTCTCCCTCTATCCCCCACTCCTCCCTCCTCTTGCTCTATGCTCCCCCTCCTCCCCCACTCTCCCTCCTCACCTCCCCCACGTCCCACTTTCTCAGACACTCCCCACATACTATGGGGAATTTACAGAGGTCTATTAACCTACAGAAGCACCCAGAGGAAACCCACAAGGATGCAGGGTGAATGTGCAAACCCCACGCAGACAGCATCCGACGTCAGGATCGAACCTGCGTCTCCGGCGCTGTGAGGCAGCCGCACTAACAGCTGCACCACTGTGCCACCCAAAGTTTCTGCTTCTACTGGCAAAGGCTCACAGCCATAAACTTCACCCCTCTCCCCTTAATCTCTGGCGTTCTAGGTCTGTCCAACCTTCCCTTACAGCTAATACCTGCTAATCCAGGCAGGTTATGGTAAACCTCTACTGCACCCTCTCCAAAGCCTCCACATCCTTACTGTAATGAGGTGACCAGAATTGCACGCAATGCTACAAATGAAGCTTAACCAACAAGAGAGATTTCCTGCAGTTTGAAGAAGGGTTTTGACCTGAAACGTCGCCCATCATTTTTCTCCAGAGATGTTGCCTGACCCGCTGAGTTACTCCAGCATCTATCTTCAGTATAAACCGGCATCTGCACTTCCTTCCTACATGAGAGAGACTTCCTGTCTCATATAATGAAAGCCTCAACCAGAAGCATATCCCAAAGTGCAACATCCCACACTGACTTGGGTGAAACTCCACCTGCCAATTCTCAGCCCATTTCTGTGATCGAAATCCCAATGTATTGTTTGGCAGAGTTCCTCACATTCCGCAACTCCAACAATCTTAGTGTCACCTGTGAACTCACCAACCAGCCCATGTACGTTTACATCCAATTATATTGGCAACCATTCTGGGGGTCAATTTACCAATGAGAGTCGGGATTGAACCCGGGTCTCTGACGCTACGAGGCAGCAGCTCTACCAGCTGCGCCACTGCGCCGCCCTCAATGTTACCAACCCGTCCTGCGGTCCAGTGATTTTCTCTCTGCCTTCCTTCATTCCCCAGATGGGCCAGCAAGAACAAAGAGGGACCCAGCGTGGTGGGGTGGGGGGGGGGGGGGGCGACCCGAAAACAACGAGGGAATCAGTGGGGGCGTGAGAAGGAAGAGGGAACATCTGGACTCCATTGAATACTCTTGCCACTTTGACAGCACCTTTATGTGGGACTCTTTGCATACCTGTGCATTGTGGGAAAAATAAAGAATCTCACTGCACCAAATACACGTGACAAGAAGTATTTACCATCCAACCAACCACCAACCAATTAATCAACCAATCAATTGCTCCATCTATCAAGCGATCAATCGATCGATCAGTCAGTCAGTAACAAACCCACCTGATTTTCTCCATTGCTGACTCAGTGTCGATCAGTCCAAGGATGCACAGCGTGACTGACACTTTCCTCTTCTGTATTGCCAGCTCATGCCGCAGGGAGGTGAAGAATCCCTCCAAAGCAGACTTTGATGCGGAGTAAGAAGCAGCGTATGGTATGGCAACCTTGCCTGTTGAGAAAAAGAACTGCATGTTGGATACAGGGAGAAGATTTACCAAGATGTTGCCAGGACTCAAGGGCTTGAACTATGTTTATTTTTAGTTTTAGAGATACAGCGGGGAAACAGCCCCAGGTCCTCGCTGACCAGCAATCACCCAGTACGCCACTGGGGACAATTTACAATCTTGTCCCACTGGGGACAATTTACAATCTTTACCGAAGCCCATTAAAGCTACAAATCTGTACGTCTTTGGAGTGTGGGAGGAAATTGGAGCACTGGGAAAAAATGCACACGGTCAAAGGGAGAATGTACAAACTCCGTACAGACAGGACCTGTAATCAGGATTGAACCCGGGTCTCTGGCGCTGTGAGGCAGCAAATCTACCGCTGTGCCACCGTGCTGCCCAAAATAAGGGACGGTTGAGTAGGCTGGGACTCTATTCCTTGGAGCAGAGGAGCATGAGGGGTGATCTTCTAGAGGTGTATAAGATCGTGAGAGAAATAGCTCGGGTAAATCAACACAGGCATTTACTCATAGTTGTTGCATCAAGAACCAGAGGACATAGATTTAAAGTGATTGGGAAAGATTTCATAGGAACCTGAATGGCAGCTTTATTACACAAAAGGTGGTCGGTATATGGAACTAGCTGCCAGATGAGGAAGTTGAGGCAGGTACTATCATAAAATTTATGAAACATTTGGATCGGTACATGGATAGGACAGGTTTAGAGGGATATGTGCCAAATGTAGACAGGAGGGACTAAAGTAGATGGGACATGTTGGTCAGTGTAGACATGGTGGTCCGAAGGGCCTTTTTCCATGGTGTATGACTCTATGACTCTCTATGTCTCAATTACACACTTCAGTTTCATCCCATGGTTCTGGTTGCCCTCTGTCTCTGACTGTAACCATTCAGATGTTGGCATCCTAGATGTTGGGTTGTCTCATTACTACGAAATGGCATGAGGGTGGTGAAATGCCATCAAAGTTGAACTTGCTATTTGTTCACACGCATATTGTCCCACTAATAAACAACTGTGGTACAGGCTCGTTACCAGCAAAAGCACGCAAGAATGTTGGAGTAACGGGTCAGGAAGCATCCCTGGAGAACATGGATGGGTGATGTTTCGGGTCAGGTCCCTTCAGACCCGAAACATCACTGTATCCACGTTCTCCAGAGATGCCGCCTGACCCACTGCGTTACTCCAGCACTTTGTGTCCTTTTGTGTGAACCAGCATCTGCAGTTCCATTTTCCTGCTATGTTACGAGCATTCCCGAGATCAGAACTAATGATCCAGAGGCAGAGTCTCAGTACCTGACTGAACAAGTGGAAACTCACAATGGGGAGAACGTTAGAATGGAGAACTTGTGGCCCAAATGTTGTTGAAAGTCAGACAAGAATGAAGAGTTGAACCAAACCATCCCATACGCTTGTCCAAGGCATTATTTAAAATAGCCACGTTCACAAGTTATAGGAGTACAATTAGGCCATTCAGCCCATCGAGTCCACTGCAATTCAATCATGGCTGATCTCTGCCTCCTAATCCCATTTTCCTGCCTTCTCCCCATGATCCTTGACACCCTTTCTAATCAAGAATGTGTCTATCTCTGCCTTAAAAATATTCACTGACTTCCAGCAACGAGTTCCACAGATTAATTACCCTATGACTAAAGAAGTTCCTCCTCACCTCCTTTCTGAAAGAACGCCGTTTAATTTTGTGGCTGTGACCTCTGGTCCTAGACGCTCCCACCAGTGGAAACATCCTTTCCTTATCCACTCTATCTATGCCTTTCATTATTGATTGTACACCATAAGACCTTGTGTGCTGAAAGCTCTCTCTTTGCCAGCTTCAATGCAGTGATTTCAGGTGGTTTTGGAATGGAACCAGTTGATACATTATTAGTCGTGCCCATCAACTTATCCGTTTATTGAAACATTCCCCCATTTTCCTATTGTCCCTTAAGGAAGGAAGCGTGGTCCCTTTAACCATGTGACGCCAGACTCACGGCAATGTGGTTCACTATAATTGATTCCCAAACTGGTCAATAGTTCAAGGACAACTAAATACATCTACAAGGATCAATAATGGGTTTATTTGTTTACTTTAGTTTAGAGATACAGTGTGGAAACATCTGTCCTTTGATCCACAGAGATCGCGCCGACCAGTGCTCACCCCATACACTAGTTGTATCCTACACAATAGGGACAATGTACAGAAGCCAATTAACCTACAGGCCTGTATGTCTTTGGAGCGCGGGAGGAAACCAGAGCACCCAGAGAAAATCCACGCAGTCGCAGGGAGAACGTACAAACACTGTACAGACAGCACCTGAAGGCAGGATTGAACCTGGGTCCCTGGCGCTGATTCGCAGCAACTCTACTGCTAGGCCACTGTGCAGCCCACCACCACCCCCCTCTTTAGAGAATGGGTTAATAGTGACTCTTCTCCTTGGCTAACATCTCTTACCTAATCTGTACTATCCAAAGCCCAATCAAATTCACATCAGAAAATTATGAGTGGAGATTATTCCATGCTTTAATTGTGCGGGGGAAGAATTAATTGCTGTACAAATCTGTCTTGGTAGCTGGAATCACAAATTGGATTGAATGCCCTCGTCTGCTCCTAATTGGTTTGGGTTTGGTGTAGGTCTTGTAATCTATGTCGAGCTGGCCATTTAACATTTTGTAAAAACAGGTCAAATGGTGTGCTTCACGTCTGTCTTGGAGAGGGTTCCATCCCAGAGAATTCAGAAGTTTGGTAACACTCGCTTCTCTCTCATAGGTGTTAATAACAAATCGAGCTGCCTGTCAATGGACATGTTCGATGGAAGAAATATGTTTATTTGTGTATGGGTCCCATGCTGCAACTGCGTAGTCCAAATGAGGTCTAATGAGGGTGAAGTATAGCTTCTCCTTGACAGAAGTTGAACAACGATGAAAGTTGCGCCTCAGAAAATTTAGGACACCTGTTGCTTTCACCGTTTCATGATGAGTCTGACCATTCCACCGCAGATCATTTTGCAATTTGATGCCAAGATACTTGGTTTGTTTGGATTCTTCAAGGGTGGCACCAAGTATATTGTAAGATGTTTCGCCTGGATTCCTCTTTGTGGTGACACGCATGGTTTCACATTTGGACGGGTTGAACTGCATGCCCCATTGCTGTGACCACTCAACCATTGTATCTAGATCCTTTTGTTAGTGATGGAGAAGTGGCCAGACTGATGTTGGGCAGCAAGGAGGGGGTGGGTATTGGACGAGAGTCCAGTCTTTGCAGACTGGAGTCAGGCTGTAAGTGGTGTGAAGTGGTGATTGGGGAGGAGTGGGTGGGGGAGGAAGGGAGGGGTTTCTGTCTGTCGAACCTGCAGTAGAACTCATTCAGGTCATTGGTCAGTGACGATCATGGGGAGAACGTACAAACTCCATACGGACAGCACTCGTAGTTGGGATCAAACCCTGATCTCTGGCTGCAGCTGTACCGATGGAAGAATGGGTTAACTGGGCTTGTATTCACTGGTATTTAGAAGGAAGAGAGGATATTCTATAGAAACATCAAATTCTTAAAGGATTGGACAGGCTAAATACAGGGAAAAAATTCCCGATGTTGGGGGAGTCCAGAACCAGGGGTTACAGTTTAAGAATAAGGCGTAGGCTATTTAGGACTGAGGTGAAGAAAAACATTTTCACCCAGAGAGTTGTGAATACAGTATGTGGAATTCTCTGCCACAGAAGCCAGTGGAGGCCAATTCACTGGATGTTTTCAAGAGAGAGTTAGATTTAGCTCTTTTGGCTAAATAAATTAAGGGATTATGGGGAAAAAGCAGGAACTTAGATACTTACTGAGGATGATCAGCCATGATCATATTAAATGGTGGTGCTGGCTCGAAGGGCCTAATGGCCTACTCCTGCACCTATTTTTCTATGTTTCTTCTATGTCTCTATGCTGCACCACCATGCCACCCTGGCACCGTGCCAGGTAGCAATGAGAAGATAATTCCAGATAATACCCTACCGCAAAGAGAGGATATGACAATGATGGATCCTTTGGTTTCGATTAACGAAGGCAGCGCCGCGGCAGTCAGTTGCACGTAGCTCAGGAAATTGACCTGAAATGTTGAAGAAGGGATAACTCACTCAAAATGAAACAACTCTGACCACAGAGGACAGCAAACACAAACTCCTCCACACTCAGGTGGAGATCTACAACGAGTCTTCAACGACACGGAACACTTCAAATCCAAACACGCACGTCAATTTTAATCATGAAACCCATAAAAAGGGAGACAATGATCTTGCTATATATCGAAGCTTGCTTGCCTTTTCAAGTCAGAAGGTGGTGAGTTCATGTTACACTTCAAGGCCTGAGGGATAACTCAGTTGACAGTCATAGTGTAATGCTAAGTACAGCTTAGTAGCAAGTAACCTTTGGATGAGAATTTAGAATGAGGCCCCATAAACAATAACAAGAGGACAATCATTCTTTAGTCATAGATTCATAGAGCAGGCCCTTCGGCCCTACTTGCCCACACCAACCAACATGTTCCATCCACACTAGTCCCACCTGCCTGCGTTTGGCCCATACCCCGCTAAACCTGTACAATCCATGTACCTGTCTAATTGCTTCTAAAATGTTGGATAGTCCTTGCCTCAACTACCTCCTCTGGCAGCTTGTTCCATACACCCACCATTCTTTGTGTGAAAATGTTACCCCTCAGATTCCTACTAAATCTTTACCCCTTTGTAAGGGTTAACGCGATAGGTGCAATTTTATATAACTAATTCTAGCTATTCAAGCTGTAACCACCATTTTATATAGATGCTAACAATTTTAGCCATTTAGCTGAAGCCTCCATTTTGTGTGGATGCTAATTTAAAATGCTGAGAGCTGCAGTAATATTTTCGCTAAGGCACGTATGAAGTGACCTTGTTCTGTCTACGGGGGCTAAGATAAGGGCAGTTCTCAAAGCTGGTGTCCTGCAGTATGATGGCTATAGAACAATTGAAGTCTTGTACCTCCCCCCAGACTCCCCAATCTCCCTTACATTCCCATGGTTTACTAATATGATGAGAACTGTATTTCATGGATCATTCTAACTGTGCTCCATTGTTCTTCAACCTGTTTTTGATATATAAATATGGGTGTATTTGCATGTATTGCTGAGAGAGAATAGGGCCAGACTTTATGTGTGGATCTGGGTGCACGCGACCGTCTGTATTCTCCGCCCGGGCGCCATTTCAAGTAAAGACCTTTTTACTTTGAAACTTGTGTTTTTTAATTATTTTATTCGTTCAGCCCGCAAACTTCTACACCTTCACCTTAAACCTATGTTGTCTGGTTCCCAATTCCCCTACTCTGGGCAAGAGACTCTGTGCTTCTACCTGATCTATTTCTCTCAGGATTTTGTACACCTCTATCAGATCACCTCTAATCCTCACGGGCTTTAAGGAATAGATTGCCAGCCTGCTCAACCTCTCCCTATTGCTCAAGTCCTGGTAACATCCTCGTAAATCTTCTCTGTACCCTTTCCAGCTTGACAACATCTTTCCTATAACACAGTGTCCAGAACTGAACACAATACTCTAAATGTGGCCTGACCGACGACTTATACAACTGCAACATGACCTCCCAACGTCTATACTCAATACCCTGACTGATGAAGGCCATTTTTGAAGAAAGAGATTAAGAAACATTTAGACAGGTACATGGATAGGATACGTCTTGAGGGAAATGGGCCAAATGCGGGTAGGTGGGACTAGTGTCATGTTGGTTGGCATAGACAAGTTGGGCCGAAGTGCCTGTTTCCACACGCTATGACACTGAGGGAAGATCTCCCCAATGTCCCGGCCAAAATGTGTCCTCCAACTAACATGTAAAATAGAGATGAATTAGTCAGTGTAACACTGCCGTCTTACTGTGCGGTTGGCTGTGGATCCCACTCCCACCCTATGCTGAGTTGGCAAGTCATCACATTTTTCAACATTCTGGATTGCTACATTTATAAAGTCCTTAAAGGACCTATATATTTCCACTATCTCTCTTGCACTGTAGGCAGTCTGCTGCTGCATTTACACTATAATGACCCAAAAAATATCATAAAATACATTGTTTATCAATGGCAGGACAGTGGTGCAGCGGTAGAGTTGCTGCCTTACAGAGCCAGAGACCCTGCTTCGATCCGGACTATGGATGCTGTCTGTATGGAGTTTGTACGTCCTCCCCATGACCGATGTGGGTTTTCTCTGGGTGCTGCGGTTTCCCCCCACACTCCAAAGACGTACAGGTTTGTAGGCTAATTGGCTTTGGTAAAAATTGTAAATTGTCCCTAGTGTGTGTGGGATAGTGTTAGTGTCCGGGGAACGCTGGTCGACACGGAAGGCCCTGATTCTGCATCGAATCACCAAATTAAACTAAACTAATGGAAGGGACCAATAGCACCATCCAGAGGAAACTCAAAGACTTGTCATTTCTTCCGATATCCCTTGGAAAAGTTGCTGAACCATTTTTTCAAGTCTCCATTTATCCCCTACCCAACTCGAGAATGTTGTCCAATTTGCAACTGAGAACATTTCCATTTCACCTGTTGCCCACGACGTTAGTCAACTCAAGTCAATTTTATTTCTATAGCACATTTAAAAACAACTCTCGTTGACCAAAGTGCAGGTACTAATGTGCTACATACAATGGTACATAGATCTAACAATACATACATAAATACATACATACAGTGCTCCCTCAGAAGACCTCAAGAGATGCCTGTGAGTAGAAATAGGTTTTAAGTCTAGACTTAAAGGGGTCGATGGAGGGGGCAGTTCTGATGAGAAGAGGGATGCTGTTCCACAGTCTAGGTGCTGCAACCGCAAAAGCGCGTCGCCCCGAGCTTAAACCGGACCGCGGGATAGTCAGTAGCCACAAGTCGGCCGACCTGAGGGACTTGGAGGGGTAATGGTGGGTTAGCAGATTTTTGATATGGGAGGGGGGGGGGGGAGGAGGAGGGGGTGGGGGGGCAAGCCCGTTAAGGGCTTTGTATACATATAGGAGGAGCTTGAAATTGATTCTGTACCGTACTGGGAGCCAGTGGAGAGAGGCTAGGATCGGGGTGATGTGGTCCCTTTTACGGGTACCCGTCAGAGGTCTTGCTACGCCATTTTGGACCAATTGCAGGCGAGACAGGGATGATTGGCTGATGCCAGTGTAAAGGGAGTTGCAGTAACCAAGGCAGGAGGAGATAAATGCGTGGATGGTCGTCAAGGTCGTCGAATTGGAGGAATGGTTTGATTTTAGCTATTGTGCGAAGCTGGAAAAAGCTAGCTTTTACCACAGCATTGACTTGTTTGTCAAACTTCAATGCGGAGTAAATATCACGGCAAGGTTTTTGACGTGCGGTTTGTGTAAGAAGGCTGCCTGCTATTGTTTTGATGGAGTCCGAGGGGCCGAGTAGGATGACCTCAGACTTGCTCTCGTTTAGATGGAGGAAGTTCTGGGCCATCCAATACTTTATATCCTAGAGGCAGTGCATAAGACGGAGTAGATTTGATCGGTTGTTGGGTTTCAGGGGGAGATAGAGCTGTGTATCGTCTGCATAGCAGTGGAAAGAAATGCCGAGCCTTTGAATGACTTAGCCGAGTGGGAGCATATACAGGGAGAAGAGAATGGGGCCTAGGATGGAGCCTTGTGGAACCCTGCAGCATAATCTAGCTGGGGAAGAGAAAGAGTTGCCTATGTTTGTCAAGAAACTGCTACCTTTGAGGTAGGAGATGAACCAGCTCAGGGCAGTGCCATCAATACCAACCCCATACCGGAGACAGTCAATTAGGATGGTGTGGTCCACTGTATCAAACGCTGCGCTGAGGTCGAAAAGGAGCAGGATTGCACAGTCACCAGAGTCAATGGCGAGAAGTAGATCGTTGTGTACCTTCAACAAGGAAGACTCTGTGCTGAGGTGGGCCCTGAAACCTGATTGGAAACTTTCCAGAATGGTATTTTGGTGTAGGTAAGGCATTAGTTGATTTAGAATTACCTTTTCAAGGACTTTTGAGAGGAAACGCAGTTTGGAAATAGGTCTGTAGTTACTGGCCAAGGAGGGGTCTAGGTTAGGTTTATTCAGAAGGGGCTGGACCACCGCGTGCTTGAAGCAGGTGGGAACAGCGCCAGTGGCCAGAGAACTGTTGATGATAGAGAGGATGCTGGGACGGGCAACTGCAATGACATCCTTCAGAAGGGCAGTGGGGACAATGTCGAGGGGGCAAGTTGTAGGTTTCATAGTGGAGACCAGCTTTACAAGAGAGGGTAAATTAACGGGTTGGAAACAGTCTAATTAAGAAGAACAGACCAATGAGAATGCTTGGTCACGGATGGCAGGGGAAATATTTGTTCTAATGTTCTCAACTTTGCTGATGAAAAATGTAGTAAATTCTTCGCTCTCAGCAGGAGACCCAGCTAAACTGCTACTGGGGGCAGGACATATGGCAGAGGTAATGGTATTAAATAGGACCTTGGAATTATGGGCGTTTTTGGAAATAAGGTCGGAAAAGTATTGTGTTCTCGCAGACTTTACTGCTTCCTGGTATTTGAGAAGATTGTTTCTCAGAAGTTCAAAGGAAATTTGAAGCTTATCAGATTTATACTTCCGATCTGATTTTCTGCACTCTCTTTTTAGGGCCCTGGTGGTGTCATTGAGTCAGGGCCAGCCTTTCGGCTTAGGCTTTTTCATTTTAAGAGGAGCAACAGAATCCAGGATGGGAGAGCAAGTGGTATTGAATAAAGAAATGAGGTCGTCAGTGCTGAGATGGAGGGGAGACGCCTCGATGGTGCAGATGTCGGGAGCAGCTATGAGAACCTCAGAGAACTTACTGGCAATCGAAGAGTTTATGTAGCGGGAGTAGCGAACAGGGAGATGGGATTTTGAGGGAGAGAAAGGCAGAGATGCATCAAATATAATTGCGCTATGATCTGACAGACAAGCATCAATAATTTCTATATTACAAATTGGGAGACCAGACAATAGCACCAGGTCAAGTGTATGGCCAAGCTTGTGCGTGGGTCCAGTGGTAAGTAGAGTCAGATTGAAGTACTCAACCAGGTTCACAAATTCACTCACAAGAGGCTTAGTAGGACAGCAGACATGAATGTTTAAGTCACCAAGAATTAGGACCCGGTCAAATTTGGGCAAAAAGCTAGAGATAAGGTCAGCTTTAATGTTCCTTTGATGCGGTCTCGTACAAGACCAGAGGTCTTGGCCAATCTTTATCCCGCAGTCAAAAAAAAAATCATGATCCAGTCGGTAATATTTTACTAAGTAGAAGGAACTGGTAATGCTGGTTTACAAAAAGACACAAAGTGTTGGAGTACCTCAACAGCCCAGGAACCATATCTGGAGAATGGCTCTGGGGCTGCACGGTGGTGCAGCGGCAGAGTTGCTGCTTTACAGCGCCAGAGACCTGGGTTTGATTCGGACTACGGGTGTTATCTGTATGGAGTTTGTACGTTCTCCCCCTGACCGAGTGGTTTTTTTCAGGTGCTCCGGTTTCCTCCCCCATTCCAAAAATGAACAGGTTTGTAGGTTAATTGGCTTCATTAAAGATTGTAAATTGGTCCTAGTGTGTAAGGCAGTGCTAGTGTATGGGGGTCGGCACAGACTTGATGGGCCGATTGGCCTGTTTCCATGCCGCATGTCTAAACTAAACATGGAGGACATTCCGGGCTGGGATCCTTCTTCAGACAGATAGGGGGGAGAAAGCTGGAAGAAATGTGGGGGAGGAGGCAAAGCCAGGCAAGTGATAGGTGTATACAGGTGAGGGAGGTTTAATTGGCAGATAGGTGGACAATGGCCAGCTCTGGGCAGAAGACAAAAGGCTGTGAGATAGATGATAAGGAGAGAAATGTGAGCCAGTTGAAGGGATGGATATAGATGGAAGGGGACAGGGGAAGGGTTGCTGTTTGTTAGTTATATAAAAGTGCAGGTCAATATTCCTATGTTAGGTAGTAAGCTCCCCAAGCATATGTGGTGCTGTTCTTATAGTCTGCATGTGTCCTATTTGCTGGAAGCTTGCTAAGTGAATTGGCTTAGTTTAGTTTTAGTTTAGAGATACAGCGCAGAAACAGGCCCCTCGGCCCACCGAGTCCACACCAACCAGTGATCCCCGCACATTAACACTATCCTACCCGCACTAGGAATAATTTTACATTTATAACCAAGCCAATTAACCTACAAACCTGCACATCTTTGGTGTGGGAGGAAACCGAAGATCTCGGAGAAAACCCAAGCAAGTCATGGGAAGAACGTACAGACTCCGTAAAGACAGCACTCGTAATCAGGATCAAACCCGGGTCTCTGGTACTGTAAGGCAGCAACTCTATCGCTGCGCCACCGTGCTGCGTTCTTCATTATACAGCATATACACGTTTCTGGCTGCAAAGCACTTATGATGATGTGAAGCTGTGAAAAGTGCTAGAGAAATTGTGAAAGGCGGTGGAGGAACTCAATGGATCTCTCTGTAGAACGTGAATAGGTGATGTTTCAGGATACGACACTTCTCCATGTTCTCCAGAAATTAGACTTTATACATTAGAGATACAGTGCAGACAACGGCCTTCAGCCCACCGAGCCCGTGCCAACCAGCAATCCTGTACACTATCCTGGGGACAATTTACAATTTCTACCAAAGCCAATTAGCCTACAAACCTGTACGTTGTTGGTGCGTGGGAAGAACCAGAGCACCTGGAGAAATCCCATGTGGTCCCAGAGAGCCTGACCCATTGAGTTACTCCAGCACTTTGTGTCTTTGCTTGTCAAGCAGCATCTGCAGTTCCTTGTCTCCAGAGAAAGAGTTTCATGCCTTATTTAGAAGGCAAGGGAATTTGTCCAGTGGTTGCAGAAGTTCAGAGTACATCAGAAAAAGGATGGATATAGGTGATAGGATCATGTGTAGGAAGGAACTGCAGATGATGGTATATACGGAAGATACACACTAAAATGCTGGAGTAACTCAGAATAGGTGATGTTTCGGGTTGGAATACTTCTTCAGATTGAAGGGTTCCAACCTGAAACGTAACCTATTCCTTTTCTCTGGAGATGCTGGAGTTCCCCAGCATATTGTCTATCTTCGTTGATATGATCAAGCTCCACGAAATAACTGCCTTCTGCAGTTGCCATGAATCCCATACTCTGGCATCAGGCTTTGTATCTTTGCTCTGTTCAAATGTGCACAGGATATGGACAATACACAATACACAATAGACAATAGACAATAGGTGCAAGAGTAGGCCATTTGGCCCTTCGAGCCAGCAACGCCATTCAATGTGATCATGGCCGATCATCCCCAATCAGCACTCTGTTCCTGCCTTCTCCCCATATCCCCTGACTCCGCTATCTTTAAGAGCACTATCTAGGTCTCTCGTGAAAGTATCCAGAGAACCAGCCTCCACTGCCTTCTGAGGCAGAAAATTCCACACTCACAACTCTCTGTGTGAAAAAGTGTTTCCTCATCTCCGTTCTAAATGGCTTATCCCTTATTCTTAAACTGTGGCCCCTGGTTCTGGACTCCCCGAACATCGGGAACATGTTTCCTGCCTCTAGCGTGTCCAAACCCTTTATAATCTTATATGTTTCAATAAGATTCCCTCTCATCCTCCTAAATTCCAGTGTATACAAGCTCCATTCTCTCAGCATATGACAGTCCTGCCATCCCAGGAATTAACCTTGTAAACCTACGCTGCACTCCCTCAATAGCAGGAATGTCCTTCCTCAAATTACGATCGAATTCCACATTGCTGCCAAACTCACTTATGGAAATAAAGTAATTTTAAACAGAACCAAAACCTTACTTGCATCAGCCAGCTGGTGTGTTCAGTATTTCCATCCCACATCTGGAAAGGATCATATCCGATGTGATTCAAAACCAAATAGTTCAGAGAACCTGAGGAAAAGATGGAATGAGTAAAAGTTCACTTTATTCCAAGCACTGCCTCACTCAGCCATTTCCTCCCAGATACCAAATACAACACAAAGTGCTGGAGTAACTCAGCGGCTCAGGCAGCATCTCTGGAGGACATGGATCGGTATCTTTACGAGTCATACGTGTTACACACACATAAGTGTCACACACACTTCCTGATAACTTGTTAAATTCAAACCTCCACCCTATACCGAAGATGGAAACAAAATGCTGGAGTAACTCAAGCAAAATGCTCGGTACCCAAACTCTGCAGATAACTATGCATGTGTGCATGCGTGTGCGTGTTTATCAGATCAGAAGTCACAGGAGCAGAAGTAGGCTTATCGAGTTTACTCCGCCATTCAATCATGGCTGATCTATCTTTCCCTCTCAACCCTACTCACCATTAATTTCTTAACCAGTTCTTTTTGCATGTCATGATTGAATCTGCCTCTGGAATGCCATCTGTTGCATGAGAAACAATTTTCTAACTATCACCACAGTAAAATTCGTCCACTTACATCTAAGCCAGCTGTAGACTATAGACTACAGTGATACAGCGCTGAAACAGGCCCTTTGGCCCACCGAGGTTAGTCTAGAAATAGATGGTCTTAGCAACTTGATCTGAAACTCATTCAGAGTCAGGCATAATGCCAAGATTACAATAAATCGGGTTTAGTTTTAGACAATTGCCAGGAAAAGGGATTGAATCTGCTGCTTGGAAACAGGGTTTGTTTGGAGACTAATTGCAAAGTTTAGTTTAGAGAAACAGGCCATTCAGCCCACTGAGTCTACGCCGACCAGCCATCCCCCCGAAACACTAACACTATCCTACACAAACTAACGACAATTTACAAATTTTACCGAAGCCAATTAACCTATAAATCTGCACATCTTTGCAGTGTGGAAGTAAACCGGGACACCCGGAGAAAACCCACGTGGTCACAGGGAGAACGTACAAATTCCGTACTGACAGCACCTGTAGTTGTGATTGAACCCGGATCACTGACATTGCAAAGCAGCAACTCTACCGCTGCACACCACGCCGCCCTTAGCAAGAGCTCTTTGCAAGATCCATCTAATTAGTGTCAATATCATTGTTCTTCCTCAATAACCCTATAACTAGTTATTTTTTTAAACACTATAGTTACCCAGTATTACTGTTATTCATTTATAAGATTATTGATTATTGTACATCTATTAATTTTATTTGTGTCAACGGGCCTGTAAGTTGTAGCAAGTAAGAATTTTCGTTCCGTCGCCAATACATATATTTAAGGCGGCACGGTGGCGCAGCGGTGGAGCTACTGCCTTACAGCGCTAGAGATCCGGTTTCAATCCTGACTACGGGTGCTGTCTGTACAGGGTTTGTACGTTCTCCCCGTGACCTGCGTGGGTTTTCTCCGAGATCTTCAGTTTCTTTCCACACTCCAAAGACCGTACAGGGATGTAGGTTAATTGGCTTGGTATAAATGTAAAAATTGTCCCTAGTGTGTGTAGGATAGTGTTAGTGTGCGGGGATCGCAGGTCGGTGGGCCGAAGGGCCTGGTTCCGCATTGTGTCTCTAAACTAAACTAAACAAAACAATTAAACACTCTTTACTTTTTTAGTTTAGTTCAGAGACACAGAGCAGAAACAGGCCCTTTGGTCACCTTTCTGAACTACACACTAGGGGGAAATTTACATTGGCTATTTAACCTTCAAACCTGCCGCCTTTGGAATGTGGGAGGGATCAGGAGCACCCTGTGAAAACCCAGGCGGTCACGGGGAGAATGTACAAAATCTGTATAGACAGCACCCGTAGTCAGGATCGAAACCTGGATCTCTGGCGCTGTAAGGCTGTAGCGTTACCACTGCACTCCTCTTGACTTTTGATTTCCCATTTCTGACAGCAACAAACCTTTTTCCTTTTTGTCTTTCAGCAATGTGCCGCGGGAAAGTAATAAAATCTCCCAATCTACTTTTGCACTGATAAGAATTAAACATTAACCTAGTTTTTCCAGAGCGAATTGCACCACTTGATTTCCACTCTTTGGATCAGACATGTCGGCGGAGATGGAGTGGACTTTCCGAGCTCCAAGATGCAAACACTTTTCCTCCACCTTTCAAAACAAAATGGAAGAAAATGTAGGTTAATGTAGGCTCACAACCAAAACTAACACAAAGCAGCAGTGTGGCTCCTTTGACCACTTCCCAATGATTGCAGCCGCTGGGTTTACTTTGGTTTAGAGATACAGGACAAAAACAGGCCCTTTGGCCCATCGAGTCCGTGTCGACCATCGATCACCCACAAAATATTTTTCATACGCGGGATCAAAAGACGGCACCTCCAACGAGTGAACTCCCACTGCTACGCTGAAGCAGCAACAAGATATTTGTGCATCGACCCAAAATGTCACCGAACCTTGTTCTCCAGAGATGCTGCGTGACCCGCTGAGTTACTCCAGCTTCCAGCCACCCACAGCAGGGCAGTAGTAGCTATGGGGAACTGCGGCCACACTTCGTCCACGAGCCTGGCTCCCCTGCCGCAGAACCGGGAACCTACCCAGAGTTCTCCGAGGCTCGTCTCCTGCTTGACCGGAAGACCGGGAACCAAGAACCGGTGGAGGGAGTCGGCGACAGCGGCAGACACTGGACAAAGTGCCGTTTTCAAGATAGTGGTGGATGGAGGAGAGGATCGGTGCTAACATGACAATGGGCCTTTACAGCCAAGATAAGACTGCACTCTTGAGAACTTTGAAACTTTGTGGGCGTCAGAAACACGGTGATTCTCGGTGAAGTCTACGATTACACTACACTCACTGCACTTTTCTATGTGCAATAGATACTTATAATAGATACAGATATAATGGGTAACTTCAATCTACATATAGATTGGGTGAATCAAATTGGCAGGGGTGCTGAGGAAGACGATTTTTTGGAACGTATGCGGGATAGTTATCTAAATCAACATGCAGAGGAACCAACGAGAGAGCAGGCTATTTTAGACAGGGTTTTGAGTAATGAGGAAGGGTTAGTTAGCAGTCTTGTTGTATGTGCCCCCTTGGGCAAGAGTGACCATAATATGGTTGAGTTCTTCATAAGGATGGAGAGTGACATTGTTAATTCAGAAACAATGGTTCTGAACTTAAAGAAAGGTAACTTTGAGGGTATGAGACGTGAATTGCCCAAGATTGACTGGCAATTAATTCTAAAAGGGTTGACGGTGGATATGCAATGGAAGACATTTAAAGACTGCATGGATGAACTACAAAAAATGTTCATCCCAGTTTGGCAAAAGAATAAATCAGGGAAGGTAGTGCATCCGTGGATAACAAGAGAAATCAGGGATAGTATCAAAGCAAAGGATGATGCGTACAAAGTAGCCAGAAAAAACAGCATACCAGAGGACTGGGAGAAATTCAGAGACCAGCAGAGGAGGACAAAAGGACTCTAATTAGGAAAGGAAAAATAGATTATGAAAGAAAACTGGCAGGGAACATAAAAACTGACTGCAAAAGTTTTTATAGATATGTGAAGAGAAAGAGATTAGTTAAAACAAATGTAGGTCCCTTGTAGTCAGAAACAGGTGAATTGGTTATGGGGAACAAGGATATGGAGGACCAATTGAATAACTACTTTGGTTCTGTCTACACCAAGGAAGACATAAATAATCTGCCGGAAATAGCAGGGGACCGCGGGTCAAAGGAGGAATTGAGTGAAATCCAGGTTAGTCGGGAAGTGGTGTTGGGTAAATTGAACGGATTAAAGGCCGATAAATCCCCAGGGCCAGATAGGCAGCATCCCAGAGTACTTAAGGAAGTAGCTCTGGAAATAGTGGATGCATTAGTGATAATCTTTCAAAACTCTTTAGATTCTGGAGTAGTTCCCGAGGATTGGCAGGTAGCAAACGTAACCCCTCTTTTTAAGAAGGGAGGGAGAGAGAAAACGGGGAATGACAGACCAGTTAGTCTAACATCGGTAGTGGGGAAACTGCTACAGTCAGTTATTAAAGATGGGATAGCAGCACATTTGGAAAATGGTGAAATCATTGGACAAAGTCAGCATGAATTTATGAAAGGTAAATCATGTCTGACGAATCTTGAGGAATTTTTCGAGGATGTAACTAGTAGCGTGGATAAGGGAGAACCAGTGGATGTGGTGTATCTGGACTTCCAGAAGGCTTTCGACAAGGTCCCACATAAGAGATTAGTATACAAACTTAAAGAATAAGGCATTGGGGGTTCAGTATTGATGTGGATAGAGAACTGGCTGGCAAACAGGAAGCAAAGAGTAGGAGTAAACGGGTCCTTTTCACAATGGCAGGCAGTGACTAATGAGGTACCGCAAGGCTCAGTGCTGGGACCCCAGCTATTTACAATATATATTAATGATCTGGATGAGGGAATTGAAGGCAATATCTCCAAGTTTGCGAATGACACTAAGCAGGGGGGCAGTGTTAGCTGTGAGGAGGATACTAGGAGACTGCAAGGTAACTTGGATAGGCTGGGTGAGTGGGCAAATGTTTGGCAGATGCAGTATAATGTGGATATATGTGGGGTTATCCACTTTGGTGGCAAAATCAGGAAAGCAGACCATTATCTAAATGGTGGCCGATTAGGAAAAGGGGAGATGCAGCAAGACCTGGGTGTCATGGTACACCAGTCATTGAAAGTAGGCATGCAGGTGCAGCAGGCTGTGAAGAAAACAAATGATATGTTAGCTTTCATAGCAAAAGGATTTGAGTATAGGAGGAGGGAGGTTCTACTTCAGTTGTACAGGGTCTTGGTGAGACCACACCTGAAGTATTGCATACAGTTCTGGTCTCCAAATCTGAGGAAGGACATTATTGCCATAGAGGGAGTGCAGAGAAGGTTCACCAGACTGATTCCTGGGATGTCAGGACTGTCTTATGAAGAAAGACTGGATAGACTCGGTTTATACTCTCTAGAAATTAGGAGATTGAGAGGGGATCTTATAGAAAAATACAAAATTCTTAAGGGGTTGGACAGGCTAGATGCAGGAAGATTGTTCCCGATGTTGGGGAAGTCCAGGACAAGGGGTCACAGCTTAAGGATAAGGGGGAAATCCTTTAAGACCGAGATGAGAAAGACTTTTTTTACACAGAGAGTGGTGAGTCTCTGGAACTCTCTGCCACAGAGGGTAGTTGAGGCCAGTTCATTGGCTATATTTAAGAGGGAGTTAGATGTGGCCCTTGTGGCTATGGGGATCAGAGGGTATGGAGAGAAGGCAGGTACGGGATACTGAATTGAATGATCAGCCATGATCATATTGAAGGGCCGAATGGCCTACTCCTGCACCTAGTTTCTATGTTTATCTATGATTGTGCTTATCTATAGTAAGATGTTACTGGATTGTATGTAAGGTTGCCAACTTTCTCACTCCCAAATAAGGGACAAAAGGTCAAAAGATGGGACAAATTCCAGACGGCTTAAAGTACAGAAGACCTTCCTAGAGTCGCCGCTGACGGGTTTAACCCACGTCTTTTTTGCTTCCCATTGCTTGTTATCGCTGCACAGACTTTTCTTTTTTGCAGGTTTATCCATATTTGCACATGCCAAACCGACCGAACAACACCGGACGTTACTGGAACTGGAGTTGTTTTGGCGGGAATTGGCAAAATATAGCGTACAACAGATGCACATAAGGGGGCTTGTGATCGTGCATGGTGTCAACAGCACATGCAACACTAACGCACGCTGTTGTATCAGATCTAGGATCTGTCTGTAAACGTGCCCTCTGGTGATTACGGAGTACAGATGCTCCTCGACTTACGATGCTTCCATTTACGATGGTGCAAAAACGATACACATTCAGTATAAACCACATTTCACTAGCCTGGCCTCGTGGCAGCGTCGGGCTGTGTTGATAATTTAAGTGGTAGTGCTTTACTGTTTAATTAAAATTGCTTTCCTGTGGAATATTTAGATTTCGCTTGCTCTGTTGAACAGACGCACTCGCTCGCCTGAGCTGGCTTGTTAGTATCTAAAGCTAGCTTGTGCACTTTCTCTCCTATTTATCTTGATGTAAGGTTGATTGAGTCAGCTATTTTGTATGCAAGGTATCTGAGCTGTGGCTGGAGAGAGGGAGAGAGAGAGAGAGAGAGAGAGAGAGAGAAAGAGAGAGAGAACGAGAGAGAGAACGAGAGAGATAGAGAGAGAGAGAGCAGTGGATACAGAAGAGGCGAGCTTCAGGACTGAAGGCTAGCGTGCACAGCGAGATGTTGCAGGGAGATAAGAGAACCGTGTTAGCCTTTCCGTGGGAGGAAGTGACGAGGGAGGGACGTGAGGAATCTTGCAGGAGGCGAGATGGACATCAAACGGCAACAGATCTGATGAGCTGGTTGATAAAATCTCAGAGCTGCTTCCGGCTGTAACAATTCATCGTGCGTTTGCTCCTGCGGGGGCTGGCACTCAGGAGATTTAAGAGGCGTCGGTGTTCAGGGAATTGGTGAGCACTCTGACCGAACAGGGGCGGTGGTGGGAGTGGAGGTGGGGCAGGATGGGCGGTTGAGTGATGCGAAAGGGATTCATAATTAAAACGTAGAAATTAAAAATGCTCTCAGAGGCGGAGGACTGAAGAGGAGAGAGAGGGAGGGGGCGGAAATAAAGGGGCTGTCCCACTGTACGAGGTAATTCAAGAGCTCTCCCGAGTTAAAAAAAAAAAATCTAACTCGTGGTAAGCACGTAGAATGTGCGTAGCGGCTACGTCGGAGCTCGGGACATCTCTTAGCAGCTCGTACCGCTAACTGCAGGTACTCGGGAAACGCGGTAAGCTCATGAAGACTCGTGAAGATTTTTCAACATGTTGAAAAATGTCCACGAGAGCCCCGAGTACCTACGAGCGGCTATTACCGTAATTCTCCGAGTTCAAATCAGGGGAAACTCGGGAGAACTCTTGAATTACCTCGTACAGTGGGACAGGCCCTTACCCCGGAGAATAAAAACCCACAAGCTCCTGGCGGTCCAAGCCTGAACACACTGGTGAAGGTAAATTAGGTGTATTAAATGTAATTTACAATGGGTTTATCGGAACATAACCCCATCGTAAGTTGAGGAGCATCTGGTAGTAGCAGTTAACCACGGGACAAAGGCGGTTGGCAACCCTAATTGTATGCAAAACAAAGAATTTCACCGTACTGAGGTACATGGATACATTTGACAATAAAGTTTAATTTAGTTTAGGTTAGTTTAGAGACACAGAGTGGAAACAGGCCCTTCGGCCCACCGGTCCCCACCGACCAGCAATTCCCACACACCAACACTAGGAACAATTTACAATTATACTGAGCCAATTAATCTAGAAACTTGTACATCTTTGGAGTGTGGGAGGAAACCCACGCAGGTCACGGGGAGAACGTACAAACTCCGTACAGACAGCACCCATAGCCAGGACCGAAGCTGGGTGTCAGGGGCCGTGAGGCAGCAACTCTACCGCTGCGCCACCGTGCCACCCTGATCATCATCACTTTGTGTCGTTATTTCTTTATGTCGACGTACGATACGTCAATCACGGTGAAAGCAAGAGTCTTGGGGATAGGACTGAGAGTCAGGGACAGGAAATGAGAGATATAGAGAGATATCTTTCATTTTACTTCGGAGTCACGTGAGTGACTACGTGAAGAAGCCCCGCCTGGCGCATGATCAGCATCACGTCGACACTGTCGGTCGGCAAAGAGCTGCAGAGCGCAGCTCCACCAGCGGTAAGGAACATGCCTGCAGATAAGTGCATTGAATTATTTACAGGGCGTGGTGCTGGCATGCAGAGCCAGCAGGAGTTGAAAAGAAAAAGAAAAATACTCCGGAGGAAAAACGGAGGTTAAAATGCGTCCCCGAGTAAAAGCTCTGCGATCGGGAGATTAGTGCGGAGCCGGTTCCGATACCGGTGGCCATTAAAATTAACCGTAGGGAGCATTTAGTCGCTCCACAAACTTAAACCACGGGTAGAATCTCCAGTGGGGAGGAAAATAAAGAAGTCTGAGAGGCCGTGGTTTTAGATGATTCTAATAAGGAAAGGCCTCCCGACAAGAAAGCCTTATGGTTCAGAATAAATTAAATGGAGAAATACTCCAGATTAAATTTCAACCAAGGGTCTTAAAAAACCCAGAATATTCCCAGGCAGGCCCTGAGGGGTTTCCACATACAAATATATGGTGCTTTTACCACTGTGGGAATATGAACCTCGGATTGGGCTGGAGGTAGTCTCCTTGAGCAAGTCTCAGGAGTACCAGGGCAGTAAAAAACTGACCCTGAAAGTGGTGGCTGGTCATAAGTACCCACCACAGCACAAGTATAAATCCAGGTGTACTTTAGGGGTACAAGGTACGATACCTGAAGGGAGCAGTGAGGCCATGGAAGGTAACCATGGTGGCCAACATCAATTGGTTTCTCACCAGCTTCAGGAGGCTGTTATGGTTGAAACAGCAGATTTGTATATAAAAACACTTGTGCTTTACTAGGGTGCCAACAGTGAATCTGATTAAGGTTCCCATGTCTTCAATTATACGGAGGCACAACGATTACGATTTTAAAGAAATGTCAAGTTTGTGCGTGGCATCACTGCTTGTGGGAAGCAAGTGAAAGATTGTGCAATGACCAAAATTTAAAAAAGACAAGTTGGCATTGTTTTAGAGCTCATGTGTTGAGCTCAATGGTATTAGAGATAATTGCCATTGGGACCATTTTGCACTTTAGATTTGCAGGTCAATACAGATCAAGCTATGTTCAAACTCTTGATTATTTACGGAGTAAATCTGCCTAAAACAAATCAAAGGCATTGATAAAGAAGCAAAGACTATCAGTCTCATAAAACATTTGCAAAATTGTGGTCCAATGCGAAGAGTTGATATTGGATCAAACAGAGGCAGGAGTATGGTAAGGAAGTTTTCATCAACAAGTTGTTAATTTGTTACTATAAAACTTGGAGGATGCGTATGTTTTAGTACCAATTATCATGTTCACAGGTACTTGAAAATTAATTAGGTGGGTCAGCTATTGCAAGTTAGGGCATTATCTAATGGATTTAACTCAGTTTCTAGGCTGTTCACACAATTATTGAAACCAGCACTTGCACTGATAAGGACACATGGTCATGGTTTGTCTTGATGACAAATTTTAATTGGCAATGCTGATCAGGAGTCAGCTGAAAAATTTAGTGCACGATTTACAAGCCTGTTGAGAGGCTAGAGTCCTGACCCATCCAACAAAATCTAAGCTTTAGCCATCACCAAACAATTTACTATTTGGGGTTTGTGAGTGATTCAGTACCATGTTAGGTAAAAATTTATCAAGAGACAAAGTGTCAATATTACAAATGTGTGTCATTGCCTTGTTGACAAGCCTTATCCCTCCATCCGAGAAAGAGCTTAGGTAAATTAGTAACAAAATTCAGCAGTAGAGTTGGTCACTGCATTACCAAAAAAGCTCCAAAGGGAAAAAAACACAAGCATTAGAAGAGTGTGCAGGCTAAATTTTGACAGGCCTATGCAATTGCCAAAGGACGCTTTATCAGAATTACAGTGGTGGATTGAGAATGTTCCACAAGCTGCTTAAAAACATATTAGCCCAGCAGCCAGCAGTCATTGCAAACTGAAGCAAGTACTCTCGGATGGTGGATAGCTTCTGGGGTTTTGGGCTAAGATAAGTGTAATATCTGTTATCAGGTTAATATCTGATACGTCCCTTATCTAGGGGGCTACGGACAATAACACCAGGGGGTGGCAGATGGATTGTCCAAGAAAACTTATTTCTCCAAGCATTTGGTATTAATTATTTGGAGTGTCAGGAGCTTTTATGGATTAAAAGCTTATTGTTCTACTATGAAAGATGTGCATGTCCAATCAAGTAGATAATACCACAGCTGTGGCATATATCAATCACATGGGTCAAGTAAGATCATTATCATGTGATTATCTGGGTAACCAGATGTGGCATTGGTGTATCATTAAGAATATTTGATTTCAGCTATCTATCTCTCAGGGAGAGACAATATTGTGGCAGACAACAGATCGCGGGAAAAAAATTAAAGACAATACAGAATGGATATTAAATCCACAAGTTTGAAAACATTGTCATGGTATGGATTACCTGACATTGATCTGTTTGTGTCTAAATTAAATCACTAATTGCCCAAATACGTCTCATGGGAACCCAACCCAGGAGCAGTAGCTGTGGATGCATTCTCGCTACATTAGGGGGGGAAATATGTTTTTTATGTTCCCCATTCTGTCTGATTAGGCAATGTCTGATGAAAATATAGCAAGACTCTGCCACGGGCGGTTTGATGGTCCTAACCGGACACAGTCATGGTTCGCATTGATGTTTAGAATGATTATTGAGCCATTTATGACGATTCCCAGCTGCAGTAATTTGTTGCAGAAATTCATCCATGGCATGATCATATGAATGTTTTAATCTGCAGGTTTTGACCAGACCATTACAAGAGCTTGGACTGTCGGAAAAGACCATGAATGTTATAACTGTGGCTTGGAGAAATAGCATTTTAAAACAATATTTTGTTTATATAAAGAAATTGGAAGTCTTTGGTAGACAGTCAAAGTTATCTTATCATACTGCTAACATAACAGATATATTGGAGTTCCTTGCTAGATTGCATTTTATCAGCACCTAAGTGATAGGGCCATTAATAGGGCTCATAGTGCTTTATCGTCCTATTTAGGACAAATTGCTGACCAAGAATCTATCGGGGCTCATCCGTTAATATCCGGATAGGGAAAGGAATATATAAAATCTGCCCAAAGTAGAAATACAGAAGTTGGGAGGTCAGCATAGTTCTTACTTTGCTTAGGCAATGGGCTCCAATTCTATCACTGATTTGAAAGTTAACATTTGAAGTAATAAGGCTCATGACTTTAGTATCAGCATTAAGAGTGCAAACGTTGCAAATGTTACGTTAGATTGTATGCATGTGGCTACAGATAACATTGGCTTATGTGTTTATGACTTTACTAAACAAAGCAGACCAGGAGTAGCTGGAACCAAGATAAAATTTAAAGCATATCCCGTCGACCAAAAAATTGTGTGTGGTGAGGCATTGATTCAATATGTTGAAGTAGGCAAGAGTCTCCATGATGGTGAGACAGCGCTACTTATTACGCACAAAAACCACATAAAGTATCAGTACAAACTGATGTTTCTAGATAGTTACATTCTAGATGGTTAAAACAGGTTTGGGACTCAGCAGTAGACATTGAGATGTGAAAAATCACTCCTCTAGGGAGGTAGATACATCCACGGTAAAGGCACAGGATGGGCCGCTTGATCAGTAATTAGAGGCCGTAGGAGGATGTAAAATAAATTTTTCAAAGTACGAGGAACCATTCATGGTGTCAGGGTTGGACACGCAGTGTTGGGTTCTCTTTGATTGTTGTTTTGTTTTATATTATCAATTGATATCTTTAAAATTTATATCTTTATATAAATTTATATCTTATAAAATTTAAGATTTAAAATTTATATCTTTGCTTATAAATTTCCCTTACGATAGAAGGGTTATTATTTTCATTCTTTTATAATGAAAAGACTTATTACATAAACTGAAGCAATGTTTAAAAGATGCATTATTTACTCACTACTGTGTTGATTGAGCCAGAGTGTCGTATGGAATGAATCTACAACATAAAAAACAGAACTACAAAATCTTCACGTAGTCACTCATGTGACTCCGAAGTAAAATAGTAAGATTAAACGAGAACTTACCAAGTTTGAAGTTTGATCGTTATTTTATAAGGAGTAACGATGAGGGATTATGTGCCCTCCACTCCCAACCCTCATAAAATAAATGATCATCTGGTAGTTCTAGTCTACATTGAGCCTTACTATCTTACTCCGGCTATTGGTTCTGTGTTTTTCATGCCGCTGCTTTGAAGTATGCCGATCATGCGCCAGGCGGGACTTCTTCACGTCATCCCTCATCGTTTCTCCTCATAAAATAACGATCAAACTTCAAACTTGATAAGTTCTCGTTTAATCTTACTATTCATTTGTTCTCTATCTCTCTATAACGCTGTCTATATCACTCATTTCCCTTTCCATAACTCTCAGTCTGTAGAAGAGTCTCAACCCGAAACGTCACCCATTCCTTTTGCCCTGAGATGCTGCCTGATCCACTGAGTTACTCCAGCTTTTTGTGTCTATCTTCTGATTTAGTTTAATTTAGCTTAGTTTATTGTCACGTGTACCGAGGTACAGTGCAAAGATGTTGTTGCTTGTCAGTGGAAAGACAATGCATGATTACTATCGAGCCATTTATAATGGGAATAACGTGAATAACGTTTAGTTGAAGACAAAGTCCAGTAAAGTCCGATTAAATATAGTCTGAGGATCTCCCAGACTAGGCTAGATAGTAGCTCAGGACTGCTCTCAAATTGTTGGTAGGATGACCAACTCTGACCTCTGAAGTTCACGCGATAGAATAGAGAACATTTCCAAAACAAATGTTGTTGGAGCCATTTAACTTAAGTATGTTTATTATAGTCATGTCTAGTTATCTTTAATTATTATCTGCCTGTGTTAATGTGGGTGGGATTTTATACGTAGTCTGGGGCGTGTTTTTAGCTAGAGGATTCTGGCGCAGACTCTCAGATGATTAGTTTCAGTTTGATGTCGGGCAATGGGATGAAACTGCTTTCTACCATGACCACGAGCAAGATTGGGACATATATATGTTGTCAGACGATGTACTTTTACAAGTAGAAGTTTTTATGATTTATATGACAGGAATGGAACGACGTTGAAGAACGGAAAGTGATGGCTTATTTCATTGTTTTGTATTACTACAATAAAGAAGATATTAATCAAGAGACTACGTCTGGAAGACTCATCTTTGCTGTCTCAAATGTGTCGCGGAGAGCGTGAGACTACTTTTCTTACCATCTCCGACAGATTAGTGTCTAATCGAAGGTTGAACTTTGATAAGTAAAAACCGCCACTACAAGGTTTTAAAGCTGTCTTTAACCAACTTCCTAAGTCAAATAGTTTTAGCTTAGTTTAGAGATACAACTATCGGCCCACAAAGTCTACGTTAACCAGTGATCCCCATATGCTAGCACTGTCCTACACACTAAGAACAACTTACAATGTTTACCGAAGGCCATTAACCTGCACGCTTTTGGAATGTGGGAGGAAACTGGGGCACCCGGGGAATACTCATGTGGTCACGGGGAGAGCGTATACACTCCACACAGACAGCACCCGTTGTCAGGATCGAACCCACCCTTTTTCTCCAGTGATGGGGCTGCCTTAAGGGCCTGTCCCACTTGAGCGACATTTTCGGCGACAGACTGAAAAGAGGTTGTCGCGGCGTGGTCGGGGAGTGAGCGTCGTTACGTGGGGTGACGCATGTGGTGACGCACGGAGACGGGCGGTGTCTCCCTGTCGCCCCTGGATTTTGGAATGTTCAAAATCTTCAGGCGACATCTGAGTGTCTTTTCATGTCGTGCGCCCTGTCACACGCTGACGTATGCGGTCCTGCAGGTGACGCCCAGTGACGCTACACATCTGCAACTTTGCTGTTTTATGTCTAGGGGAAAGGGAGCGGGGTGGAATTTATGAATGGTGGGAATTGAAAGCAGAACGATATCTGCAGCAGAGATCCAACTTGGCTGGGAGTACCGGAGCGGAGTGTGGCGAGATAGAAACAGGATACTGCTGGGTCGAAACAGAGACCTCGCAGAGCGCGACTCATACTTAAAAACCCCAGAGCGTTATCTGGTTGAGCAGCGGGCAAACTGACAAGGAAGCAGGTGTTCATTTCCAATGTGATTATTGTACTTCGGTGTAGTGTGAGGGCGGGTGATGTGCTTCACGTGTCGGTGATGTGTGACATACAACTTGACGGTTTTTAGGGCGTCAGTCACAGACGTTCGCAGTCGCAGCCGCCTAGCTACTCCAGAATTTTGTGTTTATCTTTAGTACAAACCAGCATCTGCAGTTCTTTGTTTCCACATATAACCTACACGTCTGATGTAGGAGGAAATCAGATCGGTATCTGATCCCAGAGGAAACACATGGAGTCACAGGGAGGATGTGCAATCTCCACACAGCAGCAGAGGTCAGGATTGATCTCGGGTCTCTGGCACTAGGGGCCTTGGCACGGCCATCTGTACCAGATGCTTTTTTGCAGCTGAGGACAAATAGGCAGTGTCTTTAAAAAGTCAGATCTAAGGAAGATTTCAGGAACCATTTCTTCACACAATGGCAGAAACCTGGGAAAACTCTCTCATAAGAGTGATTGAGGTAAGGAGCTCGACTGAACTGTTCAAACTCGAGATGAATTTGCACGGAAGGTAGATCCCAAAAGCTGGGATAACTCAGCGGGTCAGACAATGTCTCTGGAGAAAAGGAATCGGTGATGTTTCGGGTCGAGACCCTTCTTCAGACTAGCCAGGGGAAAGGAAAACGAGATATATAGACAATGACGTAGAGAGATATAGAACAAATGAATAAAATATATGCAAAAGAGTAACAATGATAAAGGAAACAGGCCATTGCTAGCTGTTTGCTAGGTGACAAAGGGAACCTGGTGTGACTTGGGTGAGGGAGGGATGGAGAGAGAGTGTTTGCAGGGGTTACTTGAAGTTAAAGAAATCAATATTCATACCAGTGGGTTGTAAGCTGCCCAAGCGAAATATGAGATGCTGTTCCTCCAACTTGCGATTAGCCTCACTCTGACAATGGAGGAGGTCTAAGACAGAAAGGTCAGTGTGGAATGGGAAGGAGAGTTAAAGTGTTTGGCAACCGGGAGATCAGGTAGGTCCAGGCAGACTGAGCGAAGGTGTTCATCGAAACGATCGCCCAGTTTATGTTTGGTCTCACTGATGTATAAGCGTCCACACCTTGAACAACGGATACAGCAGGTAAGGGTTGGAGGAGGTGCAAGTGAACCTCTGCCTATCCTGAAAGGACTGTCGGGGTCCCTGGACAGAGTTGAGGGAGGAGGTATAGGGACAGGTGTTGCATCTCCTACGGTTGGAGGGGAGGGGGTGGTTTGAGTGGAAAGGGATGAGTTATCGAACTGTTATGTAGTTGCCAAGTTTATCACCAGTGAGATTGTCAGATATTAATGGACTCTCACCATGACAGCCATAGGGCACCTGTATAAAGTTCCAGCGCAGAGGTGAGCGAAAACATTGAGCAGAGAGGGCATGGCCATAGTCTGGGTCCTTGGGCACATGTGCCAGGGTCAAAGATTCAATAGGAATCTGAGGGGTAGCTTTTTCACACAAAGGGCAATGGGTTTATGGAACAAGCTGCCAGAGGAGGTAGTTGAGGCAGGGACTATCCCAACGTTTAAGAAACAGCTAAATATGTACATGAATAGGACAGGTTTGGAGAGATATGGACCAAACGCAGGCAGGTTGGATTAGTGTAGCTGGGACACGGTGGCTGGTGTGGGCACGCTGGGCCAAAGGGCCTGTTTCCACACTGTATCACTCAATCACTCTATGTACGTAAAAAAAGAATTTCACTGAACATCTGTGTATGTGATAATAAAGCACCATTGACTATTTCCTTTGCTCCACAGATGCGGCCTCGCCCGCTGAGTTTCTCCAGAATTTTTGTCTACCATTGACTATTGACTGTGCCATCCTATTAACATGCCCAGAGCATATTAGTTTATATCGTGAATAATGAATATTTTTGGAAGTGACTGCGTGGGCTTCTCTGGGATCTCCTGCCTCCTTCCACATCAGATCAGTGGACTCAATGTGAAAGCAAAGGACTCGTTTATATCAACGATAAATACTCAGCGGGTCACGCAGCATCTCTAGAGAAAAGGGAAGGGTGGCATTTCGGGTCGGGACCCTTCTTCAGACTGGTAAGTTTTGGACTGTGAATTACCATCGTGTGTAGGTGAGTGGTAGAATTGGGAGGGGAATTGATGGGAATGTTGGGGATTCTTTATGGATAGGAAATGGATTTTGAGGGATACGGGCCAAATGCAGGCAAATGGGACTAGCATAGATGGGTCGACATGGGCGAGATGGACCTGTTTCCATGCTGTATGACTCGATGACAAGGAACTTGAAATTGAAGAAAAAAAATCAAAATTCACTCCTGTTCCCGAGGCCTTACTGGGCATCAAACACGATTCACCATCAGGAAATACTCTTGAGAGATTTCACTGACTGAAATGCTTTGAGGTGTGGAGGAAGGAACTGCAGATGCTGTTTAAATCGAATTTAGACACAAAATACTGGAGTAACTCAGCAGGACAGGCAGCATCCCTGGAGAAAAGAAAGGTCTCGACCGGAAACGTCAACCATTTCTTCTCTCCGGAGATGCTGCCTGTCCTGCTGAGCTACTCCAGCATTTTGTGTCTGCTTTGTGGAGTGCTGTGCTGAAGAAAGGTGTTGTTCGTTTAACCATTATTTATTATTTACTGCCTTACTTGTTTCAGTAGAGTTTTATTTCGTGCAGTTATCACAAGTTCACTGCCGAACCTGGCGTAGTGGTATGCCATCTGCTCACCAATCCCTTTACTAGCTCCAGTCAACAGGACATGGGCTCCAGAGAGTATCTCTGTTCAAAAAATAAATCAGAAAAATTAGAAAGCCATGAACCATTTGCTTTTGAATACTTCACAGAACATAGAACAGAATAGTACAGGAACTAACCTGGTGCCAGACATTCAAACTCCCCTTCCAATTGTGAGCACTTTTGGGCACCACATCTGAGGAAGGATGTGCTGGCTCTGGAGTGGGTCCAGAGGAGGTTTACAAGAATGATCCCAGGAATGAGTCGGTTAACCTATGATGAGCGTTTATCGACACAGTATTCGCTGGTGATTAGAAGAATGTGGGAGGAACTTCATTGAAACATCCAGAATAGTGAAATGCTTGGATAGAGTGGATGTGGAAAGGATGTTTTCACTAGTGGGAGGGTCTAGGACTAGAGGTCATAGCCTCAGAATTAAAGGACATTCTTTTAGGAAGGAGATGAGGAGAAATTTCTTTAGTCAGAGGGTGGTGAATCTGTAGAATTCTTTGCCACAGAAGGCTGTGGAGATATTTTAAACACAGAGGTAGATAGATTCTTGATTAGTACAGGTGTCCTAGGTTATTGGGAGAAGGCAGGAGAAAGGGGTTAGGAGGGATAGATATATCAACTATGACCAAATGGTGCCAGCACAACAACCTGGCTCTCAAAACCAGCAAAACTAAGGAACTGATTGTGGACATTGGAAGGGGTAGGATAGGGACCCACAATCCAGTTTACATCAACGGGACGATGGTGGAAAGGGTCAAGAACTTCAAATTCCTGCGCGTGCATATTTCCAAAGTTATTTCCTGGTCCCAGCACACTGATCCAATCATAAAGAAGGCACATCAGTGCCTCTACTTCCTGAGAAAGTTACGGAGTCGGTATGTCCGGGTGGACTCTCTAGAACCTCTACAGGTGCACAGTAGAGAGCATACTGACTGGCTGCATCGTGGCTTGGTTCGGCAACTTGAACGTCCAGGAGCGGAACAGAATGCAGAAAGTTGGAACCACTGCCCAGTCCATCACCGGCTCTGACCTCCCCACCATCGAAGGGATCTATCGCAGTCGCTGCCTCAAAAAAGCTGGCAGCATCATCAAAGACCCACACCATCCTGGCCACATACTCATCTCTCTGTTGCCATCGGGAAGAAGGTACAGGAGCTTGAAATCTGGAACATCCAGGTACAAGAACAGCTTCTTCCCCACAGCCATCAGGGTATTAAATACAACATCAAACAAACTCTGAACAATAACAGTCTATTAATTGCACTTTATCTGTTTATTTGTGCGTATATATATGGTCTATGGTATGTAGACACACTGAACTATTCTGTATTATGCTTACAATATTCTGTTGTGCTGCAGCAAGCAAGAATTTCATTGTCCTATCTGGGACACATGACAATAAACTCTCTTGACTTGACTCTTGAATGGCGAAGTAGAGTTGATGGACCGAGTGGCCAAATTCTACTCCTATCACCTCATGACTATTGCCACACTGACCTTTCTGTCCTGGGCCTCCTCCACTATCAAAGTGAGGCCAAACGCAAATTGGAGGAACAGCACCTCATATTGCGCTTGGGCAGCTCACAACCCAGCAGTATGAATCTTGATTTCTCTATGTAACCCTTGCATTCTTCTCTCTCCATCCTTCCCTCACCCTAGTCAGCCTGCTCATTACTGTTTGTATCCCTTTGTTATCACCTCTTCCACAGCCAACAATGGACCATCGGTGCCGGCTATGATTTGTTATGAGCCTTTTCATACCTCTTGTTTTTCTCTCCCCCGACTCAGTCTGAAAAAGAGACTCGATCCCAAAACATCACCTATTCCTTTTATCCAGAGATGCTGCCTGATTCGCCGAGTTACTCCAGCACTTTGTCTCTATCTTCAGTGTAATTCAACCCATGCAGTTCCTTCCTACACAGGAACAAGCCCTAAACACCCAATGTTTGTGCCGAACATGTTAAATAGCACCTCTCTGTGTACTGCATAACCTTGTGTCTATCTGAAAGCCTCTTCAATGCCACTATCGCATCTGCCTCCATCAACACCATTGGCATCACGCTCCAAAACCGTCCTGGCACATCCCCTTTGCACTTTTGATATTTCCGCCCCAGTAAAAAAGTTGGGATTGTCTACTCTATCCATGCCTCTCATCATTTTATATACCTGCATTGGGTCCCCCCTCAAATTACAAAGTTCCAGAGAAAACCAACCAAGTCCATCCTCTGCTCACAGATAATACCCTCTAATCTAGCCATCGTCTGGAAAACCTCTTCTGCACCTTTTCCAAAGCCTCCACATCCTTCCTGTATTGAAACCACCAAAACTGCATGCAATACTCCAAATGCAACCCAACCAATGCCCTATAAACTTGCATCATGGCTTCCTGACCTTTATACTCAAGGCACTGACCAATGAAGACAAACATACCACTATATACTTGCTTTGGCAATTTCAGGAGTTATGGCTTTAGACCCCAAGATCTAGCAATGTTACAACATTTTGAGATTTTAAAAATCAAGTCTGCAATTTATCCCATCAGCATAAAAAGAAGTTTAATTTGACACCTAATTCACTTTCATATCTTCAGTATTAAAAAGGTTATGGCCATTTTCATACTAGGAAATTAGCATCTTGTTCCCTATTGCTTTTCCATTGACTTAACACAAAAGTTGTGATCAAGGACAATCAAAAGCCCATAACTTTCTTAAAAATTAAGAGAACTGAAATAAATTTTCAGTTATTATAGATTGAAGCATTCTGAAACAAATATGAAACAATCTTACTTAGATGACGTGAAATTAAAACATATAATTAGTTAGTTACCCACCCAATTGTAGCTAATTACAAAATTCAATGACTCGATCTAAACATCTATCCATTTCTTAAGAAATTATTAACATTTTTTAAAAAGCCTAAGTGTCCAAATAACATTCACACAAGAATTCACAATATAACATGATTTTTAAATCTCATTGTTATGAATTCATAGGCCAAATTGAAGGAATTTAGTGTTTAATGCCCGTAAATTAATGGCCATTTAAATCAACTTGCGAAAGGGATTTTCTCGAACGCGATTGATTGGAACGTTGCAGTTGCGGTGAATTTAAACCCCATATCGGCAGGAAAAATACTGCCGGTTCATATGGGAATAAATCACCGTTTCGCAACATGAAATGTTGATTAAGGTCATCTAAACAAGCAAGTTTATATGAAAAAATAAACAGCTTTCCTTTACTTGTCCCCTACGTAAAATCTGTCCCCGTTGTCGGCGTTTCTGGCATTAGAAGCTAATTTTTATTTTACTCCAGCGCTGAAATAGTCGGGCGATTTTTAAAAAAATATTTCACTTACCGGCAGTCAGTCTCCAGAAAAAGCTCGCACTCCGAGAAAATATAATTCCGAAAGGCAGGGGAAAACCACATTTTAACCCCGCCCCAACCCCTCAAAGATGCCAATGTCGTGCACATGGCCAGTGACAGAACTGCGGCGCTGCTGAAGATAAGTTTTGTAACATACCTACAAGATCGCTTTGTACATGAATGCTACGGTGGTGCAACGGTACTGCTCTACAGCGCCAGAGACCAAGGTTCAATCATGACTATGAGTAGGTATGTTACAAAACTTACCTTTAGCGGTGCTGCAGTTCTGCCGCTGCCGTGTGTGCGACTTTGGCGCCTTTAATGGGGGGGCGGGGTTAAAATGCGGTTTTCCCCTTGCCATCTGGAATAATATTTTGTCGGAGTGCGATCTATTTCTGGAGATTCGTTCCGACTGCCGGTAAGTTAATTTTTTTTTTTAAATCACCCGACTATTTCTGCGCTGCAATAAAATAAATATTAGCTCTTAATGCCGTGAACGCCGACAACGGGGACCGATTTTACGTAGGGGACAGGTAAGTGAAAGCTGTTTATTTTTACATATACACTTGCTTGTTTAGGGGACTTTAATCAAACTTTCATGTTGCGAAACGGTGATTTAGTCCCCATACGAACCGGCAGTATTTTTCCTGCCGACATTGGGTTTAAATTCACCGCAACCGCAACGTTCTAATCCATCGCGTTCCAGAAAATCCCACTCGCAAGTTGATTTAAATGGCCATTAATGTACGGGCATTAAACACTAAATTCCTTCAATTTGGCCTATAAATTGATGACAATTAGATTTTAAAATCATGTTATATTGTGAATTCTTGTGTGATTGTTATTTGGACACGTAGGCTTTAAAAAAATGTTAATATTTTCTTAAGAAATGGATAGATGTTTAGATCTAGTAATTGAATTTTGTAATTAGCTACAATTGGGTAATTAACTAATTATATGCTTTAATTTCTGGTCATCCAAGTAAGATTGTTTCATATTAGTTTCAGAATGCTTCAATCTATAATAACTGAAAATTTATTTCAGTTCTCTTAATTTTTAAGAAAGTTATGGGCTTTTGACTGTCATCGATCACAACTTTTGTGTTAAGTCAATGGAAAGGCAATAGGGAGCAAGATGCTAATTTCCGAGTGTGAAAATGGCCATAACCTTTTTAATACTGAAGATATGAAAGTGAATTGGGTGTCAAATTAAACTTCTTTGTATGCTTTATCTGATGGGATAAATTGCAGACTTGATTTTAAGATCTCAAAATTTTGTAACATTGCTACTATGAGTGCTTGTCTGTGCGGAGTTTGTATGTTCTCCCTGTGAACTGCATGGGTTTTCTCCGGGTGCTCCAGTTTTCTCCCACACTCCAAAGATTACAGGTTTGTAGGTCATTGCTTGGTATAATTGTACATTGCCCCGAGTGTGTGTATGATCCTGTAAGTGTGCTGGGATCATTGGTCGACGCGGACTCAGTGGGCTTCCCTACGGGCTGTGCCTGTGGACTGGGAACGCAGCTGGAGACCTTTATCGAGGCGCCGCGATCTTGAATCCTCCTGATTCGCCGCGTAGAAGCCCGGGTCGGGGTAGGGCCGGGGCCTCGTGGGTAGAAGCCCGGGTCGGGTGAAGCAGCCGACGAACCCCGCGGCTGGGGCACGGGTCGACAATGGGGCCTCGGCGGTGGTAAACCACGCAGCGGGGACGATGCCTCGCGGGTTGACCCGTGGTCGATGGGCAATGAAAACGCGGAGAACCAATGTGAGGGGGGAGGGGAGGGCAAGAACAATGGAGAACCCGGCATGGTGGGACTGCCGTGAGGGGAGAGGGCAAGAACAATGAACAATGGGGGGGACTAACGACAATGGGGACCCGGCGTGGGAAACCGCTGTGGTGGGGGGGGGGGTTCAAAAGGGGGAGCCGGCGTGCTTTGTAACTTTGTCAGCGCTGTAGGTGGCTGCTATTTGTGTACATTGTGTATGCAAGCAAAGAATCTCACTGTGCCTAGTTACGTGACAATAAATTATTCCTATTCCTCCTATTCCTATTCCAAAGGGCCTGTTTCTGTGCTGCATCTATAAACTAAACAGAGCCAGAGACCAAGGTTCAATCCTGACTATGAGTGCTTGTCTGCATGGAGTTTGTACGTTCTCCCTGTGACCTGCGTGGGTTTTCTCCGGGAGCTCACGATTTCTCCCACACTCCAAAGACGTACAGATTTATAGGTCAATTGGCTTGGTATAAATGTAAATTGTCCCTAGAGTGTGTAGGATGGTGTAAGTGTGCAGGGATCGTTGGTCGGCATGGACTCGGTGGGCCAAAGGGCCTGTTTCCGTGCTGCATCTCTGAACTAAACTAAACAGCACGCAATACTCCAAATGCAGACTTCCGGTGGCGCTATGGAGTAGGTGAAACTCACGCAAACCAGCTCCTTAAAAATTGTATAAAAAACGGGGAAAAACGGGGTGATTTAAAGTCACTTACTAGAGGAGAACGGGTGAGAATGGCACCGGCAGCTTTAGAAAGGTGCGTGACGTCATCAGGCGCGCGACTTTACCAATAGTATGTCGATGCAGCATACCCCCCCCAAACAGAAAATACCATCACTGAAAAAAGAAGTAGGCCCGACTGGAGCCTCCCAGGAAAACATCTTAAGGAGGAAATCCCAGATGGAAGAACTTAAAAAATTTGTTTCTGCAGAAACAAAAACTATTATGGGTGAGCTGAAAAAAATGAAAAAGGAATATAAAGCTGATTTAAGGATCCTTAGAGAAGATTTTCAAGTGTTTAAAGAACAAGTGAAAGATGATTTAAGCAGAGAAATTGTACTTACATGGAAAACACAGGCGGCTGCAGCTCTGCAGCAACATGTGGATGAGGTAAACCGTAAATTTGAGCTGATGGAGTCGAAAGTTGATAATAAGCTAGATAATAAGCTAGAATCTATTTTACGGTCACTTGATCAACAACAAGAGGCAATTAATGAATTGTCTAATATTGCCGGTACAAGTGTTAAGGCGAATGAGAAACTTCTCTCTGAGAACAAACATTTATCAGATTTATTACACAAAATAACTGAGAAATGTATGAACTTGGAGGGATGGCAAAGGGCCATAACTTACAAATTGTTGGATTGAGTGAAGGTAACGAGGGAGATCAAGACCCTCGAAAATTCGCTGCAAATCTCTTAAAAACTGTTTTGAATCTGGATCAAGAGCCAGCCCCTCCTTGGTCGGGCACACAGGGCACTGAGACGCAGTCCACAGAGGGGCACGCCACCACGACAATTGATTGTGAAAGTGGTTTATGATCACGTCTTGGAGGTTATGATGAAGATAATAATTCATAAAAGAAACCTCATCTACGATGGAGATAAGATTAGCATATTCAGAGACTACCCTGCGGAAGTCGCCAAGAGAAGAGCTCTATTTACAGAAACAAGAGGCATTCTTAAGAAGATAGACGGTCTGAGATATGGTCTGATGTATCCTGCAACGCTAAGAGTAACCTATGATAACAAAGAGCATCACTTCATCAAGCACACAGAGGCACTTGAATTCGCTCGGAACATCGAGAAGAAGGAGGAAGAGGTAGAAGAGGGTGAAGCAGACGAGGAAGAAGAATCGTGAATTTGAACTGTATCTAATATTTACCTGATGGTATCGAATATCCATAGAGAAGGAGGAAGAATAATGGACTCTTAAATACACTAAAAAACATATAATAAGAATAGTTTAGTATTAACTATCACTTAAAATTGTATGGTATCCCACCCAAAAAAGTTATGATATTATTACAAATTCAAATAAGTGTTCATAATCTATAATCATTAAAATTTAGCACCCCACCCCTATATAAATAGCCCTTAAGGCAATTAAAAATTTTCCATTAAGGAAAATCTGGAGCTGGAACGATTAATATATTTTTTAATAACGGAATTCGTTAGATTAATAGCCACACTAGTGTGGCTAACACTAACTACACTGTAGTTACCCTTTACCCTCCGCACATTACTAACTCTATTAACGTCTATTATTCCTATTTTTTTTTTGTTTTACATAAAGTATTATATTCCATTTTTAGTTACGAATGGTATTATGAATTTTGTTTGAAAAGATATGTATGTAAGATAAAGTTACATGTATTAAAACGCATCGATCTGAAGCACGGGTATGAGGTTGGGATAGACGTGCTGAGACATCTACTCCATTATAATCCACCTTAACACCAAAATGCAAGACATTAACATGAAAACTGGGGGTGATGGAATCACCTTCTGCAGTTGGAATGTAAAAGGAATTAATGAACCAATTAAAAGAGGTAAGGTTTTAGCTCATTTAAATAGACTTAAAACAGATATAATCTTTCTTCAAGAGACACACCTCAAAAAGGACGCTCAATATAGACTGACAGCAAAATGGATTTCTAAAGTGTATCATTCTTCATTTACGCAAAAGTCTAGAGGAGTTGCAATTCTTATACGTAAAGGTATACCATTTAAACATACCTCAATAATAGAAGATATTGAGGGTAGATATATAATAATTACGGGTGAATTATATTCAAAGAAAGTTGTTCTTATGAGCGTATATGGACCTAATTTTGATAATCCGTTGTTTTTTAAGAAAATATTTAATACTATTCCTATACTATGATCTACACAACATAATCTAATAATTGGGGGGTATTTAAACTGTACTTTAGATAATTATCTAGATAGATCATCTACTAAAAGAAAAGTTACATCTAAATCAAGCAAATTTATAAATTCCTTTATTAATACTGCAAATGTTAAGGATGTTTGGAGAATTGATAACTCTTCTGGTCGGGAATACTCATTTTACTCACCTGTATTCGGAACCTATTCAAGGATAGATTATTTTTTAATAGACTCAAAATTAATTTCATTTACATTTGACTCAAAATATCATAATATTTCGGATCACTAAAATTAAATGGTATAACTAATAAACAATCTCAATGGAGACTCAACCCTCAAATTTTAAAGGAAAAGGCTTGTTATGATTATCTGGTAAAACAGATTAAATTGTTTTTTGAGACTAATGACAAACCCGGAATTTCAGCGTTACTTCTTTGGGACACATTTAAAGCCTTTATGCGTGGTGCTATAATATCTGCGCACGCATACCTTAATAAGGAAAACCGAAAGATGCAACAAACTTTAGAAAATGAAATAAAGCAATTAGATATTGAAAAAGCAATTAGATATTGAAAATGCAATATCTCCATCTCAGGTGATACATAATAAAATTGCAATAGTAAAATATAAGCTAAATAAAATATACTCAAATCATGTTATAAAACCTTTTCAACAGACTAAACAAGTACATTTTGAATTTGGTGACAAACCACAAAAATTATTGTCATGGCAGCTTAGAAAATCAGATGAGGAAAAAATGATATATAAAATCAGATCAAAACAAGGTGAAATATTAACTTTGTCAAAAGATATTAATGACAGATTTCTGCATTACTATCAAAAACTTTATTCAACCAAACTGACGGGGCAATCGGATGGAATGGAAGCATTCTTACATGAATGTCATATCAAAGGCTTAGATCAGGAAGGCAAAGACTTGTTAGATGCTGAAATATCAGTAAAAGACATTGAGGAATCAATCAGATCGTTGAAAAATGGGAAAGCCGCTGGCCCTGACGGCCTAAGTGCTGAATTTTATAAGAAGTTTCACGACTTGATTTCCCCACGTTTACAAGCGATATATAAATATGCTTACGAACAAGGAAAGTTACCAGAAACTCTAAATGAGTCCACAATCACACTCATTCCTAAAGTAGATAAGGATCTGGAAGTGATTAATAAACTAATACATCATGATCAAACAGGCTTTATTCCCAAACGCTACTCCACTTATAACTTGAGACGACTATTCAATATCATATATTCAAAAAGAGTTAAACCCCTGTCTCACTGTGCGAGTTGGCCCACGAGTGACCCCGAGTTTTCACTCGTGGTGATCACGTAGCGGGAACGTCGGAACTCGCACGAGCAACTTATCGACTCGTGGCGCTAACGGCAGGTACTCGGGAAACTTGTTAACTCGTGAAAAAAATCAAACATGTTTGATTTTTTTCCACGAGTCAAATTAACTGTTCAAGTTAAAAATGGAAACATTTAAACTCGTTGTAATAACGTAGTGGCCCCGTGCGTTTATCTTAGTGTCTCGTGAGTCTACCGTGGGAACTTTAATAATCTGTTCTTTTGCTCGAGTAAAGACTGAACCAAAGATAGACACAAAATGCTGGAGTAACTCAGCGGACCAGGCAGCATCTCTGGAGAGAAGGAATAGAGTCGAGACCCTTCTTCAGACTTACCCGAAATGCCACCCATTCCTTCGCTCCAGAGATGCAGCCTGTCCCGCCGAGTTACTCCAGCATTTTGTGTCTATCTTCGGCCTTTCTGCCACTTGTCCTTTATTACTGAGGCGCCTGCCCCCGTGGCTTCACTCTGTCTCAATGAACGGCTTAAAGACCTGCCGAAGGGGCATGTCTGGGGTGGTGGGTGGGATGTGTCCACGTGTGATGCTCCATCCACCCCCCGGGCCGAGAGTGTGGGATTGGGAAGGAACTGCAGATGCTGGTTCACACCGGAGATAGACACACACAATGCTGGAGTAACTCGGCGGGACAGGCTGCATCTCTGGAGCGAAGGAATGGGTGGCATTTCGGGTAAGTCTGAAGAAGGGTCTCGACTCTATTCCTTCTCTCCAGAGATGCTGCCTGGTCCGCTGAGTTGTGTGTGTGTGTCTCTCTCCCTCTCTGTCTATCTGTTTGTATCTGTGTGTGTGTCTGATGTCGGGTCCCGGCGGCCGCTCAAAGTCACCCGAGCTGCTTCCTTCCTCTGAAGTGGCGGCCAGTCCTGCTGTCTGTGTGTATCTGTGTGTGTGTGTGTGTGTGTGTGTGTGTGTGTGTGTGTGTGTGTGTGTGTGTGTGTGTGTGTGTGTGTGTGTGTGTGTGTGTGTGTGTGTGTCTCTCTCTCTCCCTCTCTGTCTATCTGTGTGTATCTGTGTGTGTGTCTGCTGTCGGGTCCCGGTGGCCGCTCAAAGTCACCCGAGCTGCTTCATTCCTCTGAAGTGGTGGCCAGCTGCTGTCTGTGTGTATCTCTCTCTCTATGTGTGTGTGTGTGTGTATGTGTGTGTGTGTGTCTCTCTCTCTCCCTCTCTGTCTATCTGTGTGTATCTGTGTGTGTGTCTGCTGTCGGGTCCCGGTGGCCGCTCAAAGTCACCCGAGCTGCTTCATTCCTCTGAAGTGGTGGCCAGCTGCTGTCTGTGTGTATCTCTCTCTCTATGTGTGTGTGTGTGTATGTGTGTGTGTGTGTCTCTCTCTCTCCCTCTCTGTCTATCTGTGTGTATCTGTGTGTGTGTCTGCTGTCGGGTCCCGGTGGCCGCTCAAAGTCACCCGAGCTGCTTCATTCCTCTGAAGTAGTGGCCAGCTGCTGTCTGTGTGTATCTCTCTCTCTATGTGTGTGTGTGTGTGTATGTGTGTGTGTGTGTGTCTCTCTCTCTCTCCCTCTCTGTCTATCTGTGTGTATCTGTGTGTGTGTCTGCTGTCGGGTCCCGGTGGCCGCTCAAAGTCACCCGAGCTGCTTCATTCCTCTGAAGTGGTGGCCAGCTGCTGTCTGTGTGTATCTGTGTGTGTGTGTGTGTGTGTGTGTGTGTGTGTGTGTGTGTGTGTGTGTGTGTGTGTGTGTGTGTGTGTGTGTGTGTGTGTGTGTGTGTCTGCTGTCGGGTCCCGGCGGCCGCTCAATGTCAGTCACCCGGGCTGCTTCCTTTTTTAAAATTATTTAAAATAGAGATCCATTGCAAAAAAGTATTTAAAAACATAAAACAACAAGAAATGCTTGGTTACTGGAGGATGCGCATTTTCCCATTGTAGGTCATATCAATAGATGCCGCCGCGCTGAAATAACTCAAAACCACAGGATGGAGATGTATTTTAACATTGTTGCTTTATTAAAACATACCTTCATTCACGGTTGGCTCAAGAGTAACGGGAGAGGAACTTGCTAACTCGGGAGAGGAACTAGGAACATCGCAGCAATGACATACCCGTGGGAACTCGGTTACACACTTGATCATAAACTTGCAGTCTCGTGCACAGCCACGAGTCTGTCACTCGGGGTACCTCGTGGGTCAACTCGCACAGTGAGACAGGGCCATTAATGATATTGAATTAGCTGTCATTTCACTGGATGCGGAAAAAGCATTCGACCAGGTTGAATGGCCTTACTTATTTAAGATAATGCAGAAATTTCAACTGGGCGATAGATTTTGTAAATGGGTTAAAATTTTGTACTCCAACCAGCAAATATTCTAACAAACCAAATGTTATCAGCTAAATTTAATCTTTCTAGGGGTTGTAGACAAGGATGCCCGTTATCACCTTTATTATTTGCTCTCGCAATCGAGCCATTAGCCGAAAGGATTAGATCAGATCCAGAAATATATGGATACAATACTAATACCACAACGAATAAAATATCTTTATATGCAGACGATGTTTTAATACATATCACAAAACCGGAGATCAGTATTCTTAACTTACTTAACATTATAAATAAGTTTGGTACATTTTCAGGATATAGAATTAATTGGAATAAAAGTGAAATTATGCCTATAACTGGAATAAAAGTAAATATATTACAACAATTTCCGTTTAAAATAGTTACGGATAAATTTAAATACCTAGGAATTAATGTATCTAAATCTTATAATCTATTATTCAAATTAAATTGTCCTCAGTTATTAGATAAACTAAAAAATAATATTTTATACTGGAAAACACTACCAATATCAATGATTGGCAGAATAAATGCTGTAAAAATGGTCTTTTTACCACAATTATTATATTTATTTCAAGCTATCCCTTTATATTTCCCAAAAATCTTTTTCAAAAAAATCAATTATATTATTTACAGCTTTATTTGGGATTATAAAAATCACAGAATAAGTAAAAAACATTTATGTAAATCCAAGATAAATGGAGGATTAGCGTTACCTAATTTTTAATATTATTTTTGGGCGGTTCAGATTAAGAATATGAATTTTTGGCTGGTAAAAATGGACCAGGTACCAGTTTGGCTAAAGATGGAAATGGAAGACTGTTTACCATTTGATATGTTCGATTCTTCTTGCTCCAAGTGAAGTACAAAAAAAAACTTACAGGGATAACCCTATAATTTATAGCAATATACGTATTTGGAAACAAATAGTTAAGACTTTACATCTGGATAATATGTCACTCTGTTTACCAATTATGAATAATCCTTTATTTAAACCTATATTGGATAAGGGGTTTAGACACTGGAAAAATTTAGGAATTATAAGGATAGAACACCTTTACAGGAAAGGAAAATTTCTATCATTTCAAGAATTAAAAGATATCTATGGATTACACCCAAATAACTTGTTTAGGTATTTACAAATTAGAGACTATATCAAGTCAAACATGCAAGACTATAAGAATAGGGAGCCAGGATTATTGGATGAGTGGCTTAACAATCACCCAAATACAGAAAATTAATAGCGTGCATATATAATACTCTTTTGGATAGGGAAGTCCCAAAAACAGAATCATACCGACAGATATGGGAAAATGAAATAGGTCTATCTATAATGAAAGACACTTGGGAAGAAAGTTTACAACGTATACACCGATGCTCATTAAATGCCAGACATACTTTGGTACAATTAAAAGTAATACATAGATTACACGACTCAAAAACGAAATTAAATAGAATTTTTCCTAACATTTCTTCTATTTGCGATAAATGTCAGAATTTAGAAGCCAACTTAACGCATAGTTTTGTAACATGCATAAAACTTAATAGTTATTGGGCTGATATTTTTGGAATCATCTCTGAGGTTCTTAAAACTAAATTGGACCCTGATCTAAAGTTCATAATATTAGGAGCCCTGTTTTTATTTATTTTTTAATTGTTCTTGTTTATCTTTATTCTTTTTTATATACATTTTTTATATAATCATTATTATTTAATCACAACGTCTTCATTATTGATTTATACTTTTACTTTTCTTTTCACTCCCTTACCTTCCCAAAAAAAAATCAAAAACAGTAGCATCTATAAATTATCCCGTAATATCTGTACAACGTTTGTGATAAGTCTGATTTGTATTTGAAGTGCTGTTGTATCTTAGATAATATGCAATGCTTCTAATAAAAATATTAAATTAAAAATGCTCCAAATGCAACCTAACATTGCCGATCAAACTTGCATCACAGCTTCCTGACTTTTATACTCAATGCCCCACCCAATGAAGACAAGCATACCACGCTATCTACTTGTTTTGCTACTTTCAGGTAGTTATGGCTTTAGACCCCAAGACAGACCCGTACAAAGCGTTTCGAAAAGGGGGAGGGGGGGTGGCATGACAGGATTGCAAACATTTTATGTGAAATAATGTGCGCGCAGCGCACATCACGAGCACGGAGCTCAAAGTCCCTCGCGGCTGGGGTTTTAGATGCTCTCTGGGGTTTTAGATGCTCTCTGGTGCATTCTGAGCCTTATTTTGGAGCATTTATGCACCAAATGTATGACCAATATTTCAGAAATAATTTTGGTTGAGTCAAAAATTGGTAAAAACCCTTTGTTTAAACCTTCAACTATAGGTAAAGCATTTATACAGTGGGAAAGAGCCGGAATTAAAATCTTCAGAGATTTGTATGAAATGGGAAAACTATTATCATTTAAACATGTACAACTAAAATACAATTTGGGAAACAATCAGTATTTTAAATATTTCCAAATCTGTGACTATCTGAAAAAATACGCACAAGACTACCACAATATGCCAGACTAACTGGAAGAAGTAATGAATACAAAGGCAGAATCAGCAAACCTAATATCATATATATATATAAATATTATTCTAAATGCAGAAATACCAACAACAGAAGGTATCAGGAGCGACTGGGAAAAAGAATTAAGTATAAAAATTCCCAAAGAAAGATGGGAAGAATATTTATTAAATGTGCATAAATTTTCAATTAATGTAAGACACACCTTAATACAATTTAAAATCTTACACAGATTTTACTTCGGAGTCACGTGAGTGACTACGTGAAGAAGCCCCGCCTGGCGCTGGAACGGCATTACGTCAACGCTGACGGCAGAAGCAAGAGTTGCAGAGCGCAGCTCCTCGCAGCGGCCGGAACGGACCCGCAGGTAAGTGTAAGGAAAAGTGGGGACGTTCTAAAAAAGACGTTACGCTGGTAAAACCAGCAAAAGAGAAAGTAAAAGTTAAAATCAGAGTCACGCTGGCGTACTGATTTAGCCAGATAAATGGAAAAGGAAATGGAGAAGTCTCAAAGGAAAAATTCGCGGGTAAAAAGATCGTCCCAGGGTGAAGCTAAAAGATACGGGACACGAGTTTAGTGCGGTTCCGGTTCCGATACCGGTGGCCGCTGATTCACCCGTTAGTGAGACTAATTTCTCCAGAAATACAAACCACGGAGGAAAATGTTCCTAGAAAATGTAAAAAGAAATCCGTGAGGCCCGTGGTTTCTGATAATGACTCTGATAATGAAAGTCCTCCGGATAATTAAGCTATATGGCTAAAAATGGAACACATGGAGAAAGGGCTCCAAAATATAACGAGACAAGGGTCACAGTACCCAGAAGTTTCCCAAAATGACCCTGAGGGGCTTGAATATACAGAATATGGCTATGTGCCAAATTGGGAATTTGAAACTCCGGACCTAGGATTAAGGGCGGAGGAAGTCTCATTGGATATAATTCCAAGTGTATCAGGGCTGCAAAAGACAGACCCTGCAAGTGGTGATGTGGATTATGAGTGCACACCACGAATAAAAAAGAGAAGGCCAGATGTGCCTGAGATGGCAAAAGATTTTGCTATACCTGAAGGAAGTGGTGAGGCTATGGAAGAAAACCTAGCTGCCAGTATTAATTATATGGTATCTCACCAACTTCAAGATTCTGTGATGATTGAAACAGCAGAATTATATAAAACACCGGAAAATTGCACCTGATTGAAGGTACCTACGGTTAATCCGTCTATATGACGCCTATGACTCCAGGCATGAGAGGACAAGAAATAAGATCTCAAAGAATCCTCAAATTGATTTCTGCTGCCATTACTGCTTTTGGAAGGCAAATGGAGGGGTTGGAGATGGATAAAATTCAAAAAGATACTTTGGGCATTATGCAATTCCTTCTATGAAATTAATTGTATGAGGAAAATTGCGATTCGGCCCATATTTCATCCAAGGTTTGCAGGTCTGTGTCGATCAAGTGGTGTTCAAGCTCCTGTTTATCTATTTGGAGAAAACCTGCCTAAACAAATAAGAGAAATGGATGAAGAGGCTAAATCTATTAGCCACATGAGACCTTTCGTCTTTGGACAAAAAAGGTATTTTTCGTCAAGAAGGGGATTGGATTTTGGAAACAGGCAGGAATATGATAAGAAAATATTATCATCCGACACAGCCTAATGTTCACCCGTATACGGGGAGAAGGAGACCACCACGTTCATATGGAGAGATACAAAAAATGTATTCTATGCTTAAAGAAACTGTGGACAAATCTCCAGTTGGAGGGAGATTACAAATGTTTTATGATGAATGGCTTGCCATCACATCTGATCGGTTTATTTTACAAACAGTTTCAGGAGCTACTATTACATTTAAAGAAGGTGTTAATTCTCCGGTACAAAATAAACCTGCTTATGGTTTCATGTTTTCTGCAATTGAAGAGACAGAAATAAATGTGGAAATTGACAAATTGTTTAAAAAAGGTGTTATTGAAAAAACTGTTGAACATGAGCATCAATTTGTGTCAAATATATTTCCAAGAAATAAAAAAAGATGGTGGTTGCAGAATTATTCTGGACCTTACAAATCTTAATAAATTTGTCGAATATAAACATTTTAAAATGGAAACATTTAACACTGCAAGACATTTGATATCAGCAGGTTGTTATATGGCTACAATTGATTTAAAGGATGCGTACTATTCAGTACCAATACATCAGTTCTTTCGAAGGTATTTAAAATTTAATTGGCTGGGACAGCTGTGGCAATTCAAAGCTTTACCAAATGGGTTAAGTTCAGCTCCCAGGCTCTTTACAAAGCTGTTGAAACCAGCTTTAGCACAACTAAGAGCACAAAAGCACATCTGGATGACATTTTAATCATCAATAGTAATCAGGAATCAGCTGGAAAATCAGTTTCAGCAACTAAAACTTTATTTGAGAAGTTAGGTTTCTTGATTCATCCAATTAAGTCCCAGCTGCAGCCAGCACAATCAATTAACTATTTGGGGTTTGTAATTAACTCAGTTACTATGTTAGTAACTTTGCCAACAGATACGATTGATGATATTTTGGTGACCTGTAGTGGTCTCATTCACAAACCTTATCCCTCCATCCGAGAAGTAGCAAAGGTTATTGGTAAACTAGTAGCAGCATTTCCTGCAGTAGAATTTGGTCCATTACATTACCAAAACCTCCAAAGGGACAAAATAAGAGCTCTAAAAAAGAGGGCAGGCCATTTTGATAGGCCTATGCAATTAACAAAAGAAGCTTTGTTGGAATTACAATGGTGGATTAAAAATGTCCCACAAGCTGCTAAAAACATTCTGATACAACAGCCTGAAGTAATTTTACAAACAGATGCTAGTGCTCTCGGATGGGGGGCGACAGATTCACTGACCAGCTGTGGGGGCAGATGGACTGTCCAAGAGGAAATGTTTCTCCAAACATATGGTATTAATTATTTAGAATTATTAGGTGCATTTTATGGGTTGAAGGCATATTGTTCTACAAAAAGAATCTGCATGTACTGATACAATTAGACAATAAAACAGCTGTTGCATATATTAATCACATGGGTGGAGTCAGATCGGTATCATGTGATTGTTTGGTCAATCAGATATGGCAATGGTGTATTAATCACCAAATTTGGATTTCGGCAAATTACGTCCCAGGTAAAGACAATGTGGTGGCAGACAATAGATCAAGGATGTTTAAAGATAACACAGAATGGATATTGAACCAAGTAATTTTCAGTAAAATTGTGACTCAATATGGGTTACCAGACATTGATCTGTTTGCATCAAGACTAAATCATCAATTGCCTAAATATGTGTCTTGGGAACCAGACCCAGACGCAGTAGCAGTAGATGCTTTTTCACTAAACTGGGGGGATATGTTCTTTTATGCTTTTCCGCCATTTGCTCTGGTTCAGCAATGTTTGAAGAAAATAGAACAAGATTCTGCCACAGGATTATTGGTAATTTCAAATTGGCTGACACAACCATGGTTCCCATTGATGTTAAACATGATTAAAGAACCATATATGTCAATTCCTAGTAGCAGTGATTTATTGATAAAACCAGTAACCAAAGAAATTCATCCATTACATGCTTATATGAATTTGTTAATCTGCAGGTTTTGACCAGACCACTACAGGAGCTTGGATTGTCGGATAGAACTATGGATATTATAGTCGCATCATGGCGAGATAGCACTCAGAGACAATATATGACACATATAAAGAAATGGGAAAAATTTTGCAGACAGTCAAATATATCCTATCATACTGTGAACATTGCAAACATATTGGAGTTCCTTGCCGAGTTGCATTTTGAACAACACTTAAGTTACAGTGCCATTAATAGTGCACGTAGTGCCTTATCATCTTATTTAGGACAAATCTCTGACCAGAAATCAATTGGATCACATCCATTAATATCCAGATTTATGAAAGGAATCTTTAACAAAATTCCACCCAAACCAAGATATACAGAAATCTGGGATGTTAGCATTGTACTTACCTTACTTAGACAATGGACTCCAATCGAAGTTTTGTCATTGGAAAGGTTAACATTTAAATTAGTAATGTTAATGGCATTGGTTTCAGCTCAAAGGGTGCAAACATTACAAATGTTACGTTTAGACTGTATGCATGTGACTGCAGATAACATTGTGTTCTATGTTTATGATCTGATCAAACAAAGCAGACTAGGGAGAACTGGAGCGAAGGTAATGTTTCAAGCTTATCCCATTGATCCAACGTTGTGTGTAGTTAAACATTTGAATCATTATGTAAAAGTTACCAAAACTCTTCGAGGAGATGAAAAAACATTAATGATTACGCATAAGAAACCACACACAAAAGCTTCAGTGCAAACAATCTCAAGGCGGTTAAAACAGGTGTTACTTTTAGCAGGAGTAGACACTGATGTGTTCAAATCTCACTCCACCAGGGCAGCAGCTACATCCGCGGCAAAGTTACAGGACGTACCACTCGAACATATTTTAGAAACCGCAGGGTGGTGTAAAGAAGAAACTTTTTCAAAGTTCTACAATAAACCTGTTCACACAATGACAGGCTTTGGACACGCGGTGTTGGGTTCACTATAATCACCTGCTTTGTTTCACTATTGATTGATATTATCAATTATGTTATCACATATCTTTTATCACTTTGTAATGGTTCCCTCAGGTGTAAAAAGAGGGTTATTATATGTTCTTTTATCATTAAAAGATTTGTGGAAAGAACTAAAACTAGTCTGGTTTTTTCATGTATGTGTTGACCTAGCCGGACTGTCGTATGGAAGAATTCTACGACATGAAAAACACAGAAGCTTCAAAATCTTCACGTAGTCACTCACGTGACTCCGAAGTAAAATAGTAAGATTAAACGAGAACTTACCAGTTCGAAGTTTGATCTTTATTTTATGAGGAGTAACGATGAGGGATTACGTGCCCTCCACTCCACACCCTCGTAAAATAAATGATCATCTGGTAGTTCTAAATCTATGATGAGCCTTACTATCTTACTCCGGCTATTGTGTTCTGTGTTTTTCATGCCGCTGCTTTGAAGTATGCCGTTCCAGCGCCAGGCGGGGCTTCTTCACGTAATCCCTCATCGTTACTCCTCATAAAATAAAGATCAAACTTCGAACTGGTAAGTTCTCGTTTAATCTTACTATTATACTACTCAAAAACTAAAATAAGTAAACGTTTTCCCAATGTCTCACCTATATGTGATAAATGTCAATGTCAAGAAGCTAATAAAGCGCACTCATTTGTCTTTTGTACAAAAATTCAAAAATTTTTGACTGAAATTTTTGAAATTTTCACAAAAATATTTAAAATAAAACTGATTCCAAAAGCAGACTGGATTATCTTTGGAACATCGGAAGATAGCCCTGAATTAAATGTGTTTCAAAAGACTCTATTTGAATACGGCTTAATAACTGGTAAAAAGCTCATCTTAAAATTCTGAAAAAATACTCCTATACCAACAGTTAATATGTGGATTTCAGCTATGTTCGAAACACTACATTTGGAAGATATGAGACCGACTGGCAGGAAAATCAGACTGTTTCCATAAGACGTGGTCTTCATTTATAAATCTACTACAAGGATAAGGTGCAAGAATACCTCAAAAAAGTACCGGTCGGGTCTTGGTAAAGGGGGAAGAAAAACTGTCGAGTTGGTAGACTCCTTTTGCGAGATGTTTATAATGAAGTAACTGGCTTTTCCTTTTTCCTTCTCTTTCTTTCCCTTTTTATTTCTCCTCGTCAGGGTCTATCTCTTAATCTCCTTTCTCTAACTCTTTGCCCAAGGGTTCCCTTTCCCTCTGCCATGCTTTTTCACTTTCATATCTCTTTTTTACTTCTACTTTCTCTTTTCTTTCTTTTCTAAAGCCTTAAAAAATTAACGGGTACAATGATTGTAATACTATATATGGGATGTACACTGATGTTACTTACGGTACCTCTAATAAATAAAGATTTTTTTTTTTTAAAGTAATGAGTGGGTAGAATGGGATGATTGGGGTAATTGTTGTATACATTTTTTTAAATCAAGAATTGAAGTTGTCCTTGTTTTAATAATCAAGTTGTACTGTTGTAAAATGTTATGTAAAATGTTAGCATGCAAAAACGGCAAATAAAGTTTTTGCAGTAAAGAAAACCTTTTTTTAGAAAATGTTTTGTGTATTGATTTTATTGCCTGTTACTGTTAGACTGTGTTAGTGTGTGCAGTGTACCTCCTGACCTAACAACTTCACATCACATCAATTTCAACATGGAATAGTGATGTGAATACAACATTTAGTTCGACTTCAATTTCCATCATGAAAATTGAAGGAAAAGTAAATGGTGCATTTACATTACTATGATTGCTTTCAAACTAAACTATTTTACCGTCATACTACTATATGACGACTCATAAACAAGATCACAATTCACATTTTGAATTTTCAACCACAATTTGATTGTGAATAATTGCAGAACTGTCAAGTTTCAACGAACATTTCCGTATTCTGATGGCTGAAAATCAGTATTTTGTTGGGGAAATCGGTATTTCTCACATAAATGCAACGTACTACACAGAAACTGGATTTTTGAAAATCAGTCATTTGCATGCAACCTCATGTTTTCTCAAATATCAGCAGGAAATACTGAAAATCAGTACTACTGAATAGTGAAACCATTTTTGAAATGTGAATTTGATTTTTTTCCATATCGCTAGCGATTTCACTTTTACATTCGCATACCCACTCCTCATTACATTTAGACATTTTTATGTACACATTTTTAATAAAATCCTCCCCCCCCCTCCACTGATTTTTTCGCCACCTGCTGGCCAGCCACCATAATGGCTGCTGCCGCCCGGTTCTCCTCCAAAAATGGCGACATTTTACTTCCTCCACTCCCCCCCCCCCCCCCCCCCCCCCCCCCGGGCCGGCTCTGTCATGTTGGCTCAAGCCAAAGATCGGCTGTTCCCCCGCTGATTTTCGCCATCCTCGACAGCCCGCAGGCGCAATGAGGGCATAAACAGCTTCTCGACAGGCGTACGCAGCGTCTCGACGTCATACGCAGCGTCTCGCATCTCACTCTACATCACGCCCGCCCACTCCACCCTCCCCCCCTCCCTCTCCCCCCACTCACTGTCTCTGCCCCTCTCTCTCTCTCTCTCTCTCTCTCTCTCTGCCCCTCTCTCTCTCTCTCTCTCTCTGACCTCTCACTACCCTCCCTCCCTCTCTAGACGCGCCTGCAAGTTGGGGAGCTATGCGTGAATGGATAGAGCGGGGATGGTTTGTGTGGGGGGGTGGGATGGTTAGTGTGTGTGTTGCCGCAGGCCGACCCCTCCCCCCGCAACCGTGCGTTGTGGGGACGGGTCACAACAGGTCCCACTTGGTCTAGTAACTATTAAAAGTCTGTTCTTGGATGTGTGTGTGTGTGTGTGTGTGTGTCTGTGTGTGTGTTTGTTTGTGTGTGTATTTGTTTGTGTGTGTGTTTATTTATTTGTTTGTGTGTTTTCACATCTTCTGGAAAAAACGACGTGCAAACGGGAAAATTTTTTACATATTCTGGTAGAGATTTACCCCCTGGAGTCCAAAATCAACTTACCTGAAAATTAGGTGCATTATTTCTTGTGTTATAAATAAAAATGTTCACAAATCCGATCAAACTTTGAAATCAAAACACCTGTTTTTCGCTGATGACGTGACAATGGATCTGCCTGCCTGCCGTCTGCTCACGCTGCGACTGACGTCACCCCCACCCCTCCCTCCTCCAGCCGTAGTTCAAAAGTCACCCTGTCGACTGAAGACCAAAGATCACAGCTGAAGACTGTGTCGGCCCAACCAGCGCTCCTTTGGTCGACACTCGCTCGCTCGCCCGCTCGTGCCTCGGCTCTGGGTCTCGCCCCCTCCCCTCTCTCTCCCTTCTCTCTCCCCCCCCCCTCCGTCCCCCTCTCTCCCCCCTCTTTCTCTCTGCCCCCTCCCTCCCTCCTCCCATCTCTCCCTTCCCCCCTTTCCCCCCATCTCTCTTTCCCCCTCCTCTCCCCACCTCTCTCCCCACCTCTCCCCCCCACTCTTGCTGTCTCTGTCCCCCTCTCTCTCTCTGCCCGCTCACTATCCTCCCTCCCTAGACGAACCTGCGAGTTGGGGAGCTATGCGTGAGTGGATAGGGCGGGGATGGGGTAAAAGGAGCAAATGAATAATATTAATATAATATCAAGGGGGGTGGTTAGTGTGTGTGTTAGGGGGACGGGTGGTTAGTGTGTGTGTTGTCGCAGGACGCCCCCTCCCCCCACAACCGTGCATTGTGGGGACGGGTCACAACGGGTCCCACTTAGTCTAGTAACTATTAAAAGTCTGATCTTGGATGTGTGTGTGTGTGTTTGTTTGTGTGTGTATTTGTTTGTGTGTGTGTTTGTTCGTGTGTGTATTTGTTTGTGTATGATCACGCTAATGGTAAAAAAATATACTTATTCCGGTAGAGATTTTTCCCCTGGAGTCCAAAATCACCTTATCTGAAAATGTAATGCTATATTTCTCCAGTTGTTAATGAAAATCTTCAAAAATCTGACGAACTTTGAAGTCTGCGCCGTCTTGCTCATGCTGTGTTGTCACCCCCCCCACCCCACCCCTCCTCCTCCGGTTGATGCCCGCTCCCCATTGATCCTCTCCCCCCACCTCTCCTCCCCACTCCTATCCCCTCCTCTCCCCACCCCTCATCTCGCCCCCCCCCAATCTCTCCCACTCCTCTACCCCCTCCCCCCAGTGGCCATGCTAGCAGCATCCCAGGGTGCACATGAAACCATGCCAGCAGCGCCCCGAGAAGCAGCAGCAGGTCGCCCCAAGGAGCCGCTCAAGCGTCAGGTTGGTGAAGGCGGATTACAGCGCTCGCACTCCGACCTCAGCTGCTGCTTCTCCTGAGCCTGCTCGGGCTTGGACAGTTTCTTCGAGCAGCGACTCAAGCTCGAGGTGATCGAGAACCTGGCCAGGAAGACGTTTGCCTCCAACGCCGCCTTCGAAAGTCTTGCCCTCAGGTTTTGCAGCGTGAGCTGCCCAGACTCGGAGAGCGAGCAGCGATGAGCCGCTCCGGGAGAAGAACAAGCCTCTACCCTCTCGGTCATCGCACGCAACTCCAGGATTTATCCAGTGGCTGTACGGCTGCAAGAGGGCCAAGGAGCCCAAAGGCAAGGCTCCCTCTGTCCTGGTGTAGAATTAAAAAAAATATACCGCCCAATTTATTTTTCACTGGAAAAAAAGGGCAACAGTGCAAGATCTCTCTGAACATCAATGCTATTACGGTTCTTACCATTAATTGTAAATGCCCATGAAAATTAGTATTCTCCACACTGATATCACTGACTGATCTCAGTCTCCTCCATATCCTTCTCCTTGGTAAAAAACAGATGCAAAGTACTCGTCTAGTACCGATCCTACAGAGCATTCACAAGCCTACAGAACATAATGTGTGCACAGAGTCAGCGTAATCGGGTAACATGGTCAACTATTGTCAATAATTGGCAGAGATTCAATAGTCAAGATCCCATGTTCTGAACATTAGATTGTGGCGCAGCGGGAGAGTCGTTGCCTTACAGTGCCGGCACCTCCTCACACCTTGCCTCTTGCAAGGACACTATCCCATGCTCTCAATTTCTCTGTCTCCCCCACATCATCCTTAGAGCGCCAGAGACCAGTGTTCGATCCTGACTATAGGTGTTGTCTGTATGGAGACTGTTCGTTCACCCCTTGACCTGCATGGGTTTTCTACTGGTGCTCCAGTTTCACCCCACACTCTAAAGACGTGAAGGTTTGAAGGTTAATTAGCTTTGGTAAAGATTATAAATTGTGCCTGGTGTGTGTATGATCGCTGGTTAGTGCGGACTCAGTTGGCTGAAGGGCTTGTTTCCGCGCTGTATCTTTAAACTAAACTAAACTAAACTTTGTATTTGGTCAGATTCAAACACTCTTCCTGGCAATTGTCTAAAACTAAACCAGATTGTTTGTAACCTTGGCATTATGCCTGACTCTGAATAAGTTTCAGATCAAGTTGCTAAGATCATCTATTTCTGCCATTGTTTTCGACACATGACCTCTGCTCCACTTTACCATATGATATGATGGAACGTTATTTATCCCAGGAGGGAAATTGGTCCGCCAACAGTCATAAAACCCAAGATGCATGAAATGATAAGTGGAAAGTCCAGGATTGGGGATGTGCAAAGATTGGGGGAGGGGAAGGGGAGTCAGTCAGTCTACCCCACAACATAAGGGAGAGGAGTTGCACAGTTTGATAACCATAGGGAAGAAGGATCTCCTGTGGTGTTCTGTACTGCATCTTGGCGGAACCAGTCTGTTGCTGAAGGTGCTCCTCAGTTTGACCAGTGTGTCATGGATGGGGTGAGCTGTATTGTCCAAGATGCTCTGCAGTTTGAGGAGCATCCTCCCCTCCAAAAGCATCTTCAGTGAATTCAACTCTTAGTGAACTAGGCACTAAGTTCAACTTAGTGAATGTGGTGTTGAAAGTATGATGCAAGCCTTTGTTAGTTGTAGTCTTCATTATTCAGAGCAGGCTTTCCCTGCTGCCCCAGGTTCTAATCCACACCAAGTCCCATCCCTGTTCTTGCCGACCAACATCGATCCCATCTCTAGCAACATCTCATGTTTTAAAATCGGAATCAGGGGATATGCGGAAAAAGCAGGAACGGGTTATTGATTTTGGATGATCAGCTGCAATCATATTGAATGGCAGTGCTGGCTCGAAGGGCTGAATGGCCTACTCCTGCACCTATTTTCTATGTTTCTATGAATCCATGACTCAAACCTCTCCAAAGCCTCATCTCTTTCCACCTCTGCAATTGCCTCCAACCACGATCTTCTCGAGATCTCTGAGCTCTTGCAAGTCTTCATATGTTCATGTCATAGGAGCAGAATTTGGCCATTTGCGCCATCAAGTCTACTCCACCATTCAATTACTGCAGATCTATCTTTCCATCTCAATTCCATTCTCCTGCCATCTCCCCATAATCCCTGACACCCTTATTGATCAAGAGTCAGTCTATCTTTGTCTTGCTGACATTGAGAGAAAGGTTGGTGTCTTGACACCCGGTTATGAGGTTCTCAGTCTCCTTCCTGTACTCTGTCTCATTATTGTTCTATATCCGGTCCACTACGGTGCTGTCATCCTCGAATTTGTAACGAGTTGGATTTGTACTTGGCTGCACAGTCTTGAGTATACAAGGAGTAAAGAAGGGGGCTGAGAACATATCCTTGCGGAGCATCAGTGTTGAGAATTATTGTCATCTATCCTCACTGATTGGGATCTGTTGGTCAAAAAGTCACGGATCCAGTTGCAGAGATGAGTGCTGACTCCAAGTACCACGTGTTTTGAGATGCGTTTGGATGGGATAAGGGTATTGAAAGCAGAGCTGTAGTCCGTGAATAGAAGTCTGATGTAGGTGTCTCTCATTTCCAGCTGTTCCAGGGATGAGTATAGGGCCAGGAAGATGGCGTCAGCCATGGACCTCTCGGCAAACACAGTGGATCAAGGTTGCTTGGCAGGCTGGATTTAATGCGTTCCATGACCAGTCTCTCAAAGCACTTCATGATGGTGGATGTCAAGTGCACTGGACGGTAGTCATTAAGGCTGGAGATCTTGCCTTTCTTCGATGCAGGGATGATAGTGGTCTTCTTGAAGCAGGTGAGCACCTCAGAATGGTGCAGGCAGAGATTAAAGATGAAGGTGTAGACTCCCGCTAATCGGTCTGCGCAGTTCCTAAGTACGCGGCCAGGCTCTCCGTCCCGGCATGTTGCTTTCTGCAGGTTCACCCTCAGGAAGGTCGATCTAACATCCAGTAGCTCAATTTTATTTTCTGTAATCAACCCAATTGTACAGCTTTGCATGAAAAGTAGACAAAAATACTGGAGAGACTCAGCGGGTGCGGCGGCATCTATGGAGCGAAGGAAATAGGCAACGTTTCGCGCCAAAACCCTTCTTCAGACCCTTTTTGCATTAAAAATGTTGAGAATAGGGAACAGTGCACCCAACAGGTGCAATTCCAGAATCACAAATGCAACCACGCCTACACTGATAATCATGACAGGACACGGTGAATGGGAGACACATTTACAGTACGGAAACTCCATGTGGAGAATATGCAGTTGTTCAACATAATGCATTTTACTGGAGTTGAAATTGTGGAATGTGCAATGTTTGTGGATGAACTGAATCCTCCCTGGATTTAGGGACAGACAAATTCAGAGCTCAGCTCCTCAAACCTGCCCTCCCTTTCAATAAGATTATGGCTGTTCTGCACAGTAACCTGAAACCCACATTCCTGTCTAGCTGCCGTAATGTTTTCCTTTTCCTCCCTTGTTCTTCAAGTGTCTGCCTTAAAAATATTCAAAGTTCTCTCTAAAAGTTATAGAGACAGCGATTGGATCTGGAAACGGACCAATTACATCTATAAATAAAACTGAACGTCTCAGACATCTTTTCATTTGCACAATTGATTTTATTGTATTAATTTTAATATATTAATGTTTAAAATCCATGCATTGAAGGAAGAATATTTTACAGCCTCAACCCTAACCGGGCGTCACCCGCATGACAGCATATGTCAGCATGTGACAGGGCACACGATATGATGAGACACCCAAATGTCGCCCCAGGATTTTGAACATTCCAAAATCCTGGGGCGACAGGGAAGCACCGCGCATTACCGCCCGTCACTGCATGAGTCACCACGTCACGACGCGACAACCTCTTTTTAGGCTGTCGCCTAAATGTCGCCCAAATGACGCCCAAGTGGGACAGGCCCTTAACTCATTGGGACAGGCAGCATTGCTGGAGAGGGTCGAGACTCTTAGACTTAGAGATACAGAGCATAAATAGGCTCTTTAACCCAACACATCCACGCCGACCAGTGATCACCCCGTACACTAGCACTATCCTACACACTAGGGACGATTTTTTACAATTGTGACAAAAGCAATTAACCAACAAATCTGTACGTCTTTGCAGTATTGGAGGAAACTGGAGCACCCGGAGAAAACCCACACGGTTACAGGAAGAACGTACAAACTCCGTACAGACAGCACCCACAGTGAGGATCGGACCTGGGTCTCTGCCGCTGTGTGGCAACAGCTCTACGACTGACTTATCGTGCCACCTCTGTACTAGTTTAAAAAATGTATCAGAGAATTTGCGTCCTGTTGAATTTCCACGGCTCAGGGCATTCCTCGCCCAGGAAGTCGACAAACTCGCTCTGTATCTGCCTAGCATTAATTTTCCGTTTTATTAATTCATTCATAGCCCCTTTTTTTCCCCCATTTTTCTATTGTGTCCAGTCTTCTAAACTGCCACCATCATTGTAAGAATAGATGCTTTCTCTGTCAGTGTAATTCCATTTGTAACAGTTCTTGACAGAAAGCATTTCAAATTATTATCATTGCAGATAGCGGAACAGAAAAACTGCACGAAAGACACACTGGAGTGTTTGTGCCCTATTCTAATCCAGAAACCACGTGTGGATTGTCTCTCGGGGCTGCCTGTTTACATGATTCCTTTCACATGATGTAAAGTAACACCGGATACAGCAAAATCCAATGGGTTGAACAACATGCTGCCTGAGGTGCTCAGGACCTGGCAGTCACCTTGTGTCAAGCTGTTCAAGTTGAGCTATAATACTGGCAGACACCCAGCAGTATGGAAAGTGGAGCAGAAATGTTCTACTCATAAATAGCAGGACAAATTCAATGCAGTCAGTCATTCCCCACCAGTTTATTCTGAATTGGCTACCAAAGTGTCATAAAGTGGAACGTATTCATGAAGTTAAAAAAAACAATGCAGAAGATAGACACAAAGTGCTGGAGTAACTCAGCGGGTCGGGCAGCATCTCTGGAGAAAAGGGATGGATAGCGTTTCAGGTCAGGACCGCTACAGGACCCTTCTACGAACTGAGAGTAGAGGGGAGGGGACTGGAGGTAAGAAAAGGCCAGAACCAAGCATTAGATGACCAGGGAAGGGTGGAGCCCACAATGGTCTATTGTTGGCTGGAGTAGAGGTGATGAATAAAGGATTCAAGAATGCGAACAGTGGAACTAATAAAACAACAAGGGGGAGGAGGGGGAAAGAGGGAATGCGGGGGTTACTTGAGATTAGAGAAATCAACATTCTTACCGCTGGCTTGTAAATTGATTTCTTTAATTTCAAGGAACCCTTGCATTCGTGTCCTCCTCCCTCCCCCACCCCCACCTCCACTGTTCACATCCTTGTATTCCTTTGTTATGTCCTCTTCCCCAGCCAACACTACTTGGTCATCTGTTGCCGGCCCTGCTTTGTTCTCACCTTTTCCTATCTCCAGTTCCCCCCCCCCCTCTACTTTCAGTCTGAGGAAGGGTCCTGACCCGAAATGTCACCCATCCATTCTCTCCAGTGATGCTGCCTGACACGCTGAATCACTCCAGCACTTTGTATAAATCAGCATCTGCAGTTCCTTCCTGCACAATTTAGGAAAAACCATCTTTTAGTTTAGTTTAGATATACAGCGCGGAAACAGGCCCTTTGGTCCACCGAGTCCACGTCGACCAGCGATCCCCACACACTAACACTATACTTCACACACTATGGACAATTAACAATTATACAATTATACCAAGCCAATTAGCCTATGGACAAGTACGTCTTTGGAGTGTGGGAGGAAACCAGAGAAAACACACAGGGAGAACGTACAAACTCTGTGCAGAGAGGCACCCGCAGTCAGGATCGGACCCGGGACTCTGGCTCTGTAAAGCATCAACTCTACCCCTGTGCCACCATGGCTGCTCTTGAATATGCAACAATAGCCCTTAAGGGACCTTGTCACTGCTGATGTCTGTGCACTTAATGCATGCTCTGAAGCTGATGTGCAGGAATGCTTGGGACACACTTGTCAGTGCCTGTGGAAATGTTAGTATTGTACAAAGAAAGCATTAGATATTAACTTATGCGTCTTAAGCTATAGACATTAACTCCAGCAGGTTACACAGATTACAAAGTCAACAACCAGATAGCCAGAGCTAGACTTGATTTTAGAATTAGAATGTAAAACAGTACAGCACAGGATCGAGCCCGTCAGCCCACCATGTTTGTGCCAAACACGATGTCAAGTTAAACTGATCTCATCTGCCTATTCATGATCCATATCCCTCTATCCCTTATCCCGCTGACTGCATTGGTGTTACCTCCTGCACCCATGCAGAACTCACTGACTTCATCAACTTTGCTACTAATTTCCATCCTGCACTTAAATTCACTTGGACCATCTCTGACATCTCCCTACCGTTTCTTGATCTCACTGTCTCCATCACAAAAGACAGACTAGCAACTGACATCAAATAAAAACCCACTGATTCACACAGCTATCTAGACTACACTTCTTCTGACCCTGCTTCCTGTAAAGACCCGATCTCCTACTCCCAATTCCTCCATCTACGTCGCATCTGCGCCCAAGATGAAATGATCCAAACCACGTCATCAGAGATGTCCTCATTCTTTAGGGAACGGGGGTTCCTCTTCCATTACAGAAGAGGCTCTCACTAGGGTCCCCTCGATATCCCGGAGTTCCGCTCTTGCTCCCCCTCCCTCCAGTTATGACTGGGACAGTGTCCTCACCTTCCACCCCATCAGACGTCACATAATCCTCCAACATTTTCGCCACCTCCAACAGGAAACCACCACCAGCCACATCTTCCCATCTCCACCCCTTTCCGCAGAGAGCGGTCCCTCTGCAACTCCCTGGTCAACTTATCCCTTCCCACTCAAGCCACCCCTCCCCAGTTACTTTCCCCTGCAACTGCAAGAGATGCAACACCTGTCCCTATACCACCCCCTTCGACTCTGTCCAGGTGAGGCAGAGGTTCACACAGGTAGGGGAGGGCGGAGAGGTGAATGTTCATACCGCTGGGGTGTAAGCTGCCCGAGCGAAATATGAAAAGCTGTTCCTCCAATATGTCCATGGCCTCATGTGAGAAATAAAGTACCATATCATTCTATAACGTACCATTCTGTGTGCTTATCTGAAAGGCTCTTAAACACCTCCCCTTTGCAGTTTTCCAGGCTATCCTTGCTTTCCCTCTCTCTCTGACCCTCTCTACCCTAGTTGTCCTGACATTGTTCTACTGTTCCAATGCCAGTTCCACTGGTCGCATCCACATATCCCTTCCTTATCTCCTCTTCCGCAGCCAACAATGGTCGTCGGTGCCAGCACTGATTTGTTCTGAACCTTTTCATACCTCTAGTTTCCCTCTCCCCTAAATCTCAGTCTGAAGAAGGCTCCCTACCCGAAATGTCACCTGTTTCTTTTTCTCCCGAGATGCTGCCCGACCCACTGAGTTTTGTGTCGACCTTCGGTATAATCCTTCTCTATCACCGGATAATCAAAGCCCTGACAAGCACTGCCTGGCAGCACTGATTGTGCACCGACTGCTGTTCCTCAAGATAATATCTTGTGCCGGTAAACTACACAAGTGCAATAAATGTGAGTTGCAAGAAATTGCACGCACTCAGAGATCTTGTTACAACATCATCCAAAAGACACGAATGTTACGTTTCAGTAAACGTCAATAAATATTGATAAAAATGCTTCTTATCAGGCTATGTACATTTATGAGAAATTAATAAAAGGCTGAATGAAAAATCGTTTAATTACAAACAACCAAACCAGTGGTGTGAGAACACATAGACGTGTTTTACCAGGAAGAAACCTAATAGGAGTTGCACAATTCGCTGAGTCCCTCCTAATTTCTTTAAGAGCAAACGTTTTAAGTGCAAAAGTGTTTCAAACATTGTTCAAAGTCCTTACCAGAGTCAAACGTTTCTCTCCATAGCACTGCTAAAATGCCAACTGAGATTGCTAAAATTACGATCTTTGTTAATCTTGCCATGTCCAAGTCTTCGCAAAATTGTTATCAAGCAGCATTCAAATGCTGCAAATGTCCAGGGGAGACAGACAGGCGCGGGAAATTGATTGGAAATAAAGCACACACCCTTCTTCCTCTTCTTCTTCTTATAGGATTCCGGCAGTGTAGACGCTGCTAAGCGTATTACTGCCCTCCACAGGTCAAAGTTTTAACTAGATTCTTACATACAGTCCTGCAACATGCAGGAATTGAAGAACAGCCCTGGATATCAGCTGACGTTTCTCACTGTGTCCAAACAAAGATAAAACAGAAAAAGCCTCAACTCCGTCCAGTCAGTCTAGCAAACAATGCCTTTCTTTCTACCCCATACTTTTTACATTCTAGGAAAACATGCTTAACTGTCTCCTTACTCCCACATTCACACAAGCCAGAAACATGTTTCCCTACAATGCATAAACAGTAATTTAACCCACAATGGCCCAACCTCAATCTACACAGTCTAACTGAGTCCCTATGGGACAGAGATGTACAGAAACATATTTTTCTAACTTCAGCTTGTACAGAAAAGTAGTGTCTACCCCTGACTTCCTTTTCCCATCCTCTCTGCCATTCTTTTGTTAAGCCCTCTTTAATTATTTCTCTCAGTTCCACTCTCCCCAATGATACATGGATATCTATTTCTCTTCCTAAACTCTCCTTTGCTATGAGGTCTACCTGCTCATTCCCCCTCACCCCAGCATGCCCGGGAACCCAGCAAAAAGTGATGTTACACGCAAACCCAATTCTAGAAAACACACTCAAGATTTCATTTAGAATGTCAAGACGAGCGTTAGATTTCCCTACTCTTAAAGTTTCAAGAGCAGCTGCAGAATCAGAACAGATAATGACTTGTGACATTTCATTATCTCACTTGTGTCAGATAATGAAATGTCGTGAGAACAGAGCTTCCATCAGAAATGCGTTGGCCAATCTTCAACCCAAGCTGCTCCACATACACTCCAAACCCAGCTCTCCCACTAACTGGATCTTTAGATCCATCTGTAAAAACAATCAAAGTTCTCTCACTGATTGAATTAAGATATTCCACTATTCTTGGAGTCATCTCGCGCTTATCTTTTTCCTGAAGAAAAGCAAGCTCAATAAACAGTTCAGTCTATCTCTACAGTCTCTGATCTGACACTACCAACCATTACTTGTATTGTTCTATTCAATAAAAAATCCTTAATCCAGTTGAACATTCGTCCCCTGACTCCCAAGTCAAATATTTTAATAATGAATCCCTCCTTCCACAAAGAATCATATGCCTTCTCAATATCAAGGAATACACTCACTACTATTTCCTTGCTTCTAAATGCCCTTTTAATATCCTGATCCAAAACTGATACAGACTCCATTGTAGACCTTCCATTCCTAAAGCCATTCTGTACATCAACAAATAGTCCACTGGTTTAAAAAAAAATAAACTAGTCTGTTGGTTACCATCCTCTCCATAATTTTACAGAGCACTGCTGCGAGCGCTATAGGGCGATATGAACTAGGGTCAGATGCCTCTTTGCCCGGTTTTAAAATAGGGACCACGACTGCATGTTTCCATTCCTTTGGCAAATAACCCTCTGCCCACACAGTATTAAATAAAGCTAAGATTTCATCAAGTACAATATCATCCAGATGTTTAAATAACTCATACAACAACCTATCTCTCCCCGGGGAGGTATTTGCCCTGGACATAATTGCATCCTTCAACTCTTTTATGGTAAAAAACAGATTAAAGGTATTATCATTTACTAAACTCCTCTCCAGCTTCCACTGATTAACTGCCATCAGCTCGATTCTCTTTCTACACCTCTCCACTCCCATGCTCTCTGATCTATGCACTGCTTGAAAACTGTCAACACACATGTCTGCTTTTTCCTTATTGGAAACTGCTACCACCTCACCCTTCTGCAACACTGGTAACAAACTCCTTTTATATACTCCTGACCACAAATGCCTTACTGGAGTTTCAGGGCCTAACGTACCACAAAACTTCCTCCAACTATTCCTCTTTGCATCCTTTACAACTCGTCTTGCTACTGCCCTTAGCCGCTTGAACTCCATTGCATTGACCAAAATTGGATACTTTCTTAATTTTCGATAGGCTATATTCCTATTCCTTACAGCTTCATCACATTCTTTATTCCACCAAGGAACAGACATACGGGACCTAGGTTCCTGCTTCACAGGAATAGTACAACAAGCCACCTCATGAATCATGAGACTAATGGAAGTATTCCAACTATCTACAGAACCCTCACTATTAACCTCTCCAACTAAACTTTGAGCCTTCTCTTGGAATTTATCCCATTTGGCCTGAGAAAAGTTATATCTAGGAACTTTACTTTCCACTTCTCTCCTCAAATCCCTACCAAACCTACATAAAATTGGATAATGATCACTACCCAGTGTATATCTATCCATTACATCCCATTCACCAATTCTTGCTAAGTTAGATGAAGCAATTGATAAATCTATGTGGCTGCAGGTGTTTCTCACAATATTATACCTAGACGGCCTTCCATCATTTAACAATACCAGCTCATACTTATCTAAAAATTCTTCAACAATAACATCATTTTTATCCCTGTGATCACTATCCCATAAAGGATTATGCGCATTAAAATCCCCAATCCATATAACAGGACACCTTACCTTCTCCATTATCTCATCAAAATCTGACAATATCAAGGTTGACAGGGGTTATAATAATTTATCACAGTAATAGAATTCTGACTGCTCCAAACCTCCACAGCCAAAACGTCAAGATTAGAATTAATGTCAACTTTCCTATACTGCAACCCAGTCATAACAAAAGTTGTACAACCCCCACCTGATCTATCAGACCTATCTAATCGCACACAATCATAACCTGGAATTACAAAATCTAGACAGGGCTTTAACCATGTCTCTTGGATACATATTAATTCTGGTGCTTCTTTAAATTCATCAACAAATCTCTTTAACTCTTGACCATTTCCAATCAGACTCCGGGCGTTCCATTGAAGTATATAAAACATTATGATGTTAATGAGGATCATCATCATCCACATTACTGACATACTCCATACTACTAGCTCTCGACAACTGTGACCTCTCCATGCACTGACTCTCCGTCATGTATTGATGCAACTTTTCTGGCAACTGCTTTACACTAAGGAACCTTTCAGCTGCCCCCACCACTAACCTGAGGATATCAGACCGGTTAGCTGCTTTCTTAGCTCCTACCAACACATCAGAAACAAAAGACAGAAATGACTCCTTATTAAAAATCAACATGTCAGATGGAAAAGCCGATGGCAAGTTTGGCACAGTGATCTGGCTTCCCAGCACCACTCTAGTCCCAGCGCTCACATCTCCGCGTTCTCTAGCCACCCTTTGAACTGCCTCTGCATTTGACACGTTGTTCTGATCCTTCACTTCCTGCACTCGCTTCGCCTGAACAACGTGCTCACAACCATGAAACCCTGCTGCATGATCCCCATCACAGTTAGGGCACTTAGGATCCTCTGCTTTGCAATTTTGTATTGCATGATCTCCGCCGCACTTTGCGCACTTTCTTTTACCCCGACAAGACCCAGCAACATGTCCAAACCTCTGACAGTTATAGCAGCGCAACAGAGGTTTAATGTACTCCCTCACTTGATACGCCATACTCCCAAGAAACACTCTCTGTGGCAGTACTCCATCTTTGAACGTAAGCAGGACCGGCGGGTCCCTGATTCCATTCCTACTCTTAAACCTCACAACATCAGTTACCTGGGCCCCCTTAACGTTTTTTAAAATCTCCTACTCAGACAAGCCAGCATACATCCCATACATCACTCCCTTTATTCCCTGCTGTCTTCCTCTAGGGACTAAACTCTCCCCCTTGACTACCAATTTCCCCACACCCCTAGCATCATTAAACTGTTTTCTGTCTTTGCAACAAACTCTTATCATCCCATTATACACAATCTTGGCCTGAAAATCCCTGCCTATCTGGCTCTCCAAAGCAGGTGGTAATTTTTAATGGATTCACTGCTCTAAATCCTGCATCTCCTTGATTTGTTCCTTTAACTTTAAACAGCACGACGAATTCTTCAATAATTCTAATTCTCCTAACTTTATTTCCGTCGTCTTCTGACATTTCCGGTCTTTCGCTCGATGCCTCTCTCTTAGATCCCCCCTTTTCCTTACCTACAGTCTGCCACCAACCACCCTTAGCCCCACCATTCCCTGAAGCCATGAGCCTCTAGAACCCCTCCTTACTTAACACTAATCTAATTCTACTAATACTAGTCCTACTACTAATGAAAGAAATGGGAAAAAAAAATCCACCCTCCAACTCAGCTCTAGCTGTCTCTAATCGGCCCCCCAGCACACACCCTTGCCTTGCAGCATGTAATTTGATCCGACCCATTTCATGCACACTTCCTGGTATGTGGGTGGTGCTGGCAATATCTATCAGCCAACTCTGTGAGTCTTTGAAATGAACGGCTAGTTAAATCTTATCGACGAAACGCCATTCAAAGCCACAACTTTTTTTTCAAACTATCGTCAACTAAGCCGAAGGTAGATAAAAATGCTGGAGAAACTCAGCGGGAGAGGCAGCATCATGGAGCCAAATGCATTTTATCAATGTTGTATGGTCAGACAAAATCAGGAAAACTTTGGAAACCTTGTAAGATTGGAGAACGGCAAAGATCGGGAGGGGCAGCATCATGGAAAGATTTAAGAACAAGAAGTAATTCCCCAGCATTTGAAAATGCAACTGTGGCATTTCAACAGTCCTTTTTCGAACTGTGTCCCAGCACCATTCCCCAACTCTTTCTCTGCTACATCGACAGGTGCACAGTAGAGAGCATGCTGACCGGTTGCATCGTGGCCTGGTACGGCAACCTGAGCATCCAGGAGCAGAAAAGGCTGCAAAAAGTCGTAACCACTGCCCAATTCATCATCGGCTCTGACCTCCCTACCATCGAGGGGATCTATAGCAGTCACTGCCTCAAAAAGGCTGCCAGCATCATCTAGGACCCACACCATCTGGCCACACACTCATTTCTCCGCTGCCATCGGGTAGAAGGTACAGGAGCCTGAAATCTGCAACATCCAGATTCAGGAACAGCTTCTTCCCCACAGCCATCAGACTATTAAACACAACTTCAAACAAACTATGAACTATAACAACCTATTGCACTTTATCTGTTTACTGATATATATATTCTATGGTTCATGGCTGTACTGATCTGATCTGTATTTATGACTACAATATTCTGTTGTGCTGCAGCAATGCAAGAATTTCATTGTCCTATCTGGGACACATGACAATAAACTCTCTTGACTTGGCTTGACCTGAACTGCATTGGTGCTGCCCACTGCACGTGCGCAGTTCTCTGTGTTTTCATCAATTTTACTATAAACTATTAACTACCATCCTGCTGTGAAATTCACGTGGATTATCTTGTTCACCTCTCTCCCAGTTCTTGATCTATCTATCTCCATCACAGGTAGGGTTGCCAACGTTCTCACTCCCAAATAAGGGACAATAGGTGGCGTGCTGCGGCAGTGTGAGTATAGTGCAGGGTCAGGATGAAGTGAGTGAGGGGGCTGGCAGCTAGCAGATGGTAACATGGACCTTCCTCAAAAGAGAGAGAGAAAAAAACCCAACAACCCTGAATAGGTCAACAAACCCAATATATGAACCATGTATACATATCTTCAGTGTTATATATGAAATGTAACACCAAATTATTACAAAGTATAATACAGAGCATAATCTGACGACCAGTCAGACATGAAATAACACCAAATAACCCGCTCTGTGTGTGCCTATAGAGTAGACATATAATTACTGCATAAGTGGAAAAGAAGGGGGGGGGGGGACTCACCAAGTCTACTTTTTCCATGAATATATCTTGCTGCTCTTGACTGATTCAAGCAGCCCTTTGTCCTTTTGCACAGCCAGAGAGAAGTCCTAACATGACAAGTCACAGTTCACGGATATTTGAAGTTCATTTTTGATCAGCTCTGCGCTGCATCCGTTTCTAGAGTCTGACCATGTAATGGTCATCAGAGAGAAGATCCTCTCTACAAAGGCATTCAAGCCTGGCGCACTGAGGACCAATGAGATAATCCTGAACATGTTGATCAAGTTGGCTTTCCCTATGTTTTGGAAAACTGCCACCCACTCCTCACTGGTGGATTTTGTGGTATCCTGTCTGGCTTTCTGTATTGCCTCCCGGCTAGCACAAAACTCTTCATAGAGTTGGTCCATTGACTGTCTCTGTCATTTTGAGGGCAGCCACCACCAGCTCCAGCTCAGTGACGGAGAGCTCCTCATAGAGGCCGATCGGTTTCAGTTTCATCATTACATTTTCTGGTGAGCAATCAAACCACTTGTCAATGTGTGTAATGACAGAGTCATAGAACTTCACAAAGTTCTGTTGCTGCTTGAACCTTAGTGCTGGCACTTGTTAGTCCATCAGCTGCTTGGCCTGGTATCCAAAAAACACTGTCCTGTTTCCGCTGAAGCATCTTCATTTTGAACTTTTGGACTTCCTCGTAAACATATGTGATGCAGAGCTTTGTCTCCTCCAGCTTTTTTACGAGTTGGTCAAAAATACACCCCACGTTGTGGAAAAAGCACAGATTAATTTCAGTAGCTCCAGTTTTTTCTTCATCTTCAAAAATCCTCTTCAGTGCCACGGGACAGGCCACAAGGGACCTAAAGCATGACAGAAGAGCTGGCGAGCTTTGCAAGAGACGTTCGACGGCTGGATGAAGAGAGAGCCTTTGTGTGCAAACATGACGCAGAATTTCACGCTGCTCAATGTCAACAAAGGCAAAAAATGACACTAACGTCTGTGGTGGTGAAGTGCTTTGAGAGGTTGATTATGGCGCATATCAACTCCTACCTCAACAAGAACCTCGACCCACTGCAGTTCGCTTACCGCCACAACAGGTCAACAGTGGATGTGATCTTATTGGCTCTCCACTCCGCTCTGGACCACTTGGACGACAAAAACTCATATGTCAGGCTGTCGTTCATAGATTACAGCTCAGCGTTTAATACCATCATTCCCTCCAAGCTGGTTACCGAGCTCACGGATCTGGGTCTCTGCGCATCCCTCTGCAATTGGATCCTCATCCACAGACCACAGTCTGTCCGTATTGGTGGAAATGTGCCTTCCTCGATAACAATCAGCACGGGAGCACCTTAAGGCTGCGTGCTCAGCCCCTGCTGTACTCACTCTTTTCTCATGACTGTGTAGCTGGACATTGTGCGAACTCGATCACCAAGTTCGCTGACGACACCACTGTTGTGGGACGAATCACTGATGGTGATGAGTATAGAAGTGAGATCGATCGATTGACCAAATGGTGACAGCACAATAACCTGGCTCTCAACACCAGCAAAACCAAGGAACTGATTGTGGACTTTGGAAGGGGTAGGATAGGGACCCACAATCCCGTTTATATCAACGGGACGATGGTGGAAGGATCAAAAACTTCAAATTCCTGAGATGAATATTTCCGAAGATCTTTCCTGGTTTCAGCACACTGATGCAATTATAAAGAAAGCACATGAGCGCCTCTACTTCCTGAGAAGATTACGGAGAGTCGGTATGTCAAGGAGGACTCTCTCGTACTTCTGCAGGTGCACAATAGAGAGCATGCTGACTGGCTGCATCATGGCTTTGTTCAGCAACTTGAATGTCCAGGAGTGAAAAAGAATGCAGAAAGTTGTGACCACTGCCCAGTCCATCATCGGCTCTGACCTCCCCACCATCGAAGGGATGTATCATAGTCGCTGCCTCTAAAAGGTAGCCAGCATCATTAAAGATTCACACCATCCTGGCCACACACTCATCTCTCCGTTGCCATCGGGAAGAAGGTACAGGAGCTTGAAATCTGGAACATCCAGGCTCAAAAACAGCTTCTTGGCTACTAAATACGACAACAAACAAGCTCCGAACAATAGGTGTATTGCACTTTATCTGTTTATTTATTGTGTACATATATGGTTCATGGTATATAGACATAGACACACTGAACTTTTATCTCCTGTCTGTATTATGTTTACATATTCTGTTGTGCTGCAGCAAGCAAGAATTTCATTGTCCTATTTGGGACACATGACAATAAAATTATCTTGACTTGACTTGAAATAAATGCAGTTCCTCTCTTTGGGAAGCAGATATTGAGAATTGGCTGTAGATCTTTAGAACAATTGTCTCAATATCCACTGACAGCTTTCTTGCAGGCGTTATGAGCTATGTGAGCTGAGCAATTAGCTATCAGAATGCGATTGTTGGCACTGCTAAATAACTGGTAGACTAAGTAGTATTTTCCAAAGTTTACATTGGCATTATCTGCTGCATAGGCTGTGGTGTGTCTAATATCCAGTTCATACTTTGAGACCTCATCAGAGCTTGATGTATGCCATTTGCGGCTTCATCACTGTCTTCATAAAAGTCAATAACTTACACTGCACTCCATCAGACACGGAGAAATATCTCATGCGCACTGGGAACATGTTCCTATCTCCCTTGTTTAAAGCATCGGTGGCAACTGAGAAATACGCGGGCTCTGCGGGCTCACCTTCTTCGGTCGGGGACAGATCATCCATAATATCCAGAACAGTCTTTAGTCCTAAAACATTAATTGTAACCATCTCAGCTTTCGTTCTTCCCAAGTGCATTTTCTTCACTACATTTAAGTCATTAAACAAAGCACCACTGAGCTTAACAAGACAGTCGGTGCTGCTGTAGCTGAGTCCGTCTTTAACCGTATGGTACGCATACCAGGCTTCACTCGCCGCCATTTTGCCATTTTTCCGCAGTAGATTTCATGAAGAAACACCAATTTCTTGTACCGTTAGTTAGTGTGGCCTTCTTGTGCACTTCTGTGGAAGAATGTTGAGTTAGGTCATTCTCACCTCCATGGTCAATTGAGAATTCCTGATGGCACAATGTACAGAAGGCCTTCGTGGAGTCACCACTGACGACCTTAACCCATGTCTTTTTTGCTTTTTTTTTTTCTTTTTTACAGGTTTATCCATATTTGCACATGCCAAACTGACCGAACAACACCAGACGTTACTGAAACCTTTTTTTTGCCGGGAATCGGCAAATTATAGCGTACAACTGATGCGCATAAAGGGGCTTGTGATTGGATAACAGGTGAATCACTCGTGCATGGCGTCAACTGCACATGCGACACGCACGCACGCTGTTGTATCAGATCTAGTATCTGTCTGTAAACGTGCTCTCTGGTGAGTACAGTAGTAGCAGTCAAAAACGGGACAAGAGCAGTCCCGTATGGGACAAACCAATTTAGCCCAATATACGGGATGACCCGGTTAATACAATATTGTTGGCAACCCTAATCACAGGGGACTGACTATTGATAAGGTCATAAGATCATAAGCGGTAGGAGCAGAATTAGCCCATTTGGCCCATCAAGTCTACTCCATCATTCAATCATGGCTGATTTATCTCTCCCTCCTAACCCCATTCTCCTGCCTTCAGCCCGTAACCTCTGACACCCGTACTAATCAAGAATCTATCTATCTCTGCCTTAAATATATCCACTGACTTTACCTCCACAGCCTTTATGGCAAAGATTTCCACAGATTTATCATGCTCTGACTAAAGAAATTCCTCCTCATCTCCTTCCTAAAATAACATCCTTTAATTCTGAGACCATCACCTCTCGTCCTAGTCTCTCCCACTAGTGAAAACATCCTCTCCACATCTACTCTGTCAAAACCTTTCAATATCCTATACTTTTCAATGAGGTCTCCCCTCCTTCTTCTAAACTACAACAAGTACAGACCCAGTGCTGTCAAACGCTCATCATATGTTAACCTACTAATTGCTGGGATCATTCTTGTTAACCTCCTCTGGACCCTCTACAGAGCCAGCACATCCTTCCTCAGATATTGTGGCCAAAATTGCTTACAATATTCCAAATACAATATCCCCACACTTCTAAACCAAAATACCACACAAATACTATCTCAGATCACTCCCCAATAACTTTTTTTCTAAAAATGGAAGGAATGACTAAGAACAAACTGTTTTGGAGGTACAATCCTCAAATTTTAAAAGACCCGCAAGGGAGTATATATTTAAAAGAGCAAATGGACCTTTTTTTTTTAAATAAAGGACACGCCAGACATATCACCAACACAATTATGGTAATCTTTTAAAGCATTTATTCAAGGCGTTATAATTTCATACCAAGATTTTCAAAATAAGAAAAATAAGAACGAACAAAGACAGTTAGAAGAACAAATTAGACAACTGGACATAGAAAACGCTAAAGACCCCACTACGAATAAACATAATAGAATAATAATACTGAAATTTAAATTAAATAAATTATTATCAGAGAAAGTCATAAGATTATTACAAATTACAAGACAGGAACACTTTGAATTTGGGGATAAGCCCCATAAACTTCTGGCACGTCAGTTAAAAAAACGAGAAAGGATCACACAATTTTAAAGGTTAAATCAGACAAAGGGGAAATATTGACCTTGCGGAGTGATATTAATAAAAGATTTGCACAATTTTATACATCTAAAATGATAATGGACACCAACAAAGTTACAGAGTTCTTGGATAATTGTAACCTTCCTAAATTAGAATTGCAGGAACAAGAGGAATTGGGAAATAGAAGAAACAATAATCTCATTAAAAAATGGAAAAACACCAGGTCCCGACGGATTTAGTGACTACTCCTCGCCTACAGAAAATTATCTTATGCCTTCATATGAAACACTCACCACAATCACTAAACTTAAGAAAGATAAAGATGCTGGATCATATAGAGGAAACAAGCGAAAACACTAGCTAGAAGACTAAGTAAATCTAGTAAATTAATACAGATCAAACGGGGTTGATTAAGAGACAATTTGAGGCTCCGCTCAATATAATGAACACCAAACGGAAATCAGTTGGATGCAGAGAAAGCATTCGATCAGGTCGAATGGGAATATATGGTCAGGGTATTGCAAGAATTTCTGGAGAATTTTATTCATAGATTAAATTACTATATAATAAGCCAACGGGCAGAATAGAAAATTCAATCACGGTGGGATATAAAACAAAATATTCCAACAATAAAATATCATTATACGCTGATGATGTACTATTGTACATCACAAAACCTCATATTACTATACCAAATATTTTAAAATTAATAGAGGACTTCGGAACATTCTCAGGATATAGAATAAATTGGAATGAAAGTGAAATCATGTCAATAAAACCAAAACATTTACAGTTTCCTTTCAAAATAGCTACGGAAAAATGTTAAATACTTGGGCATCGAAATTACTAAGAAGATATCAAGATATGTTTGACGAAAATTATAACCCTCTACTTAAGAAACTATATAACTTGATTAAATTTTAGAAAACGCTTCCGATGTCCTTAATAGGCCAAATAAATGCCATAAAAATTATTTTAACAAATGATTGTTAAACTGGACTCAGATATCATAAATTTTATTGGGATTATAAATCCCACAGAATACAAAGAGCTCATCTGAATAAACCCAAAGTAGTAGGGGGATTAGCACTGCCCAACTTTATGTATTACTACTGGTCTGTAAATATTAGAAACATGATCCAATTGCTGGATAACTCTCCCCAGCAACCGGATTGGATGATTATGGAGAAGGACGATTGCTCTTCTTACAATATTGGAGCGATCCTTCTCTCACCAACGTCGATGAATAATATACATTACAATAATCCAATTATGCACAGTACAATTAGAATTTGGAAACAAATAAAACACAATTTAAAATTAAGAAATTTATCTCTCTTATCTCCTATCGGTAACAACCCCTCATTTAAACCTTCATCTATAGATAAATGGGAAAGAGCTGGAATTAAAATCTTCGGAGATGTGTATCAATTGGGAAAACTATTATCATTTAAACAAGTACAACTAAAATACAATTTGGGAAACAATCTGTATTTTAAACATTTCCAAATCTGTGACTATCTGAAAAAAATACGCACAAGACAATCACAATATGTCTCCAGATTTACTGGAAGAGGTAATGAATACAAAGGCAGAATCAGCAAACCTAATATCATATATAATATAATATTATTCTAAATGCAGAAATACCAACAACAGCAGGTATCAGGAGAGACTGGGAAAAATAATTAAGTATAAAAATTCCCAAAGGAAGGTGGGAAAAGTATTTATTAAATGTGCATACATGTTCAATGTAAGACACACCTTAATACAATTAAAAATCTTAGATTATATTATTCAAAAAACTAAAATAAGTAAACTTTTTCCCAACGTCTCACCTATATGTGATTAATGTCAATGTCAAGAAGCTAATATAGCGCACTCATTTGTCTTTTGTACAAAAATTTAAAAATGTTGGACTGAAATTTTTGAAATTTTCACAAAAATATTAAAAATAAAACTGACTCCAAAAGCAGACTGGATTATCTGGACATTGGAAGATAGCCCTGAATTAAATGTGTTTCAAAAGATTCTATTTGAATATGGCTTAATAACTGGAAAAAAGCTGATCTTAAAATTCTGGAACAATACTCCTATTCCAACAGTTAATATGTGGATTTCAACTATGTTTGAAACACTACACTTGGAAGATATGAGACTTCGACTACAGGAAAATCAGACTGTTTCTATAAGACGTGGTCTGCATTTAAAAATCTATTACAAGGATAAGGTGCAAGAATACCTCAAAAAAGTACCGGTGTCGGGTCTTGGTAAAGGGGGAAGAAAAACTGCTGAGTTGGTAGACTCCTTTTGCGAGATGTTTATAATAAAGTAACTGGCTTTTCTTCTTTCCTTCTCTTTCTTTCCCTTTTTCTTTTTTCTCCTCTCCAGGGTCTATCATTAATCTCTGGTCTCTAACTCTTCAAGGGTTTCCTTTCCCTGTCACGCTTTTTCACTTTCATATCTCTTTTTCACTCTTCTACTTTCTTTGCTGTTATTTCTCTCTCTTTTCTCTCTTTTCTAAAGCCTTAAAAAAAATAAGGGGTACAATGACTGTAATACAATGCAAGGGATGTACACTGATGTAACTTACGGTACCTCTAAATAAAGATATTAAAAAATATATATATATTCCAAATGCAGCCTGACCAGAGCCTCAGCATTACACCCGTTTTTTTTTTTGTACAAGTCCTCTCGAAATAAACACTAGCATTGCATTTGCTTTTTTTACTACTGATCCGACTTGCGGATTAACTTTTTGGGAATCCTGCACCAGCACTCTAAAATCCTTTTGCACCTCCGATTTCTGGATTATCTCCCCATTTAGAAAATAATCTATGCCTTTAAACCTACTACCAAAATGTACCTACTCCACACTTTGCCACACTATATTCCATCTGCCGCTTCTCTGCCCACTCTCCCAACCTATCCAAGTCCTTCTGCTTGAGTCCCTGCTTTCTCTACACAGCCTGCCCTCCAATTATTTTCCTATCATCTGCACACTTGCGCACAAAGCCTTCAATCCCCTCATCCAAATCATTAATATACAACGTGAAGAGTAGCGTCCCCAGCATCGACACCTGTGGAACTCCACTAGTAACTGGCAGCCAACCAGAAAAAGCCCCCTTTATTGCCACTTTTTGCCTTCTGCCATCCAGCCAACCTAATATCCATGCTACTATTAGCCATTTGATACCATGGGCTCTTATCTTAGCAGCCTCCCATGTGGCTCCTTATCAAAAGTTTTCTGAAAATCTAGGTAAACAACATCTACTGACTCTCCTTTGTCTGTCCTGCTATTTACTTCTTCAAAGAATTCCAGTAAATTTGTCAAGCAAGACCTCCCCTTCACAAAGCCATGCTGACTTTGGCCTATTTTATTGTAAACTTCTAAGTACTCCGTAACCTCATCCTTTATAATGGATTCTAAAATCTTATCAACCACCAAAGTCAGACTAACCGGCCTATAGTTCCAACTATTCTGCTTTGCTCCCTTCTTGTGCAGCGGGGTAATACTGGCAATTTTCTAATAATCTGGAACCACTCAGGACTCTTGTGATTCTTGAAATGCCTATCAATTGAAATTCTATCAATGCCTCCACAATCTCTAAAGCACCTCTTTCAGAATCCTTGGGTGTAGTCCATCTGGTCCAGCTTCATCCCTTTCAGCTTCCCAGCATCTTCTCCCTAATAATATACACTCCGCTAACTTCCACCCCCTGACTCGCTTGAATTTCAGGCACGTTGCTGGTGTCTTCCACGGTGGAGACTGATGCAAAAAAAGTTATTCACCTCCTCTGCCATTTCTTTATTCCCCATTATCACTTCTCCTGCAATATTTTCCAGCGGTCCAACCGTGGGAATTGCGGGAAGAACTGAGCTATTCTTCCATTTTGTCTTTCAACATGGGCAGCACTTCACTCTGTGGGAATCGAACTTTACTCCAGTGAATGGCGATACAGGCCTGGTGCAAGTGGCCCATAGAGTTAAGAAAACAAGTTTGCTAAACAAAGAAGAGCTTGTGAATTCAAGGCTACATAGATAAAGAAACCTGTTTCTCAATGGAAAGTTACTGAATGCTGAATCACAATAGTTAACCCTGTAAACAAGTGTATGTGACTAACCTTGCTATTATGCTATCAGAAATGATATAAACATACTGCATGCTTTGAATCATCAGGACAGTCTCTTGCTTGACAGTTCTCCTTGTCTGACAAGTTATTGCTAATAAAGTAACTACAGATTGATAGTCACTCACGTCTCGTGAAAATGATTCCAACACAACTTCCACTCCTGCCTCTTTATATAACTGAAGAAACTCTTGCTATCCTCTTTGCTTACCTTTGTATTTCATCTTCTTTCCCTTTTTAGTTACCTTTTGTTGTTCTTTAAAAGTTTCCCAATCCTCTGGCTGCCCACTAATCTTTGCAATGTTATATTTTATGCCTTCTCTTTTAGTTTTATACTGTCCTTGACTTTTCTTGTCATCCACAGTGGCCTCTTTCATTCCCTAGAATCTTTCTTCCTCTTTGGAATTAAAAGATCCTACATCTTCCGAATTATTCCCCAAAATTCTTGCCATTGCTGTTCTACCGTCATCCCTGCTGGGGTCCCTTTCCAGTCAACTTTGGCCAGCTCCTCCCTCATGCCTCTGTATTCACCTTTGCTGAGCTGCAATACCGACACATCCGATTTCACCTTCTCCCTCTCAAATTTCAGATTGAAACTCATCATATTGTGGTCGCTACCTCCTAATGGCACCTTTACCTTGAGTTCATTTATCAAAGCCGCATTCATTACATCACACTAAATCCAGAATCGCCTTTTCCCTGGTAGGCTCCACTACAAGCTGCTCTAAGAATCCATTTCGGAGACACTCCACAAATTCCCTTTCTTGGGGTCCAGAACCAACCTGATTTTCCCAGTCTACCTGCATGTTGAAATCTCCCATGATCACTGTAGCATTGCCTTTGGTTCATACTGTACCAGACTATTGACTGATGTCACCTATAAACCCACCGACTCCCACAGCTACCTTGCCTACTCCTCCTTACACCCTGCCTCTTGTAGGCATGCCATCCCGTACTCTCAATTTCTCTGTCAACACCACATCGGTGGCACAGCAGGACTGCACGGTGGCACAGCAGTAGAATTGCTGCCTTAGAGCGCTGGAGATCCAGGTTCGATCCCGACTATGGGTGCTGTCTGCACGGAGTCTGTACGTTTTCCCCGTGTCCTGCATGCGCTTTCACTGTGTGCTCTGGATTCCTCCCACACTCCAAAGACGTACAGATTTGTAGGTTAATTGGCTTGGTAAAATTGTAAATTTTCCTTAGTGCCTGTATGTTAGTGATAGTGTGCAGGGATCGCTGTTCGGCACGGAGTCGGTGGGCCGAAGGGCTTGTTTCAATGCTGTATTTCGGAACTAAACTAAACTAATCTGCTCCCAAGATGCTTTCCACTCTAGGATATCCGAGATGTTATCTTCCTTTAATAAACGTGGCTTCCCCTCTGCTGTTGTGGATGGATTCCTCACCATGTCCCCTCTGTGCCTTGTCGCTCTGCCCTTGCCCCCCCCCCCCCCCCTCTCAGATAGAGTTCCCCTGGTCCTCACCTTTCATCCCACCAATCTCCACACCAACACATCATTCTCCGACATTCCCAGAACCTCCTTGGTGATCTCACCACCAGACACACCACACCATCACACACCAACCTCCCTTCCATTGACTCCATTTACATCTCAGCAAGGCGAGCAGTATAATCAAGGATGAGTCGCCCCCTCTTCTCCCCTCTCCCATCAGGCAAAAGGTATAGAAGTGTGAAAACACACACCTCCAGATTCAGGGACAGTTTATTCCGAGCAACTGAAGCATTCTACCAACAACTGGAGAGCAGTCCTGAACTACAATCTATTGTTCCTCATTGAACACCCTCAAACTATCTTTGATCGAACGTTACTGGTGTTATCATGCACTGAACGTTATTCAAGTTATTTCCTTTATCATGTATCTGTACACTGTGGACGGCTCGTTTGAAATCATGTATTGTCTTTCCGCTGACTGGTTAGCACGCAACAAAAAGCTTTTCACTGTACACATGACAATAAACTAAACTCAAAATCTTCCCTTCCCCACCCTTTTCAGCTTTCTATAGAGACTGCTCCCTCCCAACATTGTGGCTATCTCATCCCTTCCCACCCAAATCAGGTCCCTTCCCACCCCCACACCAGGTGCTTTCCTCTGCAACCACAGGAGATGCAATGCCTGTCCCTACACTTCCTCCCGCACATCCATCCAGATGAGACAGACGTTACTCCAGGTGAAGCAGAGGTTCATTTGCCTCCTCTAACCTCATCTAATGTATTTGGTGCTCCTGACATGGTCTCTTTTACTTCGGCCTGACAGAAATGTAAACATCCATGATCGTTGCACCAAAAATGTGCTCGGTCCACCAAGGTCTACTGGATCTCCCACTTGCTAACTATTTGAACACCCCATCCCATTCCTTTACCAAGCTTTCTGTCCTGGGCCTCCTCCATTTCTAGAATGAGGCCACACATAAACTGGAAGAATAGCACCTCATATTCTGCTTAGGTAACAAACTCCCCCAGCCCACTCTCTTTACTGTAGCTAATTAACCTACAAACCTGCTCATCTTGTACAATCTTTTGTTCATTGTTCTTTATCTCTCTACATCACCGTCTATATCTCTCGTTTCCCTAATCCCTAACCAGTCTGAAGAAGAGTCTCGACCCGAAACGTCACCCATTCCTTCTCTCCAGAGATGCTGCCGGTCCAGCAGAGTTACTCCAGCTTTTTGTGTCTAACTTTGGTTTAAATCAGCATCTGCAGTTCCTTCCCACACATGACAGAGGGCTTGTCATTTTATTGCTGTGTATTTGGCATAGCTGGGAATGCTTAGAGTGCTGGATGAGGTATCAACCCAAAGGCACTGTTTTGTCCTATATGGTGTCAAGCTTCTTTGGTGTTAGAAACATAACAGCATAGAAAATAAGTGCAGGAGTAGGTCATTACAATATAATATAATATAATATATAATATAATATAATATAATATAATATAATATAATATAATATAAAGGCCATTACAATATAATCATGGCTGATCATCCGAAATCAGTACCCTGTTCCTGCTTTCTCCCCATATCCCTTGATTCCGTTATCCTTAAGAGCAATATCTAAGTTTCACAGAAGGAGAAGAAGATAAGAGTCTTAATAGAAAACGGTGGGAAAATAAGGTTTGGAAATAGCCTGTAGCAATGAAGAAAAATCCATTACTTTGTCTGATGAATCTTGACTTAGTAAACTTTGAGGCAATTTTTAACAATTCTGTGAAAATTGCAATTTATCCTACATCTTACTGCCATATTCACAACTGTTGCATATTATTTTCAGTTTCCAAGAAGTTTCTTAAGGGCCTGTCCCACTTACGCGATTTTATTCGGCGACTTGCCGGCACCCGTCATAGTCGCAGCAGATGGCCGAAAATTTTGAACATGTTGAAAATCCAACGGGGTGATGCCTGTATGGTCGTGAGTAGTCGCCCAAAGAGTTGTACCTTTTTCTGGTCGCCGCTGGATTTTCAACGTTGGAAATTTTCGGCCACCTGCTGCAACTATGATGGGTGCAAACAGTTGCCGAAAAATCGTGTAAGTCGGACAGGCCCTTTACTTTTATCATTCTTTCATTCCTGGGGCAGTTAAATCTTTTCAAGTCAAGTCAAGTCACTTTTATTTATATAGCACATCTAAAAAACAACTCTCGTTGGCCAAAGTGCTTTACATTTGTACAAGAATAGTATAACAAACAACAGTGTTTCATAGATTAAATACAAACATCACTACATACATATAGCCCTCGCTCAGAGGACGTCAAGAAAGGCTTGGGAGTAGAGATGAGTTTTTAGTCTCGACTTAAAGGAGTCGATGGAGGGGGCAGTTCTGATGGGAAGAGGGATGCTGTTCCACAGTCTAGGAGCTGTAACCGCAAAGGCGCGGTCGCCCCTGAGCTTATGCCTAGACCGCGGGATGTTCAGCTTTTGGGTTTAATCCTCTGGCCCTGGATTCACCTGCAGAAATAGTTACTCTCTCTCATAATTTTCATAACCCATAATTAATCAAATCATGCTATGAGTTCTTTCAAACTCTACTGACTATCATCTTGTCCAATTTAACCCTCCAGATTCTCCAGGACTGATCAATCCTTCCTGAGGTGTAACATTTGAAGAATGGTGGTCAATATGTGGAATTCATTGCTACAGATGACAATGGAGGTCAAGTCATTTGGGTATTTATAAAGCAGAGATTGATAGGTTCTTGATTAGTGGCGGCATCAAAGGTTACAGGGGGAAGGCAGGGGAAAGGGGTTGAGAGGAAAAAATAGATCAGCCATAATCGATTGGCCGATCAGACTAAATGGGCCAAATGGCCTAATTCTGCTCCTATGCCTTATGGTCTTATGTAACCAATGGGGAAACTCAAGATTTGTAAATACAGCATAACTTAAATCGCTATATTGTCCCTGCACATCGGTGAGACCGAGCGTAGACTAGGCAACCACTGCCTAACACTTGTGTTCAGTCTGCCAAGGCCTGCGCTGGATCTCCCGGTTGCTAACCATTTTAATTCCCCTTCCCGGACCAACCTTTCTGGCCTGGGCCTTCTCCATTGCTAGAACAAGGCCCTATGCAAACTGAAGGAACAGCTCCTCACATTCCACTCGGGTAGCTTACAACCCAACAGTATGAACATTGAACTCTCCAAATTTAAGTAATACACCCCACTTCACCCTCTTGATTAGTAAGTGGGTGGGTGGTATTGTAGAGAGCGAAGATGGTTGTCAAAAATTGCAGCAGGATCTTGATTGGTTGGACAGGTGGGCTGAGAAATAGTTAATGAAGTTTAATACTGAGAAATGTGAGGTATTGCATTTTGGGAAGTCTAACTAGGGCAGGACCTACACAGTGAGTAGCAGGACTGGAGAGTGTTGTAGAACAAAGGGATCTAGTTGTGCAGGTACATAGTTCCTTGCAAGTGGCATCACAGGTAGAGAGGGGGGTCAAGAAGGCTTTCGGCACATTAGTCTTCATTAGTCAGTATCGATTATATAGGTTGAGGGGTTGTGTTACAATTATACAGACATTGGTGAGGCTGCATTTGCAGTATAGCGTTCATTTTCATCACCTTGTTATAGGAAATATGTTGTTAAACTGGAAAGGCTGCAGAGAAGATTTACGAGGATATTGCCAGCACTCAAGAGCCTGAGCTATAGAGAGAGGTTGAGCATGCCAGGACTTTATTCTTTAGAGTGCAGGAGTAAGAGAGGTGGTATTATAGAAGTGTATAAGATCATGAGAGGAATATATACGATAAATGAACAGAGTAGGCATATGGAATGCTCTTTTGCCCAGAGTAAGGGAAATCAAGAACCAGAGGACATAGGTTTAAGGTGAGGGAGGGAAAGATTTTTGTGGTAGATATATGGAACTAGCTGGCAGAAGAGGTAGCTGAGGCACTATCACAATGGCAAAAAAATATTAGACAGCTACTTGGCTAGGAAGGTTTTAGAAGGATATGGGCCAAACGTGGGCAGGTGGGACTAGTGTAGTTGGGGCATGTTGGTTGGTGTGGACAAGTTGGGTCGAAGGACCAGTTTCCACGCTGAATTACTCTATGACTATCTTTCCTGTTCTGCCCACCCCCTCCCCCTCGAATCTAGTGTTCACATACTGTCCCTCCCCATCACCCCCATGCCCTTCCACCTATATCCATCCCTCTGATTGTTTCTGGCACCACTATTCTATCCTTAGCCTGCACCACTGTGGCTCCATTTAATCTCTAGCCTTTGTCGCTTACTCCACCAATTTACCAATCTAACCACCCTCACCTCATCTACCTATCATTCACCATGCCTTTCCTGCCCCCACCCCCCTTTTTTCCAGCCATCTCCCCCCCCCCCCCCCCCCCCCCCCCCCTACTGGAGCGAGTCTCAAGAAACGTTCTAACTAGAAACCTTGCAATTCATTCCCCCCACAGACCCGCTGCAGCACTTTGTATTTGGCTCAGATTTATTCAAGTCTAATTGAGAAATGTCACTGATGTAGAATTTGAAGGTTTTGTGTCTCAACTATTTGTGGATGTTCATCATTTTGGGGCAAAAGTGATTTGTCTCAAACATGTCTATAATTCCCCTTCCCCCCCCCCCCTCCCTTTTATAAACCAAAGGGCGGCCCAGTGGTGCAGCGGTAGAGCTGCTGCCTTACAGCACCAGAGACCCTGGTTCGATCCTGACCATGGATGCTGTATGTTCGTAGTTTGTATGTCCTCCCCGTGACCTGCCTGGGTTTTCTTCGGGTGGTCTGGTTTGTAGGTTAATTGGCTTCGGTAAAAATGGTAAAATTGTCCCTGGTGTGTAGCATAACATTAGTGTGCGTGGTCCGTGTGGACTCGGTGGGCCAAAGGGCCTGTTTCCAAGCTGTATCTCTAAGCTAAGCTATCTTTAAACCAAATACGTCTTCATGGGTTTGTGCTTTCTTCTGTACTTACGATGTTGCCTTTATTATGCCTATTAAATTTTTTTATAATGCTCTATTAATATATCCATGAAATACCAATGCAAATTAATTTAGAACATCACGCTATATCTTACCAAATCAATTAACCGAACAGTATCTTGCATGCAAAATGTTTCTCAGGACAATTTCCCTACCATGGTGTAATTAATAATATTAACTAACTTTATGATATTTTTAAAAACGTTTATAAAAACATTCACCACACACTTTAGATATTGTCTGAAACTTAATTCGATGGCAGGACGAATGTAGGGAGAATGTGTAGTTATATAGTGCATACCTTCCCCTTAAGAAGATCCTCAACAGCATCAATATACAGAGGGACATTGGGGTCCAAGTCCATAGCTCCCTGAAAGTGGCAACACAAATAAATAGTGGTAAAGTAAGCATATGGAATGCTTGCCTTCATCCATCGTGGCACTGAGTATAAGAGTCAGGATGTCATGTTACAGCTTTATAGGACTTTTAGGCTGCATTTGGAGTATTTCCATCAATCCTAGTTGCCCCATTGAAAGAAGGATGTGGAGGCTTTGAAAAGGGTTCAGAAGTCATGTTCAAGTTCGCTGACGTCACTACCGTTGTTGGACGAATTACAGATGGTGATGCGTCAGTGTATAGAAGTGAAATCGATCGATTGACCAAATGATGCCAGCACAACAACCTGGCTCTCAATATCAGTAAGACAAATTAACTGATTGTGGACTTTGGAAGAGGAAGGATGAGGACCCAAAATCGTGTTTATATCAACAGGAGGATGGTGGAGTCAAAAACTTCAAATTCCTGAGCGTGCATATTTTCAAAGATCTTTCTTGGACCCAGCACACTGATGCAATTATAAAGAAAGCACATCAATGCCTTTACTTCCTGAGAAGATTACAGAGATTTGGTATGTCAGAGAGGATTCTCTTGGACTTCTACAGGTGTACAGTAGAGAGCATATTGACTGGTTACATCACGGCCTGGTTTGGCAACTTGAATGCCCAGGAATGAAGAAGACCACAAAAAATTGTGAACATGACAGTCCATCACCGGCTCTGATCTTGGCAGGTTAACTGGCTTGGTAAAATTGCAAAAGTGTCCCCAGTGTGTGTGTAGGATAGTGCTGGAGTGCAGGGATTGGTGGTCCTAGTACATCAGCCACTGAAAGTAAACATGCAGGTACAGCAGGCAGTGAAGGAAGCAAATGGCATGTTGGTCTTCATAGCGAGAGTATTTGAGTATAGGAGCAAGGAGGTCCTACTGCAGTTGTACAGGCCCCTGGTGAAATGAATGAAATGAAATGAACGCATGAAATTTTCAGATAAATCGATTTTTGACATCATGGCATAAATCTCTATCGGAATATGTAAAAATGTCACCGTTAGCACGTTGTATTTTCGATATGTGAAACGCACACGAACATTGCACACACACACACACAAATACATACACATCCAAGATCCGAGTTTTATAAGTATAGAGATATTAAATTCTTAAGGCATTGGACAGGCTAGATGCAGGAAAAAAATCTCTGGAATTCTCTGCCACAGAAGGCAGTGGAGGCTAATTCCCTGGATGTATTCAAGATATATAGCTCTTGGGGCTAACAGAATCAAGAGATTATGGGGAGAAAGCAGGAAAGGGTACTGATTTTGGATGGTCAGCCATAATCATATTGAAGGGCGGTACTGGCTCGAAGGGCCGAATGGTCTCCTCCTGCTCTTATTTTCCATGTTTCTAATCTTCCAGAAGTTGGCTTAGTCTGGAGCCCTGATGCTGACTGGTCCCCAGTCGTTGACAGATAGAGTCCCCAGACAGATGTTGTTTACTCCTCCAAAAAACACCGGCGACCTTCACTCGACCTTGCGCGGCCTCCAGCTCGCCTGATGCCCGCGCACGCGCCGGGGGCGGTCCTGGCGTCGCCTCTGCCAGCACCAAACATGGCGCCCTCCATTGGCGGCACGATGATGAGCCCGGCCGCCCGCCCGCCCGGCCGCGGGAGGAGGAGGGGGAGGGGTGCAGTCCGAGGCGGGAGAATGGCAGTTGCTCACGCGCTCGCTGCCTGCCTGCGGATGACGCGCCGCGGTCAGGGGTGAGGCGGGCCCGGGGGCCGCTGGGAGTTGTAGTCTCTGCTCCCCCCCTCAAGTGCCTGCAGATGGCGTCGCGGGCGCTGGCCGCCGTCAGGTGAGCGGGACAAGGGGTAGCTGGCGGCGGGACAAGGGGTAGCTGGCGGCGGGACAAGGGGTAGCTGGCGGCGGGACAAGGGGTAACGGCTGACAGGTATCGTCGCTGCTGTGGCGCGGCCTCGCCGCCTGGTCCGGGGCAGCAGTCGGAAGCGGGCGTCCGCCGCCTGACATTGGGCCCCGGCCCCGGTCACAGACTCATCGTTTGTAGGTTAATTGGCTTAGAATCATAGAGTGAAGCAGCTTGGAAACAGGCCCTTCGTCCCCACTTGCCCACACCCACCAACATGTCCCACCTGCCACTATTTGGTCCATATCCCTCAAATCTGGCATATCCATGTACCTGTCCAAATGTTTCTTAAACGTTGGGATAGTCCCAGCCTCAACTACCTCCTCTTGCAGCGTGTTACATGCACAAACCACCCTCTGTGTAGAAAAAAATACCCCTCATGTTTGTATTAAATCTTCCCTCCCCCCTCCTCACCTTAAACCTATGTCCTCTGGTTCTCCATTCCCCTACTCTGGGCAAGAGACTGTGCATCATCTACCTGATCTATTCCTCTTGTGAGATATGCAATGTGCTCACAATCACAACTCAAAGACTAAATCTTGGAAGCAAGAGATTCTTTATTATAATTTACGAGTCTGCAGAGTTGGGTGCCTCTCCAAGTTGAGACACACCAAAGTCAGAAAAATCATCCCCCTTTATACACACAATTCTACATCCAACCTCCCCTCCGGACCCTTCTCCAATCAGGGTCTGAGGTGCACAATCTGTAGGTACATCCATCCCCCCAGTACCTCCCACATCATACATCGCATGTCCAGACATGTTCATGGTAATGAGCAGTTTCTTGACCAGGGGTGTGTTGTAATATTCATTTATTTTATTAAGCATGCTCAGTTGTTCATGACCTATCCTAGTTTTATTCACCTCCAAGTGAACTCTCTCAGTCCTCCTATATCAGCACTAAAGCTGAGCTATAGTGACAAGGGTCCCATCTATCACCCCATTCTACTGATAGGGAGCTATCTACATCACTCCCTTCTACCGCTATACAATGCTATTACTTCTTTCTCAAGGATGGGTCTGGTACCTTTTATACACAGCTGTGTCAGAACCCTCTCCCTGGCCCCTATCGGTTTGAATCCTCTTTAAAGCACCTTACAATAGTGGGGTTTAATCACTTTATCCCTCACAATCCTCCCTTTTTCTTTTGCTGCGCATCTATTGATTAAACCTCAATTTCAAGCTCCTTCAGTTCGAATTGACGTAACATTGTCCTAATCTCCTTTTCCTGTGGATCCTGGACCTTCCCTGGTCGCATTATCATTATTTTCTGTATTTCCCCTTTCTCTCCCATAGGCACTACTACAGCCTGCATCTGACATACTCCTTGTAATAAGTTCCCTAAAACAAGGGATGCAACAGGGGATAAAGATCAGTCCAGTCACTGCACATAAAAACACGAGTCCCACCGTTCTCCACCATGTTCCTCCGAGGATGGAATCCCACCATCGGGTTCCCATAATCATATTCCACTTCTGAATTGGAACATGTGCCAACTTACGGATTCCTTCTGATATGTCCATCACTGCCTGTCCATTGCCATCGATGTTTAAACAGCAATTAGAGAGGTTGAATTTCCCGCATACCCCTCCTTCTTCTGCCAGGAGGTAATCTAGGGCCAACCGGTTCTGGTATATAGCTGCTCTCATCTGTGTCTGCTGCTTTGCCAGCATCTCCAGTGCCCCTGCAGTTTGGTTGGTAATTACCACCAGTACTGCCTGAAGTCTTATGATCCGGTTTAACATGTATACTGGGGTTCGGTAGCCCCAGGATCCATCCTGTGCCCAAGTGGCTGGTCCATAGTATTAGATGATTCTTGCTTGTGGCCATTCATCATCCTCCCATTCTCCAATGTCTATTTTCCTCTTCTTCCGATATAGGTCGTCAAATGCAGGTGTTCCTAGCGACCACCCTTCTTTGGTGTTTAACAGAAAAAATCCCGGTTGTACCAGTCCAATAATCCCGGCAAGTCCCGCTCCAATTTATCGGTAACACCGAGTATGCCTTGTATCTGCATATCCATAACAGTCCTTCAGGGGCCGGTCCACTAGAGGTAACCTTGTTCCATATGTCTCGCAACACCGGGATTCCTTGATAAGGGTTGTTCCCGGGGCAGTTCCATAGTCCAGTCGATTCCATTCCATTGGTCTTCATCCAGATAGTGCAGTTTCTCCCGTCTTTCCTAGTTGGATACCATTTAGGCTCCTCTAGCCACCACACTCGGGACTGATTTGGCCACTGGGTGACGATGCGCTGGCAGGGGCTGCTGCCTACTAGGACGGCATCCTTTGCCCAGGGCCTAGCAATACACTCAGTCCCAACCGGAGCGTCTGTCAGGACCCATGCCTGGGGATCTCGGTCTTGTCCAACTGTCAGGTTCCACTCCATCAGGTCCCATACTTCAACAATGGATCCTCTCCACGGCCAACGTGAGCTCATCAGTGGTCCGCCACAGACCCAGCAGTTAGTCACATTCAGGATTCCAGCTATCCGGAGGGCCAAGTCCACAAACAGGTTTTTTCCTCCTTAAGGATCTCAATCTGCTTCTTTATTTCTTCGTACAGTGTCTGGTGCAATTGAGGCTGAGTAGGTGGGGGAGGGGGAGGCTTGGTGACCACTACTTCCGTAAACTCTGTTATTACTTGCTCCTTTATTATATCTAATGTCCATCTTAAGGCCTGGAAAGGGAAACCTAACCGTCCTGTCCTGGTTATACAAACCCATCTCTCTCCCTTTGGGCAGGTAACGTACCCAAACCTCCCTACATATCCCCTATTCCCAACCATAAGATACTTCTTTCCCCCCTCTTCACAAATTGTTCTAGTCCTCAGGTTATAGCAAGCATCGTTCACATGGGAATGATAGGTAAATGATCTGGTTGTCCGCCCTCTGTATCTGATAGGATGATAACATTTATCACAATTATTAATACTTTTTACCATAATTACATGCAGAACAAACAATACCACAACTGCTCCTTTCATACTGTCAGTTATGCATTCAATTTTTTTTTTTAAAGTTAATGTTAGGGGCTTATTTCCTGGCTTCACCATCCACTGTTCCTCCTTATCAGGAGCGGGTGGATCAACGGGTCCTTTAACCCGGATTGCGTGGGTCCACCCTTTTTCTTTTGTTCGTACTGCTGTCTCGGTTGTCAGTAATACTAGGTATGGGCCTGTCCACCTGGGCTGGAGTTTCTCCTCCTTCCAATTCTTGACCAGTACCCAGTCGCCGGCCTTTACAGCATGTATTGGAAAGTCGAGTGGTGGGCTTTGAGCCAATAGTCCTTTAGCTTTTAATTCTGTAAGGGAACGAGATACTGCCAGTAAATAGTTCCTTAAGAATACATCACTGCCCTCTATGGTGGGTATTCCTTCTATCTTTCCCAAATAAAGTAACCCAAACAACATTTCATAGGGGGACACAGCTAACTTTGCATGGGGTCTCCGTTGTTTTTCTCAAAGCCTTTCTGTTTCCCTACTGCTCCAAACATGTGCCAGACTCCATGTACATATGCTGCTCTTAAAGCCTTAATTTCTGCCAATTGAGCTAAGCAAGATTGCAGGCAAGCTTCCAATTTGATCCTGCGCTATAGCTTTTACTTCTTTAGATATTACTCGTCCTAAATATTCTACCTGCTGCTGACAAAACAAAAACTTCTTCCTTGAAACATCATGACCTCCTGTGCCATCTTTTCCAAGATAATTACAATGTCTCTCTCTCACATTGCTCCTCACTTGTGGAACAAACCAACAAATCATCCACATACTATATCAACACGTTCCAAATCTGCCTACAACATCTGATTAAAAACACGGCGCTAGTATTTAAAACGCTGCCGCATCCTAGCCTAGGTGTATTTAATACCTCTTCTTAATGTTCTTACCATAGCTATGTTCACCATTATCTTAATATTATTATTATTATTTCCTGATTATCGTACCTGTTCACATCCCCAACACACCTTATCGTTACCTATCTCCTTACTAGCATTGTCTGGGCTTATATCCAGATTTATTTCACTCCTGACAGGGCATTTGAGAAAACACTCTCCCAAATACATTTATTATTGGCATGGAATCTCTGGCCCCTGTTTGTCTCTGTCATAGGACTCACTGTGTGTCGGTGCATCACTTATTTCAGACTTTTCAACCAGGTCTGTTGTTACTGACAACATTGTCTTTCCTTTTTCACGCTTTAATCCTTTCTGATCTGCCTTCTTTCTCATTCTAAACTCAATGTCTTACTTCTCAGATAGTTTATCCTCCTTTGCAAATTTATTCACCTTCCTTTTAAAATCTTCCACTGACTTCTCGATCCTCATATTTTTTACCCTCATCACTTTCCCCCCTACCTGGTACCTTAGTTTCACTTATCTAAACCATAACCATAAAAGTTTACCAGAGGTGCCCATGTTGAGTTCAGCAATTAACTTATTTCTACATTTTGTTCAAACCATTCTCCCTACAATTCCCAAATTCCAATTCCTAGTTTTAAATACATATGACTAACAATTTTCCAAATTTTCCCAACTTTACTGAAAAGAAATCAACAAAGCCAAGCAACCTACATTTTCCAACTTTCCCCTTTTAAGTTGCGATGATACAAAGCGTCTTCCGTTACCTTGCAGCTGTTCGTAACCTCCCCCATTGCTTACAATTTCTTAAAGGAACACACACACCTACCCTTACGGCATGTGGCCCACAGCGAACAAACCTATCACATATACAAACTTCCTCATTCATACAAAACCGGTTTTTCTACACACATCACATTAGTTCCATTCTTACTTCAATGAGATTGTTTGAAACAACTCAATATTTTTCATAGAAACATAGAAACATAGAAATTAGGTGCAGGAGCAGGCCATTCGGCCCTTCGAACCTGCACCGCCATTCAATATGATCATGGCTGATCATCCAACTCAGTATCCTGTACCTGCCTTCTCTCCATATCCCCTGATCTCTTTAGCCACAAGGGCCACATCGAACTCCCTCTTAAATATAGCCAATGAACTGGCCTCAACTACTTTCTGTGGCAGAGAATTCCACAGATTCACCACTGTGTGAATTTTTCCTCATCTCTGTCCTAAAAGACTTCCCCCTTATCCTTAAACTGTGACCCCCTTGTTCTGGATTTCCCCAACATCGGGAACAATATTCCTGCATTTAGCCTGTCCAACCCCTTAAGAATTTTTTAAGTCTCTATGAGATCACCCCTCAATCTTCTAAATTCCAGCGAGTACAAGCCGAGTCTATCCAGTCTTTCTTCATATGTACTTCTCCTTTCTTTTACCCCCGGGGCTTCCTTCTCCCCACCTGTGCAACATTCGCCCCAACGGACTATCGGGCAGAATGTGCGGCTCTATACCAGTGTGAGCCTTATCCTGTTTCCACGGACCCTTACTTTTCCCGTTCCGGTTTCCAATCCTGTTTTCCCGGACCCTTACTTTTCCCGTTCCGGTTTCCAATGGTCTTGTCGTACTATTCCCGTCCGACAAACCCCGGTCGCCCAGGCAATACTTAATAGTCAGTTTTCTTACCTGGGTCTTGTGCACAAGAATCGCTCGACCGTTCCTTATTTATCCACCTCACACTTTATTCACCTTACACTCCCTCTTGCTTCCTGAGTCTTTTGCCCGAATTGCACTCGCTCAAACCGCTGATGGCAAGCAAGGAGATCAGAGACTGCTGAAATAAGCAGGGTGCACCTTCCCTTCCTTCTTTGCCTCCACCAAGCAGCCGGAGTGCCGATCGCGGACGAGCCCCCAGTTTGTGAGATATGCAATGTGCTCACAATCACAACTCAAAGACTAAATCTTGGAAGCAAGAAATTCTTTATTATATTTACGAGTCTGCAGAGTCGGGTGCCTCTCCAAGTTGAGACATACCGAAGTCAGAAAAGTCATCCCCCTTTATACACACAATTCTACATCCAACCTCCCCTCCGGACCCTTCTCCAATCAGGGTCTGAGGTGCACAATCTGTAGGTACATCCCCCCAGTACCTCCCACATCATACATCGCATGTCCAGACATGTTCATGGCAATGAGCAGTTTCTTGACCAGGGGTGAGTTGTAATATTCATTTATTTTATTAAGCATGCTCAGTTGTTCATGACCTATCCTAGTTTTATTCACCTCCAAGTGAACTCTCTCAGTCCTCCTATATCAGCACTAAAGCTGAGCTATAGTGACAAGGGTCCCATCTATCACCCCATTCTACTGATAGGGAGCTATCTACATCACTCCCTTCTACCGCTATACAATGCTATTACTTCTTTCTCAAGGATGGGTCTGGTAACTTTTATACACAGCTGTGTCAGAACCCTCTTCCTGGCCCCTATCGGTTTGAATCCTCTTTAAAGCACCTTACAATAGTGGGGTTTAATCACTTTATCCCTCACACTCTCATGATTCTGTGCACCTCTGTAAGATCACCCCTCATCCTCCTGCGCTCCAGTGAATTAAGTCCTAGCCTGCTCAACCTCTCCCTATAGCTTGGGCCCTTAAGTCCTGGCAACATCCTCATAAATCTTCTGTGCCCTTTGAAACATGACAACATCATTCCTATAGCATGGTGCCCAGAACTGGACACAATACTCTAAATGAGTTGGGCTGAAGGGTCTGTTTCTGTGCTGTGTGACTCTAACTCACCTGGTCAGGCAACATCTGTAGATGGAAATAGACAGGCAAGGTTTTGGGTTGAGATCCTTCTTCAGACTGGGTCTCTTGCAGAGCACACCTCAGAGAGGGTCAGGATTGAAACTAGCTGCACCGTTTCCCCAGCACCCTCTCCCTGCAAGTTTGCAGCTCAATCCCGATAGAAACCTCCCTCACAAGTGGAGCATGCGGGTGTGATTGATGTGTGGAAGGAGCTTCCGGAGAAGATAGTTACAGCAATGTCAGGTCATAAGCAATAGGAGTAATAGTAATACTCCGCCATTCAATCATGGCTGATCTATCTCTCCCTCCTAACCCTATTCTCCTGCCTTCTCCCCTAACCTCTGACACCCGTACTAATCAAGCACCTATCTGCCTTTAAAATATCCATTGATTTGCCCTCCACAGCCTTCTAAGGTAAAGAAATCCACGGATTCACCGCCATCTGACTAAAGAAATTCCTTCTCATCTTCCCAAAGGATTGTCCTTTAATTCTGAGGTTATGACTTTTAGTCCTAGACTCTCCCACTAGTGGAAACATCCTATCCACATCCACTCTATCTAAGCCTTTCACTGTTTGGTACGTTTTAAAGAGGACCTCCCCCATTCTTCTAAACTCCAGCGAGTATAGGCCCAGTGCCGTCAAATGCTCATCTGCTTAACCCACTCATTTCTGGGATCATTCTTGTAAACCTCCTGTGGATCCTCTCCAGGGCCAGCATATCCTTCCTCAGATATGGTGCCCAAAGACATTTGAAAAACATTTGGCTAGATACATGGAAAAGAAAGGTTTTCTTTGCACTTGCTCCTCTCCTGTGGCATGTATCTGTTGCAACTGAACCATCCTACCACAACCAGAGAGCAGTCCTGAACTATTTTCTACCTCATTGGGGACCCTCAAACTCTCTTTGATTGGGCTTTATTGGCTTTATCTTGCACTAAACGTTATTCCTTTATCATGTATTTGTACAATGTGAATAGCTCAAATGCAATCATGTATTGTCTTTCCTCTGGCTGGTCAGCACGCAACAAAAGCTTTTCAATGTACCTCGGTACACGTGACAATAAACTAAACTGAACTGATCAGCAGCCTTGCAGGGAGAGGGTGTTGGGGCAACGGTGCAGCTTGCTTTGACCCTGACCTTATCTGAGGTGATCCAGCCTGCCTGATCATTTCCCTCCATCGATGTTGCCTGACCTGATTTAGAATCATAGAGTCCTGCAGCATTGAAACAGACTATTTGGCCCAACTTGTCAATGCCGAATAAAATGCCCTATCTAAGCTACTCCCATTTGACTGCATTTGGCCCACATCCCTCTATACATTTCCTATCCATGTACAGTGCATTCAGAAAGTATTCAGACTCCTTCACCTATTCCAAATTTTGTTACGTTACAGCCTTATTCTAAAATGGATTAAAAAAAAAATTTAAATCATCAATCTACAAACAATACCCCATAATAAAAAAGCAAACTAGAAATGTTTGCAAAGTAATTAAAAAGAAATAACAAAATATCACATTTAAATACCGTTTACGCAGTACTTTGTTTAGGCAGCGATTACAGCCTCAAGTCTTCTTGGGTATGACGCTATACAAGCTTGGCACACCTGTATTTGGGTAATTTCTCCCATTCTTCTCTGCAGATCCTCTCAAGCTCTGTCAGGTTGGATGCGGAGTGTCGATGTACAACTATTTTCAGGTCCCTCCAGAGATGTTTGATCGGGTTCAAGTCCGGGCTCTAGCTGGGCCACTCAAGGACATTCACAGAAGTCACAAAGACACTCCTGCGTTGTCTTGGCTGTGTGCTTAGGGTTGTTGTTCTGTTGGAAGGTGAACTTCCACCCCAGTCTGAGATCCAGAACGCCCTGGAGCAGGTTTTCATCAAAGATATCGCTGTACTTTGCTCCGTTCCTTCTTTCCCTCGATCCTGACTAATCTCCCAGTTCCTGCTGCTGAAAAATATCAACACAGCATGATGCTGTCACCACCATGCTTCACCGTAGGTATGGTATTGGTCAGGTGATGAGCAGTGCCTGGATTCCCCCAGACGTGATGCTTGGCATTCACGCCGAAGGGTTCAATCTTGGTTTCATCAAACCAGAGAATCTTGTTTCTCATGGTCGAGAGTCCTTTAAGTGCCTTTTGGCAAACTCCAAGCGGGCTGTCATGTGCCTTTTACTGAGGAGTGGCTTCCGTTTGGCCACTCTACCATAAAGGTCTGATTGGTGGAGTGCTGCACATATAGTTATCCTTCTGGAAGGTTCTCCCATCTCCACAGAGGAACTCTGAAGCTTCGTCAGAGTGACCATCGGGTTCTTGGTCACTGCCCTGACCAAGGCCCTTCTCCCCAGGTTGCTCAGTTTGGCCGGGTGGCCAGCTCTATGAAGAGTCCTGGTGGTTCCAAAGTTCTTCCATTTAAGAATGACGGAGGCCACTGTGCTCTTCGGGACTTGCAATGCTGCAGAAATTGTTTTATACCCTTCCCCAGATGCGTGTCTCGACTCAATCCTGTCTCGGAGGTCTACGGATAATTTTGAGTGTCATAGCAAAGGGCCTGAATGCTTATGTAAATGTGATATTTCAGTTATTTATTTTTAATTACTTTACAAAAAATTCTAAACGCCTGATTTTGCTTCTTCATTCTGGAGTATTGTGTGTAGATTGATGATTTAAAAAAAAGAATTGAATCCATTTTAAAATAAGACTGCAACCTAACAAAATGTGCATAAAGTGAAGGGGTCTGAATACTTTCTGAATGCCATGTATCTGTCCAAGTGTCTTTTAAATGTTGTTACCGTGCCTGCCTTAACTACCTCCTCTGACAACTCGTTCCACATACCCACTACTCTGAGTGGAAAATGTTGCCCCTTTAGATCGTATTTCTCTCTCACCTTAAGCTTATGTCATCTGGTTCTCTGGTCATTGATTCCATTACTCTGGGTAAAAGATTCTGTATATTTCCCCTCATGATATTATACAGTGCTAAATGATCACTCCTTTGCTTCCTGCACTCCAAGGAATAAAGTCATAGTCTGCCCAATCTCTCCCTATAGCAGGGGCCCTTGAGTTTTGGCAAAATGTTTGTAAATCTTCTTTGTGCTCATTCCAGCTGAATTCCATCTTTCCTATAGCAGGGTGACAGAAACTGAACTTAATACTCCAAATGTGCCTTACCAATGTGTTGCATTACTGTAGACTGCTGAAGGACAATGTGTCGAAAGCTATCTTGACCACCCTATCTACCTGTGACATAACTTTCAGAGAACTACATATCTGTACTCTTAGATCCTCTGCTCAACAACATTCACGACCTTACCATTCACTGTGCAGGTCACTTCCTAAGTAACACTTCACACTTACCTGCATTAAACTACTTTACGCACTCCATCTGTCCACTTGCCCAGCTGATCAAAATCCTGCTGTAATTTTGATAACCATCTTCACTGTCTAGGATACTAGCAAAATCTGTAAGGTTACTAATCATGCCTTACACATTCACAAGTCTTTGATTTAAGCCACAAAAAGCAATGAGCCCAGCAACGACCCGTGCGACGCACCATTAGTCAAAGGTCTCCAGTGTGAAAAACACCCTTCCACTATCGCCAATCTTTGCTTCCTTCCACAAAGATAATTCTGCATCCAGGCAGCTAGTTCTCTCTGGATGCTATGCGATCTCACCTTCTAGAACAAACTACCATGCGGAACCTTCTCAAAGGCCTTGCTGAAGTCCATATGGCTAATATCTATGGCCCTGCCCTCGTCAACCTTCTTGGTCCCTCCTGCATTGTCTGTTTTGCTGTATTAGACTTGCTGCTTGGTATCAGGGTTTGTTTGTTGCTGTGGAACAAATCTAAGTTGGGGGATGGATTTCTGTGGGTTGCTGAATGTGAGAATCAGTATCTCCCCGATTATAAATGACATCCTCTAGTGAGGTTGCGAACCCATGCAACCTCACAAGAGGATGTTAGATAGATAGATTGGTGCTGCTCCCATATCAATAGCAGTGTGAAGACCATGTCCATTGTCTCCAGATGGACAGAATACTTCTGTAAGTAAGTAATTTTTATTTCTATAGCACTTTTAAATCAAATCATGTTGAAGCCAAAGTGCTTTACAGAGAAAAAAATTAGATTATCATACATCCATATAAAAGAAAAAAGAAGAAAACAGACACAATACACCATAGGATTCAACATGAACATCCCCCCACAGCAGAATCAACACATTCCACAGTGAGGGAAGGCACTAAAAAGTCCAGTCCTCCTCCTCCTCCTAGTCCACCCGAGGTCAGGGCCTGTTTGAGGCCTCCGCAGCCAGTCGCCGCCACGGCGGCCCGATGTTATTGGCCCACCTGCTGGGAAGATAGAACACCGGCGTCAGGTGAAAAGTCCTCAGCGGCATGGAAATGTCTGGAGCGGCCGCTTCCTCCCCGGAGAGCACGGCACCCGAAGTCCCGAGGCCGCGCTGGTTGGAGCTCCGACTCTGGCGATCTCGGATCCCAGGGTCCGCGGTGTTTTAAATCCAGCGCCGCCCGCGGCTGGACGCCCGCACCCACAGCTCCACGATGTTGGGAGTCGGCGGTCACAGCACTCCGGAGCTTACTGCACGGCGACCCGGTAAGGCATCGCCTGCTCCATGATGGTGTCCCAGTGCTGTGCCGCCGCCGAAGCTGTAGACCCAGCCGGTCCCGGCAGGAAACAACGCTCCAGTCCCGATGGTAGGCCGCACGGAGAGGACGAAGATGCGATTCGGAGGAAAACTGCAGAAATAAAGGGCACGAATCTTCTGCAATTCAGAATTGATGCAGTTGAGTCGACTTTTGCCAGTGACTTACCCCGTAGCATACAATTGGAACACTTCACAGCAATTACTGAGGAGTAGAAACCAAGAACTGCAGATGCCAGTTTGCACAAAAGGACCAAAGTGCTGGAGTAACTCAGCAGGTCAGGCAGCATCTCTGGAGAACATGGATAGGTGACGTTGTAGAAGGGTCCCAACCCAAAATCTGTCTATGTTCACCAGAGATGTTGTCGAGTTACATCAGTACTTTGTGTCTAATTACTGATGAGTAGTTGGAGTCGTTTCCCCTCGAATAATGAGTTCCTCCCAGTGTGGAAGATGGGATTGTGCATTCATGACTGAAGCGTTTCACTCTGGTTTAAATGTTAGCAAGTTTACCATCTGTCTGTGCAGCAATGATTCAAGTCAAAGATGCGATCATACTTTATTGTTACCTATAGCTAGTGAAATTCTTTGTTTTTGCATACAATGCGATAAAATCATACAGCTATTGTTCTTGATCAATACAGGTGTCAGAGGTTATGGGGAGGAGGCAGGAGAATGGTGTTAGGAGGGAGAGATAGATTAGCCATGATTGAATGGCGGAGTAGACCTGATGGGCCGAATGACCTAGTTCTATTATTCCTTATGACCCTATGATTCTCCATAGAAGTACACAGTACATGGTTGCCACGTTTCTGGTGCCAAAAAAGTGTCCAAAGTTCTTAGTTCCATCTTGTTATCTCACAGCGGCAAACCAGGCCTGCCACCGCACGTGCCCTCTGCCCCCCCACTTCGTCTTGGCAGCCCCTCACCGGGTTCCGCTTTGTTCTCAGCGGCCCCTCCCAGGTCGTTCTTTGTTCTGGGTGGTATGGCCCACTGGGTCTCGCTTCGTTCTGGGTGGTATGGCCCGTTGAGTCTCTCTTTGTTCTCGGCTGCGCTCCGAGTTTACCTTTGTTCTCTGCAGCCTGCCTGCCGAGTTGTTCTCGGCCTGCCGGTCGCTCGGCTCTATGGCGCATCCCAGGTGCCTTCTGCCGCTGCTCGATGCAACTCAGGAGCAATACTATTATTGTTTTACTCTTAAAGAGGCTGCAGGCCCTAGAATCCACAAGACAAATAATGCAAGAATACAACAAGACGAATACTGCAAGAACTCAGTGGGTCAATCAACGGCTTTGGAGGTAAAAAGTGTAAGTTTACGTTTCGCGTCGAGCACCTGTATCAGGACTGAGAGGGAAAACTGGCAGCGTGTAGCTGTGTGAGGGGTAGGTGGTACACAGTCAGTGATGGGTGGATCCACAGAATATCATAAGACATAGCAGTAGAATAAGGCCAATCGGCCTATCGAGTCTGCTTCGCCTTTCAATCATGGCTGATCTATTTTTCACTCCCTACCCCATTCTTCTGCCTTCTCCCTCTAACCTTTGACACCGTTGCTAATCAAGAACCTATCAATCCCCACTTTAAAAATATCCAATGACTGGGCCTCCACTGCTGTCTATGGCAGAATTCAACAGATTCACCGCCACCTAGCAAAATAAATTCCTCCTCATCTCCAATCTAAATGTCCTTTTATTCTGAGGCTGTGCCCTCTGGTCCTAGAGTCTCGTACAACTGGAAACATCCTCTTCACATCCAGTCTATCTCAGACTATCTTTAATCGGAATTTACTAGGATTTTATGTTGCCCTAAACGTTATTCCCTTCATCATATATCTGTACACTGGACATATTGTATTATATTGTATTGTATAGCTTTATTATCATTTTTCTGAGTACATACCCAGAGGAAAACGAAAAAAACGTTTCTCAACCAGTGTCCATTCAGTGTGCGGTAAAAAATAAATAGAAATAAAGAATAAAAGTACATATATCACGAGTTCCGATCGGCAGTGGCACGACAATGGCTCTGCTTCAGTGTGTCCAGATTGGTGTTTGGTGCGCGATACTTTGGTAGGGCTCAAAGTCCGTTTATCAGTCTTATAGCCTGCGGGAAAAATCTGAGGAGCATCCTGCTGGTTTTGCAGCTGATGCTCCTGTACTTCTTCCCGGATGGCAGGATGGAGAATATGTGATGTGATGGGTGGTAGGGGTCTTTGATGATGGAGATGGCTCTGCTAATATATCTCTTCCTGTATATGTCCAGCAATAAAGGGAGTGGAGCACCAATAATCCTGCTGGCGGTCTTCACAATCCTGTCCAGTTGGTGCCGTTCGTACGCCTTGTAATCATTGTAGATTCTTTCCGCTGACTGGTTAGCACGCAAAGAAAAGCATTTCACTGTACCTCGGTGCACGTGACAAACTAAACTAAACTATCTAGGCCTTGCATTATTCGGTAGGTATAAATAAGATCCTTTCAACCTTCTAAAACCAGTGATTACTGGCTCAGCCATCGAACGCTCTTCATGTGCTAACTTAATCATCCTGGGATCATTCTCATAAATTTCCTTTGGACCCTCTCCAATGCCAGCATTTCCTTCGTCAGATAAGGGGCCCAAAACTGCTCACAATAGTCTAAATGAGATCTGACAAGCTGCCTAAAAGCCTCAGCATTACATCCTTGCTCTTATATTCTAATCCTCTCAAAATGAATGTTAACATTTCACTTGCATTTCTTACTACCAACTCAGCCTGCAAATTAAGGGGACCGGTAGAACCAGTTGGGGCAGGGAAGGTGAACAAAGCGAGAGGCAGTCCCAATAGACATGAGTGTGTGGGCTGAGAGTACTGGAAAGTGTGGATTTCCCAAGCTCCCCGAGTGGAATAAGAGATGTTTAGACTTTAGAGATACAGCGCAGAAGCAGGTCCGTCAGCCCACCAAGTCCACGCCGACCAGTGATCACCCGTACATAGCACTATACTACACACTACGGATTATTACAATTTTATTGAAGCCAATTAACCTACAAACCTGTCCGTCTTTGGTGTGTGGGAGGAAACCGGAGCTCCCGGAGAAACCGCACGCAGGTCACGGGGGGAACATACAAACTCCGTGCAGACGGCACCCAAGGTCAGGATCAAACCCAGGTGTCTTGCGCTGTGAGGGAGCACCTCTACCACTGTGCCGCCCACTGGAGTTGAACTCCTCTGCCTTGCCAGAGAGTGCAACTCTTCCACCCTGACACAAATTATGTGCAGGGGGATCAATTTGGAATGCACAGCAGGATTTTGTTCAGGGTCTGAGTAATTTCCTCCCTGCCCTCAACTACAGCTTCTGTTGTCGTCCGAATAATGTAGGACTCTGGCAACATGCACTCTTATCCAGACACACTTTATTTACTTGTGCACAAGGAGAGCAGCATGGGGCGGTATGGTGGCGCAGCGGTGGAGTTGCTGCCTTACAGTGCCGGAGAACCGGTTCGATCCCGACTACGGGTGCCGCCTACGCCGTTTGTACATTCTCTCCGTGACCGCGTGGGTTTTCTCCGAGATCTTCAGTTTCCTCCCCCATCTGTCCAAATGTCTAAAAATGTTGCCACAACCACCTCCTCTGGCAGCATGATCCATATTCACCACCCTATTGGTGAAAAGGTTGCCCCTCAAAGTCTCCATTAAATCTTTCTCCTTTCAGTTTAAACCCATTTCCTCTGTTTCGTGATTCCCCAACTCTGGGTAAAAGACTATTCAAAACTAAACTTAATAAATGATGCTGGAGGAGGAAGTTCCAACTCTTCTGGGCATTATGAACCATGTATTCAATCCTGGGCACAGATGGAGCCTATTGCTCCCTTGAGGCCTTGATGCTCTACTAGAAATTGATGTATTTTAGAAAGTATATATTTTATGATGTGACAAACAGCGGGGATAGAAAATGATTGTGCTCAGTCAAGTGTAAGGACACAGAATAGAAGGAAGGCAGCAAGGAGGTGGATAGATGGGATCAGAGAATGAATGCTCTGTCTGTGGCAAATTTTGGATTCAGTCGGTGTTGGGTCACCTTGGAAAGCCCATGATGGAGTTACCAGATTGGGTTACCAGGAGTTTACACCCACTTGCGGGCAAATATCAAGGTTTGGCTGATGTCTCTAACAGTTTTATTCTTATTTCTCTGTCTCATAATGGCTTATTTGACTTTCATTGACACAACTTTGGTCCTCATGTTGATAAACAGCAAAACAAGTTTCCAAAGGTTATGGTAAGACTGGAGGAAAGACTAGGTACTGAGAGCTCTGCATTAAGAAGGCAATAACAAATACCTGTGAAGCCATGTGTCCCAAACATTATGGTGCACTGAAATGGGGGGGGGGGGGGAAACTATGTATGAACACAGCTGTAATTTCTACGTGGTGAAACCAAAATGTGTAAAAATACCTTTTAATAAAATCTGACAATGTGCACTTTAACCCCATGTGATTTTTTTTTATATTACAAATCTTAAAATTTGGCGTACAGCATAAAAATAAATGATGGTTTTTTGTCCCAAACATTTTGGAGGGTACTGTATAAGGTGGGTGGGCAGACTGGTACGTGACAGTATGGTGTTCTGAGGTAGTCTTACTGTTCTTGAAATGAAGCTGAAGTACATTGTCATGGTTTTGTTTTCTAGGATCATTACAAAGACTGGGATAATTGGAGGCAGTGTGTACCTTGCCTACGACCAGGGCTTGTTGGGCGATGGTGAGCAGAGTTGCAAAGTGCTGAACAAGGTGTCTGTAGCAGTGCCAGAGGCTCTCGACCAGTGGTCCAAGCACTTTGAAGTGGAGGTACAGTACACCACTCGTTCTCTGTCCCTGTGTTGCTGAGGGGAAAGCATACCAGTCCCAATACAGCTGCTCTTTGTGTTTAATGAATTTAAACTTCCTACTTGCTGCGGTGGGATTTAGACTTTTATCTATGCATCAGTAATCCAGCCCTTGAAATACAATTCTATTTCTGTAACCACTCTGCTACAGTATCCTGCAGAGTCTCTATAAGGCGCTGGTCAGGCTGCATTTGGAGTATTGTGAGCAAATATAGGCCCCATATCTGAGGAAGGATGTGCTGGCTCTGGAGAGGGTCCAGAAGAGGTTTCCAGGAATGAGTGGGTTACCATATGATGACATTTTGACAGCACTGGGCCTCTACTCGTAGGCGTTTAGAAGGTTGAGGGGGAACCTCATTGAAACTTACAGAGTAATGAAAGGCACAGATAGAGTGGATGTGGAGAGGTGGGAGAGTCTAGGACCAGAGGTCATGCCCTCAGCTTTAAAAGGCACTCCTTTCGAAAGGAGGTAAGGTGGAACCTCTTTAGTCAGAGGGTAGTTAAGGGCAGATGGCTGAGGAGGCCGTGAGAAGATATTTTTAAGGCAGAGATAAACAAATTCGTGATTAGAACGGGTTTCAAGGGTTATGGGGAGAAGGCAGGAAAATGGGATTAGGAGGCAGAGATCAACCATGATTGAATGGCGGAGTAGACTTATTGGGTCGAATGGCCTAATTCTGTTCCTATAACTTGTGAACTTGTGAGAAAGCTGCCGTGGATTTTGAAGCAACAGCAACAAAGAGAAGCAGGAGAAAGCACTGATAGGCTCTAGCCTGAGTGGGAGGAGAGTTAGAAGTGAGTCAGAGGGGGAAAACAGTTTAAAACTGAGGAATTTGGTTTGTAAATTGGTAAATTAGGCAATTTATCAGTCAATATAAGCAGGACGGCCCTTAGGGAGCGGCAGTGAGGGAAGCGCCCTGTGAGAAAAGTGCGAGTCTTTGGCTCGAGATTCTTCGGAGAGAAGGCTACGCAAAACGCTGGAGAGGAAGAGACGAAAGAAGGAGATGTCAAGCAAGCTGATTCAGTGTGATGCTTGCAGCATGTGGGACACTGCAAGCATCACGGCGGGTGCCTCTGGCTGCTACAAATGTGAGAAGTGCATCCAGGTACAGCTCCTGAAGGACCGTGTTGGGGAACTGGAGAAGCAAGTGGATGACCTCAGGTTCGTCCGCGAGGCTGAGTCATTCCTCGACAAGTCCTACAGTAAGATTGTTACACCTAAGGTACTGGAAGAAAGAAGGTGGGTGACGGTGAGAAAGGGAGGGAAACATGGAATGCAAAGGTCCCCGGGTGTTGTACCTCTTGTGAACAGGTTCACCCACTTAGAAGCTGTCGGGACAGAAGACGTTATCACACTGAGCGGCGGACTGGCTTGCGAAGCAAAAAGGGCTGTTGAGCCAAAACCAAATTGTCCAACGTCAGGCAACGCGATTGTAGTTGGAGACTCCATTGTGAGAGGTACGGACAGGGGTTTCTGCCGGAACAGATGGGATTCGAGGATGGTGTGCTGCCTTCCTGGTGCCAGGATCCAGAATGTCATGGACAGAGTGCAGAAAATCCTCATGGGCGAAGGTGAACAGCTGGAAGTGGTGGTGCATGTCGGCACAAACAATGTCGGAAAGAAGGGGATGCATATTCTGCAGCGTGACTTTAGAAAGCTCGGAAAAATGCTGAAAAGCAGGACCTTCAGGGTTGTTATCTCCGGTTTGCTTCCAGTTCCTCGAGCTGGCGAGAGTAGAAACGGGGAAATACGGGACCTTCTTCAGATCTTTTCTCCAGGGATACTGCATGACCTGCTGAGTTACTCCAGTTTTTTGTGTCTAATCTTCAATTTAAACAAGCATCTGCAGTTCCTTCCTACACACTCCAATAACGACCAGGTAGTCTTTTAATAAGGAAAAACAATGAACTGCAGGTGCTGGTTTACAAAAAAAGACAAAATGCTGGAAAAAATCAGCAGTCCAGGCAGTGCCTCTGGAGAAAATGGGTGTGTGATGTTTTGGGCCGGGGCCCTTTTGCAGACTAAAAGTCTGACTACTTGATATGAGACTGAAGTATATTGTAGACACAAAATGCTGGAGTAACTCAGCGGGACAGGCAGCATCTTTGGAGAGAAGGATTTGGTAATGTTTCGGGTCGAGACCCTTCTTCAGTGATGTCAAGGGAGTGGTCGGGACAGATAGAATGTAGTAGGGGACAGTAACTGGTAAAATAACTGGGAAGGGGGAGGGGATGGAGGGAGAGGGAAAGCCAGGCTACTTGAAGTTAGAGAAGTCAATGTTCATACTGCTGGGGTGTAAGCTACCCAAGCGAAATATGAGGTGCTGTTCCTCCAATTTGGGCCTCATTCTGACAATGGAGGAGGCCCAGGACATAAAGGTCAGTTTGGGAATGGGAGGGGGAGTTAAAATGCTATGTAACCGGGAGATCAGGTAGGTTAAGGCAGACTGGGCGGAGGTGCTCAGCGAAACGATCGCCCAGCCTGTGTTTGGTCTCGTGGATGTAGAGAAGTTGACACCTGGAACAGTGGATACAGTAAATGAGGTTGGAGGAGGTGCAAGTGAACCTCAGCCTCACCTGGAAAGACTGTTTGGAGTCGAGAGGGGAGATAAAGGGACAGGTGTTGCATCTCCTGCAGTTGCAGGGGAATGTACCCAAGGAGGGGATGGTTTGGGTGGGAAGGGACGAGTTGACCAGGGAGTTTCGGAGGGAACATTCTGCGGAAAGCAGAAAGGGGTGGAGATGGGAAGATATGACCAGTTGTGGGATCACGTTGGAGGTGGCGAAAACATTGGAGGATTATATGCTGTATACAACAGCTGATGGGGTGGAAGGTGAGGACAAGGGGGACTCTTGTCCTTGTTACAAAGAGGGGGAGGGGAGCAAGAGCGGAGCTGCCGGACATCGAGGAGACGCTAATAAGAGCCACATCTATAATGGAAGAGGGGAACTCCCGTTTACTAAAGAATGAGGACATCTCCGATGCCCTGGTATGGAAAACCTCATCCTGGGCGCAGATGCGGCGTAGACAGAGGAATTGGGAGTAGGGGACAGAGTCTTTACAGGAAGCAGGGTGGGCAGAAGTGTAGTCCAGATAGCTATGGGAGTCAGTAGGTGTGTAGTAGATGTCGGTCAATAGTCTGTTTCCTGTGATGGAGACTGGTAAGATCGAGAAATGTTAGGGAGATGTCGGAGATGGTCCAAGTGGCTGTTCCCTCCAAAGCTCCCTGGTCAACTCATCCCTTCCCACCCAAACCACCCCCTCCCCAGGTACGTTCTGCTGCAACCGCAGGAGATGCAACACCTGTCCCTTTACCTCCTCCGTTCAACTCCATCCAATGACCCAAACAGTCTTTCCAAATGAGGCAGATGTTCACTTACACCTCCTCCAACCTCATCCACTATATCCATTGTCCCAGGTGTCAACAAGCGCAGGCTCGGCGTTCGTTTCGCTGAACACCTCTGCTCAGTCCGTCTTAACTTACCTGACCTCCCAGTTGCTCAGCACTTCAACTCTCCCTCCCATTCCCAAGCTGACCTTTCTGTCCTGGACTTCCTCCATTGTCAAGTGCATATTGGAGGAACAGCGCCTCATGTTTTGCATGGGTATGAACATTGACTTATCTAAGCCCTTGTTTTCCCTCTCTTTCCCCTCCCTTTCCCAGTTCTCCGACTACATTCTATGTTTGTCCCGCCCACTCCCCTGACATCAGTCTGAAGAAGGGTCTTGACGCGAAACGTCACCCATTCCTTCTCTCCAGAGATGCTGCCTGTCCCGCAGTTACTCCAACATTTTGTGTGTACATTTGATTTAAACCACCATCTACAGTTCTTTCTTACACATCTGATGTATATTGTGTTTTTTTTCAAAATGACAGACTCAAGAAGTCTGAAGAAGGGTCCTGACATGAAAAGCCACCTATCCATGTTCTCCAGAGATGCTGCCTGACCTGCTGAGTTACTCCAGCACTTTGTCTTTTTTTATGTTAGTTCAGCAATAGTTACTAGTCTGCTGATGGGGGAGATATAGATCTTGAAGATACTTCCATAAAACCTTTTTAGACCGGATCTATAGGACAGTATTAAGGCACTGGAACAGGCTCTTTGGCCCACATTGTCTATATTGAACATGATGCTGTTAAACTAATCTCATCTGCCTACCTAAGTTCCCATTCCTTCCATTCCCTGCACTTCCATGTGCCTATCTACAAGCCTCTTAAACGCCACTATGTTGCAGCCTCCACCACCATCCGTGATAGTGCGGTCTAGGCGTCCACCATTCAATTGGTTTAGTTTAGAGATACAGCATGGAGACATTTCCTGCAGCCGACCTTGAAGGCGCTGGAGGCAATACCCCGGTCCCTCTCACATTCGTCTTTGTCAACAGCCCGCCGGGCACTTCTTCCCACGGGCGTCACGCTGAGTCTTTGTTCTCAGCGGCGGCTGGGTCTGTTCTTGCACGGGAGCTTCACTTCTGCGCCGCGCCCGCTTAATCTTTGAAGTTCTATACAGCTCCATCTGGTGGTTTGAATTGAATTGTACTTGATGACTGTACAGGAATGTAGTTTAGCTTAGAGATACAGTGTGGAAACAGGCCCTTCAGCTCACCAAGTCCGCTCCGACCAGCAATCTCCGCACACTTGCATTATCCTACAAACCAATTAGCATACAGACCTGTACGTCTTGTGCAAGGAAACAGGAGCACCCTGAGAAAACCCATGCAGGTCACGAGGAGAAGGTACAACTCCATACAGACACCACCCCTAGTCAGGATCGAACCAAAGGGCCTGTCCCACTTGGGCGACCTAATCCGTGAGTTTTGTGGAGTTTGCCCTCGACTCATACTCGCAGCATGGTCGACACAAGGTCGTAGAAGGTCTTCGTAACTCTCCTTCATGCTCAAGAGTGGTCGCGACGTTTTTTTCAATATGTTAAAAAATGCCCGCGAGTAAAAAAAGGTCGCCATGGAAAAAATCGATAATTTTTTTTTACTGGTAGGTTTAATCGTAGTAGGTCGTAGTAGGTCGGCATATTAGTCGTAAGTAATCGAGCGTAGTCTAAGGTAGATAGCCTTCATCATAGTCGAAGGGAGATTGAAGGAGATCGTCTTCACTCTCCACTATTCGGTGTCCAATTTTCCCGAAGTTTGTCGTAGGTAGTCGAAGCTGGTCTTCAACATGGTCGAAGGAGGTCTTCAACATGACATTTTTTCAAACTCTGCTAAACTCTTCTAAACTCACCATATAGGCTGCCCAAGTGGGACAGCCCCTTTTGTCTCTGGTGCTGTAAGGCAGCAACTCTGCCGCTGTGCCACCATTCAGTGTATTCAGAATTCCTGAACACTTTGTGTGGAACGATTTTCTGAACTCAGCTGTAGAATAAATAGTAATGTCTTATGTTTTTTTTTAATTCTTTCTTCAGCTGCCAGAACTTCCCAAACCAAATGTCCCCGTCGCTGATTACTGGAATTCAGGTAAATGAGTGAAATGTTCATAAATTGACATCAGGTAAAGGCAATGATTATTGCAGGCCCGTTAATGTCAAAGTGCCTGCTGTGATGTCACACAGGCTGTGAATGGCAGACACTTGGTCGTAGAGAGGCAGTGGGCATAATTTAATGTGCATGCACAAGCAACTACTGTCAGTCAGGTGGGGGCATTCTGCGCTTCTACCCCGGTTGCTCAGCACTGCAACTCCCCCTCCCCCTCCTATTCCCAACTCCCACAGCACTTTAACTCCCCCTCCCATTCGCAATCTGACCTTTCTGTCCTGGGCCTCCTCCATTGTCAGTGAGGCCCAGTGCAAATTGGAGGAACAACACCTCATATTTCACTTGGGCATAGCTTACACCCCAGCGGTATGAACATTGACTTCTCTAACTTCAAATAGCTCTTGCTTTCCCTCCCTCTCCATCCCCTCCCCCTTCCCAGATCTCCCACCAGTCTTACCGTCTCCGACTACATTCTACATCTGTCCCGCCCACTCCCCTGACATCAGTCTGAAGAAGGGTCTCGTCCCGAAACGTCACCCATTCCTTCTCTCCAGAGATGCTGTTACTCCAGCATTTTGTGTCTACCTTCTTCCCCTTTTGTATGATTGTACCTAGATTTTTATTGAATTGTGTGCAAAAACATAATTTCACTGTGCCCAGATACAGGCCCTGCATGTTGTACTGGATTTTTGGGTTACTGCACATTTAACAGTAATCGAGGGCAGAGAATAAGAAGGTTATGATGATACTTGTGGAACATAAATACCAGTAAAGGCATGAGACACAAGGAACTGCAGGTGCTTGTTTAGAAAACAGCCCTAAGTGCTGGCGTAAGGGAGCATCTAACATAGACAGGAAATGTTTTGGGTCAGGACCCTTCTTCAGACTGATTGTAATTGGGGAGGGGGGTGAAAGGCTGGGAAAGAGAGGTAGCAGCTGGACAAAGCCTGGCAAGTGATAGGTGGATATGGGTGAGGGAGTTTTGAGAGGCAAGTGTGTGGGCCGGCCTCTCAAAGTGACAACGTGCCTGAAAAAAGGAAAAAAGAGGACAAGGAGAGAGAGGAGTGAAATGTGAAGCGCAGGGAAGGGATATTGGTGGTGGGAGAGGGAGAAGAAGGGGAAAGGGGGTGAAATAGTGGGAGCAATGGATGGGCTGCCAGGTGGGCAACAGGGAAGAGAATGGGTGGGTCACAGAAAATTGTAGAATTCACTACAGTTGGTGTCACAGAAAATTGGAGAATTCAATGTTCATAATGTTGGGTTTAGACTTTAGAGATACAGCACAGAAACAGGCCCTTCGGGCTACCGGGTCCGCGCCCACCAATGATACACTAACCTACACATATTCAGGACAATTTCTTTTTCAACTTACCGAAGCCAATTAGCCGATGAACCTTTACGTTTTTGGAGTGTGGGAGGAAACCAGAGCACCTGGGTAAAACCCACGAGGTCACAGGGAGAATGTACAAACTCCTTACAGACAGTCTGTAGTCAGGATGGAGCCCATATCTCTGGCGCTGTAAGGTGGCATCTCTACCATTGCGCCACTGAGCCGTCCCCAGGGTTGTGTGAGCTACCCAAGTGGAATGGGAGGTGCTGTTCCTCATATGGTCATAAGTGATAGGAGCAGAATTAGGCCATTTGGCCCATGTCTACGCCATTCAATCATGGCTGATCTATCTCTTCCTCCTAACCCCATTCTCCTGCCTTCTCCCGATACCCCTTGATACCCGTACTAATCTGCCTTAAAAATATTAATTGACGGTTTCCACAGCCTTCTGTGGCAAAGAATTACACAAATTCACCACCCTCTGACCAAATAAATTCTTCCTCATCATCTTCAAGGTACGTCCTTTTATTCTGAGATTATGGCCTCTGGTCCTAGACTCGCCCACTTGTGGAAACATCCTCTCCACATCCACTCTATCCAGGCCTTTCTAGTGGGTAGAGGTTTAAGGTGAGACGTGAAAGATTTAATAGGAACCTGAGGAGTGACTTTTACACTCAGAGGGTAGCGGGTACATTCAACGAGCTGCCAGAGAACTTCTGGACAGGTACTTGGATAGACAAAGCTCAGAGGAATATCGCAGTAGGTTAGGTGGGGCGTCTTGGACGGCATGGATGAGTTGGGCCAAAAGGCCTGTTCCCTGACACTGATTGTGACCAGGCTTGGGTGTGAAGTGCTCCACATTCAAATAGGCCCCTGACCAATGGGAAGAGTGTTAGAGAAGATGCTGCAATGCTCAGGCCACCTGCAGTGTGATATCTCAGCAGCACCCATGTCACTAGAAAAATACTAAAGTGGGAGAGGGTCCAGAGGGGGTTGATGAGAATCTTGGGGATGATTGGGTTCATATACCAGCAGTGCTTGACGGCTCTGGGCCTGCATTCGCTGGAGGTTACAAGGATGAAAGGGGAGATACATAATTCCCTGAAAGTGCTATCACCATGGTATAAATAGGGTGGTAAAGAAGGCTTTTGGTACATAGGCCTTCATCAGTCAGGGTATTGAGTATAGAAGCTGGGATGTTATGTTACAGTTGTACAAGACATTGGTGAGGCTGCATTTGGAGTATTACATTTACTATTTGTCACCTTACTATGGGAGGAATTTCATTAAGCTAGAAAGAGTGTAGAGATGATTTACGAGGATGTTGCCAGAACTCAAGGGCCTGAGGGAGAGATTGAGCGAGAATGTCTAACCTTAAAGTGCAGAAGGCTAAGGGGTGATCTTATAGAGGTATATAAAACCATGAGGAGAATTGATAGGATGAATGCACAGTCTGAAGGTGAGAGGGGAAAGATTAAATAGGAACCTGAAGGGCAACCTTTTCACTCAGAGGGTGGTGGATATATGGAGCGAGGAGTCAGTTGTGCTGGTACTATAATGGTATTTTAAAGATACTTGGACAGGTACATGAATAGGAAAGGCTCAATGGGATATGCGCAAATGGGGCTAGCTGAGATGGGTTGGTATAGATTAGTTGGCCGTGTTTCTGTAATGCATGACTCTATGACTGAACCAGCTATCATTTGAATGATTTTGCAGGAATTGAGAGTATTGTATCTTTCTTGTCGAATGCACCGACGAAACTCAACGAATACACGGAGACGGGATGGCAGTACATGAAGAAGATGACTAGCAGCACCGAGTGAAAAACACCATCATTAACTTCACATATTATGCTCATGACTTAACATATTATGTTCATGACTTGAATGTAACAACATGTAAATATTATATGATGGTAATAAAGTTTATTTAACTGATTTTATAGTTTCCTTTTGAGCCCCTTGTGGCAGTAAAACCCAGCAGCAATTCAGTGACTGTCACCTTTTATATTGACTGATTACAAGATATAGTTTGGACACAGGCTCTCGGACCCCTCGAGTCCACGCTGACCATTGATCACCCATTCGCCCGAGTTCTCTGCCCTTGAAGGGACCACTGTCGCAACCACATCCTACAAACCTGCACGTCTTTGGGATGTGGGAGAAAATTAGAGCACCCAGAAGAAACCCACGCAGTCACAGGGAGAGCGTGTAAACTCCACACAGACAGCAGCCAAGGTCGGGAGCAAACCTGGGCCTCCGATGTTGTGAGGCAGCAGCTGTACAAGATGTACACTGAGTCGCCCATTGTTTATATGTAAACATAGGCCAGTGTGATTTCTACAGTGGCTTACAAGTTGTCCTTTCAGGTTAGACAGAGATTCACATGTACCTCTATCTTCATCTACTGCATCTAGTGTTCCAGATGTGGCCTGTACATCGGTGAGACCAAATGTCGACTCGGTGACTGTTTTGCTGAACACTTACACTCGGTCTGCCTAGGCCCACAGGATCTCCTGTTTGCCAACCATTTCAAATCCCCTTCCCATATCCATACTGACCTTTCTGTTCTGGGCCTCCTCCATTGCCAGAGTGAACCCATGCACAAATTGGAGGAACAGCACCTCGTATTTCGCTGACAAACCCAGCAGTATGAACATTGAATTCTCTTACTTTTTATTAACTACCGCTTATACTCCCTTCCCGTCCATTTTGCTCCACCCTAGTTGGTTTATAGCTGCAGTAACTCAGCGGGTCAGGCAGCATCTCTGGAGAAAAGGAATAGGTGATGTTTAATAAATGTTTCCAAAGGTGATGGAAAGATTGGAGGAAAGACTAGGTGCTGAGAGCTCTCTTGTACCTGCATTGAGGAAGCAATTCAAGCCATGTGTCCTAAACATAATGGTGCCCTGAAATGGGGGGAACTATGTATAAACACAGCTGTAATTTCTGCATGGTGAAACCAAATGTGTAAAAATACCCTTTAATCAAATCTGACAATGTGGACTTTAACCACATGTGATTTTTTAAATTACAAATCTCAAATTGTGGCATACGGAGGCAAATAAATAAATGATGGGTCTTTGTACCAAACATTATGGAGGGCACTGTACATAAATTTGATAGGCCACAAGCATAATCAAGGATGAGCTGCACCCTGGCCACTCCATCTTCTCCCTTCTCCCATCCGGCAAGAGGTACAAAAGTGTGAAAACACTCCTCCAGATTCAGGGACATTTTCTTCCCAGCTGTTATCAGGCAACTGAACCATCCTACCAACAACTTGAGCGCAGTCTTGAACTGCTATCTACCTCATTGGAGACCCTCGGACTATCATTGATCAGACTTTATCTTGCACTAAACGTTATACACATTATTCCCTTTATCATGTATCTGTACACTTGATTGTAATCAGTTATTGTCTTTCCGCTAACTGGTTAGCACGCGACAAAAGCTTTTCACTATACTGCGGTACACGTGACAACAAACTAAACTAAACTAAACATAAAATAAAAACAAAGCATCTATTTCCATTAGCAGTGAGATATTAAAAAGGATTTATAATAATTGGTAGTGGAATTAGTTTAGTTTATTATTGTCACGTGTACAGAGGTCCAGTGAAAAGCTTTTTGTTGTGGGCTATCCAGTCAGGGGCAAACTATACATGATTACAATCGAGCCATCCACTATATAGATACAGGGTAAAGGGTATAATGTTTAGTGCAAGATAAAGCCCGATTAAAGATAGTTTGAAAGTCTCCAATGAGGTGGATGGGAGGTCAGGACCACTCTCTAGTTGGTGTGAGGATGGTTCAGTTGCCAGTTAGAGGAGAGGCAAGGAAAATGTTCTGCACTGAGGCACACTGCTGGTGTCTTCAACTGTGAAGACTGATGCAAAAAAGTTCTTCAATTCCTCTGCCATTTCTTTGTTTCCCGTTATCACTTATCCTGCATCATTCTCCAGCGGCCCAACGTCCACTCTTGCCTCTTTTTTATTTTTTTTATATCCGTAGAAACGTGCTATCTTTGATATTATTGGTGAGCTTACATTCGTACTTCACCTTGTCTCTCCGCATTGTCCTTTTAGTTACCTTTAGTTGTTCATTTAAAATATCCCTATCCTCTGGCTTCCCACTAATCTTTGCAATGCTACTTGCCTTCTCTTTTGCTTTTATGTTGTCCTTGACCTCCCCTGTCAGTCATGGTCGTCTTATACTCGTCTTACTCTTTGGAATGAAATGATCCCGCACCTTCCAAATTAACTGCAGGTATTCCTGCCATTGCTGTTCCACCGCCATCCCTGCTAAGGTCCCTTCCCAGTCGACTTTGGCCAGCTCCTCCCTCATGCCTCTGTCGTCCCCTTTGCTCAGCTGTAATATCGACACATCTGATTTCACCTTCACCCTTTCAAATTGTAGGTTAAATCTTATATTGTGGTCACTACCTACTAGTGGTTCCTTTATCTCAAGTTCTCTTATTAAATCCGGTTTATTGCACAACACTAAATCCAGAATTGCCTTTTCCCTGGTAGACTCCACTACAAGCTGCTGTAAGAAACCATCTCGGAGGCACTCTACAAATTCTCTCTCTTCGGGTCCAGAACCAACCTATTCTCCCAGTCTACCTGCATATTGAAATCTCCCACACCCACTGTAGCATTGCCTTTCCGACACGCCGATTTTATTTCTTGATACAATTTGTACCCTATATCCTGGCTAATGTTTGGGGGGCCTGTAAATAACTCCCTTTAGAGTCCTTTCACCCTTGCAGTTTTGCAGCCCTACCCACAGAGACTCTACATCTTCTGATTCTATGTCACATTTTGCTAATGACTGAATTTCATTCCTAACCAGCAGCGCTAGCCCACCTGCTCTGCCCACCCGTCTCTCCTTGCGATAGGATGTGTAGCCATGAATATTTAGCTCCCAGCTCCGATCCTCTTGCAGCCACATCTCCGTAACGCCTACAACATCATACCTGCCAATTTCCAACTGTGCTACAAGCTCATCCACTTTGTTCCATATGTGAAGTGCATTCAAATATAATACCTTCTTCCTCTTGCGTATGGCGTGCACAGACTAAAGTTGTAGGGCAGCTAGACAAAAGTGCTGGAGAAACTCAGCGGGTGCAACAGCATCTGTGGAGCGAAGGAAATAGGCAACGTTTCGGGCTGAAACCCTTCTTCAGAGTAAGGAAGTCCTTACTCTTCTTCCCACCCTGCTTCCTGTAAGGACTCCATCCCCTACTCCCAATTCCTCCATCTACGCCGCATCTGCTCCCAGGATGAGGTGTTCCACACCAGGGCATCGGAAATGTCCTCATTCTTCAGGGAACGGGGGTTTCCCTCCCCTACTATAGATGAGGCTCGCACCAGGGTCTCTTCCATACCCCGTAACACTGCTCTCTCTCCCCATCCCCCCACTCGCAACAAGGGCAGAGTCCCCCTGGTCCTTACCTTTCACCCCACTAGCCGTCACATACAACAAATAGTCCTCCGTCAGTTTCGCCACCTCCTCCAACGTGACCCCACCACTTGCCACATCTTCCCATCTCCCCCCGTCTGCTTTCTGCAAAGACCGCTCCCTCCGTAATTCCCAGGTCAATTCTTCCCTTCCCTCCCGCACCATCCCCTCCCCGGGCACTTTCCCTTGCAACTGCAAGAGATGCTACACTTGTCGCTTTACCTCCCCCCTCGACTCCATTCAAGGACCCAAGCAGTCGTTCCAGGTGCGACAGAGGTTCACCTGCATCTCCTCCAACCTCATCTATTGCATCCGCTGCTCGATGTCAGCTGATCTACATCGGTGAGACCAAACAGGCTTGACGATCGTTTCGCTGAACACCTCCTCTCGGTCCGCATTAACCTACCTGACCTCCCGGTGGCTCAGAACTTCAACTCCCCCTCCCATTCCGTATCCGACCTCTCTGTCCTGCGCCTCCTCCATGGCCAGAGTGAGCAACACCGGAAATTGGAGGAACAGCACCTCATATTCCGCTTGGGCAGTCTGCATCCCGGTGGCCTGAACATTGAATTCTCCCTTGCTGTCTCCTCCCCTTCCTAGCACTCCCTCAGCCCTCGGGCTCTTCCTCCTCCTTTTTCCTTTCTTCTCCCCGCCCCCCCTCGCCCACCTTCTATCAGTCTGAAGAAGGGTTTCGGCCCAAAACGTTGCCTATTACTTTCGCTCCATAGATGCTGCTGCACCCGCTGAGTTTCTCCAGCACTTTTGTCTACCTTCGATTTTCCAGCATCTGCAGTTCCTTCTTAAACAAAAAGTTGTAGGGCAACTTGTTCTATTTGATCTTATTTGATTGTGCACGCCTGGTTGATTGCATTCGTCGAAACAGGGCGGACCACGTGAAGGTTGCAATCTCCCACCCCATTATATCTTCAATTCGGTGTTGAACATCTCCTCCTTTCACAACCAATTTTACCCGACCTGACTCTTTCCATTATCTATGTACTTATCCAAAATTTCTGTCCTGCTATTTCTGTAGACTTCCCTGACCTTTCCTGCACTCTCTTTCCCGTTAACTCCATGCATTCGTCTCCATGTTGCTGACCTCACCCATGCACTATTTTGATTAAACCCACCCATGTAGCACTAACAAACCTGCCTGTTATGCTGGCTGTGGGGAAGGTGATAATGAGTTATATAGATAGTAAAACTCAACAGGACGACAGTGAAACTAGTACCACGACTTGGCTTTATGTAGGTACATAGACAATAGGTGCAGGAGTAGGCCATTCGGCCCTTCGAGCCAACACCGCCATTCAATGTGATCATGGCTGATCATCCACAATCAGTACCCCGTTCCTGCCTTCTCCCCATATCCCTTGATTCCACCAGCCCTAAGAGCTCTATCACTGGATTTTGAATGCATCCAGTGAATCGGCCTCCTTCTGTGGCAGAGAATTCCACAAATTCACAACTCTGGGTGAAAATGTATTCCTCATTAACGTTCTAAATGGCCGACCCCTTTTTCTTAAAATATGGCCCCTGGTTCTGGACTCCCCCAACATGTTTGGGGACATGTTTTCTGCATCTAGCGTGTCCAATCCCTTAATGATTTTATATGTTTCTATAAGATCCTCTCTCATCCTTCTAAATTCCAGTGAATTTAATTTGGAAGTGACAGAGAGAGAGGGGATGCAAGGATTACTTGAAGTGAGAGAAATTAATATTCATACCGCATGTTTCAGGATCCAGAAAAGTGGTATTCAGGAGCAAATCTGTCTACGAATTTTAATGTGAAAGGCTCAGATGTCCCCCTCTTTCCCTACCTCTGCTCCTCACTTCCTCTCTTCACCTATCCCTCATCTGCAGCAGGATGTCCTCCGGGAACCTGATTTCAACACAATTCCCCTGCGTTCAAGGTGCTGGCAACTTGACAACAAAACCCACACACAATGAGCAAAGTGAGTTCAGGTTTCCAAAAGCAATTTCTCACCACTGACATCTACATTCTCCTGTAGGGAGTGAAAAATGATCCTTTACTTCAGTTTGTGTAGGAAGGAACAGCAGATGCTGGTTTACTCCGAAGATAGGCACAAAATTCCGGACTACCTCGCAGTATCTCCGGAGGGAAGGAATAGGTAACGTTTCAGGTTGAGACCCTTGTTCAGGCTCCAGTCTGAAGAAGGGTCTCGACCAGAAACGTCACCCATTCCTTCTCTCCAGAGATGCTGCCTTTTCCGCTGAGCACTCCAGCTTTTTGTGTCTATCTTTACTTTAGATGACTGCCTGTGCCAACTCACTGGGTAACAACACACACCTCCTAGTCAGACACTGGTTGTTTAAGTCCCACTCTAGAGACTTTCTATTGAGGGAGTGTGGCGTTGTTGAAAGTGTTGTCTTGCAGAGGGCGCATTAGATTGAAAGATTAGTCGATGCCATGGAACAAAGCCGAATAACTCAGGCCAATAGACTATCGAGTCAGAGTGATACAGTTTGGGAACATTCCTTTCGGCCCAACTTGCCCACACCAACCAACATGTCTCATCTACACTAGTCCCACCTGCCAGCGTTTGGTCAATATCCCTCTAAACCTGTCCTATCGATGTACTTATGTAAATGTTTCTTAAACATTGCTAGAGTTACTTTAGACTTTAGAGATAGTGCGGAAACAGGCTCTTCAGTTTGCCAAGTCCCCGCCAAACAGCGACCATCCCGTACACTAGCAGCATCCTACACTCTAGGACGATTAACCTATAAACCAGTACGTCTTTGGAGTGTGGGAGGAAAACGGAGCACTCGGAGGAAACCCACGTGTTGACAGGGAAAATGTACAAACTCCATTGATAGCACCCGTAGTCAGGATCGAATCCGGGTCTCTGGCGCTGTAAGGCAGCAACTCTACCGATGCCCCATTTTTTGAGTCAGTAGCCAGAACCTTTTCTGCAGGGTGGAAATGGCAAAGACCTGAGGGCACAGTTTTGTGAGACGAACAAAGTTTTGTTTTGTTTCGTTTAGAGACACAGCAGGGAAACAGGCACTTGGACCCACCGAGTCCACACCGACCAGCGATCACCCATTCACGCTAGTTTTACATTTTCCCAATTAGGGGGCAATTTTACAAAGTCAACTAACCTACGAACCAGCAGCTCTTTGGGATGTGGGAGAAAACCAGATCACCTTGAGGAAACCCACGCAGTCACAGGGTTAATGTGCAAACTCTACACAGACAGCACCCAAGGTCAGGATCAGGTCTCTGGTGCCGTGTGGCAGCAACTCTACCAACTGTGCCACCATGCCACCCGTTGCAGGTCTTTTACATAGAGAATGGCAGCAGCCTGGAATGAACTGTCAGGGATGGTGGTATAGGAAGGTACCATAGTGATGTTATAGATACCTTTGGATAAGTATATAGATATACAAGAAATGGAGGAATATGGATCATCTGCGGGCAGAGGAGATTCGTTTAACTTCAAGCGCAGGCTCGGCGATTGTTTCGTTGACCACCTCCACTCAGTCCTCCTAAATCTACCTGATCTCCCGGTTGCTCAACACTAACTCACCCTCCTGTTCCCAGACTGACTCTCCTGTCCTGGGCCATTCCTCAGCCCTCCTGGCCAATTGATCAAGAACCTGTTACAATTCCTTACAACCATCTTCACTATCTACAATACCACCCACTTTTGTGGCATCAGCAAACTTTCTAAACTTGCCATGTATGTTCCCATCCAAATCATTGATGTAGATGATAAACAGGAATGGGCCCGGCACCGAACCCTGAGGCCCACCACTACTCACAGGCCTCCAGTCCAAAAAGCAACCTTCCACCATCACCCTCTGCTTCCTTCCATGAAGCCAATTTTCTATCCATTCAGCTGCCGGGCAGCACGGTGGCAGAGCAGTAGGGTTACTGCCTTACAGCACCATGGACCCGGGTTCGATCCTGACTATGGGTGGTGTCTGTGCGGAGTTGGTATGTTCTCCCTGTGACCACGTGGATTTTCTCCTGGTGCTCCGGCTTCCGCCCAAATTCTAAAAACATACAGGTTTTGAGGCTAAATGTCTTGGTTAAATTGTAAATTGTCCCCAGTGTGTGGAGGATAATGTTAGCGGGGATCGCTGGTCGGCACAGACTCAGTGGGCCGAAGGGCCTGTTCCTGTGCTGCATCTTCAAACTAGTCTCAAACTAAATCTCTCCTTGGATCCCATCAGATCGGACCTTGCGGGCCAGCCCACCACGCAGCACCTTATCAAAGCTTCACTCAAATACTGATACCGAATTTTTACTTCAGCTGTGATTACTTGATCTTTACTTGACTGGTTGTATCTAAATTCACAATCCTGGATCATTCGTTCAGTGCTACCTCTCCAGGAATGTAACCTTGACAGAGATTTTCCACTGACCCATTGGGAAAACCAACAATTGACTTTATTCGGAAGTTAGACACAAAATGATGGAGTAACTCAGCAGGACAGGCAGCATCTCTGGAGAAAATGAATGGGTGACGTTTTCTTCCCGGCTGTTATCAGGCAATTGAATCATCCTACCACAACCAGAGGGCAGTACTGAACTACTATCTACCTCATTAGCGACCCTCGGGCTATCCTTGATCAGGTTTTGCTGGCTTTACCTTACACTAAATGTTATTCCCTTATCGTGCATCTATACAGGGCGTGGGGGAACCGCTGTGTGGGGGGGGGGGAGCGGGCGTGCTTTGTAACTGTGTCAGCGCTGTAGGTGGCTGCTATTTGTATACATTGTGTAAGCAAACAAAGAATCTGACTGTGCCTAGTCACGTGTGATAATAAAGTATTCCTATTCCTACACTGTAAATGGCTGGATTGTAATCAGCTATTGTCTTTCCACTGACTGGTTGGCAAGCAACAAGAACCTCGGTGCATGTGACAATAATCTGAACTGAACTGTACCTCAACGATGCCCCAGAAAATCCCAAAGGCAGTGGACTGTAGGATGTAGGAGGCGCCCAGATACAATGCACTAGATAAATACATCAGGAGGGAAGACGAACAAAATCTTTGGGGAATAACTGAGACACAAAGTCCACCGCTCAGTAAAATGGATATTTATTTTTTGTGTGTGATTCTTCATGGAAATGACTGCAGGATATCACAACTGGGGGGGAGAAAATATCAACCAGACTTTTATGATTTTTATTTAAAATGCAGCAACTTTGAAATGGTTTTAAAATGCTGCCAATCCGATGTGGCAGTTACTGCAGGTTTCGATGATGTAGTTTGACTCTAAAAGCTGTTGAGATTCTTCCTTCTGAGAGAGAAACCAAAAGTCAGTCAGTTCTAACACTGATGTTAAAGGTAGCGGGCATTTACAGAGCAGGTTTGCTGCCACAGGGGCAAGACTGTGGGCAAAGGGAAGGTTCTCCTGTGCTCAGCTGAAGGCTTGAACTACACTCATCCTCTCCATCTTTGGCAGTCTGCTGTGAACCCCCCCCCCCCCCACACATTCTTTCTGGGACGCCAGACCGAGACCGATCAGCCGCTGTATTAATGTTGTTTGCCAAATTGCTCAATATCAAAGCCTAATTCCCAGCCCACTCAACTGTCCCTCTAAGGTGTGTGTGGGCAGGGGGCCTGTTTCCATGTTGTCCAGCTCTACGACTGTAAGGTGTAGGCCATTCAGCAAGAGATGAGATGCCTTCACCCAGAGGGTGGTGTTGTGTAAGGATTATTCAAGCAAAGGGGGGGGGGGGGGGGGGGGAGGTTCAGTCACTCTATAATCAAGACGGTAGATTTTCAGATATCAAGGCAATCATGGGGTATGAAGTTAGTGCATCAATGTGGTACTGATGTGAAATGTCAGACAATGCCAAAGAGTGGCTGAATGACATTGCTATCGGGATCTGTTTCCGATGGAAATCCCAATTGGAACCACACTCTTTACGTTAACTGCAGGCCAGAAGTAATCGTAGCAAATGCAATTTACAGACAGCAATTATGTACACACACAAGATCTATTTTTTTTGTATTTTAATTAATTTCAATATTAAATTCTGCAGAAGAAATGTCACCGGTCTCGGGGCCAGTACCTTTCGGATCATGAGTAACAAGGGAATCAATGATAATATTTTGGTGTTTGTCCAACTGGATAATTCAACATGACAATGAGAAATATCAAAATGTTTCTTCAAATCGTTTCAAACTCGTACTCACACCCAAAGAGACCATCCACATATATACATTAATAAGAAGTCAAGGAGGCGTTCGGACAGATCGTTCAATGATCGCAACGGAACATTTGTTTGGTTGGGGAGGTTCAACCAGTGGAGGTGACCAAGCCGTCTCCAACACTGAAGATACGGAGAACATACACAATGCAAATAATATTCAGCATAATAAACCTATAACGTTTACAATTTCCTCAGCAATCAGCCTTCACAATTGGAAAGAACTCGCCAGCCACTGTAGCATTTACACTTGCTCCCGAACATGTCCATTTGACTATTTTCTGGCCCATTTCCCTGGAGGGTGGATAGATTCAAGGCTGACGTTCCTTCATCCCGTGCATCTTCTGGGGAATGTGGGCAGTTCAGGGAACTGTAACCCAAACATAATTACTTGACTGGCCATGCTTCATGCTCACCGTGACAACGCAGTGTGCACTCTTAAAGGCAGCAGTGAAATAGGATCCTACACTCTCTTCACTTATTTTCCTAATTAAACAATTAACACGGTCTTCTTGGTGCTAATATTGTCTCACACCAAAGGCAGAAGTTCTTGAGAGGAAGCCTGAGGAAAAATCACCAGTCATTGGTCTGAAAATGTCAATACCACATTCTGTAGCAAAAAACCTTTCAACATTAGGCTGAACTAAATCTCGATCAAATCTGAATCTGACCTGTGCTAACACTGTTTATCGCCAAATCTGTAAAGTCACACAAGCTGGACAACTGAGACAAGCTCAAGTAGGTATGATAATCCATGATTTACTGAAGGCTATAATACTTGGCTTTAAAAAAAAACTGTTTTCTGTTGGTCACCTGCTCCACTTGCCCCGGGGCCAAGGACCTTTCACACCTCACCAGGAGACCCAGCCCCGAGGAGATCAAAGTTCTGACGTGGCAGTGAGATTGGGACCACGAATTGGTTGCCCACCTCTTCGCAGAGTATGGATTTGCGATGAGAGTCTGGAGAAAGATGCAAGGGTTTGCGTCATGGTTTATCCCGAACAGCTCTGTAACCGAGGACTCTACAATTTACGAACTGTCCCGGGGACACATTCGGAGACGGATGTCGACTGCTGCTGGAAGGTCATCGACTTGGTGAAAGACGCTCTTTGGTCTGCCCGAGACTTGTTTACTTCCCAGCGGAGCGAGATGTCCGTTGGGGAATGTTGCCGACTGGCCCGCTGCAGACTGCAGGAGTACGTGCTGAGGGACGCACTGAAGCTCGGTGCAGCCAATGCGAAGGCTCAGTGGGGGAGGACCAGTCAAGGGTCCGTTGCTGGACATTGGGGGGGGGGGGGGGGGGGGGGCAGGGAGTGGTGGAGATGCCCTCAGACAATTAAGGAACGTCACCCCGGGGGAGTGGTGGGAGATTGCAACCTAGTCCACCCTGTTTCGACTAATGCAATCAACCCGACGAGCACAAACAGGATCAAATAGAACAAGTTGACCTACAACTTGAGGCTGTGCACGCCACACGCAAGAAGACCCCAGGTGAGTGGCAAGGGTGTTCGGTATAAGCATTGTGAACACTACCCAATATAGTACTAATGAGCATATGTATAGACTCGCAGTGTGAAAACAAGCTCATCGGCTCAGAGTCTGCGTTGACCAGTCTACACTACCACCAACCTACATACTAGCGACAATTTACAACTTACAAGAGCTTATTGTCTTGTGTCCCAGATAGGACAATGACATTCTTGCTTTGCTTCAGCACAACAGGACATAGTAGGCATTGACCAATTAACCTACAGACGTCAACCTACGTCTTTGGAGTGTGGGAGGAAACCAGAACATCTGGAAAAATCCCACTTGGTCACAGGGAGAACGTGCAAACTCCGTACAGACAGCACCCGCAGTCAGGATTGAACCCGGGTGTCTGGCGCTGTAAGGCAGCAACTCCACCCACTGGCGCTGAGAATGTTGGAAGAGTTTTTGTACTGTTCTTGTTTTGTATATTTCTATATTTATTATTCTGAATAAAGTTTGTTTTTCGGGAAATAAATCTGTGCAGTTCGAGATGAGGAGCGCCCAGCCCGCCACACACAGCTCCAACTGCATAGTGGAGGCACATCTCCCCAACAGCCTGTCAGCAAGAAGCCAGCAGAAATAGCGTGGGATTGCTGCCCTCTTTTTGCAGAATCACTATGCACGTATTCCAGCCGCACTCCACCTTTCCCCACATAATCCCTCAATACTCATGCAAGCGCACGCTAGCCACACTTCAGACAAACTGCGCCGACCAGCGATCTCCCCGTACACTAACTAGCATTATCCTGCACACTTTACAGAAGCCAATGAACCTAATAACCTGCACCAGGAGAAAACCCACGCGGTCACTGGGAGGACATACAAACCCCGCACAGACAGCACCCGGGTCTCTGGGGCTGTAGCTCTCTCGCAGTGCAGTGCCTCGCCTCCCACCCACCCTCACCAGGGGTGCGGGTTTGGGAACACGGACATACAAGGGTGGGCCAGGGATCGACAACGGGCGCAGTGGGAGGGAGAGTTGCTGCCTTGCAGCACCAGACCCGGGTGCACTCTATACATGCAGAGCTTGCCGTCTGGGTTTTCCTCCCCACATTCCAAAGACGTCCAGGTCTGTACGTTAATTGGCTTCAGTAAAGATTGTAAGTTGACTTCGGTAGAGCTTTAAAATTGTTCCTAGTGTGTGTAGGATAGTGTTGGGGATCAATAGTCGGCACGGACTGGATGGGCCAAAGGGCCTGTTTCCGTGCTGTATCTCTAAACTCAAGCTTTAAGAGGAGGAAGGTCATGTTTTGTGGCAGATGAGTAAGGGTTGTGGGTAGGACATGGAGTCTGGGTGCGACCGAAGGCCAATAATTACAAGGTTAGTGATGTGTGTGGGAGTGAGAGAAAGGTTAAGGATTGAATTAAGTTCAGATTTACCCGCAGCTAAAGCCTCTCAGGCTGGCGCTGCTGAACTAAGGCCAGGTTGTCCATGGGGGGGGGGGGGGGGTTAACTAGTCCAAGAACATGCTCCATAATTTCCTAACTATGCAATCTAAAATCAACCCTTTATCATCAACCTCATTATCTTTCTTTGCGTCAACTTTGCTTGCTAACACTCCTGTGTAAAGCCTTTGGATATTTCACTGTAATATTTCACTGAAGCTTTAATTGAAAAGCTTTCAATGCTTGCACATCACTGTATATGTTACTTCTTTCATTCCAACTGAAAAAAATCTTGTTCGATCAAACTAGGTAGTTTAGTGATAGAGTGCGAAAACAGGCCCTTCAGCCCATCAAGTCTGCGTCCGCCAGCGATCCCCGCACTCTAGTTGTATCCCACACACTTGGGACAATTTAATGAAGCCAATTAACCTACAAACCTGCACGTCTTTCACGTGTGGGAGGAAATCGGAGATCCCGGAGAAAATCCACGCGGTCACGGGGAGAATGTACAAACTCCATACAGACAGCACCCGTAGTCAGGATCGAACCCGGGTCTCTGGCGCTGTAAAGGGCCTGTCCCACTTGGGCGACCTAATTCGCGAGTTTGCTCTCGACTCGTACTCGCAGCATGGTCGACACAAGGTCGTAGGAGGTCTTTGTAACTCTCCTTCATGCCCGTGTACTTGAGGCCTCAGCTAGATCGTGGTGTAATTTTCCACATGTTGAAAAATGCCCGCGAGTAAAAAAAGGTCACCATTGAATTAATTTTTACTCGTAGGTTTAGTCGTAGTAGGTCGGTAATCGAGGGTAGTCGAAGGTAGTCGTAGATAGTCTTCATCATAGTCGAAGGAAGGTCGAAGGAGGTCGTCTTCACTCTCCACTATTCAGTGTCCAATTTTCCCGAAGTTAGTCGTAGCTAGTTGAAGCTGGTCTTCAACATAGTCGGAGGTCAAAGGAGATCTTCAACATGACATTTTTGCAAACCCTCCAAAACTCTTCTAAACTCGCCAATTAGGTCGCCCAAGTGGGACAGCCCCTTAAGGCAGCAACTCCACCGTGCCTCCCATATTTAGAATGAAATAATTTGTAGGATGTGTAGGCATTACATAGTCTGGCACATTTTTCCCAATCCAAGTTGCCCTTGAATTGAGTGTCTGAACGAGGCCATTTCAGTCGGCACTTTTTGGTGTGGGTGAAAGGACAGATTGGATGAGGTCAGAAAATATTTATTTTCCTCGTCATGAGCAAACAATAATGTAGGGCGGCACGGTGGCGCAGCCTTCCAGCAGCACCCGAGACCCTGGTCCGATCCCAACTACGGAGCTGTCTGTACGGAGTTTGTACGTTCCCCCTGTGACCGTGTGGGTTTTCTCCAAGCTCTTTGGTTTCCGCACACACTCCAAAGACGTGCGGGTTTGGCTTGGTATAAATGTAAAATTGTCCCTAGTGCGTGTAGGGCAGTGTTAATGTGCGGGGATCGGTGCGGACTCGGTTGGCCGAAGGGCCTGTTTCCGCGCTGTATCTCTAAACTAAACTAACTTTTAAGTACAGATTTTTTTAATACGGTGTTTTTAAATTTACCGAGTGGAAATTTGATGGACTTGGATCATTATTCTAAACCTCTGCATTACTAAATCCAGTTATATGCTACACTGGGTGGAAGCAGGGAACTGCAGATGCTGGTTTACAAAACAAAAACAAATTGTTGGAACAACTCAGCGGGCCAGGAGAGCATGGAAAGGTGACGTTTCGGGTCGGGTCTGAAGAAGGGTTCTGACCGGAACCACGTTCCCTAGGGATGCCGCCTAAGCTGCTGAGTTACTCCAGCAGTTTGTGTGATAATATGCTATATTATCCCGTGTTTTGCCACACTATAAAGCAGGCTTCTATCTAGAATATATCGAGTTGAACTGTGGATTCACCTACCTGTATTTGTTTTCCCTGATGGATCTGATACTGCTCAAATTACACAAAATTAGAAACAAATGCACCCACAAGACCACACCACAGATGTAGGCTTGAATATCTGCAAAGCAATTTGACAGCACTAATGCTCGACCTCCTAATGTGAGGACTGAGGCATGATTAACCAAAACTAAAGGATGTTTTTGTGTTACAAGATGCTGGAGACTTGTGCAGCCAAACACAAACCCACCAGGATGTGCTAAGATAGACCACGGTTTGCTTCAAGGATTCGGTGCCCTAAGTGGATGCAGGATCTGTAGGGTGTCTTCAATTATCTTGGATGCCTTGCTCCTTCAGCACAGTGCCTGGCACTGAGAGAATGAGACGCCTGGCAGAATATGGTTGGACAGGTAATTGGACAGGTACATGGGTAGAACAGGTTTAGGGGGATATGGGTCGAACGCAAGCAAGTGGGACGAGTGTAGATGGGGCATGTTGGGCGGTGTGGGGAAGTTGGGCCGAGGATCAGAAAGGCTTCTACAACTTTAATTCTGTTTAGAGAGACAGCATGGAAAGAGGCCATTTGGCCCACCAAGCTCATGTCAACCATTGATCGCTGTTCGCACCAGTTCCATGCTATCCCACTTTCCCATCCATTCCCTACGCACTAGGGGCAATTTACAGAGGCAAATTAACCTGCAAACATGCACGTCTTTGGGATGTGGGAGGAAACCGGAAGACCTGGATGAAACTAGGGAGAACATGCAAACTCTGTACAGGTCAAGATGGAACCCGGATCTCTGGCGCTGAGAGGCAGCAGCTCTACATGTTCCATAGTTCCATTGCAAGCATTATCAATACATTCTATTACAGGATTATCTCGTTACATAGCAAGCTGAGAAGATGGGATTTGATCAACAAAGTCAGGTTACTATTACAGTTATTTGATGGACATTGCACTGCTGCACCCATACATCATGGCAAGAGTTCTCAGACTTGCAAGATTTATTTTAGTTTAATGATACAGCACATAAATCGGCCCTCCGGCCCACCATTTTGGTGCCGACCAGCGATCCCCGCACACAGACACTATCCTACACACACTGGGGACAATTTACAATTTTACAAAGCCAATTAGCCTACAAAGCTGTACGTCTTTGGAGTGTGGGAGGAACCCGGCACACCCGGAGAAAACCCACGCAGGCCACGGGGAGAAAGTGCAAACTCCGTACTGATTGCACCCATAGTCGGGATCGAACGTGGGCCGCTGGCGCTGTAAGGCAGCAACTCTACCGCTGCGCCATCATGCCGCCCTTATTTTTGTTTTGTTACATTTGAAAATATGTAAGTGGGCAGATTTGACTGCTGCCTTCTCTCGCCTGCTCTAACCATTGTTTTTACTGAAAGACAACACATTTTCAGTCACAGACTTACTGATGTAGAGTCAGGAGCCCTGTGTTCAATGCAACAAATGGGTGGGATGTTATCACGTAACTTATCCTTTTGCCTTCAACTGACTGTGAAGTCCATTTGGGAGTACAGTCCAAAACACTCCCAGATACTGGAGATTTAATTGCACGCTACAGGCTTTGGAAACTTATCACTCTCTTGGTATTAACAGTTCACAGATGCACTTTCCTTGTTAGGGTCAGTGTCACAGAGCTAAACAAACCTTGGCCCGGAAGCCAAATAATATGAACCAAACTATTCTGATGAGAACACTTTCAACCGGAAAACACAAATAAACAGGTTCATATCATTTAAAATATCAGAAACAGTTAAGACTGAGTAGTGTATTTTGTTTACAGACACAATGTGGAAACGGGCCCTTCGGACCATCCAGTCTATGCCGAGCATCGATCAACCGTTCACACTAATTCTATGTTATCCCACTTTTGCATCCACTCCCTACACATTAAGGGGCAATTTACAGTGGCCAATTAACCTACAAGTTCAGCCGGCGGAAACCCACGCGGTCACAGGGAGAACATGCAAACTCCACACGGGCAGCACCAGAGGTCAGGATTGAACCTGGGTCTCTGTCGTTCTGAGGCAGCAGTGCCGCCAGCTGCGCCATATTAGCTGCATGATCGCAATAAAACTCGCAAAGAGTTTTGAAGTCATTAATCTGGGGAGCAATCATTTGCAGAATGATAAAGGCAACACCATAAAATAACACCTCCTCCCCCACTGCAAAGAGCAAGGGGAAGGCAAACAAAGTTTACATACATAAATCAATAATGAATTACATTTCTTTTGTATGTGTTGCATATTTTATAATTATATACATATATCTTGAAAGCATTTTGGCCTCTAGGCCAGAAGCGCACATCTTAACAAGCCTGCCAAGCTTAACGACTAGTTGAAGAAACCATGTTAGGCTTTGCCAACACCCAAACTCAGTGCTGCTACTGTTTAACTCACGAGCAAAATCGCGTGCTAGTTAACATCTTACAGTGCAAAAAATGGAAGGGAGGTGGGGAAAGTAGTTGGGGGGGGGGGGGGGGGGGGGGGGGGGGGGGGGGGGGGGGGGGGGGGGGGGGGGTAGAGGGGGTACATTGATCTCATTGCTCCCCTCACGCCGTCTAGAATGGAGGTCCCATCCTAGTCGTGAAAATAGATTAGAATCCTTTCTTCACTTGAATGTTGAGATCCGATCCAAGGCTTCCATTTCTTATGAGATTTTAAGGCTGGTATCACCTGCTTGAGAGGGCGATGATCAGTAAGAGGAGGTATTGGGCCAAAATTACTTGCACCATTAGGTTCTAATAGAATTTGGGATTTATTTATGTGTTGAAGTGCACACACTTCTTTCTGTTCTTTCCCTTCAGGACTAGACTAGTGGTTTAAACTAGAAATGGCTTAATGTAAGATAGACACAAAATGCTGGAATAACTCAGCGGGACAGGCAGCATCTCTGGCTCGAAGGAATGGGTGACGTTTCGGGTCGAGACCTTTCTTCAGACTAGTTATTTTTATGCCATGCTCCTTGTTCCGAATAGAATCACACAGCATTTTCTCCCCAACTAAAGCTGAAACCATGAGGTCCCGGTAAGAAAACCAACACTGTGCCAAATTTGTAGCAGAAATCGTTGGTGTCACATAACATTTTCCGTCTCTGTGAACATTCAGCATCGAGTGTGCTGAAGAAAAGGGTAGGAACTGTAACTAACATGCTTAAAAAAAAGTTACAAACTAAAAGAGAATTACAATTCACATGAAATACTTAATGTACAATGAAGTATTTCCCCGAAATGTGTGGACATTTTGCCCATGCAAAGCAAACTATTACCACAATGGTAAAAACAGTTGTATATGGTTTCGACAATGATTTGGACAAGGGGACTGAAGGCTTTGTGGCCACGTTTGTAGGTGATACGAAAATAGGTGGAGTGGCGGGCAGTGTAGAGAAAGCAGGGACTTGGCAGAAGGATTTGGACAGGCTGGGAGAGTGGGCAGAGAAGTGGCAGATGGAATATAGTGTAGCAAAGTGTACAGTCATGCATTTTGGTAGCAAGAATAAAGGTTATTGATTATTTTCTAAATGGGGAGAGAATCCAGAAATCGGAGGTGCAAAGGGACTCGGGATTGCTGGTGCAGGATTCCAAAAATGTTAATCTGCAAGTTGAATCGAAAGAAAGCAAACGCAATGCTAGCATGTATTTCGAGTGGACTTCTACTAAAAAAAAATGGGATGTATTGCTGAGGCTCTATAAGGCGCTGGTCAGGCCGCATTTGGAATATTGTGAGCAGTTTTGGGCACCATATCTGAGGAAGGATGTGCTGGCTCTGGAGAGGGTCCAGAGGAGGTTTACAAGAATGATCCCATGAATGAGTAGGTTAACATCGCTCATACTCACTGGAGTTTATAAGAATGACGGGGACCTCATTGAAACGTACAGAATCGTGAGAGGTTTGGATAGAGTGGATGTAGAGAGGATGTTTCCACTAGTGGGAGAGTTTAGGACTAGAGGTCATAGCCTCAGAATTAAAGGATGTTCTTTTCGGAAGGAGAGGAGGAGGAATTTCCCCAGCATTGTTGCCTGTGGAATTATTTGCCATAGAAGGCTGTGGAGGCAAAGACAGTGGATATATTTAAGGCAGAGATAGATAGATTATTGATTAGTACAGGTATCCGAGGTTATGGGGAGAAGGCAGGACAATTGGGTAAGGAGGGAGAGATACATCTGTCATGATTGAATGGCGGAGTAGACTTGATGGGCCGAATGACCTAATTCTGATCTAGCACTTGATCTATGAACAGGCACATCTGGATTCCATTGGAAAATGTTTAGTTTGGAGGTACAGCATGGAAACAGGTCCTGCAACCCATCGAGTCCATTCTGACTATCAATCAGCCATTCACACTAGTCCGATCATATCCCACTTCCTCATCCATTCCGTACACACTGGGGACAATTTACAATTTTTGCCGAAGGCAATTAACCTACAAACCAGCACGTGTCTGTGATGTGGGAGGGAACCGGAGCACTCAGAGGAAACCCATGTGGTCACGGGGGAACGTACTAACTCTACACAGGCCGCACCCGTGGTCAGGTTGGAACCCAGGACTCTGGCGCTGTGGGGCAGCAACTCTACCGCTGCGCCGCCCTCGTTCGGAGACAGATGGTTGCAAACCTCTCCAGGGTTAATCTTCCACAATCTAATACCCCTTGCGTGACAGCACTGCCACAACACCCTGCTCCCTCCTCACCCAAATGATTCTATTCTGGGGAGAAGATGTAAGATTTTATCTGGTTTGGTGCAATGGCGGCACTTTAGTGTGCTTTAGAAGTTACAAAGTATTCAGGAGTTATGCTGATGTACCAGGACTTGGACTGAAGGAAAGTGGGAGGGGTTGCACCAGAAGCCTTCTTGCCCTCTTTCTAAAGGATGAATTTTATTCAAAGCAGAAGTGAGTGAACCTGGGAGAGCACATCCCCTACACCGTTTGGACTGAAAATTGGAAAGAGTTTCGCTTCAAAAGGAATAAGGCCATTAAATCCAAGATATTTACCTTAACAAAAAAAGCCAAAGACACAGAATAAAAACAAACTCAAGATCGGACGAGTCTTACAAACGATGCACATCGGAGAGACAATATTCTTTGTGTTAGCCGTAGCATGATAGATATGACAAACTATTTCTTCCTCTGACACGCGCGCGCGCACACACATACACGCACTCACGCAAACAGACATTTATACGGGATCTAATTGTACAGAAAAAGAGGTTTATAACAAATGGATGCCTAACACAGGTAGCTGAGTACTAACGTTGACCAGCATGCATGACACCAGACACCATCGCCAATCTGAAATAGTAAAACAATTGCCGCAGAGATATCTTTGTGTAGTTCCCTACTCATGAATCTCCCCATCCCCTCAGCTAAACTAGATTAAATTCTTTAAAACTGCTCTTTTGACAGGAATCAGAAAACACCTTTTATCCTGGGAGCACCACACATTTTAAAGACAAATATAACATCTTTCAAACATTTTAGGATTTGTTTGAAACACGTGTCTACTGCCTAATTTGGTCACTGCATTCCCCCTGTATTGCTCCCTCCTGCTCAATAGGAAGGAGCCCAGCCATTGTCAGGCACAGGGGGGGATGAGCTGGGTGGAGCCCAAGGCTGGCGCAGTCTCCTTTATAACCCCTTGCACAAAGTGATCGCATTGGAAACCAGCAACCAATAAGCCTGGTTAGTTCAGGGGTCCAACAGGGCTGGGATCAGCAGACTCTGCTCGCGAAGGACTTCTCCTTTGGCTTCACGGACCGCGTTACAACCCACGTGCAGCAGAGCGGCGTGCGAAGGCCAAGTTCCGGGGGAAATGTCAAAAGATGGATGCGTATACGTCACTTTTTCCGAGTCTGGGAATTAAACACATGGGGGTGGGGGGGGGGAGGGCTAACATAAAGAACACAAGTCTCTTCAGTGATCAGCTCACAGTTCACAGTAAAATCTCTTAGTGACGGCAATGACAAGTGTTGCATGCAGCTAGGAGGTTTTGACCAAGTCATACACATAGATGTGGAAATCGTCATCGAACTTAATGAAATAGACGGATGGCTTTGCTTGCACTTGGTGAATGACCAGCCCCGTTCTCTTTGTGCCGTCCTCGGTCACGTACTCCACTTGCTTCCCCACCAGGCTCTCGATCACCTCTCCGGGCTCCGTGGGCAACACTTGCTTGTTCTCTGTCACAAGAGAGCGCACAATTAATGCCCGTTTTACGATATGATACAACTTTATTCATCCCCGGAGGGAAATTGGTCTGCCAACAGTCGTAACACACAAGGTACACGGTGACTTGAAATTAAAATTAAATTAAAAGTGAAAATATAAAGAGCAAGACAAGCGACTGTTGGGTGGCTGCCCTGTGCGCAGCACCCTCACCGGAACAAACAAACAAACGAACGCAAGCAGACTTATCCCCTGGGCAGAGGAGTGCCCCCCTCCCCTACACCATATCCCCCTTTGTTCTCCCACCGTCCACCACGGCAGTCCCCGTTAAGTGTTTTAATTTATATTTTAGTTTAGTTTAGAGACACAGCACCGAAACAGGCCCGTCAGCCCACCGAGTCCGCGCCGACCAGCGATCCCCGCACACTAAAGGGCCTGTCCCACTTACTTATTCGGCGACTGCCAGCTCCCGTCATAGTTCGCCGAAAATTTTGAACACGTTGAAAATTCAGCGGCGACCAGAAAGACGCTACGACTCTTTGGGTGACTAGGAGACTACTCACGACCATACAGGCGACACACTGGCCTCATGTCGCGGGGTGAAGCCTGTATGGTTGTGAGTGGCCGCCCAAAGAGTCGTACCTTGTTCTGGTCGCCGCTGAATTTTCAACACGTTGAAAATTGTCGGTGAGTTGTAACGTATGCCGGCAGTCGCCGAAAAAGTTGCGTAAGTGGGACAGGCCCTTTACGCCATCCTACACACAAATAACTATTTACAATTATACCAAGTCAATTAACCTACAAACCTGTACATCTTTGGCGTTTACTTTAGTTTAGAGATACAATGTGGAAAGAGGCCCTTCAGCCCACCGAGTCTGCGCTGACCAGCGATCCCCCCACACTAAAACTAGCCTACACGCACTAGGGAAAATTTACAATTAACCTACAAACCAGCACGTCTTTGGAGTGTGGCAGGAAACTGGAGGTCCCAGAGAAAACCCACGTGGGTCACAGGGAGAACGTACAAACTGCGTACAGACAGCACCCATAGTCAGGATTTGACGTGAGTTTAATTTAGTTTTTTGTCACGTCTGAAAGGTGAAAAGAGTTCCATGTGGAAAAAAAGGTACAAAGTGCTGGAGTAACTCAGTGGTTCAGGCAGCATCTCTGAAGAACATGGATAGGTGATGTTTCAATAGACAATAGGTGCAGGAGTAGGCCATTCGGCACCGCCATTCACTGTGATCATGGCTGATCATCCACAATCAGTACCCCGTTACTGCCTTCTCCCCGTATCCCCTGACTCCGCTATTTTTAAGAGCTCTATCTAACTCTCCCTTGAAAGCATCCAGAGAATTGGTCTCTACTGTCTTCTGAGGCAGAGAATTCCACAGACTCACAACTCTCTGTATGAAAAAGTTTTTTCTCATCTCCGTTCTAAATGGCTGACCGCATATTCTTAAACTGTTGGTAAACTGTTAAACTTGGTTCTTGACTCCCCAACATTGGGAACATGTTTCCTACCTCTAGCTTGTCCAAACCCTTAATGATATTATATGTTTCAATAATATCCCCTCTCATCCTTCTAAATTCAAGAATATACAAGCCCAGCCACTCCATTCACTCAGCATATGACAGTCCCGCCATCCCGGGAATTAATCTGGTGAACCTACGCTGCACTCCCTCAATAGCAAGAATGTCCTTCCTCAAATTTGGAGACCAAAACTGCACACAATACTCCAGGTGTGGTCTCACTAGGACCCTGTACAACTGCAGAAGGACCTATTCACTCCTATACTCAACTCCTCTTGTTATGAAGGCCAACATGCCATTCACTTTCTTACCTGCCTGCTGCACCTGCATGCTTACTTTTAGTGCCTAATGAACAAGGACCTGCAGATCCTGATGTACTTCCCCTTTTCCCAACGTGACACCATTCAGATAATAATCTGCTTCCTGTTTTTGCCACCAAAATGGATAACCTCACATTTATCCACATTAATCTGCATCTGCCATGCATCTGCCCACTCCCCCAACCTGTCCAAGTCACCCTGCATCCTCATAGCATCCTCCTCACAATTCACACTGCGACCCAGCTTTGCATCATCTGCAAATTTGCTAATGTTACTTTTAATCCCTTAATCTAAATCATTAATGTATATTGTAAATAGCTGCGGTCCCAGCACGAGCCTTGCAGTACCCCACTAGTCACTGCCTGCCAATCTGAAAGGGACGCATTAATCCCTACTCTTAGTTTCCTGCCTGCCAACCAATTTTCTATCCATGTCAGTACCCCACCCACAATATCATGTGCTCTAATTTTGCCCACTAATCACCTATGTGGGACGGGACTCTTCTTCAGACTGACTGTAGAGGAGGGGGGAAAGAAAATTAACTAGTCTAACCAGTCTAAGGTTGCGTGCTAACCAGTCAGCGGAAAGACTACGTACATGATTACAATGGAGCCGTCCACAGTGTACAGATACAAGTTAACAGGTATAATGTTTAGTGCAAGATAAAGTCCAGTAAAGTCCGATTACAGATAGTCTGAGGGTCTCTGGTGAGGTAGATGGGTGGTTAGGACCGCTCTCTACTTGTTGGTAGGATGGTTCCGTTGCGTGATAACAGCTGGGAAGAAACTGTCCCTGAATCTGGAGGTCTGTGTTTTCACACTTCTAAACCTCTCGCCTGCTTGGAGAGGGGTGAAGAGGGAGTGACCGGGGTGAGACTGGTCCTTGATTATGCTGGTGGCCTTGCCGAGGCAGCGTGAAGTGGAGATGGAGTCAATGGAAGGGAGGTTGCTTTGTGTGATGATCTGGGCTGCAATCTCTTGGATGGAGCTACACTTTGTACCCTCATTAAACGCCTGCTTTGACGATGAACAAAGACATGACATGCTTGTTGCTTTTCATCTTGACTTATAAAGTAGACAAAAATGCTGGAGAAACTCTGGGTGAGGCAGCATCTATGGAGCGAAGGAATAGGTGACGTTTCGGGTCGAGACCTTTCTTCAGACTAATGAAAGTTCAAAGTTATAGGTGACGTTTCGGGTCGAGACTCTTCTTCAGACTGATGAAATGCCAAAGTTCAAACTTCAGGCAAAGTTATAGGTTGATCTAGTTGTGTGGAGACTGGATCTTCTAGACTAGCCCTTGTGGAATACCTGGCCGTTACAAGAGCAGGCGCGACTGGGTATCATGCAGAGACACACCTCCCTGCACCTCAAAGCCTACCATCCCAGAACACAGTACAGCACAGTGCTTGAATATTGATTTCTCTAAAATGCCACATCACACTTAACTAAATTGAGCGTCAGTTGCCATTCCTAGGCCACTTACCCAGCTGATCAAGATTGCAGTGTAATATTTGACAACTTTCTTCACTGTCTATGTTACCTTCTATTTTAATTGTCATCTGCAAAATTACTAAACGTGCTTTGAACATGCTGACGTAAATCGTCCAGTCTGTTGCTCAGCACTTGATGGTGTTGAGTTCATGAATAGTGTCGGATCCAGATTGATTTCTCTAACTTCCAGTTACGCTTGCAGCCCCTCTCTCTCCATCCCTCCCCACCCAAGTCACCGTACTTGTTTCACTGTCGTCCTGCTATTGTGGGCTCCACATCTCTTTGATTATCGTTGCTCTCTGCACATCGTCCATTCATTTGTCCTAATTACCATCTATATCTCTTGTTCCCCTTTCCCCTGACTCTGAGTCTGAAGAAGGGTCTCGACCCAAAACGTCACTATTCCTTTTCTCCAGAGATGCTGCCTGACCCGCTTAGTTACTCAAGCTCTTTATGTCTGTCTTCGGAAAAGAACAGTACATGCAGGAACTTCAACTACAATGGCTGTGTCGAACATGATGCCACGGCTACCACTTATTTACTTGAACATAACCCGTATCCCTCCATTCCCTGCATTTCCATGTGCATATCCAAAAGTCTCCTAAATGCCACTATTGATTCTGCCTCTGGCAATGTTCAACCTACCCCCCCTCTGTGTAAAAATAAATCTTGCCCCGTATGTCTCCTTTACATTTTGCCCCTCCCACTCTAAAGCTATGCCTTCTAATATTTGATCATTTTACTTTAGTTTACTTTAATTTAGATATACAGAGTGGAAACAGGCCCTTCGGCCCACCAAGTCCAGGCCAGCCAGCAATCACCCCGTACACTAGCACTAACTTGGGACAATTTACAATTTTTACCAAAGCCAATTAACCTACAAACCTGGAATGTTTTTGGAATGTGGGAGGAACCTGGAGACCCTGGAGAAAACCCACGGGGTCACAGGGAGATCGTGGAAACTCTGTGTCGACAGAACCTGCAGTAAGGATCGAACCTGGATCTCTGGTGAGGAAGGTAGCAACTCTACCGCCCTACAGACATCAACAAGGAATGTGAGGAGTGTGGTGAAATATTCCCTTCTTGCCAGAACCAACACCATCCACGAGCTCAACTACGTCAAATAGAGAGATGCGGACTTGACGATTTGCGTGAGAGGGTACAAGGCAAGGGTTAGTAACTTTACAGATGCAACTAAAATAGGACACATCATAGGCAGTGAAGGGTGGTTGTTAAAAATTACAGTAGGATCGTAGTCAGCTGGGTAAGTGGGCCAATGAATGGCAAATAGCATTCAAATTACTTAAGTGCGACTTGATGTGGACCAAGGAAGGACATTGTGAATGGAAGGGGCCACTGAGAAGTTTGTAGTTGAGAAGGACCTAGGAATAGATACTTAGTGCAAGTGACACCTCAGGTAGCAGAGTGGTGAAGAAGGTGTGTGGTATGCTGGCCTTCATCAGTCAAGGAAGTCTTACTGCAGTTGTACAGGGCCCTGGTGAGACAACACCTGGAGTATTGTGTGCAATTTTGGTCTCCGACTGAGGAAGGACATTATTGCTATTGAGGGAGTGCAGCATAGGGTCACCAGGTTAATTCCTGGGATGGCGGGACTGACATATGATGAAAGAATGGGTCGACTGGGCTTGTATTTGCTGGAATTTAAAAGGATGAGAGGAGATCTGATAGAAAAAAAGTAAAATTCTCAGAGGATTGGACAGGGTAGTTGCAGGAAAAATGTTCTCGATGTTGGGGCAGTATGGCACATCCACTACCTTCCCTTTATCCACAGTGCATTTGGCTGGAACGTGGATAGAGCTTTGATAGTTGTTTGCTGCTTGGGAGAGGCACATATGGCTCTTAAATACTGGCTTAAATCAATCGAGTCAAATGGTCAATTGGAGGAGTCCAGAACCAGGGGCCACAGTTTAATAATAAGGGCTAGGCCATTTAGGACTGAGATGAGGAAAAACGTTTTCAGCCAGAGAGCTGTGAATTCTCTGCCACAGAAGGCAGTGGAGGCCAATTTTACTTTGGAGTCACATGACGGCAGAGCAAGAGCTGCAGAGCGCAGCTCCTCTACAGCGGTAGGTACGGGCCCGCAGCTAAGTACAGTTGCATTACTTCCAGGGCATATCCAAACTCCGCGGCTGGTGTATAGAGCCACCATGGAGTTAAAAAGAAACGGAATTTAAAAGCAAAAAATAAAAGTAAATACTCCGGGTGAAAAAACTGAGTTTAAAAGTTAAAAAGAAAAGAAAATACTCCGGGTGGAAAAAACGGAGTTGAAAAAGCGTCCCAGGGGAAAACTCCGCGATCGGGACGGCAGATTAATGCGGAGCCGGTTCCGATACCGGTGGCCGTTAAAATTACCGTTAGGGAGACTTTAGTTGCTCCACAAACTTTTGGCTATGAGGAAAACTCCAGTGGGGAGAAAAATTTCAAAAAAGTCAGAGAGGCCATGATTTAAAAGTTCTAATAAAAAGGCCTCCAGACAAAAAAAGCTTAATGGCTTAAAATTAATGGAGAAAGACTCCAAAATAAAAATTCAACCAAAGGGTTAAAAAAGGCCCAGAATATTCCCAAAAACAGACCCTGAGGGGTTTCCATATTAACAATGTGGGAATATCTACCTCGGATTGTTTTGGAGGTAGTCTCCTTGAGGAAAAATTCAGGAGTACCAGGGCAGTAAAATAAAATGAAAAAACTGACCCTAAAGGTGCATTGATAATGGTGGCTGGTCATAAAGTACCCACCACAGCACAAATATACATACAGGTGTAATAAGTACGATACCTGAATGAAGGAGTGAGGCCATGGAAAGAACCATGGAAACCAACATTAATTGGTCTCTCACCAAAGCTGTTATGGTTGAAACAGCAGAGTTATTGATAAAACATTTATGTTTTATTAAGGTATTAACGGTGAATCCGATGATGGTACCCATATCTCAATTATATGGAGACATAAGGAAATACGATTTCAAAGCATACCTGCCAACTTGTGAGATTGAAAAATCGGAATCCTATTAGTCTGACGTCAGTGAGGGCGGGGCACGTGACGTCAGTAAGGGCGGGGCAAGTGACGTCAGTAAGGGGCGGGGTACGTGACGTCAGTGAGGGCGGGAAAGTGACCTCAGGGGGGTTACACAAAATGCTGGAGAAACTCAGCGGGTGCAGCAGCATCTAAGGAGCGAAGAGATAGGCGACGTTTCGGGTCGAGACCCTTCTTCAGACTTTCTGCTGCACCCGCTGAGTTTCTCCAGCATTTTGTGTATCTCCTTCGCTCCTTAGATGCTGCTGCACCCGCTGAGTTTCTCCAGCATTTTGTGTAACCCTCGATTCTCCAGCATCTGCAGTTTCTTCGTTAACAAAGTGACCTCAGTGCGGGGGGGGGGGCAAGTGACGCCGAACGCCACCGTGGCGGGGCGGGGTCATGCGGCTGCGTGCTGACGTACACCCGTGCGTGTCCCCATAAGCGGCGCAGGCGCGGTGCGCTCTCTCGCTGTCTCCTCGCCGCCGCCGCCATGGGTCGCATGCACGCTTCCATCCCAATTCCGAATTCCAATTTTTTTTCGGAATATTGAGGAAAAAAAATCGGAATTCGGAATTGGGATGGAAAAAATCGGAAGAGTTCCGCCCAAAATCGGAATAGTTGGCAGGTATGTCAAAGTATTTCAAGCTGGTGCGTGGCATCACTACTTATGTAAAACAAGTAAAACATTGTGCAATAACCTAAACATTTTAAATAAAAAGACAAATTGCCATTAGTTAGTGGAGCTCAATGGGATAAAAATATATTATATATATATATATGTAATTGTTATTGGGACCAATTTTGCACAACCAAGTATGTTAAACTCCTGATTATTATGGAGTAAACCTGCCTCAGGATAAATCAAAGACATTGATTACAAAGGAAAGACTATTGGTCATTAAACTTTGGCAAAATTATGATCCAATGTAAAGATTTGATAATGGATCAAAGCAAAGGCAGGAGTATGATAAATAAATATTTATCCAACACAGCTTCATGTGAACCCATATGGATGTGGAGAGAAGGTTTCATGTACATTTGAAGAGGTGCAAAAACTTGTTACAGAAGAAGTTGATGAAATCTCCAATTGTGGGAGATTGCAGGTGCGTTATGATCAATGATATGGCATAACAACGGATTGATTTATTTTAATGTGTAAAGGATCTACAAAAAATTTGTAGAAGGAATTGGTTCACCTGTGTAGGAAAACCTAAACATTGATTTTAGGTTTGCACCCAAAATATCTCCAATAAAGAAGAGGTAAGAAAATTAGTATCATAAATTTCCCCGCGGGGGGGGGGGGGGGAAAGGAAGATGTGGTGGTAAAGCCATACGAGACATCATTTTAAATACACTTTTACAGTGTAAAAACATTTTATCAAAATGGACATCTTCAACACTGAAAAACACTTGTTATTAATAAATTGTTAATCATTACTATAAGACTTGAAGGATTGGTATTTAGTACCAATTTATTATCATATTTACAGGTGCTTGAAATGAATTAGATGGGTCAGCTGTTGCAAGTTAAGACATTATCTAATGGATCAAACTCAGTTCTAGGTTGTTCACATAATTTTGGAACAACAATTGCACTGATAAGAAGATCAGCACTTGCACTAATGAGGACATGGTCATGGTTTATCTTGATCACATTTTAAATTGGAAGGTTGATCAGGAGTCAGCTGCAAATTAGTACAGCACTTACAAGCCTGTTGAGAGGCAAGGGTCCTGACCCATCCAATAAAAACTATGTTTTAGGCATTCATAAACATCCCTAAATTACTATTCTGGGTTTAGGAGTAATTCAGCACCATTTTTTTGGGGGGGGGGGGATATACGTTATTAGAATTAAAGTGGCGGATAGAAAATGTTCCACAAGCTGCTTTAAATTATATATATATATATATATCTATATATCTATATATATATAATCTGTCCAAAGTTAAAATACAGAAGTTGGGAGATCAGCATAGTCCTGACTTGCCTTAGGCAATGGACTCCAATTCTATCAATGATTCAAAAAATTAACATTGAAAATAATAATGCTCATGACTTTACTATCAGCATAAGAGTGCTAACATTGCAAATGTTACATTATATAATTGCCTGTGGCTACAGATTACATTATCTTATATGTTTATGAATTTACTAAACAAAGCAGACCAAGAAGAGCTGGAACCAAGGTAAAATTTAAGCATATCCTGTCGGCCAAAAATTGTGTGTGGGTCAACATTGACTCAATATGTTAAAGTAGGTAAGAGTCTCTGTGGTGGTGAGACAGCACTACTTATTACACACAAAAACCACATTAAGTATCAGTAAAAACTGATGGTTCTAGATAATTATATTCTAGATGGTTAAAACATGTTTAAAACTCAGTGGAACTAGACATTAAGATGTGGAAAATCACTCCATTAAGGAGGTAGATACATTCACAGGAATGGCACAGGATGGGCCACTCGAGCAAAGATTCAAGGCCGCAGGAGGGTGTAAAATAAATATTAAAGTTACAAGGAACCAGTCATGATGTCAGGATTGGACACGGAGTGTTGGGTTCTCTGTAATTGTTGCTTTGTTTATACTATCAAATTATATTATCAATTGATATTTTGGTGATAAATTTGCCTTTCAATGGAAAGGGCATTACTTTCATTCTTTTATAATGGAAAAAAATTATCACATAAACTGAGGCAATGTTTGGGAAAAAAATGTGTTATTTGCTCATTACTGTGTTGATTGAGCCAGATTGTCAACATACAAAACACAGAAGCTACAAAATCTTCACGTAGTCACTCACGTGACTCCGAAGTAAAATAGTAAGATTAAACGAGAATTTACCAGTTCGAAGTTTGATCGTTATTCTATGAGGAGTAACGATGAGGGATTACATGCCCTCCACTCCCGACCCTCATAAAATAAATGATCATCTGGTAGTTCTAAATCTATGTTGAGACTTACTATCTTACTCCGGCTATTATGTTCTGTGTTTTTCATGCCGCTGCTTTGAAGTATGCCGATCAAGCGCCAGGCGGGGCTTCTTCACGTAATCCCTCATCGTTACTCCTCATAAAATAAAGATCAAACTTAAAACTGGTAAGTTCTCGTTTAATCTTACTTTTCACTGGATGTTTCAAGAGAGTGTTACATATAGCTCTTAAGGCTAATGGAATCAAGGGATATGGGGAGAAAGCAGGAAAGGAGCACTGATTTTGGATAATCAGCCATGATCATATTAAATGGCGGTGCAGGCTCGAAGGGCCGAATAGCCAATCCTGCACCTATTTTCTATGTTTCTATGAGACATTAGTTTGAAAACATGCACCACCAAACTCAGAGGCAGCTTCTTCCCTTCTGTTATCAGATTTCTAAACAGCCCTTCCATAAGCTAGGATACTACCCCATTGCAGACACTGAACTTGTCTCTTAAACTGGTACACTGCAAGGTTGAGAATTACATGCAGCACCCTGCATCTTCCTGTTTAAGAAGGAACTGCAGATGCTGGAAAAATCAAAGGTAGACTAAAATGCTTGAGAAACTCAGCGGGTGAGGCAGCAGCTATGAGGCGAAGGAATAGGCGAACAGACTCTGAAGAAGGGTCTCAACCCGAAACTGCCTGAAGAGGGGTCTCGACACGAAACATCACCTACTCCTTCACTTCATAGATGCTGCCTCACCCGCTCAGTTTCTCCAGCATTTTTGTCTACCTGGTATCTTCCTCTTCACTTTACCTGTTGTACCCGAGTTTGGATTGATTGATTTATTGTATTTATGTATAAGTGTTATCTAATTTGATTGGATAGCATGCAAAAATTAGGCTTTTCATCAAACTCGTGACAATAATAAATCTGAAACTGAATTCTCTAATTAATTTCCATCTCTGGGCTAGAGGGAAACAGTTCCCTTTCGTGTAGCTACTGAAAGGACATGTGTAAGCTTGCCCAGGAGTCTGCAATTCACACCTCAGCTTACACCCTGAGCATTTTGATGGTTGGAACCATCCTCTCTTGATAGGCAGGTAAACATGCACTTCTCGCAGTGAGCCACTAGAGAGCAACCATGAGCACAGCCCAGGGTTGCTTCGTTCTTCCTTTGGATTCACTGAACTCACTTCCGAATCCTCTAGACCAGGGGTTCCCAACCTTTTTCGTCCCGTTTACCCCTGGCAACTTTAATAGCACATATCAATGTTATTTCACTTATTTATGAACAACTAATGATGAACAGTATACCAGAACCAAACACAGTCAGTCAATAGAAACATAGAAACATAGAAATTAGGTGCAGGAGTAGGCCATTCAGCCCTTCGAGCCTGCACCGCCATTCAATATGATCATGGCTGATCATCCAACTCAGTATCCCGTACCTGCCTTCTCTCCATACCCTCTGATCCCCTTAGCCACAAGGGCCACATCCAACTCACTCTTAAATATAGCCAATGAACTGGCCTCAACTACCCTCTGTGGCAGAGAGTTCCAGAGACTCACCACTCTCTGTGTGAAGAAAGTCTTTCTCATCTCGGTCTTAAAGGATTTCCCCCTTATCCTTAAGCTGTGACCCCTTGTCCTGGACTTCCCCAACATCGGGAACAATCTTCCTGCATCTAGCCTGTCCAACCCCTTAAGAATTTTGTAAGTTTCTATAAGATCCCCTCTTAATCTCCTAAATTCCAGAGAGTATAAACCGAGTCTATCCAGTCTTTCTTCATAAGACAGTCCTGACATCCCAGGAATCAGTCTGGTGAACCTTCTCTGCACTCCCTCTATGGCAATAATGTCCTTCCTCAGATTTGGAGACCAAAACTGCACGCAATACTCCAGGTGTGGTCTCACCAAGACCCTGTACAACTGAAGTAGAACCTCCCTGCTCCTGTACTCAAATCCTTTTGCTATGAAAGCTAACATACCATTCGCTTTTTTCACTGCCTGCTGCACCTGCATGCCTACTTTCAATGACTGGTGTACCATGACACCCAGGTCTCGCTGCATCTCCCCTTTTCCCAATCGGCCACCATTTAAATAATAGTCCGCTTTCCTGTTTTTGCCACCAAAGTGGATAACCTCACATTTATCCACATTATACTGCATCTGCCAAACATTTGCCCACTCACCCAGCCTATCCAAGTCACCCTGCAGTCTCCTAGCATCCTCCTCACAGCGAACACTGCCCCCCAGCTTAGTGTCATCCGCAAACTTGGAGATATTGCCTTCAATTCCCTCATCCAGATCATTAATATATATTGTAAATAGCTGGGGTCCCAGCACTGAGCCCTGCGGTACCCCACTAGTTACTGCCTGCCATTGTGAAAAAGACCCGTTTACTCCTACTCTTTGCTTCCTGTTTGCCAGCCAGTTCTCTATCCACATCAATACTGAACCCCTAATACCGTATGCTTTAAGTTTGTATACTAATCTCTTATGTGGGACCTTGTCGAAAGCCTTCTGGAAGTCCAGATATACCACATCCACTGGTTCTCCCTTATCCACGCTACTAGTTACAAGTCAGTCAATGAGAAAAAATATGTAAAAATCCAGAATCAATAAATGTACCCCCTGGGTAGGTGAAATTTTCCCCTGGGGATAAATGTACCCCAGGTTGGGAACCCTTGGTCTAGACTTTGTCTTCAACTGCACAACCATTTATTTTTCACATGCAGGAGTTGCTGATTCCCAATTGAGGGGCTTTGTTTTATCAGTTGAGTTTAGTTCAGTTTAGAGGTACAGCCTGGAAACAGGCCCTTCGGCCCACCGAGTCCATGCCAACCATCATATTAGGTCTACGCTATCCCACATTTGCATCCACTCCCTATACAGTAGGGGCAATTTAGACTTTGAAGAAGAGTCTGAAGACGGGTCTCGACCCGAAATGTAACCCATTCCTTCTCTTCAGAGTTGCTGCCTGTCCTGCTGAGTTACTCCAGCTTTTTGAGTCTATCTTCGGTTTAAACCAGCATCTGCAGTTTCTTCTTACTCATGGATAGGACACGTTTGGAGGAATATGGGCCAAACCCTGGCAAGTGGGATTAGTGTAGCTGGGACATGTTGGTCGGTGTGGGCAAGTTGGGCTGAAGGGCCTGTTTCCACACTGTATGACTCTATGACTGGCCTGATCTAGCTTAAAGTAAGACAGCATTAAAACAGGCCCTTCAGCCCAACTCGTCCATGCTGACCAAGGTGTGCCATTTAAGCTCGTCCCATTTGGCCCATATCCTTCCAAACTGACCACGACAGGCTGGGACTTGGAGCGCAGGAGGATGAGGGGTGATCTTACAGAGCTGAATAAAATAACAAGGGGAATAGATAGGATGAATGAACAGAATCTTTTATCCAGGCTAGGGGTATCAAAAAACCTGAGGACCAAAGGTATAAGGTGAGAGGGGAAAGATTTAATAGGTGTAGGAAAGAACTGCAGATGCTGGTTTAAATCAAAGATAGGCACAAAAAGCTGGAATAACAGCGGGACAGGCAGCATCTCTGGAGAGAAGGAATGGATGACGTTTCGGTTCGAGACCCTTCTTCAGATCCGAAACGTCACCCATACCTTCTCTCCCTTCCCACTATTTTTCCCATTCTTTTTCCCACCCTTTATCCATACCTTTTGACCCTTACATAGTTCAAACATTGGTTGGTCTCCACTTTCAACATATTCAGTGACTCTGCTTCCAAAGCTCTCTGAGGTATAGAATTCCAAATATTCACAGCCTTCTCAGAGTTCAGAGATACAGCGTAGAAACAGGCCCTTTGGCCCACTGAGTCCGCTCCGACCAACGTAAACCACCACTATCCTACAGACAAGGGACAATTTACAATTACAATTTACAATTTTTACTGAAGCCAATTAACCTACAAAACTTTGGAGTGTGGTGGAAACCAGAGCACCTAGAAAAAACCCACGCGGTCACATGGAGAATGTACAAACTCCATACAGACAGCACCCGTAATCAGGATCAAACACGGGTCTCTGGTGCTGTAAGGCAGCAACTTAACCCCTGCGCTACCGTGCCAAGAAAATACGTCCTTTCATCATCTCTATCTGAAGACACCCCTTGTTTTGAAACTATGCCCCTTAGTTCAAGATAACATAACCTAACTTTGCCAGATCCAATGCCTTCAATCACGGATGGGCACAAAGTTAACACACAAAAGGACACAAAATACTGGAGTAACTCAGCAGGTCATGCAGCATCTCTGGAGAACATGGATAGTTGACGTTTTTGGTCGACACTCTTTTTTAGACTCAAGAAGGGTCAGAAGTGAAGAAGGGCCCCGACCCAAAACGTCATGTTGTCCAGAGATGCTGCCTGACCAGCTGAGTTACTCCAGCACTTTATATCCTTTTCTGGATTAATCGGCATCTGCAGTTCCTCGTTCTGGCCTTCAGTCACGATACCTTCTGGCCCTCGCTCAGTCTCTCTGTAGCTCCAGGCCTCGCTATCCCAGGGCTGCCAGGACAACTCTCCACTCAGCATCCACCCTGCCGATCTCCCTCAGAATCTCACATCACAACAGGACAAACTTCCATTTTCCTGTGCTTCAATAGCAGGAGGCTGTCTGCTCAACGTTTCTTACATAATCAACCCAACAAACATTCTCTGCCCTGCTTCCAATCCAAGTACAGATCCACCACCGATTCACCAGCAACCTTGAATCTGGACAAGTTCCTCCCCCAGACGTCCCCCTGAGGCGGTCGATCTCAACCTCATTGGGACTTCCGCGGCCGATTGGCGGGTCGACCTGGGCACTGGAACTCCGGCCCATCCGGAGCCGGCAGATCCATCCCCATAGCCGACTTCAGCGGCCATCTTTGCGGGCCGGTATGTCGGCCTCCGCAAGGCCGTGACCCCTGTTGGCCCGGCAACATGGATTATCCAGAAAGGCTCTGGAACCAAGGGTCAGGGAAATCGGTGTCGGACCTGTATATCTTTAAGTACGGAGACCATAACTGTACATGGTACGGCAGATGCATTCTCACCAGTGTATCAGAGGGTACCCTGCTCTCACACACCTCGGCCCTTGCAATAAAGGCTAATAGTCCAACAGCAGTGTGCTTTGTGTAGACAAACTCTTCGAGGGTAGTGATAGTTTGATTAGGTTGTGGAGGCAAAGACAATAACCCACCGAAGACGCAAAAGACACTGGGCTCTGGCTGATGTCTGAGCCGCATATGTTCTTCACTCAAAGACAAAGCAACCAGACGACAATCTCTTGCGAGAGCATCAAAGGTTACAGCTTTGGGACATCTTCACTCTATCCTTGGTTGGTAATGAATTTAAACGGAGGCTTTAAAGGTATTTTGCTTTACAAAGCACAAAACTGGGGCGGCACAGTGGCACAGCGGTAGAGTTGCTGACTTACAGCACCAGAGACCCGTGGTTGATCCTGACTATGGGTGCTGTCTATACCGAGTTTGTACATTCTCCCCATGGCCTGCATGGGTTTTCTCCAGGTGCTCCAGTTTCCTCCCACATTCCAAAGACGTGCAGGTTTGTCGGTGAATTGGCTCGTGTAAATTGTACCTAGTGTGTAGGATAACACTAGTGTAAGGGGTGATCACTGGCTGGCTCGAACTCGGTGGGCTGAAGGACCTGTTTCCACACTGTATCGCTAAACTCTGAAGTAGACTGGCAGCAGAGTCAGATGATAAGTGGTTTTCAAGATGGATTAGTTGTGTTACCAGTGTTTCCAATGAAGAGGAGGCTCTTGAGACGGCGTTTAATTTCCTTTCGAGCACTTATCTCAGTTGAAAGACTCTTTGCTCACTGGTGCTTCTTTAGCAGTGATTCTCGCCACTGCTACAGAAATGTTAAGCTACTCCCCCTCCCCATCACCCTAACAATAGCACAGTGGGGTTTGCATAGTCCTTGGGGCCAGGTGCTGTACAGAGAGGCACTTGGTTTTGCTGGTGGATGTGGACAGTTCAATCTCCATAAAACAAGACCCTCTCTGTGTGTAGGAAGGAACTGCCGAAGGTAGACAAAGGTGCTGGAGAAACTCAGCGGGTGCGGCAGCACCTATGGAGCGAAGGAAATAGGCAACGTTTCGGGCCGAAACCCTTCTTCAGACTGGTGTAGGGTGGGGGGGAGGCGGGAAGAAGAAAGGAAGAGGAGGAGCCAGAGAGCTGAGGGAGAGCTGAGAAGGGGAGGAGACAATAAGGGCTTCCGGAAATTGGAGAAGTCAATGTTCATGCCGCTGGGGTATAAACTGCCCAAGCGAAATATGAGGTGCTGCTCCTCCAATTTCCGGTGCTGGTTGCTGGTGCGGATGCTGGTTTACACCAAAGTTGGACATATAGTGCTGGGGTAACTCAGCAGGAGGGGCAGCATCTCTGTATAGAGGGAATGGGTGACGTTTTGGATCTAGACCCGTCTTCAGACTCGCTCTGTGTGCTCTTTGATGCCCAGTTCTGCTTCCAATGCTGTGGCATTTGGTTATCTTCACAAATCAATTCCATTGGAGAGGTCGCAGCAGACCATTCCTGATAACGTATAGAGACACAAGGAACTGCAGATGCTGGAATCTTGCGTCGCACACAAAGTGCTGAAGTAACTCAGCGGTTCAGGCAGCATCTCTGGAGGACATGGATAGGCAATGTTTCTGGTCAGGACCCATCTCCAGGCTGGGTCCGAAGAAGGGTCCTGACCTGAAATGTTGCCTGTTAATAAACAATCAGGTGGCATATCCTACCAATATTGGTAAAGTCAGGACTCAATAACGCCAGCACCAAGCTACGGTGCCTTTTAAACACCATGCCCATGAACAGGATTTGGTTGAAAGTTGGAAAAGCGGTGAATCTGTGAAATTCATTGCCACACCAGGTTGTCAATGGATATTTTTAAGGCTGACGTAGATTCTTAAATAGTACGGGTGTCAGGAGTTACGGGGAGAAGGCAGGAGAATGGGGTTAAGAGGGAAAGATAGATCAGCCATGATTGAATGGCGGAGTAGACTTGATGGGCCGAATGGCCTAATTCTGCTCCTATCACGTACTGTGTGTGGGTCTGTGAGGGCACCATTGGGAAGCAGTTCCGCAGCCACGTGCGTACCTGAATCAGGCAGGATGCGCAGATCTCCCTCTTTGTAATCCTCCAGTAACTGGTACATATACAGAACAGGGTCCTTTTCATAGGTGATATAATACCAAGTGGTCATGACTGGTGCACGGGCCAGCACCATCCCTCGCCATTCATTCTTGGATCCATCATCCTTCTCAAACATGTGCTCCACCGCCTTGCCCACGATCAACTCGGCCAAGTCTCCATCCATTATTTTTGTTCGACCTGTTGGAAAGGCAGAGACCGAGAGTCAATTACAAAATCAAACAATCCACCGCAGAAGAGGCCATTCGGCCCATTCAGTCTACACTGGCTCTACATTCACTTTGTTGTGACCCATCTTATTTTTTTTATTATACATGCAGGCCCCTTGGCCCATCGAGTCCGCGCCGACCATCGACCACCCATACACACGTTCTACATTATCCTAGTGTGGAAGAAAAATGCATATCCTTCCTTAGTTAATTTTGATTGGAATTGAATAAGGTAACAAAAGGGTGCTTTTATGTGACAATTGGCAGCTCTCGTTGACCAGGTGCAGAAGAGGTTGTCGGCAAAGTAAGATTAGACGTATTACCTCTTGTCTGGGAATGTGTTGAAGGGAGGATGGTAAATGTAAACATGAAATAGTAGAGGAGATAACAGAGCTTGTTTTCCCTTCTGTGAGAAGTTACAGTAGACCACCCGTGCCAATAGAATATTTTCGTAGAATAGTATCTACCAAAAACAAAAGTTGTTTACTGCACAGTATAACTGTCTGCTAATTCTGCTGTGATGTCAGAGAACTCGTGAGCAGTTAACTGCTGCCATCCCTCCATGATATCATGCAATAATGTCTCTTGAAGCAAACCTGCAAAGTCTCCGCTTTTCATTTTCCTTTGATTTCCCTAAAATTCCTTCCGCACCTAGTTTCGCACCCTACACACTGGGGGAAATTTATATAAGCCAATTAACCTACAACCCTCCAATACCCCACCCCACACACGAGCACTATCCTTCACACACTCGGGACAATTTACTATTTGACCAAAGCCAATTAACCTACAAACCCGTTCGTCTTTGCGGTGTGGGAGGAAACCGGAGCACCCGGAGAAGACCCATGTGATCACAGGGAAACGTACAAACTCCGCACAGACAGTGCCCATAGTCAGGATCTAACCAAGGTCTCTGCCATTGTAAGGCAGCAACTCTATCGCTGCGCGACTGAGCCGCCCTGTGGCTTACCCGTTTTAATAAAATCACCTCTTGTTCTTCTAAACTGGAGAAAATAAGCTAGTTTTATTCCACCACTCCACTGATAACAACCCTCTCCATCCCAGGAATCATCTGAAGGAATTCATGCTGTATCTCCTCTAATGCAAGATAGACACAAAATGCTGGAGTAACTCAGTGGGGACCAGCAGCATTTCTAGAGAGAAGGAATGGGTGAATTATTGGGTCGAGACCATTCCCTTTAAACCAGGTGTGTGCAAGAGATCAAAACTAGGTGCAGAACTCCAGGTGTGGTCTCAGATGAACTGCAACAAATTCTGTTTCCTCTCACACTGCAATCCCTTGCAATAAAGCCAAGTACCATTTGACTACCAAATACGCACATACATCAAGCAATCATGACACTGGAGGTGGCTATAAGGAGATGTGAGACATTAATTCATACCGCCATAAGCACTGTAAAATTATTAACAGCACAAATGGAATCTGCCAGCAGATAATTGAACCGAATTTCTACAGTATTTTTTGGATTGCAACAATTGATAGACGTGGGTTCAACCTTAATCACAGCTGCTGTCTGTGTAGAGTTTCCACGCTCTCCCTGTGACCATGTGGGTTTTCTCCGGATGCTCCGGTTTCCTCCCACGCTCCAAGGACATGTGGCTTTGCAGGTTAATTGGCCTTCGGTAAATTTCCGCTAGTGTGTCGGGAGTGGATGAGGAAGTAGGCTAACAAGAGAACGAGTGTGAACGGGTGTTTGATTGTGAGCATGGACTCGGTGGTCCGAAGGGCCTGTTTCCATGCTGTGTGTTTAACCTAAACTAACTAAAACAATAATCGCAACTCATTTAATTAACGATTTTTCATCAATATTCTTTACAACCTGGACCGTTTCAGTTAAAACCCTTGCAACAGAGACAAGTAAAGGAAATGTCTGAGAATCTGGGAAGGCCCACTATTGCAACACATTAATTCAAATAATGGGGGGTTACACAAAATGCTGGAGAAACTCAGCGGGTGCAGCAGCATCTAAGGAGCGAAGGAGATAGGCGACGTTTCGGGTCGAGACCCTTCTTCAGACTGGTCAGGGATCAGGGAAACGAGAGATATAGACGGTGATGTGAGAGATAAAGAACAATGAATGAAAGATATGCAAAAAAGTATCGATGATAAAGGGAACAAGCCATTGTAAGCTGTTTGTGGTGTGAAAATGAGAAGCTAGTGCGACTAGGGTGGGGGAGGGAGATAGAGATAGAGGGAATGCCAGGGCCCGAGGGCTGAGGGAGAGGTGGGAGGGGGAGGAGACAGCAGGGGTTAACAGAATTGAGAAAATTCGATGTTCAAGCCCAAAGGATGCAAACTCCCCAAGCGGAATATGAGGTGCTGTTCCTCCAACTTGCGGTGTTGCTCACTCTGGCCATGGAGGAGGCCCAGGACCGAGAGGTCGGATACGGAATGGGAGGGGGAGTTGAAGTGCTGAGCGACCGGGAGGTCGGGTTGGTTTTTGCGGACCGAGCGGAGGTGTTCGGCGAAACGATCGCCAAGCCTCCGCTTGGTCTCACCGATATAGATCATCTGGCATCTGGAGCAGCGGATGCAGTAGATGAGGTTGGAGGAGGTGCAGGTGAACCTCTGTCGGACCTGGAAGGACTGCTTGGGCCCCTGAAAGGAGTGGAGGGGGGAGGTGAAGGGACAAGTGTTGCATTTCTTGCGGTTGCAAGGGAAAGTGCCCGGGGAAGGGGTAGAGCGGGAGGGGAGGGAAGAATTGACAAGGGAGTCGCGGAGGGAGCGGTCTTTGGAGATACAATTCAAATAATGTATCAGTAAAAGGAGTAAAAAATTGGTGGATACTTTTACCTGAGAAAAGCCGTCTCTGAAATTACTATTTTTTAACTGAAATTAACTACTGTTAAATTACCATATATGTTCATGATTTTGGAAGAGGGAATTAGGAGCAACATTAGCAAGTTTGCGGATGACACAAAGCTGGGTGGCAGTGTGAACTGTGGAGAGGATGTGAGGAGGTTGCAGGGGGACCTGGACAGGTTGAGTGAGTGGGCAGATGCGTGGTAGATGCAGTATAATATAGATAAATGTGAGGTTATCCACTTTGGCGGCAAAAACAAGGGGGCAGATTATTATCTCAATGGGGTTAGGTTAGGTAAGGGAAAGGTACAGCGAGACCTGGGCGTCCTTGTACACCGGTTACTGAAAGTTGGCGTGCAGGTGCAGCAGGCAGTGAAGAAAGCTAATGGAATGTTGGCCTTCATAACAAGAGGATTTCAGTATAGGAGTAAAGAGTTCTTCTGCAGTTGTATAGGACTCTGGTGAGACCACATCTGGAGTATTGTGTACAGTTTTGGTCTCCTAATTTGAGGAAGGACGTCCTTGTGATTTGAGGCAGTGCAGCGTAGGTTCACGAGATTGATCCCTGGGATGGCGGGACTGTCATATGAGGAAAGATTGAAAAGACTAGGCTTGTATTCACTGGAGTTTAGAAGGATGAGAAGGGATCTTATAGAAACATATAAAATTATAAAAGGACTGGACAAGCTAGATGCAAGAAAAATGTTCCCAATGTTGGGCGAGTCCAGAACTAGGGGCCACACACAGTCTTAGAATAAAGGGGAGGTCATTTGAGGTGAGAAAAAACGTTTTCACCCAGAGAGTTGTGAATTTATGGAATTCCCTGCCACAGAGGGCAGTGGAGGCCAAGTCACTGGATGGATTTAAGAGAGAGATGGAGCTCTAGGGGCTAGTGGAGTCAAGGGATATGTGGAGAAGGCAGGCACGGGTTATTGATAATCAGCCATGATCACAATGAATGACGGTGCTGGCTCGAAGGGCCGAATGGCCTCCTCCTGCACCTTTCTATGTTTCTATGTTACTGCAAACCCAGAACACAAGCCTGTGAAAGAACATCAAATTCATGGTACATTCAGAAACGTCTCCAAGCACAGGGATCAGGAATGGAGCTCTGTGCAAACTCATTTCACATTGAAACACTGTTCTCTGGATTGTGCAGGGATCTCGGGCAGCTTACAACCCAGTGGTATGAATATTGATTTCTCTAATTTCTCTAACTTCAAGTAACCCTTGCATCCCCTCTCTCTCCATCCCTCCCTCGTTACTAGTTTCAAAGTCGTCTTGTTGAGTCTCATTGTCTGTAAATGGCCTGTTTCCTTTATCATCGTCATTAATTTTGCATAGCTTTCATTATTTGTTCTCTATCTCTCTGTATCACCGTATATATCTTTTGTTTCCAATTCCCTGACTCTCAGTGTGAAGAAGGGTCTCAACCCAAGATGTCACCTATTCCTTTTCTCCAGAGATGCTGCCTGACCCGCTGAGTTACTCCAGCTTTTTGTGTCTATCTCTGGATTGTCCCCCTCTGCCATTTTCTCAAGGTGCTTTTTAACAACCTGCCAATTTTTTTTGCTGTTAATCCTGCTTTGTAGAACTGCAATTTTGTTTGATAACACTTCTGTGACATATTATGGAATCTTTTAATACATTTAAGGTTAAATAAAGAGTTATAAAAATGTATGGCTGCGACAGTGACTAAAGATTAAATTTGACTTTTTGTATCTCAAAATGTATACGAGCACTAAAGGTTTTGCTTCCATTGCTGTTCCGAGCATGATCTCTCTCATACACACACTCCACGGGCTGGTAGAGTCATGTACCATTCGAACCAACTCATCCATGGCGACCAAGATAAGCTAGTCCCAATTGCCCGCCTTTGGCCCATCGCTCTCCAAACCTTTTCTATCCATGCAACATCCTGTCCAAATGTCATTTAAATGCTGCGATATTACCCGCCTCAACTACCTCTTCCGGCAGCTTGTTCCATCACTCTGTGTGAAAAAGATCCTATTAAATCTTTCCCCTGTCACCTTAAACCGATGTCCTCTGGTTCTTGATCCCCCTACTCTGGGTAAAAGACTCTGTGCATTCACCCTATCTATTCCCCTCATGAATCCATACACCTCTATACGATCAGCCCTCAGCCTCCTGTGCTTTAAGGAATAAAGTCCTAGCCTGCCTGCCCAACCTCTCCCTGTAGCCCAGCCCTGGCAGCAGCATGGAGAATCTTCACTGCATACGTTCCAGCTTAATGACCTCATAATGCTCTTATACCCCATTGACCAACTGTACACTGCGAGGGCCGGGAAGCGAGCGGATAAGATCATCTCTGACCCCTCTCACCCTGGCTACAAACTCTTTGAAGCACTTCCCTCTGGGAGGTGACTCTGGACTATCAAAGCTGCCACAGCCAGACGTAAAAACAGCTTTTTCCCCAGAGCAGTGACTCTACTCAACACCCAAACGTCTGGAGCCTCTTTTTACTCTGGCACTTTATTTTCACGTTTAAAATATAATATTTTATTTTTTATTGTCTGCTCTACATCGTGTTTTTACCTTGCGCGAGCAGAGCACCGAGGCAAATTCCTTTTATATACTTGGCCAATACAATGTTCATCCTATTCTATTATATTAGACCGAGTGAAGAAAGTTGCCCCTCAGGTACTGCGTTACCTACCGCTCTTGTCGGGCAGTATCTGGAGTGTGGAGACCCTCTCATCTTTGAAAAGTTCGATCCCGTAGACACAGTCGAAATCGTCGTACTTGACCAGGAAGAGGGAAGGGTTGACCGGTAGCTGGTCCAAGACCGTGCCCTTCCACTCGGTGACCACTCCCGTCTTCTCCCTCCATCCATGTTGCACTTTGCTTCCAACGATACTGCGCTGTTTGTAGGCAACCGGATCACTCGTATCTGCTTTGCTACGCTTCCTTGGGAGTTAAAACAGGATGACAAAAAAAATAACATCATTTGTCTTGGTCTAATCTCGTCACACCTTTCCTTGGTAAAAGAGTAAATGCATGCGAACAATCAACGACACAAACGGTATTAATGTCAGATGCGTGATTCTCAAGTATAAATATTGTATTAGTGCAACCCAAACAATTTTGAGGTGGTTTAGAGTCATAGAGTGATACAGCGTGGAAACAGGCCCTTCGTCCCATCTTGCCCACATCGGCCAACATGCACTAGCTTCACTACTCCTACCTGCCCGCGTTTGGTCCATATCCCTCCAAACCTGTCCTATCTACCTGTCTAACTGTTTCTTAGAAGATGGGTCACCCATTCCTTGCCCTGCCGGGTTACTCCACCATTTTGTGCCTGCCTTGACTGATAAAGGTCAATGAACAAAAATACTTCTTTATCACCCCTTCAACCTGCGACGCCACTCGCTGTACCTGCACTCCGACATCTTTTTGCTCTACAACGCTCTACAGAGCCCTACCATTCACTGTGAAGGTCGTACCCTGGTTATGACTTCCCAAATTGCAACACCTCATACCTATCTTCATTAAACTGCATTACTCACTCCTCAGCCCAACTGCCTGTGTTGATATAAACCACACACAGTAATGGTCCCAGGGCCGATCCTTGAGGGAAACCACTAGACACAGGCTTCTTCTTCTTTCGTGTGGCGTGCACAACCTAAAGTTGTACGGCAACTTGAGACACAGGCTTCCAGTCCGAAAAACTACCTTCCTCTATCTCCCTCTGTTTCCTTCTGTGAAGCCAATTCTATATCCGGTTTGCTCCCTTTCCTTCGCTCCCATGTGATCTCACCTTCCACAGCAGCCTACATGTAGAACCTGATCAAAGGCCTTGATGAAGTCCATACAGACAATATTTACTGCCTTGCCCATATCAACCCTTTTGGTACTTTCTCAAAAAACTCAATCGAATTTGTATGACACTAGACCAAGTGGGACCCGTTGGGTCCCGCCCCCCAACATGGGCGCACGGCGTCACAGGGAGGGCTGGGCCCCGAACGCAATATTCAACCACTCACCCATTGGTCCCAATACTCACCATTCCCTGGAGGGGGGGGGGGGGTGGTAGAGAGGGAGGGGGGTGAATAGAGGGGAGAGGGGGGTGAATAGAGAGGAGAGGGGTAGAGGGAGTGGGAGGGGGGTAGAGGGGGAGGGGATAGAGAGGGAGAGGGAGGGCAGTAGAGAGGGAGAGGGGCAGAGAGGGAGGGGGGGTAGAGACCCTACCCCATCTCCATCCTCCTTTCCCTCATCCTCCCCCCCTCATTCCCATTCCATGCCCCTGTACCTACCCAGGTCGTAGAGCAGCGGCCAGGGCCTGGACAGCTTGCGAGCCCATTGAGATTAGTGCACTGAGGGGCAACCTCCTACAGTGCCCTTGTGAGGCCATTGTTACCGTTGGCAACGTCCCATTGTGATGTCATTGTGGCAGTGGGCAGGCAGCTTGAGAGCCCATTGTGATTGGTGCACTATGAGAGGCATGGTGACATCATCACTGGACGCTGTCCGAGAAAGCTTTTTTATTGCCTTTTTTAAAAACTTTAAATCATGAGTAACTTTGGAAATATAGGTCGGAATGCGACGGGAAGATGTTTATCCCTTCGACGGGAAAAATGTGAGTAGAATATGTGAAAATGGGAAGGCTGTGGCCTAGCATTTGGAAGAAGATAGGAAAAAGCAGAGCAGAGTGACACAATTGCTGGCACACACAAAGAGTTTTAGTAATATAGATAGATGATCCCCCATGTACAAGACTATCCCTAATCAGCCAGTCCACCCAAAGCTATATATATCTTATCCTTTAGAATCCTTTCCAATAACTTACCTACCACAGATGTTAGACTAACATTGAACCATTCCACATTTTCTCAATCTGTCTGTTTTAATCTGTCGTTTTCACACCTTACCCTTCCATAACTGTAATACAAACTGTCCGCAACACATCTAATCAAGTAAAGGCGAAAAAATGAATTGAGGATCTTGCCCACTTTCTGAGGCTCCATGCATAGATGATCGCTTTTGTTTCTGAGGGACACTATTCTCTCTCTAGTTATTTTTTTTCCCTTAATGTACATAACATCTCGTTGAATTCTCCTTAATTTCATTTGCCAGAGCTCTTGATTTGCTCCTCAGTGCCCTGAACTCCGCCATAGCTGGAGAAGGGTTTTGGCCCGAAACGTTGCCTGTCTCCTTCGCTCCATAGATGCTGCTGCACCCGCTGAGTTTCTCCAGCATTTTTGTGTACCCTCCTCCATAGATGTATTTGATCACTAGCTGTCAGCAGGGATCTATCGAGGCGGAACCTATAGAACTACGGCCTGTAACATCTAGTTTAGTTAGTTTAGATATGTTTATTGTCACGTGTACTGACTTGCATGCTAACCAGTCAGTGGAAAGACAATACACGATTACAATCGAGCCATCCACAGATACATGATAAAGGGAGAAGAGGGAGTGGCCAGGGGTGAGACTCGTCCTTGATTATGCTGGTGGTCTTGCCGAGGCAGTGTGAGGTATAAATGAAATCAATGGAAGGGAGGTTGGTTTGTGTGATGGTCTGGGCTGCGTCCACAATTCTTGAATGGAGCTGTGCTCAAACCAAGCTGTGATGCATCCTGATAAAATTCTATCTACGGCGCACCGGTAGAAGTTGGTGAGAGTTGCCGGGGACATGCCAAACTTCCCAAGCCTTCGAAGGACGTAGAGGCGTTGGTGTGCCTTCTTGGCCATTGTAAGCACGAGACACCGCTGCACATCTGCCGCCTTCGTGAGTGAGAGCGGCAGCCACTCCCACCAGAGAGTGGCCATCCCCGAACTGTCCACGTCGGCCTTGCTCCAATTCAGAGCTTTAACTTGTCAGCGTAATCCTGAATGGAAAGAGACCCTTCAGCCCAGCTCATCCATGCCACCATGATGCCAAGTAAGCAAGACCCATTTACCCTCCAAACCGTTCCTATCCACATACTTTTTAGTTTAGTTTAGTTTAGAGATACAGCGCAGAAACAGGCCCTTCGGCCCACCGAGTCCGCAACGATCGGCCATCACCGCACACTAACACTATCCTACACACACTGCGGATAATTTACAATTACACCAAGCCAATTAACCTACAAACCTGTACGTCTTTAGAGTGTGGGAGGAAACCGAAGATCTCGGAGAAAACCCACGCAGGTCACAGGGAGAACGTACAAACTCCGTACAGACAGCACCCGTAGTCAGGATCGAATCTGGGCCTCTGGCGATGCAAGGCAGCAACTCTACCGCTGCGCCACCGTACCTGTCCAAATGTCCTTTAAATGTTGTTATAGTAACTGCCTCAGCTACTTCCCCTGGCATTCGTTCTGCTACTCTTTCTGACTGCGTTTTCTACTTTCTAACCACTCTCTGAATAAGAATATCCCAGCTTAAATCCCAAAAGCTGTATTTTTAGAAGCATGATCGTGGACTCCTCCTTTGAGCGGGAACATCCATTGAATTACTTTATAACCTTCCAGACCAGCATCAATTTGGGCCACCTCTTTTGGGCAGCTAACAACCCAGTGGTATGAATATTGATTTCTCTAGCTTCAAGTAACCCTGGCATTGTCTCTCTCCATCCCTCCCCCATCCGTCGCACCAGCTTCTTGTTGTCACCTAGCAACCAGTTAACAATGGCCTGTTTCCTTTAACATTGTTACTTCTTTTGCATATCTTTCTCTATCTCTCTACATCACCGTCTACATCTTCCATTCCCCTATCCCCCGACTCTAGTCAAGTCAAGTTTATTTGTCACATACACATACAAGATGTGCGGTAAAATGAAAGTGGCAACACCTGCGGATTATGCAAAAAACTACAGAACAGAATAGAACAGAATCAATCTGAAGAAGGGTCTCAACCAGAAACGTCACCCATTCCTACTCTTTTGTGTTTTGTCGGTGTGGATTTTGTATGTTCTACCTGTGACTGCCTGCGTTTCCTCTGGGTGTTCCAGTTTCCTCCCCCATCACAAATACTTGCGGGTTTGTAGGTAAATTGGTCCTCTGCAAAGTACACATAGTGTGTCGGGAGTGTACGTGGAAGTGGGATAACATAGAACTAGTTCAGGCACCAACTTGTGGTCAGCCAGTGCACGCCTTACTATGCTAACCTCACACGCCTAATGTCAAACCTGCTCCCTGTATGGAAACGAGGGAAAGTAGTTCCTGCCACAAACAAGCCACTAACGTATTCTTCATTGCTAAGGATGATCACAAGGCCGCCTGCTTTCCTTTGCTTCAAAATGGAAAGTAATAAGGTTCTGTAACCACAGAGTCGGTGAGAATTATGAGTTCATTTAAATTGCTACAGGAGCAGCAGCCTGTCGGTGCAGTCTTTAGAACCGGCTTCTGGTAGTCCTAGCAACCGTGTCCCTGGCATAGCAGTTGCCAGGGTTTAGTGAGTGGATGCACAACCATCAGAGTCCCACAGTTACACCCATTGCCAAATTAGAAGTTAACTTTATTTCACAAAGTTGGACATCCTCTTCGGAACTAAAACTTGCTTTGACTTGCAGTTCTGGCAAAAACACACGTTCATAAGTCATGGGAGCAGAATTAGGCCATTCGGCCCAGCGAGTCCACCCCACCATCCAATCATGGCTGATCTATCTTTCCCTCTCAACCCCATTGTCCTGCCTTCTTCCCATAACCTTTGACACCCATACTAATCAAGAATTTGTTGATCCCCACTTTAAAAAATACCCAAGGATTTGGCCTCCACAGCCTTCTGTTGCAATTAATTCCACAGACTCGCCACCCTCTGACTAAATAAATTCTTCCTCATCTCCTTTCTAAAGGTGCGTCCTTTTATTCTGAGGCTGTGCCCTCGTCCTAGATTCTCCCACTAGTGGAAACATCCTCGCCACATCCACTCTATCCAGGCCTTCCACTATTTGGTGTCATTATTCAAAGAGATCTCCCTCCATCCTTCTAAATTCCAGCAAGTATAGACCAGCGACATCAAACGCTCATCATACCTTAACCCAACGAGCCCCACACAGCACACTTGAGCACATCCCTTTCAGAATATCCCAAGACAAAAGACCAATTGAAGAAGAGTCTCGACCCGAAACGTCACCCATTCCTTCTCTCCAGAGATGCTGCCTGTCCGGCTGAGTTACTCCAGCTTTTTGTGTCTATCTTCTTAACCAAAATACATTGCTGGAGGAACATCAGCGGGTCAGTCAGCATCTGTGGAGGGAATGGACAGACGATGTTTCAGGTCGTCATCATTCTTCAGACTGAATGAATGGGGAGAAGGCGGCTGGAAAAGAGAGCAAAGCCTGGCAAGTGACAGGAGAATGCAGGTGAGGGCGAGGGAGAGAGGGAGGTATGAAAAGGTTCAGAACAACTCAGAGCCGGCACCCGATGGTCAAGGAGCCCACAATGCTCCATAGTTGGCTGTGGAGGAGGTGATAAAAAAGGCATACGAACCATGAAGCTAGCAGAACTAGGGTGGGGGAGGAGAATGCAGAGTGAGGAAATGCAAGTTACTTGAAGTCCAAGTTCTAGTGAGTTTATTGTCATGTGTCCATGATAGGACAATTAAATTCTTGTTTAGCTTCAGCACACAGAACATAGTAGGCATTTACTACAAAACAGATCAGTGTGTCCATATACCATTATATAAATACATACACACATGAATAAATAAACTGATAAAAGTGCAAATAACAGATAATGGGTTATTAATGATCAGAGTTTTGTCCAAGCCAGGTTTAATAGCCTGATGGCAGTGGGGAAGTAGCTATTCCTGAACCTGGTTGTTGCAGTCTTCAGGCTTCTGTACCTTCTACCTGAAGGTAGCAGGGAGATGAGTGTGTGGCCAGGGTGGTGTGGGTCCTTGATGATTCTGCCAGCCTTTTTGAGGCAGCGACTGCGATAAATCCCCTCGATGGAAGGAAGGTCAGAGCCGATGATGGACTGGGCAGTGTTTTCTACTCTTTGAAGTCTTTTCCTCTCCAGGGCGCTCAAGTTGCCGAACCAAGCCACGATGCAACCGGCCAGCATGCTCTCTACTGTGCACCTGTAGAAGTTAGAGAGAGTCCTCCTTGACAAACCGACTCTCCGTAATCTTCTCAGGAAGTAGAGGCGCTGATGTGCTTTCTTGATAATTGCATTAGTGTTCTCGGACCAGGAAAAATCTTCACAATGTGCACGCCCAGGAATTTGAAGCTCTTGACCCTTTCAACCATCGACCCGTTGATATAAACAGGACTGTAGGTCCCCATCCTACTTCTTCCAAAGTCCACAATCAATTCCTTGGTTTGGCTGGTGTTGAGGGCCAGGTTATTGTGCTGGCACCATATGGACAGTTTCTCGATCTCTCTTCTATACTCTGACTCATCCCCATCAGTGATATGTCCCACAACAGTGGTGTCGTCAGCGAACCTGATGATGGACTTCAAACTGTGACCGGCTACGCAGTCATGAGTATAGAGTGAGTACAGCAGGGGGCTAAGCACGCAGCCTTGAGGTGCTCCCGTGCTGATTGTTATCGAGGCTGACACATTTCCACCAATACGAACAGACTGTGGTCTGTGAATGAGGAAGTCGAGAATCCAATTGCAGAGGGATGCGCAGAGACCCAGTTCTGCGAGTTTGGTAACCAGCTTGGAGGGGATGATTGTGTTAAATGCCGAGCTGTAATCGCTGAATAACAGCCTGACATATGAGTTTTTGTTGTCCAAGTGGTCCAGAGCGGAGTGGAGGGCCAGCGAGATCGCATCCACCGTTGATCTGTTGTGGCGGTAAGCGAACAACAGTGGGTCCAGGTTTTTGTCGAGGTAGGAGTTGATTTGCTCCATGATCAACCTCTCAAAGCACTTCATCACCACAGGCGTTAGTGCCACAGGTCGATAGTCATTGAGGCACATCACCTTGCTCTCCTTGGGCACTGGTATGATTGATGCCCTTTTAAAGCAGGTGGAGACAGACCTCAGAAGTGAGAGGTTGAAAATGTCCGTAAAAACTCCAGCCAGTTTGAAATTAGGGAAATCAATATTCAAGCCACTGGGTTGTAAAATGCATGTGAAATATGAGGTGCTGTTCCTCCAATTTGTGTGTGGCGTCACTCTGACAGTGGGGGAGGCCCAGGACAGAAAGGTCAGTGTGGGAATGGGAAGCACAATTAAACTGTTGTAGTGTTGGTCAGACAGAATGCTGCAAGGTCAGGAGTGGCATTAGATACAGTAAGATCCGTCTGCCTTTCCAAGTGGAAGTTAAAGATCCCACGGCATTATTTCAATGCTGCATCTTTTTCTCTGGTAGAGAAAAAGTGTTCTGTTCAAACAGATTCAGGGACAGTTTCTTCTCAAGTGTTATCAGGCTACTGAATCATCCTACCACAACCAGAGAGCAGTGTTGAACTACTATCTACCTCTTTGGTGATCCTCGTTTATTCCCTTATCATGTATCTGTACACAGTGAATGGCTCGATTGTAACCATGCTTTGTCTTTCTGCTCACGTTAGCACGCAACAAAAGCTTTTCACTGTACCTCGACACACATGACAATAAACTAAACTGACCGAGCCGCAAGCAGGCAGCATGTAAACTGCCAGCTCTCTCTCTCCCACGTGCAACAATGGGTATAATAAGCATTGAGAAAAACAGGCAAGACTTTGGTTAGGCCGCGTTTGGAGTTTTGCGCGCAGTTCTGGTCATCCCAATACAGGAAGGATGTGGAGGATTTGGAAAAGGTGCAGAGGAGGCTACCAGATGATAGAAACAAAGAACTGCAGTTGCTGGTTTGTACCAAAGATAGACAAAGTGCTGGAGTAACATAGCAGGTCAGGCAACATATCTGGAGAAATAGAATGGGTGACGTTTTGGGTTGAGACCCTTCTAGATCATCGATCAATCACCGGTTCTGGATTATCGCATCTTCTCATCCATTCCCTGCACACTAGGGTCAATTTACAGGCCAATTACCCTACAAACCCACACATCTTTTGGCATAGGCATACAGTGTTGAAACAGGCCCTTCAGCACCAACCAACATGTCCCATCTACATTAGTCCCACATGCCTGTGTTTGGCCCATATCCCTCTAAACCTATCCTATCCATGTACCTGTATAAATATTTCTCAAATGTTGCGATAGTACCTGGCTCAACTACCTCCCCCGGTAGCTCGTTACATACACCCACCACCCTTTGAGTGAAAAAGTGACCTGTCAGCTTAAATCTAAAATTAAATATTCCCCCTCCCCTCGCCTTAATCCTATGTCCTCTGGTTCTCGATTTCCCTACTCTTGGCAAGAGACTCTGTGCGTTTACCTGATTTATTCCTCTTGTGATTTGATAGACCTCTATAAGACCACCCTTCATCCTCCTGCGCTCTAGGGAATAGATTCCTAGCCTGCTCAACCTCTCTCTACAGCATGGACTTGGTGGGCTGAAGGGCCTGTTTTCATGCCAAAATTTACAATCAATTAGTCAATCAATCAATAAAAATAGTTCCGTGCCAAGATGTACATGGATACAATGACAACCTGCAAAGTCCCCTCCACATTGAACTGAAGCGGGGCATGTTTGACAGATTCTTGATTAGTAAGTGTGTCAGGGGTTATGGGGCAAAGGTTGGAGAATGGGGTTGAGAGTGAAAGATAGATCAGCCATGATTGAATGGCGTGATACCCTTGATGGGCTGAATGGCCTCATTCTGCTCCTAGAATATGAACGTATGAACTTTGCATGAAGCTTTTGCTGCAATACTCCAGGTTGCTCATGTTATGAAGCTGGGCACCGAAGCTCACAAGCCTCCGGCTTCAGTTCACTTCACAACTGCCAGAGGATAAAATTAAACAGCAGAAGAGGAAGGTAGCAGCAGGATGGAAACGTGAATGGTCCTCGACCAGTCGCTCTGGGAAGAGCAGCAGCGGTGCTGAGAGACAGGACATGAGCAGCAGCAGTAAGACATGCCAAGACAGTTACAACTGTGCAGAAGACCGCATAAATCACAGGTAATTGTGGACGCAGCAACGCTGCCTCGGCAAGACCACCAGCATAATCAAGGACGGGTCACACCCTGGCCACTCCCTCTTCTCCTCTCTCCCATAGGGCAAAAGGTATAGAAGTGTGAAAACCCCCACCTCCACATTCAGGGACAGTTTCATCTTAGCTGTTATCATCTTAGCTGTTATCCTACTGCAACTAGAGAGCAGTGCTGAACTATCTACCTCGTTGGAGACCCTCGGACTGTCTTTGATTGGACTTTACTGACTTTGCTCTGCACTAAACATTATTCTTGTTATTCCCTTTGTCGTGTATCTGTGCACTGTGGACGACTCAGTTGTAATCATGTATTGTCTTTCCGCTGACTGGATAACACGCTACAAAAACACCTGACTCAACTCAGGAAACCAAACTCAAACTCTGCCATCTACTCTCTCTCTATGACTATAAATGTGGTTTACAAAGGAATGCCATTTAACAGATGTCAAACCTGGTTTCTTTGCGTGAGGTGAGGCTGGAATAGGGATGCATGGGAGTGAGGGAACAAGGTCTACATACTAATCCTGTTCTCAATTATCACTCAAGCAAAAATCCTCCTCCAGTTAGACACTAAGATGGAGCCCCCTCCATTGCTAGAGTGAAGCCACTCGCAAACTGGAATTCTTTCTTGCAGAACAGCACGGTGGCGCAGCGGTAGCGTTGTTGCCTTATAGCGCCAGCGTCACGGGTTCAATCCTGACTACAGATGCTGCCTGTATGGTGTTTGTACGTTCTCCCTGGGACCGCGTGGGTTTTCTCCGGGTGCTCTGGTTTCCTCCCACACTCCAAAGACGTACAGGTTTGTAGGTTAGCCAAAAATGCTGGAGAAACTCAGTGGGTGAGGTAGCATAAGGAAATAGGCAACGTTTCGGCCCAAAACATTGCCTATTTCCTGCGCTCCATAGATGCTGCCTCACCCGCTGAGTTCCGCCGGCATTTTTGTCTACCTTCGATTTTCCAGTATCTGTAGTTCCTTCTTAAACAAAGGTTTGTAGGTTAATTGGTTCAGTAAAATTGTACATGGCCCCTAGCGTGTGTAGGATAGTGCTAGAGTACAGTGATTGTTGGCCGGTGCGGACTCAAAATGCCAAAGGGCCTGTTTCCGCACTGTATTTCTAAACGAAACAAAACTAAAGTTAAAACCGTACACAACTCTGCCCTCTACTCTCCCTTTATGACTATAAATGTGGTTTACAATGGAATGCCATTTAACAGATGTCAAGGCTGGTTTCATTTTGTGAGCTGAGGCTGAGGCATACATTCTGATCCTGTTCTCAATTATTACTCAATTGCAAATATCCTCCACCAGTTAGACACCAGAATGGAGCCCCCACCGTTGCCAGAGTGAAGGCCACACGCAAACTGGAGGGAAAGCACCTCGTATTCCGTTTGGGTAGTTCACGACCCAATGGTAAGAACATTGAATTGTCCAATTTTAAGTGGCCTCTAACAACACCCCCCCCCCACCCCCAATTTCCTCTCTCCCCATACAATCTCTTTTCCCCTCCCACTCTCTCCTGTGCCCCACCTAGACTCGCACCAATTTCTCCTCTCCTGCTCCTCCCACATTCATTCCTCTGGCTTCACAATTCGCAACTCTTCAATCCTTTTGTCTCACACTTTTTTCCATCTCTGGCCTTTGTCCAACCATCTGCCTATCAAACACACCCCCCCCCCCCTTTACCCGTGTTCACCTCTTACTTGCCAGGTTTGTACCGCCCCTCCTCTCTTCTAGCTTTCTTCCCCCACCTCACTCCCCCTCCCCCCATAATCCGTCTGAAGGTCTCAACCCAAAATGTCACCTGTCCATGTTCTCCACAGATGCTGCCAGACCTGCACTTTGTATCTTTTTTTTACCCGAAAGCAGTGTTGATTTTAGATATAACGTGACCAGCTAGATAAAGACACCTAAACTAACAAATACAGGAACTAGAGCAAACAAAAAGAGTCTGAAGAAGGACTCCACCCGGCACGGAGGCGTAGTGGTAGAGTTGCTGCCTAACAGTGCCAGAGACCCAAATTGGAATTGTCCCGAGTGTGTAGGATAATGCTAGTGTACGGGGATCGCTGTTCGACACGGACTCGGTGGGCCGAAGGGTCTGTTTCCACACTGTTTCTCTAAACTAAAACTAAACACACAAATCATTATCTGTCCATCCTCCCCACAGATGCTGCCAGACCTGCTGTGTTCCTCCAGCACTTTGTGTTTTGCTCGGGTTTGTAGTATCTGCGGTCTCTTGTGTGTTCAAATGCAGGAACTAAATCTGATTTATTTGGTTGATTCACTGAGTTAATAGCGCACAAGATAATCTCATGAAATGATGCTTTTCTGGGGTTCCAGGCACATGCACACATCCATAATGCAAGCATTTTTCACTCATCATTAACTCTCATTCAGCCTAGAGAAACAACGCAGAAATAGGCCCTTTGGCCCATTGAGTCCGCGCCAACCAGTGAGCACCCATACACTAACACTATCTTACATTATCTTACACACTAGGGACAATTTACAACTTACAGGAAGCCAATTAACCATCAAACCAGCACGTCTTTGGATTGTAGGAGGAAATCAGAGCATTAGATAAAAACTACAGGCTCACAGGGAGAGCATACAGGCTCCATACAGACAGTATGTGTGGTCATGATTGAACCTGGATCTCTGGCACTGTAAATCAGCAACACTGCACCACTGTGAAGCTCCATTCAGTCCATCTTTTAAGCCCTGTGGTAGAGGCAGCACCCTTAGTCAGGATCTAACCCGGGTCTCTGGCGCTGTAAGGCAGCAACTACCGCTGTTCCACCGTGCCACCCCCACACCACTCTGCAACGTTTAATGATTCAATATTGTCACGTATGCACAGCAAAACTATTTTGTGCAACCCACAAATGCACGGTCGCCATATTCTGCTGCCATTTTACAAAGAAAAATAAAAATAAGTCCAAAAGTCCGGTCCCCATGCTGGAAGCAGAGCCCACCTGATCGAGGTAATCCAGGTAAGCCCCAGGCTGCTGCAGACCCGTGACCCGCCCCCCCCTCCGCTCGCCCCCCCTCCCCTCGCCCCCTCCCCCCCCTCTCCCGCCTCTGTGTCTCGGGGGCGCCTCCTGCAGCCGACCTTGAATAAAATATGATAACAGCGCTTGTGAACATGGAACGGGAGGGATTGTTTGCGTAAGCTAGGGAGCTGAAACCCAAAACGCCGGGCCAGTATTGCACGGGGAGAGGGGGCTGGTGTAGAGGAGGAAGTTGTAGAGGGGGGGGGGGGTTGGCTGAGGAACGGGACAATGGCAATTGCCGACAGAGACCATGCGTTTACAAATCTAAAGAGCGCTATGGTTACTGCCCAGCGCTGGGATGGCCAAATTATAAAAAGCCCTTTCAACTATGTAAATGAATCAAAGGGGTTTGCGAATGGGGTCCTGGCTCAAGACATGGAGGGGGGAAAAGACCGGTAGCCTATTATTCCGTGGCTTTACCAGCTATAGTAAATGGCATGTCAGCCTGCTTGCGAGCTGTCATGGCAACGGCTACGATAGAAAAAGCAATCCCCATCGTTCTCGATCACCCGTGTGTAGTGACTGTTCCTCACGCCATGATGTTATCATTGAACTCAGCAGTTACACAGCATTTCACAGCCGCTAGAAGAACAGGATATGAAGTTATCCTTTCATCACATCCAAATTATAGTTATCAGTGATCACCTGCTATAAACCCAGCTGCCTTTGTACCACTACTAGAAGAAGATAGTGACCATGATGGTCTATTGCTTGTAGAAGCCAGGGCCACTCCACAGCTGGACTTATAGAGTCATCCGATTGATAATCCTGACCTGGTCCTATTTACCGATGGCTCTTCACACTGACCCAGCGACGACAGATTATTAGCAAGATATGCGGTGGTCATCCCACACCAAGTGCGGGAGGCGTATGGTTTACCTTCCGGAACGTCCACTCAGGCAGCTGAGCTGTATGTCCAAATTTATGCCTGCATATTGGCGAAAGATAAAAGTGCTAATATCTACGATTCTCGCTATGCATTTGGGGTTGTACATGACTTTGGACAGTTATGGAAAAATAGAAGATTCATCACATCAACAGGAAAGATAAGCATGATAAACTGGTCTTAAATTTATTGGATGCTATTCAATTGTCACGGCAAATTGCAGTTATTAAATGCGAAGCTGATACTTCACATCATCGGATGATGATGTTACAAGGGGAAACAGGTCAGTTGATTTTGTAGCCAAACACACTGGCAAACCCCGCCATTACAAGCGGTTAAAATTAAGTCTGCAGCACAAAGAACGCTCCTGAGTAGCATTGATGTAACCCTGTTACACGATGCCCAGAGCCTAGTTTCACTTCAGCAAAAGAATTCTTGGAGCAAAGCAGGGCGTAATCATGACCCCATTGTCCGGGTCCACCTTGATGGTTGGGTAGTTTTCCCCAGGAGCCTATTTTTGTCTCTGTCCCACCTAGTCCATGGACAGGCTCACATGGAAAGGGGGGATGGCACACGCATTATCCCAACAATGGTATGCACCAGATATATCAGTCATAATTGATAAAGTTCCAAGAACGTGTCTGGTGTGTCAACAAAATGATAAAGGGAAACACCTGCAAAATGTGATTACTACCACAACCTGAAATGCCTTTTGAGAATTTGCAAATTGATATTGTACTTATGCCAGCAGCAAAGGGTTTCAAGTACATTCTGGTCATAGTTGATATGTTCTCCAGATGGGTGGACACACACCCCACTAGGAGGGATGATGCAAGGACAGGTTCCAACCAAAATTATAATCGGGCATATATGCCTCAATTTTTGCAACTGATTAATGAGAGAAAATATTAATATCCTTTCTTCTTATAATTGTTGATCACAAAGATCAACAAGGAGGTAACTGTGGAAGAAAAATTAATATATATCCTTCCTTACTTAATTTTGATTGGAATTAAATAAGGTAACGAAAGGGTGTGTGGATGTGACAACTGGCATCTCTCGTTGACCAGGTGCAGAAGAGGTTCGTGGGAATCGGCAAATTAAGATGAGGCATATTATCTCTTGTCTGGGAATGTGTTGAAGGGTGGATGGTAAATGTAAACATGAAATAGTAGATGAGATAACAAAGCTTATTTTCCCTTCTGTGAGGAGTTACAGTAGACCACACGTGTCACCTAGCGCTAGTGGCATAGAAATGTCACTATAAAGGAGGAGCTTATGATTGGCTCGGAGAGGGGATGGTGGCGAGGGCCGCCTGAAAGGTGAGATAGACTAATGTCAATCTAATGTGACATTATTATAAAGACATAAATGTGCAAATACCAGATGAAATATGGGAGGAAAGCCAAAAACTTATACATAGGTGCTCAAACAATGCAAGACACAGCCTCGTACAGTTCAAAATTCTACATAGACTTCACTACTCTAAGGCAAAAATACACAGTATATATCCAAATGCTTCTCCTCCTTGTGATAAATGTCACTCCTCAGATGCTACTCTTTTTCATAACTTTGTATCGTGCCCTAAACTCTCCTCTTTCTGGTCTGATACATTTAAGAATATCTCAGACATTCTTAACATCCCATTAAACCCAGAGCCCTTCTTAATCATCTTTGGGGTATCTGAAACATCAAGACAACTCACAACTGTTCAACGACAATTCCTCTCCTTCTGTCTCATTAAGGCAAAGAAAATACTGCTCATGTCATGGAAAACCACAGCTCCCAATTCCAGAATGTGGCTTCATGACTTGGCCAGTACATTACATTTAGAAATAATAAGATATGTTCGAAAGGATAGAGTCAACCAATTTAATAACATCTGGCAGCCATTTATGTCATTTCTTGCACAGAAGAACATTGAGACATAACACAAACCTATCTACACTGTAAACTATCCATGTTAATGAAATTATGAGTAAGGGATAGAAGACAAGAGAGTTGGAAGCATTAAGGGGCTGTCCCACTTGGGCGACCTAATCCGCGAGTTCTGGCGAGTTACCCCTCAACTCATACTCGCAGTATGGTCGACACGAGGTCCTAGGAGGTCTTTGTAACTCTCCTTTATGCTCGAGAGTAGTCCCCGTGTACTCGAGGCCTCAGCTAGGTCGCGGCGTATTTTTCAACATGTCGAAAAATGCCCGCGAGTAAAAAAGGTCGCCATGGAAAAAATCAATACTTTTTTTACTCGTAGGTTTAGTCGTAGGTAATCGAGGGTAGTCAAAGGTAGTCGTAGACAGTCTTCAACATAGTCGAAGGAGATCGTCTTCACTCTTCACTATTCGGTATCCAACTTTCCCGAAGTTAGTCGTAGCTAGTCTTCAACATGGTCGAAAGAGGTCTTCAACATGACATTTTTTTAAAAACTTTCCTAAACTCGCCAATTAGGTCGCCCATGTGGGACAGCCCTTTAGAAACAAGAGTCTTCACAAAGAATGATTGCACTGAACTCCTCCCTATATACTCTGTAGTCGCCTTCTGCACTTTGCTTATGTATTTATTTACCTTTATTTATATCTCCCCCACTCATTACGTGTTCTGTTTTGATATGTACATTTGGAAAAAATGAGCCTGCATAATCTGTACCCATTTTTTGATGGCTCAATAAAAAAAATGTTTTTAATTACAATTACAATAAATGAATTACAATTAAAAAAAAGAGAATAATGTCAAGATGCCCTTGTATTGTGTTTGACTTTTTTTAACCATCTGCTGTTGAGCAAGATCAAAAAGTATGTTATGACTAATGACATAATTAGTACCCATCGTAGAGCAGTATCTAACAAAATGAAACAAAAGTTGTTTACTGCACAGTATAACTGTCGGCTATTTCTGCTGTGAAGTCAGAGAACTGGTGAGCAGTTGGCTGCCACCATCCCTCCATGATATCATGCAACAAAATCTCAAAGCAAATCTCTCCGCTTTTCATTTTCCAGTCCCACCTCCCATGCCCGTAAACATTGCATTAGAACTACCTCGTCTGGCAGCTCGTTCCATACACTCTGTGTGAAAAAGTTACCCACGATTCCTAAAACCTATGTCCTCTGGTTCTCGAGGGCAAGAGACTCTGTGTGTCTACCCGATCTGTTCTCTCTTGATTTTGTACACCTCTGTAAGATCACCCATCGCCCTCCTGCGCTTCAAGGAATACAGTCCTCGCCTGCTCCACCGCTCGCTGTAGCTGAGAACATCCTCGTGAATCAGTGGGAGCTTGCCCAATGTTTCTTCATTGAAGCATTTCCTGTATCACACATGCTACCGTGTTTCATCGGCTGTAAGTTACTGAGCGAAATTGTGAAGCACATATAACACATGCAAGTCCATTTATTTAAAAAAAAGACGAGAGCCAGTTTCCTCCTTATGTTACAAAATAAAGTCTTGTTTATAAAGACCTATCAAATTGCAAGTCTCAGAGGGCACTTTGCACAAAGAGTCACTGTGAAGTGATGGGAAGTGTTATGCTGACAATTGTCGTAACTATTTTACACCAAGCAGAACCTTTCACTGGAGTTAAAAAACCTGCTTAAGATAAACGACAAACACTGTGGAAAGGATAAACAAGGAACATATGGTAGGGAATGAGCAGGTGGAGGGAAAGGGAGTGGATAAATGATAAGAGGGATGGCTGCTGTCTTTTTTGGGTTTATGTTTATTGTAAGTTCCTAAGTGATAGGAATAGAATTAGACCATTCGACCCATCAAGTCTACCCCGCCATTCAATCGTGGCTGATCTATCTTTCCTTCTTAACTCCATTCTCCTGCCTTCTCCCCATAACCTCTGACACCTGTACTAATCAATAATCTATCTATCTATGCCTTAAAAATATCCACTGACTAGGCCTCCACAGCCTTCTATGGCAATGAATTGCACAGATTCACCACCCTCTGACCAAAGAAATTCCATCTCACATCTTTCCTAAAGGCACGCCCATTAATTCTGAGGCTATGACGTCTGGTCCCAGACAACCACAAGTGGAAGCATCCTCTCCACATCCACTCTATCCAGGCCGCTATTGTCACTTGTGTCGAGGTACAGTGAAAAGCTTTGTGCTGCATGCTATTCAATCAGATCAGATACACCACACACAGATACAAGCAGGTCAAACTCAAGTACAATAGGTAGAGCAAAGGGGAAGATATAAAGTGCAGAATACACATTCTGGTGAAGATTATTCCTTCAATGGGCTCAGTACAAAATTGGACCCAAAGTGCTGGAGTAACTCAGCAGGTCAGGCAGCATCTCTGGAGAACATGGATACATGAGTTTTCGGGTTGGGGCCCTTCTTCAGACTCTGACATAAGCCTCACCTATTCATGTCCTCCACAGATGCTGCCTGAACCGCTTATGTTATTCCAACACTTTGTGTCCTCTTTTGTAATGTGGCTTCTGCAGTTCCTTGACTCCACATTCAGTACAAAGTTCTCTGGACCACATGAATGTCCTTGAGCTGTGAGTGGAGCAAAAGGTTCAATTCTCACTGTAATTACGACTTCATTTTGTCATTTCAGCTCCTCACTGTGCAGGCTGAGACTCTATTCCCTGGAGCGCAGGAGGATTGATCTTATAGAGGTGTATAAAATCATGAGAAGAATAGATCAGGTGGATGCACAAAGACTCTTGCCCAGAGTAGCGAATCGAGAACCAGAGGACATAGGATTAGGGTGAAGGGGAAAAAATTTAATAGGAATTTGAGGGGTAACTTTCTCACGTAGTGGGTGGGTGGAAGGAATGAGCTGCCAGAGGAGGACGTTGAGGCAGGTACGATCGCAATTAGATAGATACATGGATAGGACAGGTTTAGAAGTATATGGGCCAAACGCAGGCAGGTGGGACATTTTCGTTGTTGTGGCAAGTTGGGCTGAAGGGCCTGTTTCCCCACTGTATGACTATCACTTGTTTCCTGCCTCCAGCGTGTCCAAACCCATAATAACCTTATATGTCTCAATAAGATCCCCTCTCCTCCTTCTAAATTCCAGTGTATAGTAGCCCAGCTGCTCCATTCTATCAACATATGACAGCCCCACCATCCCGGGAATTAACCTCGTGAACCTCATGATTAAAACATAGAGGCAAGTCGAGATATTTCTCATTTTCCCCGACCTGTTTGCTTTTAAAACTCTGCATTTGAGGTCTTGGAATCGGTACAGTTTTCGTCCGTTCTCCACAGATGCTGCCTGACCTACTGAACATTTCTGGTTATGTTCCAGGGTTCTTGCATCCACCACGTTTTGCTCTGGTTTCAATGCATAGCTACGGTAGCATTTTCTATTTACACATAAGGTCGTTTGGACAACATCCATTGTGATTCACACAAGGCTCATCAGGCGATATTTGCCAATGAGTTATCGCAAATGAACAACAGATTTGGTTAAAAAACACACAAAGTGCCGGAGGAACTCAGCGGGTCAGGCAGCATCACACGGTTGGGTATTGTGATCCTGTATTGGGAAACAGGCCCTTCTGCCCAACCCATCCATGCCAACCAGGTTTACCTGAACTAGACCCATTTTCCAGTGTTTAGCTCTCATCCCCTGAACCAGGCACGTGCCGTGAGTAATTACTCAGGGTACGCAGTCAATCGGCTTTAAAAAAAAATTAAACCGCGCATGCGCAGATTGTTCACTCCGTAAAAATTAAAACAAAAACAGTAACAATTCAATTTGCCCATGGCTTCCGAGTCTCCTTTATTCTTAATTACTGAATGGGTGGGGAGTGAAGGGTGATGGCAGGTGGAGCGATGGTGGGAAAAATGGGAGTACAGGGAAAAGTTGAATCAGTTATCATCTAATTGAATGACAACACTTGTTCAAGGGTCCAAGTGTTCCTTTCACAGCGTGTGGAGAGTCTGTGCCAGGCGTGAAGTTGCGCGGAGGGCAGGAGTGTTGAGAAGGAGGGGGTGGGGGATAATGCCAGTAACTCACTCACTCACCGCTGCCGCGGCGTTCCGGGCGTGAAGCCATCGCACTGTAGCCGGGGATAGAAGCAGCTCGAGGAGCTGCGAGCAGCCGCCGGGATCCAACAGCAGAACTGGCCGCCACTTCAGCGCCTTCTGCTGGCCCGCTCACCTCTGGCAGTGCTCTCCGTCTGAACACCTCTCACCTGCCACTCGCCGACTTCACTCATGTCAGCGGCTTCCTGCAAATCCTTAAATTCCTACAGACGAGTAACCTCAATCGCGCTGTTGCAATTTAAGGATTTGCGGGACATGAGTGAACGGCAGGAGAGAGGTTTTTAGACGGAGAGGTGCCAGAGGTGAGCGGGGACCGGCAGAAGGCGCTGAGGTGGCGTCCGGTTCCTCTGTCATGCCTCTCACAGCCGTCCGAGCTGCTTCGCCCCCCGTGCAAGGAGCGTCACAAGTGACATTATCCCGACCCCTCCTTCACAACATTCGTGCCCTCCCCGCAACTTTACCCCGGGCCAGACTCCCCAAACGCTGTGAAAGGAGCTCTCCCCCCACCCCCACACCCAGGGAAATACAGTATTTAAAAACATAAACACAAAATGTACTTACCACATTATTGGTACACGAACTCCATTCTTCTCTCTTTGTTTCCTAAGATACACTTAAAATATTGCCAATCCATATTTGAAAACCCCGCCAAGAATCTAGCGCTGCGCATGCGCAGTAGGCTGCTGTGCATGCGTAGTGCAGCAAAGGCAGAATTTCAGCTGCCTTCAGCCCCGCTTGTCATTGGTGGCTTCAGGCAGCACTGGCGGCACGTGGGCTGCACAGACCTTCAAGGGTTACAAGCGCTGCGGATGAAAGGCACGGAGAATTATGCCCACCTAAGAGATCGATCTCTTACATAGGCATAATTCTCCCATGCCTTTACTATTTATATTTAGTTATTACCATGTTATAATTTTAATCAGGGTAGGCAGTGCCTACCTTGCCTACCCTGACGGAACGTGCCTGCCCTGAACCTTTCCTATCCATGTGCCTGCCCAAATGCCTTTTACACATGATCGACACAGAGTGCTGGAGTTACTCAGCGGGTCAGGCAGCATCTCAGGAGAAAAAGGATGGGTGACGTTTCGGGTCATAATGGATAGGAGCAGAATTAGGCCATTCGGCCCATCAAGTCTACTCCGCCATTCAATCATGACTGATCCATGTCTCCTTCCTAACCCCATTCTCCTGCCTTCTCCCCATAACCTCTGACACCCGTACTAATCAAGAATCTCTCTAGCTCTGCCTTAAGAATATCCACTGACTTGGCCTCCACAGCCTTCTGTGGCAAAGAATTCCACAGATTCACCACCCTCTGACTAAATAAATGTATCCTCATCTCCTTCCTAAACGAACATCCTTTAATTCTGAGGCTACAGTATGACCTCTAGTTCTAGACTCTCCCACTAGTGGAAACCTCCTCTCCACATCCACTCTATCCAAGCCTTTCACTATTATGTACATTTCAATGAGTTGCCCCCTTGGGTCAGGGCCCTTCCTCACACATTTTGTTTTGCACAGCTTTATTGTACTTGCCTCTACAGCTTCCTCCGGCAGCTCGTTCACTCTGCATGAAGATACTACCCTTCAGCTTCCCTTGAAATCTTTCCCCTCTAAGTTTAAAGCTGTGCCCTCTAGTACTGGACCCCTCTATCCTAGGATAAGGTCTGTGACCATTCACCTTGTCTATTCATCTTATGATTCTGGATACCTCCGTAAGGTCACCCTTCAGCCTCCTACGTTTCAGGGAAGAAATGTCCTAGCCCATCCAGCCTCTCCTTATAACTCCAGCCCTCGAGTCCTGTTAACATCTTTTCTGCATACTTTCCAGGTTAATGTCATCCCTCCTATAGCTCCGTGACCAGAACTGCACACAATGCTCCAAATGTGATCTCACCAATGTCGTATATAGCGGCAGGGGTGAAATCTCAACTCCGACACTCAATACCCTGACTGATGACGGCAGGTGTATCAAATGCCTTCTTCACCTCCCTGTCTTTCTGTGTCACTATTTGCAGGGAACTCTATACCCAAGTGTCCCTGCACTATCACATTCTCCAAAGATAGACGCAAAAATCTGGAGTAACTCAGCGGGACAGGCAGCATCTCTGCAGAGACCCGACTCATCACCCTTTCCAGAGTTACTCCAGCTTCAGTTTAAACCAGCATCCGCAGTTCCTCCCTATAACATTCTCCATGTCCCTGCCATGTATTGTGAAGGCTCTGCCCTGGTTAGACTTAGCAATATGCAAACCCTCGCATTTATCTACATTAAAATACATCTGCCATTCCTCAGCGGATGCTTCTATAAACTTTGATCATTTTCCTTACCGTCCTTTCTACCAACAATTTTGGTGTTAACAACAAATTTACTAACCATGTTAACTACATCATCCGAATCGTTAATGGAGATGACCAAGATCACCAGCACTGTGTTGCACTCGATGTTGTAGAGCTCTCCATATATTAAGACGCCCTGATTTCCATTTCAAATTCCATCCTGCCCAAGCCCTTTACACTATGGGATCCCCAAATATTAAATTCTCATAACATTATGACTATTACTCTTTAAACTCTGTGATCTCCTGACATATTTCCTCCTTTAATTCCCACCGACTATTATGGGAGCGTGTATGACAGGCAACACAGTGGAGCAGAGGTAGAGTTGCTGCCTTACAGCCCCAGAGACCTGGAACCAATCCTTACCACAGGTACTGTAAGTACGGAGTTTGTACATTTTCCTTGGGATCATGATGCACCGGTTTCTACCCACACTCCAAAGATGTACAGGCTTGTAGGTTAATTGGCTTTCGTAAGTGGTATAATTGCCCCTGGTGTGTAAGATAGTGCTAGTGTATGTGGTCATCGTTGGTCATAGGGTCATTGAGTGATACAGTATGGGAACAGGTCCTTCGACCCAACTTGTCCACACCAACCAACATGTCCCAGCTGCACTAGTCCCACCTGCCTGCGTTTGGTACATATCCCTCCAAATTCGTCCTATCCATGTATCTGTCTAACTGTTTCTTAAATGTTGAGATAGTCCATGTCTCAACAACCACCTCCGGCAGCTTGTTCCATACACACACCACCCTTTGTGTGAAAAGGTTACTCCCCAGATTCCTATAAAATATTACCTCTTCACCTTAAACCGATGTCCTCTGGTTCTCGGGGTCAACTCTGGGCAAGAGACTGGTCGGCATGGACTCGGTGGGCTGTTTTCACGCTGTATCTCTAAAGTCGAAAGTAAAATCTAAACACGACGGTAAAGAGGGCGAATGGTATGCTTGCCTTCATTGCTAGGGGCATGTAGTATCAGAATCAGGGAGTCATGATGCAGCTCTATTGGACTTTTGGTTAGAAGCATTGCGTGCAGTTCTGGTCATCCCATTACAGGAAGGATGTGGAGGCTTTGGAAAGATGCACGTGAGGTTACCAGAATACTGAAACAGTGGAAACAAATACTGATTTACACCAAAGATAGACACAAAGTGCTGGAGTAACTCAGAGGGTCAGGCAGCATTCAGTGGGTCGAAGGGCCTGTTTCCACCGTGTATCTCTAAACTAAACCCATCCATGACAAAGCAGCTCGCTTGACTGGTATATCACCCAGCGGTTCACACTGTCACTGCAGTTTGTAACATCCACAAAATGCACTGCATTTACCTACTTTGGCAGCACCTCACAAAACCGCATCTCTCTCAGCATGGACAGGGGGAGTGGGAACATAGGGGCACCTGCTCCTACTGGGCCCCCAACAAATGCACAACATCCTGACTTGGAAACACATTGCGGCTCCTCCAGTATTGCGAGTCCAAATCCTGAAACTCTTAACCCTGGAACAATGTGTGAGTGCCTTCATTAGAAAAGCACTTCCGTGCAAGAAGGTGACTCACCTCCACCTAGAAGTCAATTAAGGATCAATAATAATTGTAGACACAATTGAAAACAAAAATTGTTAAGAAGTGTTCTGTGAACAATGATATGAACATTGAAGATCGACACAATGTGCTGGAGTAACTCAGTGGGTCAGAAAGCATAGACATAGCAAATAGGTGCCATTCTACCCTTTGAGCCAGCACCGCCATTCAATATGACCTTGGGTGATCATCCAAAACCCCGTTCCTGCTTTTTCCCCATATGCCTTGATTCCATTAGCCCTAAGAGCTAAATCTATCTCTCTCATGAAAACATCCAGTGAATTGGCCTCCACTGCCTTCTGTGGCAGACAATTCCAAAGATTCACAACTCTCTGGGTGAAAACGTTTTTCCTCATCTCAGTCCAAAATGGCCTACCCCTGATTCTTAAACAGTGACCCCTGGTTCTGGATTCCCCCAACATCAGGAACATATTTCCTGTATCTAGCCTGTCCAACCCGTTAAGAATTTAATGTTTTATAACCCTGGACCAATGTGTGAATGCCTTCATTAGAAAAGCACTTCCGTGCAAGAAGGTGACTCACCACCACCTAGAAGGCAATTAATCAACAATGAGTGTAGACAATAACATTAGCAAAAAAATGTTGAGCAGTGTTCTGTCACCAATGGTATGAACACTGAAGATAGACACAAAGTGCTGGAGTAACTCAGTGGGTCAGACAGCATCTCTGGACAAAAAGGATAGGTGACGTTTGGGGTCAGAACCCTTCTTCAGACACGATGAATACAGTTTTGAGCAACTAATCAACGACACCCCATCCACCTACATCCATCTGGCTTCATATTTTGCTCCTTTTCTCTCCTTATCTCACAGCCTTTTGTCTTCTTCCCATTTCTGGCCTTTGTCCACCTATTTCCCAATCACCCACTTGTATCCATCTATCACTTGATGCTGAAGTAACACAGGCAGCATTTCTGGATAGAAGAAGGAATGGGTGATGTTTGAGGTCGAGACCCTCCTTCAGACTGAAAGTCAGGGGAGAGGGAGACACAGAGATATGGAAGGCTAAGGTGTGAAAACAAGAGATCAAAAGGGACAAAGGTCAAGGAAAATGTACAATAGATCATTGTTAGCTAGGGGAAGCTGACAACGATGCATATAAGGATACAATTCAATCAGGAGGACAGTCAGACTGGTCAAAGAACTAGGATTGGGGGCGATGGAGAGAGTGGGAAAGCAAGGGTTACTTGAAGTTCGAGAAATCAAAATTCAGGCCGCAGGGGTGTAAGCTACCTAAGCGAAATATGAGGTGCTGTCCCTCCAATTTGCGCTGGGCCTCACTCTGAGAGTGGAGGAGGCCCAGGACAGAAAGCTCAGTGTGGGAATGAGAGGGGGAGTTAAAGTGTTTATACCGGGAGATCATGTACGTTCAGGCAGATGAGCGGAGGTGTTCAGCGAAATGATCGGCGAGCCTGCGCTTGGTCTCGCAGATATATAGGAGTCCACACCTGGAACAGCGGATACAGTAGATGAGGTTGAAGGAGGTGCAAGTGAAACTGTGCCTCACCTGAAAGGTTTTATTCTACCTCTCCTCTCTTCCACTTTTCTCGCCCCCACCACCCCCCCACCCCCTGCACCACAATCAGTCTGAAGAAGGGTCCGGACCTAAAACATCGCCTGTCCATATTCTCCAGAGATGCTGCCTGGCCCGCTGTTACTCCAGCACTTTGTGTCCTCTTTTCTGCAGTTCCTTGTGCCTGCAAGCATTCTAACAGGATCTGCATTTTACTAAATTGTTTATTGCATCCTGTAATAAGATTCACCCATTTCTGCAGACTTAAAAACAATAGACAATAGGTGCAGGAGTAGGCCATTCGACCCTTCGACCCGGCACCGCCATTCACTGTAATCATGGCTGATCATCCACAATCCGTACCTGCCTTCTCCCCATATCTCTTGACTCCACTATCTTTAAGAGCTCTATCTAACTCTCTCTTGAAAGCATCCAGAGAATCGGCCTACACTGTGTTCTGAGGCAGAGATTCACAACTCTCTGGGTGAAAAAGTGTTTCCTCGTCTCCGTTCTAAATGGCCTACCCCTCATTCTTAAACTGTGGCCCTTGGTTCTGGACTCCCCCAACATCGGGAACATGTTTCCTGCCTCCAGCTTATCCAATCCCGTAATAATCTTGTATGTTTAAATAAGATTCCCTCTCATCCTTCTAAATTCCAGTGTATACAAGCCTAGTCGCTCCATTCTTTCAACATATGACAGTCCAGCCATCCCGGGAATTAACCTCGTGAACCTACGCTGTACTCCCTCAGTAGCAAGAATGTCCTTCCTCAAAGTTGGAGACCAAAACTGCACACAATACACCAGGTGTGGTCTTCACAGGGCCATGTACAACTGCAGAAGGACCTCTTTGCTCCTATACTCAACGCCCTCTTGTTATGAAGGCCAACATGCAATTCGCTTTCTTCACTGCCTGCTGTACCCGCATGATTACTTTCAGTGACGGTGTACAAGGACACCCAGATCTCGTTCTACTTCTCCTTTTCCTAACTTTACACCATTCATATAATAATCTACCTTCCTGTTCTTACCACCAAAGTGGATTTAATTTATCCACATTAAACTGGATCTGCCATGCATCTGCCCACTCACCCAACGTCACCCTGCAACCTCATAGCATCCTCCTCACAGCTTTATGTCATCTGCAAGTTTGCTAATGTTACTTTTAATCCCTTCATCTAAATCATTAACAAAGAACAGTTACAGCACGGGAAAAATATCTTCAGCTCACAAAGCCTGTACCGAACGTAATTCCAACATTTAGCATTGTAATAAACATCTGAAGGTGGTTTGAAGTTAATCCAGATTAATCCTGTATCCAGTGGTAAGGTACAAACATCACAACTTCCAATGTACTCAGTTCCTGAATGCAGCAGAGATCCATTGAACCCCGATTGTTTTGCTGAACACCTATGCTCATTCCGCCTGGGCCTATGCGATCTCCCAGTTGCCAAACACTTTAACTCCCCTTTTCATTCCCATACTGGCCTTTCTGACCTGGGCCTCCTCCACTGTCAGAGGGAAATCGGAGGAACAGCATCTCTTGTTTCACTTGGGCAGGTTACTTACTACCCTGTGGTATGAATGTTGATTTATTTAGAGTCATAGTGTCAAAGAGACTTACAGCGTGGAAACAGGCCCTTCGGCCCATCTTGCCCAGGCCAGCCAACATGTCCAATCTGCCTGCGTTTGGCCAATAGCCTTCTAAACCTGTCCTATCCATGTATCTGTTTAAATGTTTCTTGTGATACTACCTGTAGATCAATCACTATTGCTGATTTGATCCATGTATGATTTTGCTACTTAGGACCCAATCCCTAATCCATGTCGGGTTTCCACCATGCCATCCTGTGGAATGTAAGCAACCATACTTTCAGTTTGAGCTACGACTTTGAGCCGACAGTATCTGTTGCTATGGTCTCTGTATGTATTCTTTTTAAAGTACTTATTATGAAGTCCTATGACACAGCATCAACTGTACTGTACACATGGTGTCAGAAGTGGAATCTGAACCCACGCCTCCAGTTGGAGACCAAACATAAAAACTCCCTGTGAAGGTGATTGTTTAAACGATGGACATGTGACAGCAGACCGTGAGCGGTCCTGGGATCAGGATTTTGTCTCCACACCTGAGAAAGAACCGCCAGTGGGGCCGGTGCTGATGGTAAAATCTCCCGTGAGGCCCATGGAGAAGTCCCCCGTGAAACCTATGCTCGTTGAGTCATCGCCCTCTACTTACCTCAACTACCACCTCCAGCAGTTCATTCCATACACCCACTACTCTTTGCTTAGTTACCCCTCAGGCTCGTATTAAATCTTACACCCTTTTTAATTTTAAGTAACCCTTGTATTCCCTCCTTCTCTGTCACTCCCCCACCCTAGCCGTCCTACTAGTTTTATTCTCGTCTTGCTTAATTTCACTGTTCGTAACCCCTCATTATCACCTCTTTCATAGAAACATAGAAAATAGGTGCAAGAGGAGGCTATTCAGCCCTTCGAGGCAGCACCGCCATTCAATGTGATCGTGGCTGATCGTCCCCAATCAATAACCCGTGCCTGCCTTCTCCCCATATCATATAAACCATATAACAATTACAGCATGGAAACAAGCCCTCTCGGCCCTTCCAGTCCGTGCTGAACATTTTCCCCTAGTCCCATCTACCTGCACTCAGACCATACCCCTCCATTCCCTTTCCATCCATATACTTATCCACTTTACTTTTAAGTGTTAAAATCGATCCTGCCTCCACCACTTCTGCCGGAAGCTCATTCCACACAGCCACCACTCTCTGAGTAAAGAGGTTCCCCCTCATGTTACCCCTAAACTTCTGTCCCGTCATTCTCATGTCATGCCCTCTTGTTTGAATCTTCCCTACCCTCAATGGGAAAAGCTTATCCACGTCAACTCTGTCTGTCCCTTTCATCATTGTAAAGACCTCAATCAAGTCCCCCTTCTGCGCTCCAAAGAATAAAGACCTAACTTGTGCAACCTTTCTCTGTAACTTAGTTGCTGGAACCCAGGCAACATTCTAGTAAATCTCCTCTGTACTCTCTCTATTTTGTTGACATCCTTCCTATAATTAGGCGACCAAAATTGTACACCATACTCCAGAATTGGTCTTACCAATGCCTTGTACAATTTTAACATTACTTCCCTACTCCTATATTCAATGCTCTGATTTATAAAGGCCAGCACACCAAAAGCTTTCTTTACCACCCTATCTACATGCGATTCCACCTTCAGGGAACTATGCACAGTTCCTCTGTTCCTCAGCATTCCTCAATTCTCTATCATTTACCATGTACGTCCTATTTTGATTTGTCCTGCCAAGATGTAGCACTTCACACTTATCAGCATTAAAGTACATCTGCCATCTTTCAGCCTACTTTTCCAAATGGCCCAAATCTCTCTGTAGACTTTGAAAATCTACTTCAATATCCACAACACCACCTATCTTAGTATCATCTGCAGACTTACTTATCCAATTTTCCACCCCATCATTCAGATCATTGATGTACATGACAAACAACAGGGACCCAACACAGATCCCTGAGGCACCCCACTGGTCACCGGCTTCCAACCTGACAAACAACCATCCACCATTACTCTCTGACATCTCCCATTCAGCCACTGTTGAATCCATCTTGCTACTCTGCCATTAACACCCAAAGATTGAACCTTCTTAACCAACCTTCCATGGGGAACCTTGTCAAAGGCCTTACTGAAATCCATATAGACAACATCCACTGCTTTACCCTCATCAATTTCCCTAGTAACCTCTTCAAAAAATTCAAGAAGGTTTGTCAAACATGACCTTCCAGGCACAAATCCATGTTGACTGTTCCTGATCAGACCCTGTTTATCCAGATGCTTATATATATTATCTCTAAGTATCCTTTCCATTAATTTGCCCACCATTGACGTCAAACTAACAGGTCTATAATTGCTAGGTTTATTCTTTGAACCCTTTTTAATCCCTTGATTCCACTAGACCCTAGAGCTCTATCTAACTCTCTCTTAAATCCATCCAGTGATTTGGCCCCCACTGCCCTCTGCGGCAGGGAATTCCACAAATTCACAACTATCCGGGTGAAAAAGTTTTTCTCACCTCAGTCTTAAATGACCTCCCCTTTATTCTAAGACTGTGGCCCCTGGTTCTGCTCGCCCAACATTGGGAAAATTTTTCCTGCATCAAGCTTGTCCAGTCCTTTTATAATTATATATGTTTCTATAAGATATCCCCTCATCCTTCTAAACTCCAGTGAATACAAGCCTAGTCTTTCCAATCTTTCCCAGCCAACAATGGACCATTGTGGGCTCCACCTTTCCTTGATCATCCTTGCTGGCCTTGATTTGTTCATTTCATTCCTTTAATTCTTCGTACCTTTTCATTCCCCTAGTTTCCTCTCTGTCCCCTAACTCTCAGTCTAAAGAAGGGTCTTGACCTGAAACGTCACCGATTCCTTTTCTCCAAGAATGCTGCCTGACCCGCTGAGTTATTCCAGCATTGTGTGTCTGTCCATTGGTACCACGGGACTTCTCATGAATCAGATATCATTATGAATGTGTCACAGCAGTGTTGCAGCAAGTGAAAGCCAACAAGAATAACCACACTGGCCTGTGTTCTGCCCCAATGCTCTCCTTTACCTATGAGGCTTCTTTCTCTTCAACATGTTCACATGAATTCCAGCAACCCTGCAAGAGATTGAAAAAATAAAACATCCCATTATATTCAAACCACAAATCTGGGACCCCACACCATACAAATAATAGCAGCTGAGATACACACTTGATCCAGTAGGCAATGTTATGTTATCCCCCTTAATGTACTATGCTTACATATTCTGTTGTTCTGCAGCAAGCATGAATTCCATTGCCTTATCTGGGACATATGACAATAAAACACTCTTGATTAATATTAGACCCAGCCAAGGATAGCTATCCCCTCAGCTTACAACCTATATTGTATCTTATTGGGTGGCGCAGCGGTAGAGATGCTGGTTTACAGTGCCAAAGAACCGGGTTCGAACCTGACTACGGGAGCTGTCTGTGCAGAGTTTGTACGTTCTCTGGTCAGCACGCAACAAAAGCTTTTCACTGTACCTTGGTACACGTGACAATAAACTGAACTCAAACTCTCCCCATGACCGCAAGGGTTTTCCCGGGAGTGCCGGTTTCCACCCACACTCCAAAGACGTACAGGGTTTGTAGGTCAATTGGCTTCAGTAAAAATTATAAATTGTCCCTTGCCCGTGGTATAGTGCTAGTGTACCAGGCTCACTGGTCGGCACGGACTCTGTGGGCCGAAGGTCCTGTTTCCGTGCTGTATCTCTAAACTAAGCTAAATAAGCTCACTAGAACTAATTGATGGCATGGAGGGATACCATCGGTAAATGGGAATGCAGAGTTGAGCAATTATTGTATTAGACGGTCGAGCAGGTTTCAGAGGTCCAGTAGATTAATCCCGATCCTATTTCACATGAGGTGAACAGAATAATTGATTGAGGCTAATTTGATTAGAATCCAGCAAACCAGCCGATGAAACTTGTATAGTTTAGTGATACAGTGCGGAAACAGGACCTTTGGCCCACCAATTCCGCACCGACCAGCGATCCCTGCACATTAACACTATCCTACACACACTAGGGGCAATTTACACATACACCAAGCCAATTAACCTACACACCTGTACGTCTTTGGAGTGTGGGACAGGCAGCAAGCATCTCTGGATAGAAGGAATGGGTGACGTTTCGGGTTGAGACCCTTCTTCAGACTGGTTTCCGCACTAAACTAAACTAAACTCATGGAATTAAATGGAGAATCAGGCAGAGTACGGGAAGAGAACAGGTTAGCAGGCGTGGAGGGCAGGAGTGTACTTTGTTAAACAGTATTACAGCAGTTACATAAGAAATACGTTATTGTTTTTGCAATGGCAAATCTAGAACCTGCTGCTAGGGCCCAACCACTCCAAATTTGGTATGAAAACAAACCGTAGTTATGACTCAGACAGCAAAAACTAAATTAAAACCAATTCAGTTAGCGTGAGCTTTTTCTAAACTCAATCTCAAACAAAATTGAAAGAAGTCTCGCTGCCAGTACTTCCTGTTTGATATATTTCTGTGAAACAACTTAAACTTGTGTCGTTGATTTTGATATCAGAGCCAAACAAAATAGTGACAGAATATGTCAACTCACAGTAGAATTTCCATAGCTTGTGCTACAGTTTACTCGTTTTACACTTACCAAACATCTTGTTTCCGTCGGGTAAATTTTAATGTGCGTTATTACCATAAGCTCAATATCGTTTATGTTTCCAAGAATAAACCACGTAGCCCAAGGTTGATCAATGGTTTACAGCAAAGACAGATAGACACAAATTTCAGCAATCTGCCTATCAGGGAACCCCCTCAGCTGAGGTCATCTCTTGCCTGCCTCGATTTGTCCTTCCTCTTTACACTGCCAGTCTTTCTCCCCGCTCTCCCTACTAGAATCAGTCTGAAGAAGGGCCCCAATTACAAACGTCACCTATTAATTATCTCCAGAGATGCTGCCTGACCGGCCTAGCTGCTCCAGCATTTTGTCGATCTTTGGTATAAACCAGCATTTGCAGTTTATTTTGATTACATTCTTATGATCAATGGTTTAATGATTCAATGGTGCTTTACTGTCACATGTACACAAGTGCACTGAAAATACTTGCCCGCATACAGTTGAGTAAAAAGCTAATGCCAAACATGATGCTAAGTTAAACTGATCGGCAGGGGCCAAGTCAATGGGTATTTTTAAGGCAGAGATAGATAGATTATTGATTAGTATGGGTGTCAAGGGTTATGAGGAAAAGACGGGAGAATTGGATTAGGAGGGAGAGATAGATCAGCCATGATTGAATGGCAGATTAGACTTGATGGGCCAAATGGCCGAATTCTGTTATTACCTATAAAGCTATGAATTTACGATCTCATCTGCCTGTAGATGATCCATATCTCTCTATCACGTAGACACTGTTGTATCAAAAACTACCACATGAATCAAACATTTGAAGTACAGCAGAGAACTGAGAATATATATAGAATGATGCTTTCATGAAAGAAAAAGAAAGGAAATATCCTGGAACTACGGCTGGTGAACTATGAATCTCCCTCCTTCAAAATGCAGGTCCACCACTATTTTCCGGTGCACTTGGGTCTACAGTCTTTCTGGATTATCCGTTTTGATAGACAATTGAGGTAGTGTTGCCAACTGTCCCATACTAGCCGGGACATCCCGTATTTTGGGCTAACTTGGTTTGTCTCATACGGGACCGCCCTTGTCCCATATTTAACTGATACTTCTCGGGTCGAGGGGACTGTCTGGTCGGAGCGCCGCATCCGGCCCAGCCTCATCCGTCCCGATGTAGTGCAGCCCATGGAGTGCAGCAGCAGCACCTCGCCCATGGCCCCGTCGGTCAGCAGCCCGGCCAACTGTCCGGCCTTCGGACCTTCGCTTACCGCCGACACCACCAGCCGTCCTTCTCATGGCCGATCATGTGTTCATGAGTTGGATGGGGTGCTGGACTTTGCGCGCAACATCATGCAGGCCAAAACTCAGCTGGCCCGCTGGGCTATGAGTGCAGTCCAGCACCCGGGCCAACTCATCATTCACCCAGCCACGGCCGAGTCGGTCAACGGATTGCCATTGGGAACTTGTCCCGTATTTTGACCTTTTTTCCCTTATTTGGGAGTGAAAAAGTTGGCATCCGTAATTGGAGGTCACTGCCTTTTGGGGCCGATATACCGGCCCACAGAGTCGGCCGTGGAAGTCGGCTATGGGAACGGATCTGCAGGTTCGGCCGGGCTGGAGTTTCAGTGTTCCAGCCACAGGGGGCAAATTTTACCATTTTACCCACCGATCGATGTAGAAGACCAGGTGAAGTTAAGATTGGTCGCCTCACCCAGCCTATGCACTAAATGATCGAGGGGACTTTCGGGGGGGGGAGGGGAGTATTTGTCCGGATTAAAGGGGGCAGCCGGGCCTCCAGTTGCCGGATGATCGGTGGTGGATACTTGCACATTTGAGGCCTCCGTTACAAGTTTGGATGAGATTTACGTCAGGAGCGAGCCCGTGTCTCTGGCGCTGTGAGCCAGCAACTCTACCGCTGCGCCACCGTCACAGTCATTAGTTTGGATCAAAAACCCTTCATCAGAACTACAATGATAACTCTATTTCTCTTTCCGCAGATGCCAGACTGCTGAGTGTGTCCAACATGCTGGGAACCCCTGGCATAAGCGGCGTAATAGTGGTGTAGCTAGTGGAATCGCTGCTTCATTGCGCCAGGTTCGATCCTGACCTCGGGTGCAGTCTATGTGAAGTTTGCAGTTCCTCTCCATGACTACATGGATTTCCACCCAATGATATGCACGTTGGTAGATGAATTAGCCACCGTAAATTCCACCAAGTGTGTAGGTGAGAGACACAAAGTGCTGGAGTGGCTCAGTCGGTCAGGCAGCATCTCTGGAGAAAAAGGATGGGTGACATTTCGGATCGGGACCCTTCTTCAGACTTGGCACGGTGGATAGACTGTCGGTACCTGTAATCCGGGTTGCATCCTGACTGGGGGGTCTGGAACCGGAGTTGGAAGCTCTGAGATACAAGATAGAGGCGCGGGCAAACACCGAGAAAAGAAGCGTGGCTGTGGTAGCGAGACTGGGTTACAACATGACGGTGGAGCCGCAGAGCAATGAAATCACAGCGGGGGCTGTGAGGGAATGTTTCGCAGAACGACCATCGGAGAGAGGAGAACTTCAAAGTAGGCGTACCTTGAGGAGATTTTACACTGGAGCAGACAAAATGTGTAGAAAGGAACTGCAGATGCGGCACGTTGGCACAGCGGTAGAGTAGCTGCCTCACAGCGCCAGAGACCCGGCTTCAGTCCTGACTACGGTAGCTGTCTGTACGGAGTTTGTACATTCTCCCTGTGACCTGCGTGGGTTTTCTCCGGTTTCCTCCCACACTCCAAAGACGTACAAGTAAATTGTGCCTAGCGTGTCGGATAGTGTAAGCATGCGGGGATCGCTGGACGCCACGGACTTGGTGGGCCGAAGGGCCTGTTTTCGCGCTGTGTCTCTAAACTAACCTAATAAACTGAAAAGATGCTGGTATATACCAAAGATAGACACAAAGTGCTGGAGTTACTCAGCGGGTCAGGCAGCATCTTTGGAGGTAAAGGATGGGTGACTTTTTGGGTCGATTGCGGGACTTGGGGAGTGGGTTGGATTTGGTGAGGATGAGGGGAGAATAAAACATGATTAGTGTGGGATTAACAATGAATTTCTTCAATGGGTGATTGCGGTCAAGAAAGATACACATCACGTGGCCCTGTTTCCACCAATTTATATCGTATCTCCGTCCACACTGTGGCCCAACATCGAGGGGTTGGCGGCCTTTGCTGGAGACCGACTTCGAGAGCTCCACCGTGGGAGCTGCGTAACTTTAACATCGTGAAGCATGCAATCCCTTTGCCAGGGATCGACCGCTGAGCTCTACTGCAGGAGCATGCTGACTTTAACATCACGGAGCTCGCGGTCTCTGGTTAGAGACTGACTTCGGGAACGCCAAGCTTCGACCGCCCCGACGCAGGAGGCTTCGATCACCCAGACGCGGGGGCTTTAATCGCTGGGACTGGGACTGGGAGAAATTCAGAGGACTGGGTGAAATTCAGAGTCCAGCAGAGGAGGACAAAGTGCTTAATTAGGAAAGGGAAAATAGATTATGAAAGAAAACTGGCACGGAACACAAAAACGGACTGCAATTTTTTTTATACATATGTGAAGAGAAAAAGGTTAGTTAAAACAAATGTAGGTCCCTTGCAGTCAGAAACTGGTGAATTGATCATGGGGAACAAGGACATGGCAGACCAATTGAATAACTACTTTTGTTCTGTCTTCACAAAGGAAGACATAAATAATCTGCCGGAAATGGCAGGGGCCCGGGGGTCAAATGAGATGGAGGAACTGAGTTAAATCCAGGTTAGCCGGGAAGTGGTGTTAGGTAAATTGAATGGATTAAAGGCCGATAAATCCCCAGGGCCAGATAGGCTGCATCCCAGAGTACTTAAGGAAGTAGCCCCAGAAATAGCGGATGCATTAGTGATAATTTTTCAAAACTCTTTAGATTCTGGAGTAGTTCCTGAGGATTGGAGTGTAGCTAATGTAACCCCACTTTTTAAAAAGGGAGGGAGAGAGAAAACGGGGAATTACAGACCAATTAGTCTAACATCGGTAGTGGGGAAAATGCTAGAGTCAGTTATTAAAGATGGGATAGCAGCACATTTGGTAAGCGGTGAAATCATTAGACAAAGTCAGCATGGATTTATGAAAGGTAAATCATGTCTGACGAATCTTATAGAATTTTTTGAGGATGTAACTAGTAGAGTGGATAAGGGAGAACCTGTGGATGAGTTATATCTGGACTTTCAGAAGGTTTTCGACAAGGTCCCACATAAGAGATTAGCATACAAACTTAAAGCACACGGTATTGGGGGTTCAGTATTGATGTGGATAGAGAACTGGCTGGCAGACAGGAATCAAAGAGTAGGAGTAAACGGGTCCTTTTCAGAATGGCAGGCAGTGACTAGTGGGGTACCACAAGGTTCAGTGCTGGGACCCCAGCTATTTACAATATATATTACTGATCTGGAAGAGGGAATTGAATGCAACATCTCCAAGTTTGCGGATGACACGAAGCTGGGGGGCAGTGTTAGGTGTGAGGAGGATGCTAGGAGGTTGCAAGGTAACTTGGATAGGTTGGGTGAGTGGGCAAATGCATGGCAGATGCAGTATAACGTGGATAAATGTGAGGTTATCCACTTAGGTGGAAAAAACAGGATAGATTATTATCTGAATGGTGGCCGATTAGGAAAAGGGGAGATGCAACAAGACCTGGGTGTCATGGTACACCAGTCATTGAAAGTAGGCATGCAGGTGCAGCAGGCTGTGAAGAAAGCTAATGGTATGTTGGCATTCATAGCAAAACGATTTGAGTACAAAAGCAGGGAGGTTCTACTGCAGTTGTACAGGGTCTTGGTGACGCCACACCTGGGGTATTGCGTACAGTTTTGGTCTCCTAATCTGAGGAAAGGCATTCTTGCCATAGAGGGAGTACAGAGAAGGTTCACCAGACTGATTCCTGGGATGGCAGGACTTCCATATGAAGAAAGACTGGATAGACTCAGCTTGTACTCACTGGAATTTAGGAGATTGAGGGGAGATCTTATAGAGGATTACAAAATTCTTAAGGGGTTGGACAGGCTAGATGCAGGAAGATTGTCCCCGATGTTGGGGAACTCCAGAACAAGGGATCACAGTTTAAGGATAAGGGGGAAGTCTTTTAGGACCGAGATGATAAGATCTTTTTTCACACAGAGAGTGGTGAATCTGTGGAATTCTCTGGCACAGAAGGTAGTTGAGGCCAGTTCATTGGCTATATTTAAGAGGGAGTTAGATGTGGCCCTTGTGGCTAAAGGGATCAGGGGGTATGGAGAGAAGGCAGGTACGGGATACTGAGTTGGATGATCAGCCATGATCATATTGAATGGCGGTGCAGGCTCGAAGGGTCGAATTGCCTACTCCTGCACCTATTTTCTATGATTCTATGATTCTATGATAGTTCTTGGTCGACAATGCTCAGGTCTCACATCTTGCTTAAGTCGAATGTGTGCAGGGTACCCTGTTATTCCCGTGTAATTTCAGCAAAAATGTTTGCATGTTTGCTTATGACGTTTTCAAGACGTGATTCAGACATATCGACGCTGAAAATGTTCTTCCAGTCTAACTATATTCTACTCAGCCAATCCTTTCCAAGGAGGGTTGGTATATTTCTGTAGCTGGCCGCGTATGCTGAACTTTACAGATCATTTGTCCACGGCTCCAAAACTTGGCCCGAGTAGGTTCTCAGCTTGACCTTACTCTCAAACAATGGTATCTGTGGGAACTGTGTTTCGGACAGGTCTTTGCTCATGACCAAACAATCTGCTGCCGTGTCAATACACATATCGATTAACTGTTTATCAATAGTTTAGTTTGAAAGTGCATGCTTTGGCTGGTTGTAGGCTTATCGATGTTGGTTGCATAAATGGTGTACAACCCAAGTTCATTTCCATCATGGTTCACCTCCAAGTTGTGAACTCCTCTCTAGTGTTGTCACTTGATTCCCGCAGATTGTTGGTTTCCTGCTTTAAGCTTGGCCCAATGTGCTGAGGCGATGTGGCCTTTCTCCTGGCAGTAGTAGAACTTGGCCATTTTGAACTGGCAAGATTGGGATGAGTGATTACCGTTGCAACGATAACAACTGGCTGAACTCAGCTTCCCACCATACTTTGGTTTTGGTTTAGCGCCACTTGGTTTGGCTATAGACACTGCCTTGTGACTGTAAACGGCCACTGCAGTCCGTGGTGGATGAAATACGCGAGCATTCCTTGATGCCATCTCCATTGTGGTAGCAATCTTGCATGCTTTCTCGAATGTAAGATCGGAGCACTTGTTCATGAGTTTGGACTGAATTTGTTCATCCACTGGACCACAAACAAATCTGTCGCGCAGTGCGCGTCCGAGAAAGGTTCCAAAGTTACAGTGCACAGTTAAGTTTTTCAAGGCAACAATGTACTCATTGATTGTCTCATTCTGCTTTTGGTTTCTGGTGCAAAATTTATAGCTTTCTGCAATTTCCAGAGGCTTTGGGTTGAAGTGCTCCCCCAACTTCTTCATAATGTAATTGAATGGCACGTCTTTTGCCTTTAAGGGCGCAAGGAGGTTGACGAGTGTGCCGTACACTTCAGCACCGATCTCCGTGAGCAGATTCGCTTTCATGCGTACGCAAACGGCTTTATTTGTTTCAGTCGCTATCTCTCCTTCACCACAAATCTCCATTATGTTGTTCACCATGAAAAACATGTTCGCCTTCTCTATATAGGAGCTGAACGGCTCTCTACTCTTGTCAAACGTGCCAAGGTTTTCGATGTAGCCCGTGGACACTGCCATCGTGTCGTTCTCATTTTTAAAAAAAAGTCTGTTAAAAAACCCCGAATTCCTGTATGTTCTGGTGTAACAATTCACCTAAAACTTAGCTGCATAAAGGCTATACAGCTTGAGGAACTTGGGGTAGAAGATTGCAACCTTCACGTGGTCCGCCCCGTTTCAACTAATGCAATCAACCCGGCGTGCACAATCAAATAAGATCAAATAGAACACGTTGTCCTACAACTTTAGGCTGTGTATGCCACATGCCAGAAGAAGAAGAAGAAGCTTGAGGAACTTGACAAAAAAAAATCTTATATAATCCCAAGGATGGCATCTTTCCACGTAGACACAACATAGAGATAGCCTGACAAACTCTCGACGATTTGTCCAGCTGCTGTTTTAAACTACAGTCCCCTGCATAGAAGGATCTGCGGGCCATGGTGTCCAGCTCGTAAACAACTGCGACACAACTCCATATTTACTGTTTAAAATGTTAAACAATACTGCATGTTGCACTGTTTTTAAAGGATGAGTTCACAAACTCTATCCCATCCTCATCGCCAATTTTGTTGTATTCCGGACGGCAGAATGAATAACAACTTACACGCAGGTTGCCTGGATCAAGAGAGAGAGTTTTATTACCCAACATTCCCTGCTTATATTGAACACCAATTCATTAACATATACATGAATATGTATGAATACATTACAAACCCTGAACGTCTTTTGAGTGTGGCAGGAAACTAAAGATTAGGGAGAAAACCCACATGGTCACGCGGAGAACGTACAAACTCCGTGCAGACAGAACCCGTAGTCAGGATCGAACCCGGGACTCTGGCGCTGCAAGCGCTGTAAGGCAGCAACTCTACCGCTGCGCCACTGTGCCTAAAGTAAAAAAACTCAAATGCTCTGTGGCACATCTGACGCTCGATGAGAATCTGAAATGTTAAGTTTCTTTCACTGTTGATGCTGTGTGACATGATGAGAATTTTCCCTTCCTATTTTAGATTTCAAGCAACAGCTTTGCTTCTCAATGACAGATCTGGAGGTCTTGCAGCTGAACAGAAAAAACGCATTAACAGTTCCTCTCCCACAAATCTGGGACATCAACTGGCCAGGTTCCATGAACCAGGTAAATTAATTTCTATGAAACAGCGTGATAGAGTAACTCAGTGGGTCAGGCAGCATCTCAGGACAACGCAAATAGGTCGGGACCCTTCTTCAGGCTCCCCTTACCCATTCCAATCTCATGCCTTCTGAAGAAACAAGGAACCACAGATGCTGGTTGATACTCCAGCACTTTGTGTCATTTGTGTAACTCAGCAGGTCAGGCAGCATCTCTCGAGATCATGGATAGGCGATGTTTCAGGTCGAGACCCTTCCTCAGACCTGAAGTCTGTAGAAGGGTCTCAACCCAAACCAATACCTCTTTGTGTTGTCCCAAATTGCTGCCTGATCAGCTGAGTTACTCCAGCACTTTGTGCCTTTCTTTGTAAACCAGCATCGGCAGTTATTTGTTTCCACAAAGTCATTTCTACTTTGTGCTATCTTTTGTAGAACATGCATAAAGTTCCCTTTTCATATTGTCAGTAAGAATCAATTATCACAAAATTACAGGTTCACAACCTACTCCAGATATTAGATTATAAAAAATATGAAGAAGAGTCCTGACCTAAAATGTCGCATTTCCATGCTTCATAAGTTCATAAGGAAGAGGAGTAGAATTAGGCCATTCAGCCCATCAAGTCTACTCCGCCATTCAATCATGGCTGAGCTATCTCTCCTACCTTCTCCTCATAACCTGACGCCTGTACTAATCAAGAATTTATCTATGCCTTAAAAATATCCACTGACTTGGCCTCCACAGCCTTTTGTGGCAAAGAATTCCACAGATTCTCCACCCTCTGACGAAATAAATCTCTCCTTATCTCCTACTTAAAAGAACGTCCTTTAATTCTGAGGCCGACCTCTAGTCCTAGACTCTCCCACTGGTGGAAACATCCTCTCCACATCCTCTCGATCCAAGCCTTTCACTATTCTGCTCAAATTCAATATTCTCAGATGGTGCCTGACCCAGTGGATTACTCCAGCATTTTGTGTCTTTTTTTGTAAACCAGCATCTGCAGTTACTTGGGACTACAAAAATTTTAACGGATAATCCAGTATGGTTCTCAAGGAATTTTGTACTTTAGACTTTAGTCTTTAGAGAGACAGCGTGAAAACAGGCCCTTTGGCCCAATGAGCCCACGCCAACCAGCGCTCCCCGTACACTAGCACTATCCTACACTCGAGGGACAATTCACAATTTTACCGAAGCCAATTAACCTACAAACCTGTATGTCGGGATGTGGGAGGAAACCGGAGCACTCGGAGAAAACCCACACAAGTCACGGGGAAAAAACATGTACAAACTCCATACAGACAGCACCCGCAGTCAGGATCCAATCTGGGTTTCTGCCGCTGTCAGGCAGCAACTCTACCACTGCGCCACTGTGGATGGTGCATCTTTTCAGCCTTAAACTGGTGTACAGAAGAAAATGCCGATGCTCATTTCAAAGGAAAGCATGGAGTTCCCTAGTGGCCTGCCCAGTGTTTCTCCCTCAGTCAACATCATCACAATAGATGATCTGGTTTGTAATCTGGCTCTGTGCTCCCTGCATTACACCAGCGAGGAGACAGAATGCTTCATTTGCCATGGGATGGCTTGGGAGATGCAAGGAACTGCAGATGCTGAAAACTTGAGCAAAACCAAAAGTGCTGGAGGGGCGGCACGCTGTCTATACGTTCTATACTGTCTATACAGTTTGCACGTTCTCTCCGTGACCCGCGTGGGTTTTTCCCGGATGATCTGGCTTCCTCCCACACAAGATAATTGGCTTCGGTAAAGATTGTAAATTGTCCCTAGTGTGTAGGATAGTGCTGGTGTAACGAGGATCGCTGGTCGGTGGGGACTCAGTGGGCCAAACGGCCTGTTTCTGCGCCGTATTTCAAAACTAACCTAAACTCAGCAGGACAGGCAGCATCTGTGAAGGGAATGGACAGACGACATTTTGAGTCGGGACCGTTCTCCAATCTAAAGAAGGGTCCCGACCCAAACCACTGTCTGCCCATTCCCTCCGCAGTTGCTGAATGACTCGCTGAGTTCCTCCAGTACTTTGTGCTTTGATCAAGAGTCTTGGGATATACTGTAAGGGATGTGGAGAAGATACTATGCAAGTGCACCCTCCTCCTTATGTTTCCAAGGTAAGGAAAACTGCACATGGAGAATGCAATGCCCTCTTTGCTGCTCCGAAGCTCGATATATGGGTGGTACGGTGGCGCAGCGGTGAGTTGCTGCCTTACAGCACCAGAGACGCGGGTTCAATCTTGACTACAGGTGCTGTCTGTATGGAGTTTGTACCTTCCCCTGTGACCAGGCAGGTTTTCTCGAGGTGCTCTGGTTTCCTCCCATATCCCAAAGACATGCAACTGTAGAACATGTTAGTGTATGGGCTGATCGCTGGTCGGTGTGGACTCGGTGGGCAAAATAACCTGTTTCAACGTTGCATCTCGAAAGTCTAAAGTAAAGTCTAAATGTGGACCAGCAAACACAAACGTATGCTTTAGAGCAAATCGCAGATTCCTTTGACAAAGTTATACTTGCTCAGGAGTAAATCAGGCCGCAGATCTCTTCAAGTGATAGCTAGCGACATATTTCCGACAAATGACAACGGTAACATCTCTAAATGCTGCTGTATTTAAATAACACTTCCTGCTCTTTGTGGATCCTTTACGCATGGAGTAAGCTCTTGTCACCCACCGTTCACATTGATCATGAGGTTAACTCATTGGAGACACAGAACCTCCAGATGTTCGTTTTTTTAAAGTTTAGTTCAGAGACACAGCGTGGAAAAAGTGCCTTCAGCCCACCGTGTCCCACAGACTCGCACTATCCTACACACTGGGGTCAATTTACAATCTTTACCAAAGGCAATCAACTTACAAACCTGTACGTCTTTGGAGTGTGGGAGAAAAGCGGAGCACCCGGAGGAAACCCACGCAGGTCACGGGGAGGACGTACAAAATCCAAACAGACAGCACCCGTGGCCAGGATCGAGCCCGGGTCTCTGGTGCTGTACGACAGTAGCTCTGCTGCTGTGCCACTGTGGAATAGCTACAAAGTGAAAAATCCAGATTAAGGGGCAGTTTCCTCCCAGCTGTTACCAAGCAACTGAACAATCATATCACCAACCAGACGATCCTGACCCCCATCCACCTCATTGGAGACCCTTGGACTATCTTTAATCAGTCTTCATCATGCACCACACGTTAGTGTAAGAACGTTATACCCTTCATCCTGTATCCGTGCACTGTGGACGGCTAGATTTTAAACAAAAGCTTTTCACTGGAGCTCGGTACATGTGAGAATAATAAACAAAACTAAACTAAAAAGAAACGCAAAGTGCTGAAGTAGCTCAGCGGGTCAAGCAGCATCTGTAGAGAGAATGGGTAGAAGACATTTGGGGTCTGGACCCTTCTTCAGACTGATTGGAGTGGGCGGAGAGAGACTGTTAGCTTTGGACCCCATCAGAATTTGTTTCCCAAACTAAGAAAGTCACCCCTCTGATAGACACAAAATGCCGGAGTAGCTCAGTGGGTCAGGCAGCATCTCTGGAGAAAAGGACTAGGTGATGTTTCGGGTTTGAGACCCTTCTGAGGTCCTCAGTGACCCCTCTGCCTGCCTCGGGAACCCCTGGACTATCTTTGATCGAACTTTATTGGCTTTATCTTACAATAAACGTTATTCCCTTATCATGTACTAATACACTGTAAATGGCTCGATTGTAATCATGTGATGTCTTTCCGCTGACTGGTTAGCACGCAACAAAAGCTTTTCACTGTACATCGGCGCACGTGACAATAAACTAAATTGATGTGCATGAAACAACCAGATCACTTGCAGCCTTGCTGTTATGTTTGAACATGGTAGAGACGGGAAACACACAAGTGCCGTGATAATAGCAGCCCACTTTCACCATGAATGAATGAATGAATGCATTATTGTCACGTGTGATGATGCACGGTGAATTTCTTTGATTTGCATACACAAGGTGTGCAAAGAGTCACCACTTAAAGGGCACCCACAAATTTACAAAGTATCCCGCGCCAGCTCCTGCTTGTTCACTCTCCCACCCCATCCCCCTCCACTGGGTCCTACTTTGTTCTCCTCCCCTCTCTCGGCGGCCCCACCCCCACCCCAGGTTGGGCCCACCTTTGTTCCCGGCAACGCATCCTCCGGCTTCTACGTGGCCCGTCCGCGACCACCAGCTCTCTCAACGACCACCAACCTCCTCGACGATCGCTGCTGGGTCTGCTCTTGCCACCTCGAGTCACTGAACAACTCTCTACTTATCTACCACTGAAATCTTTATCTGTGCCATTGTTACCTCTAGACCTGATGATTCCAACACATCCCAAGCCACACTCATTCACCCTGGCCTCCATAACCTCTGCTGCTGTTGTTGTAACTTGCACTAAATCCCATCCAGCCATCACTTCCTGTTGACCCAAGTCATCAAGGCCTCCATTTTCATGCGTTGCTTCAAGTCCATCCTTGGGCCTGTTGCTCCCATCTCCTCCAGACCCAGCCCTGTAACATAAACCTGCCACCCCTTCCACCATCTCAATGTGTCAACGATACTTTAATGTCGCATGTAGCGAGGTACAGTGAAATGCTCTGTTTGTTTTGCATCCAATCAGGTAAAATCACACAGCAGACCACATCTACGGAGTACACAAAGAGTCTGAAGAAGGGTCTCGACCCAAAACCTCGCCCATTCCTTCTCTCCAGAGATGCTGCCTGTACTGCTGGGTTACTCCAGCATTTTGTGTCTATCTTCGGAGTAAACCAGCAATCAGCAGTTTCTTCCTACACAAGGAGTGTCCATGTTTCAGGCTTGGACAAAGTTACACAAAGTTCATCGAACAAACTTATCTTTTGCTCGCGGGACAGACCAGGCCTGCCGTCGTACGTGACCACAGGCACCCCTTCAATCTTCGCCCCTTTCACCTTTCACACTCTCCGGCTTCAACCAGCATCATCAAAGACCCACACCACCCCGGCCACGCTCTCATTTCACTTCTACCATCGGGAGGAAGGCACAAAACCGTGACCACCAGGTTCAAGAATACCAGAGGACATAGGCTTAAGGCAAAGGGGGAAAACATTTAATAGGAATCCGAGGGGTAACTTTTTCACACAAAGGGTGGTGGGTGTACGGAACAAGCTGCCAGAAGAGGTAGTTGAGGCTGGGATTATCCCAACGTTTAAGAAACAGTTATGGACAAAAACATGGATAGGACAGATTTGGAGGGATATGGGCCAAACGTGGGATGGTGAGACTAGTGTGGCTGGGACATGCCGGCCGGCGTGGGCACGTTGGGCCAAGGGGTCTGTTTCCACACTGTATCACTCTATGACTTTAATAGCTTCTTCCCAACAACCATCAGGCTCTTGAACACGACACAATCACCTCAACTATGAACTTGGATTGTCTTTGGTTTCAATAAGGACCTTGTTTTTTAATAAACACTAGCACTAGGCTATTACTTTATTGTACTTTTGTCAATAGATGTTATCTATATGGATTATGTTTACAGACCTGTTCCGCTGCCGCAAAAGAATGTCATTGTTCCACTGTGGGTACATATCCATGATAGGAGCAGAATTAGGCCATTCGGCCCATCAAGTCTATTCCGCCATTCAATCACGGCTGATCTATCTCTCCCTCCACCCCTTTCTCCTGCCTTCTCCCCATAACCCCTGACACCAGTACCAATCAAGAATCTATCTATCTCCACCTTAAATATATCCATTGACTTGACCTCCACAGCTTACTGTGGCAAAGAATTCCAAAGATTTGCCACACTCTGACTAAAGAAATTCCTCCTCATCTCCTTCCTAAAGGAAAGTCCTTTAAATCTGCGGCTATGACCTATAGTCCTAGAGTCTCCCATTAGAAGAAACATCCTCTCCACATCCACTCTATCCAAGCCTTTCACTATTTGATACGTTTCAATGAGGTCCCCCCCCTCATTCTTCTAAACTCCAGCGAGTACAGGCCCAATGCCGTAAAATGCTCATCATATGTTAACCAACTCACTCCTGGGATCATTCTTGTAAACCTCCTCTGGACCCTCTCCAGAGCCAGCACATGCCTCCTCAGATATTGGGCCCAAAACTGCTCACAATATTCCAAATGCAGCCTGACCAGCGCCTTATAAAGCCTCAGCATTACATTCCTGTTTTAGTATTCTTGCCATCTTGAAATAAATGCCAGCATTGCGCTAGCTTTCTTTACTACTGATTCAATTTGTGGATTAACATTTTGGGAATCCTGCACCAGCACTCCCAAATCCCTTTGCACCTCTGATTTTTGGATTCTCTCCCCATTTAGAATATAATCTACGCCTTTATTCCTACGACCAAAATGCATGACTCCACACTTTGCTCCATTATATTCCATCTGCTACTTCTCTGCCCAAGTCCTGAAGAGTCCCTGTTTTCCATACACTACCTGCCCCTCCAACTATTTTCCTATCATCTGCAAAGCCTTCAATCTAAATCCTTAATATACAACGTGAAGAGTAGCGGCCCCAGCACCGACCCTTGCGGAACTCTGCCAGTCACTGGCAGCCACTCTTTGCCTTCTGCCATCCATCCAGCCAACCAGCTATCCATGCTGGTATCTGCTCTTTGATACCATGGGCTCTCACCTTCGTTAGCAGCCTCACGTGTGGCACCTTATCAAAGGCTTTCTGAACGTGTAGGTATGACAACGACCTTCTTGAATGTATCAATGCCACTCGCTTCGAATCTCTCCACTGGAGACCTCAATTTCTAACCTCTTACATAATCACCACATTGGCCTTCATCAGTCAGTCTATATTAAGAATGGAAGTTGGGAGGTCATGTTGCAGTTATATAAGACTTTGGTGAGGCCACATTTAGAGCATTGTGTTCAGTTTTGATCACCGTGTTATAGGAAAGCTGTTGTCTAGTTGGAAAGGGTGCAGAGAAGATTTACGAGGATGTTACCAGGACTCGAGTGCCGGAGCTATAGGGAGAGGTTGAGCAGGCCCTATTCCCTGGAGCACAGGAGGATGATGGGTGATCTTACAGAGGCGTACAAAATCATGAGAGGACTAGATTGGCTAACGCAGTCTTTTGCTCAGAGTAGAGGAATCAAGAATCAGAGGACGCAGGTTTAAGGTGAGTGGGGAAAATAATTAATAGGAACCCGAGCAGCAACATTTTTTTACACAAACGGTGGTGGTTATATGGAATGAGCTGCCAGAGGAGGTAGTTGAAGCAGGGACTATCGCAAGGTTTAAGAAGCATTTAGATAGGTACGTGGATAGGATAGGGCCAAACATAGGGATAGGAGAGGGATAAGGGCCAAACACAGATGGGTGGCACTCGTGGGGATGGGGCATATTGGTCTTTGTGGGCAAGTTGGGCCGAAGGTCCTGTTTCTACACTGTATGACTCTATTCCTAATCCCCCCCCCAAGTTCCCTACTGCTTTTATTGGTGGCCATCTTACATCTGCACCCTTTAGTTCTGGTCTTGCCTGGAACACAAAACCAAGCAGGAATGACTAATTCCAAGAACAGAAGAGAAACATATCTGGAAGAGAGATTCTGAATGTACTTTAAATGGCTGCTGGGTACTTGAAATATGAAGCAAAAGCAGCAAAAATGCTCGAAACAGTCAACAGGCTGGACAGCTGCCAGTTCCTGATGAAAGGTCACAGATCCAAATCATTATTTAGTTTAGAGATACAGCGCAGAAACAGGTCCATCGGCCAACTGAGTCAGTACCAACCAGCGATCTCCAATACCAGCACTGTCCTACACACTAGGGACAATTTACAATCTTTACCCAAGCCAATTAATCAACAAACTTGCATGTCTTTGGAGTGTGGGAGGAAACCGGAGCACTCGGAGAAAAATCATGCGGTCACGGGGAGAACGTACAAACTCCGTACAGGCAGCACGTAATCAGGATCAAACCCGGGTTTCTGGCGCTGCAAGGCAGTAACTGCCGCTGCGCCACCGTGCTGCACCTATTTCGCCCGGCACCGGGCTTACTCGAACCAGTTTGGATTTCAAAATTGTTTTCAAACTGTTATTTTGAAGCGATCTGGAAATCTTTTGTTTAGGCAAAACAGTGCAACTGCTATTGCTGACTTATAATGCAACATCTTGACCCACAGTGGCTGGTTAAAGAGACTGTACATTGTACATGGCCAGACAATGATTCAGTCTGGCTGTGTGCCAACATCCCAGTTTATGATTGCTTCCTTCCAGAGAACCATTTACTTTACTTTACTTTAGTCTTTAGAGGTACAGCGTGGAAACAGGCTCTTCGGCCAACCAGTGGTCACCCCGAACACAAACACTATCCTACACACTAGGGATAATTTACAAGTTACAGAAGCCAATTAACCCACAAACCTGTACATCTTTGGGATATGGAGGAAACTAGAGCACCTGGAGAAAATCCACACAGTCACAGGGAGGACGTACAAACTCCGTACAAACAGCATCCATAGTCAGGATTTAACTCGGGTCTCTGGCGCTGTCAGGCAGCAGCTCTACCGCTGTCCAGCCCCTATCAAGCAACAATCGTGGAGGGAATTGGACAGAGGCCAATTCGGAGAGGATCCTTTCTTCAGTCTATTGCTCTCCACAATGCTGCCTAACCTGCTAAGTTCATCAACCTTCTCCCTGTGACCACGTGCGTTTTCTCCGGGTGCTCCAGTTTGTAGTTAATTGGTTTCTGTAAATTCTCCCAAGTGTGTAGGATAGAACTAGTACACGGATGATCATTGGTCGTAGTGGACTCAGTGGGCTGAAGGCCCTGCGTCCACGCTGTATCTCTAAACTAAACTGAATCTAGTTACTGAATATTTGAGAATTTATCTATGGGTTGTAAGATACCCAAGCGGAATATGAGGTGGGGTGCCAACATGAAGACGGGTCTCAACCCGAAACATCACTCACGCTGGTTATACACCAAAGATAGACACAAAACGCTGCAGTCACTCAGCGGGACAGGCAGCTTCTCTGGAGAGAAGGAATGGCCGACGTTTCGGGTCGAGACCCTTCTTCAGACTGAGAGTCAGGGGAGAGGGAGATGAGATATGCTGTTCCTCCTATTTGAGTTTGGCCTCACTCTGACAGTGGAGGTCAGCACCACATTGTTTACTTGGGGCAAATTACAACCCAGCACTGAGAATGTTGACTTCTCCAACTTCAAGTAACCTTTGCTTTCCCTCTCTCTCCGTCTCTCCCCCACCCTAGTTCTCCTACTTGTTTCACTATCCTGATTAATTTTACAATTTGTATGCCTTGTTTGTACATCATCCCCCCCCCCCCCCCCCCCCCACCCCAGCCAACAATGAATCATTGTACATTGATCATCGTCTGCTTGGATCTGTCCTTTTCACACCTTACGTGCTTTGTACCCTTCCATATCTCGTTAGACAAAAGGTGCTGGAGTAACTCAGTGGGGCAGCAGCATCTCTGGAGAGATGGAATGGGTAACGTTTCAGGTCGACACCCTAGAAGGGTCTAGACCCGAAACGCCATCCATTCCTTCTCTCCAGCGATCCTGACTATATGTGTTGGGTTTGTTGTACATCTTGATAAAATATTTGGTCCAAGTAGATCAGGCTGTTTGAGCCTGAGTCACTATTGTATCGGAGTCAGCACATTATCTCGGTGAGTACAAGTTGTTTACAATGAATGCAGGTGAATACCACACTAACCAACCCGCAGCACACACACACACTGACACTGCTCTGGCCGATCCTTGGGAGCTTCCCCGTTGCGAAAGTTCACAAAGTGGTTCGTACTGAACATTCATCAACCACACATCTACCATCATTCATGGGAGAGATCTGATCCCAGGCTCATAAAATCAGGGGGAAATAAGACACAGCTTCACAAAACCGGCAGATCACAAGGTCAATGTGGAATTCTCTGCCGCGGAAAGCAGTGGAGGCCAATCCACTGGATGTATTCAAGAGAGTTAGTTAGACCTCTTAGGGCTAACGGAATCAAGGGATATGGGGGAGAAAGCAGGAACAGGGTAGTGATTCTGGATGATCAGACATGATCATATTAAATGGTGGTGCTGACTCGAGTTCAAGATTCAGGATTCAAGTGAGTTTATTGTCATGTGTCCCTGATAGGACAATGAAATTCTTGCTTTACTTCAGCACAACAGAACATAGTAGGCATTTACTACAAAACAGATCAGTGTGTCCATATACCATTATATAAATATATACACACATGAATAAATAAACTGATGAAGTGCAAATAACAGACAATGGATTATTAATGTTCAGAGTTTTGTCCGAGCCAGGTTTAATAGCCTGATGGCTGTGGGGAAGTAGCTATTCCAGAACCTGGTCGTTGCAGTCTTCAGGCTCCTGTACCTTCTACCTGAAGGTAGCAGGGAGATGAGTGTGTGGCCAGGGTGGTGTGGGTCCTTGATGATGCTGCCAGCCTTTTTGAGGCAGCGACTGCGATATATCCCCTCGATGGAAGGAAGGTCAGAGCCAATGATGGACTGGGCAGTGTAGTCTTTTTGTAGTCTTTTCCTCTCCAGGGCACTCATGTGCTGTCTGTGTGGAGTTTGCAGATTCTCCCTGTGACCGCGTGAGTTCCGGTTTCCTCCCACATCCGTGAGGGTCTGTAGGTTGTAGGAACTTTTTAGGTTCTGTAGGTTGTAGGAGGTAAAGGGCCTGTCCCAGCAACATGCGACTCGATGCGATGAGCGCGAACTAACGTGGCCGCTTGAGCCGTCCAGCCTCGCAGGGCCGGTCCCACTTTGATCGCCGGAGCTGTATAGAGTTGTGCGGGGCTGGTTCCGACATCGCGCGGGGCTCCAAAAAACTGTCCATGTTCAAAAATTCCGCGCGGCAACGGCCTGTCGGCCCACAGCCGCCTCGACGTATTACACACCGCCTTGACGTCGTGCCTCCGTGACCCTCTCTATATGTGCCTCCATGACCCTCTCTATATGTGCCTCCATGTCCCTCTCTGTGTGCCTCCGTGGCCCTCTCTGTGTGCCTCCGTGGCCCTCTGTCTGTGTGCCTCCGTGCCTCTCTCTATATGTGCCTTCGTGGCCCTCTCTATCCTTGCGAACTTACCGCGGACTTCGCTCCACTTACCCAACCTCCGCGTGGCCCCCGCTGCCGGTTTGGTCGCGCTCGCCGCATGCAGGTCGCATGCTGGTGGGACAGGCCCTTAACTTTTTTTATACAAAGGGCAGTGGGTATATGGAACGAGCTGCCAGAGGAGATAGTTAAGGCAGGTACTAACATAACGTATAAGAGACATTTGAACAGATAGGATATGGTTCGAGGGATATAGGGCAAGCACAGATGGGACAAGCATAGATGGAGCATGATGGTCAATGTGGGCAAGTTGGGCCGAAGGGCCTGTTTCCAAGCTGTTTCTGCTTCTTTTTCTTTCGTGTGGCGTGCACAGCGTAAAGTTGCTGGACAACCTGTTCTATTTGATCTTCTGTTTGTGCACGTCGAGTTGATTGCATTAGTCGAAACAGGGCGGACCACGTGAAGGTTGCAATCTTCCACCCTCAAGCTGTATGGTTCGTTGCCTTTATACGAGCAATTGCACTGTCAAAGGTTGGCAATGATCAACGAAACGGAGGAAACAGAGGCAGAGAGATTTAGTCCGAAGATAGACACAATATGTTGGAGTAACTCAGCGGGACAGGCAGCATCTCTGGAGAGAAGGAATGGGTGACATTTTGGGTCGAGACCCTTCTCTCCAGAGAGCCTGAGCTACTGCAACATTTTGTGTCTATCTTCGGTGTATAACCAGCATCTGTAGTTCCTTCCTGCACACAGAGGTTTCGTGATGGATTCCCTCAGCTTACGACCACAGTAGCTGAACATACAGCTGCATCGGTGGAGGAATAAAGCTTAGGGATGAGCAACCCACACTCAGAGGAACACGAACTCTGTGCTGAGATCCTGAACGGCAGATGTTCATTGCAGCTCTATTTTTATATGAAAAAAACCCCACTCCCCTCTATAAGCAGAACAGCAATTTAAATCCTGCACATGCACAGAGTCCTGTGATTTCACAGCAGGATATTTTCTGCCATGAAGGAAATGTGTTTGAGCTTAACCAGAAACTGACTCATTCAACATTTTAATAGGAACACAGACCCCAGGAAGCCAAGGCCATTGACTCCCTGTGGCAGCTCCTCTCTTCAACCGCAACACGATTTATTTTACTTCCATGCCACTTTCCTGAACCCACCCACATCTCTCCATCCCCTAGATATTCATAATTGAGCAGGGCGGCAGGGTGGGGCAGAGGTAGAGTCGCTGCCTCACAGCACCGGAGACCTGGGTTCGATCCTGACTACGGGTGCTGTCTGTACGGAGTTTGGACGTTCTCCCCGTGAAGGCGTGGGGTGTCTCCCAGATCTTTGGTTTCCTCCCACATGCCAAAGACGTACAGGTATGTAGGTTAATTGGCTTGGTAAATGTAGAAAATGTCCCTTGTGTGTGTAGGATAGTGTTAAAGTGCGGGGATCGCTGGTCGGCGTGGAATCGGAGGGACAAAGGGCCTGTTTCCACGTCGTATCTCTAAACTAAACAAAACATACTTGTCCCATTCATTGTGTCCATGCTGGCTCGTACGACGAGCTATCCAAGTGGTCCCCCGTCCCTCTGTCACCCAGAGGGGGGAGGCGGGGGAGAGAGGGGGTAGAGCGGGGGGCGGGGGTAGAGGAGGGGGGGGGGGGGGGGTAGAGGGGGAGGGCGATTTTTATCAACATGTAAAAATGTAACCGTTAGCGCATTTTCGAGGAGATGTGACTCACAGAAAAACACACAAATACACACACTCACAAATACTTTCGCATCCAAGATCAGAGTTTTAGAACGTGCAAACTCCACACAGACAGCACCCGTGGTCAGGATCGAAGCCGGGTCTCTGGGGCTGCAGCGCTCACCGCTGCGCCACCGTGCCGTACAATGCAGTATTCAATTTGCCACCCTCCCTTGTATCGAACAGACTTTGACCCTGTCCAAGTGTCACATGCAATGTTTCACAGCTTTCACGTCGACTGCGCAGTGAAACACTGTGGATAGCGAAACACTCCTGGAGACTGTACAAAACGGTGACAGAATCACAGTTCCGTCCCATTGTGTCCTTGTTTGCCCTGTCTAAACAGAGCGCCTGTGATAGACCTGGAGTCAATCACATAGCTATACAGGTCCACCATCGTTGATTCTCTGGTAGGTAGACAAAAGTGCTGGAGAAACGCTGAGGCAGCATCTATGGAGCAAAGGAAATAGGCAACGTTTCGGGCCGAAACCCTTCTTATTCTTGAACATTGATTCTCTTGGCATCCTTGATTCCAAAGACTTTTCGGATTATCCATTTTGCCGGATCGACAGAGGTCACGGCCTCCGAGAAGAGTCCATCGATACAGGAACATCTACATAGGCCGCTGAGGAGCCGAGATACCAGTCCGCAGAGTCGGCCTCGGAAATCGGATATGGGAACGTCCAGAGCCCCAGATGCAGGGGGATGAGTCCACCTGCAGAAGTTCCAATGAAATCTAGATCTGCCGCATCACCCAGCCGAGGCACCATATTTACGGTGGGACTTCTTGGGGGGGGGGGTCTATAACTTAGTCCGGATTAAAGGAGGTGTTGCCGGAAAATCGGTGGTGGACCTGTACTAAGTTCCCTGTCCCCAACTATATTCCCTACACACTGCAGAACAGTTTGCAGATGACACCGCCATGGTGGGCAGATCATATCTGAAACGATGGGTCCATAATCAAGACCTAGTCATAACCTGGCCACTCCCTCTTCTCCCCTCTCCCATCAGGCTAAAGGTATAGAAGGTACAGAAGCGTGAAAACGCACACCACCAGATTCAGCAACAGTTTCTTCCCAGCTGTTGTCAGGCAACTGAAACAGGTTCTTCAGCCCATCGGGTCTGCACCGACCAGCGATCCCTGTACACCAACACCAACCTACACACTGGGGACAATTTACAATTTTCTCCCCCGAGCCAATTAATCGCCAAAGCTGTGCGTCATTGGAGTCTGGGAGAAAACCGGAGCACGTGGGGAAAACCTATTTGGTCACAGGGAGAACGTGCAAACTCCGTACAGACAGCACCCATCGTCAGGATCGAACTCGGGTCTCTGGTGCTGTAAGGCAGCAACTGTACTGCTGCGCCATCATGTTGCCCTTACACCAACATAATTCTTCTGCACTGTCAACTACATCCGACAGTGACACACACACGGCTGCAATGCCTAGACTAATTTCACACACACAGTCCAATTCAGCACTCAGATCAAATTTTAAACATCACATATGGCTCTGAGTCTTCGTCATGTCAGAGAAACGAGGCCTTTAATCCAGTGGAGATGACAATAAAGGAATCTAAATCTAGAGGCATTAAAATGGATAGTAACCAGGGCTCCATCTGCCCTTGCAGATGGATGGCAAATATTCCAAGATAATATTACCGGGACAGAGTATGAATCATGTTGGTAGTCCAGTCAATGCTTATTCCTCAAAGGATTATCTGATCATGATCACACAGATGTTTATGGGGATTTCCTGTGGTCTACATGTTTGCTGTTTTCCTCACTTGCAAAGTAATTAATTGGATGGAAATTATTTTTGGGTATCTCACGTCTATAAAGAGAACGGCACAAATGTGCAGGAAGGAACTGCAGATGCTGGTTTATACCGAAGATAGGCACAAAATACTGGAGTAACTCAGCGGTTCAGGCAGCATCTCTGGAAAAAAACAGATAGGTGATGTTTAGAGTCAGGACCATTCTTCAGTCTGAAGGAGGGTCCCAACCTGAAATGTCAGCTAATCTTTTTCTCCAGAGATGCTGCCTGACCCGCTGAGTTATTCCAGCACTTTGTGTCCTCTTTTTGGCAAATTGAATGGTTGATGATTTATTAACATTTAAAGGGGTGAAGGAAAGAGCGTTCACATCGCGTCCCTGTCCCCACCAATCTTTCCACCACCACACACAAGAAGCGACAAGACAGACGCCATTGTATGCAGATGCCGAGCAGTGTGTTCAGCTCCGGCTGAACAACTTTTAATCTTGTGTGTGGACTCGATAAGAAGAACTGTTGCCACAGTGATGAGAACATTCTCTCTTTATCCCTTCAATCATACTGATACCCACTTCCTGTCTCTGGAACGCCAACTCTTGTGCCTTTTTGGCTTTGCTGTTTTAGACTTTAGGGATACAACACAAAAACAAGTCCTTTGACCCACCGATTCCGTGCCGAACGAACGATCACCATGTACACTAGCACTAATTCCACACACCAGGGACAATTTTACAGTGCTACTGAAGTCATTTAACCTACAAACCCGCACGTCTTTGGGATGTGGGAAGAAACCAGAGCACCGGGAGCAAACCCATGCGGTCACAGGTAGAATGCACAAAGACTCGTACAGACAGCACCCGCAGTCAGCATCAAACCCGGGTCTTTGGCGCCTTGAGGCAGCAACTCTACCGCTGCACTACCGAGCCGCACATTGAGACAAACTTTGTAAAGGTCCGTCGGTTCGTCCAAGTTTCCCAACGCCTTTCCTAATCTTTCAGCGTGATGTTCAATGCCTCGTCTCAGCATGAATCGCCACAGACTTTCATGTTTGAGAACCAAACCCTTACAATGAGACAGCAAACATATTTTGGCACACCCACTATCAACATTTCACTGGGGCTCATTGAATTACCTCTGATCTAAACCAAATCTGGCAGCTAAAGCTTGTTAGGTTTTACCACATGAGTTGTGGGTTTAAATGGACAACTTATCAGCAAATATATCACACCTCTCAGCCTTCTAGAATGCTTGCCATTACTATACATTGACCTCTCACAAGGAAGTGGTATGCCAAGCAATCTGTTTATATGCTGTTCCACACCACCGGCTATCTTCAAGCTATTTATAACGTATAATCACCGTAGACTCAATGAGTTCTTGCAGTATCTATAAAAACTCTTTCAAGAAATGTGCATATTATATGGAAGGTAGACACAAAATGCTGGAGTAACTCAGCGAGACAGGCAGCGTCTCTGGTGAGAAGGAATGGGTGACGTTTTGGGTCGAGACCCTTTAGTTTAGTTTAGAGATACAGCGTAGAAACAGGCCCTTCGGTCCACCAGGTCCACACCGGCCAGTGATCCTGGCACATTAACACTACCCTACACACACTAGGGACAATTTTACATTTATAACCAAGTCAATTAACCTGCAAACTTGTACATGTTGGGAGGGTGGGAGGAAACCGAAGATTTCAGAGAAAACCTGCGCAGGGCATAGGGAGAATGTACAAACTCCGTATAGACAGCACCTGTAGTCGGATCGAACCCGGGTCTCTGGCGCTGTAAGGCAGTGGCTCTATCACAAAGCCACCATGTCGCCGTCTTTTTCAGACTGAGAGTCAGGGGAGAGGGAGACTAGAGATATGTGGAAGGGTAAGGTGTGAAAATGACAGATCAAAGCAGACAATGCTCAAGGAAATGTAGAATGGATCATGTTTAGCTGAGGGGAAGATGACAAGACATGCAATCAGCAACATTAATCAGGAGTATAAAACTAGTCAAAGAACTAGGGTGGGGGAGGGATGGAGAGAGAGGAAAGACCAAGGTTACTTGAAGTTAGAGAAACCAATGTTCATACCGCTGGGTTGTAAGCTGCCCAAGTGAAATATGAGGTGCTGTTCCTCCGATTTGTGTGGGGCCTCACTCTGACAGTGGAGGAGGCCCAGGACAGAAAGGTCAGTGTGGGAATGGGAGAGGGTGATAAAATATTTAGCGACTGGGAGATCACGTAGGCCTTTTCATGTTTAGGTTGTATTCTGCCTTCACGCAAAAATATTTACAGCTTGTTTGAGGAAACATCTTCTTAGAATCAGGTCCCTCGGCCCAACTTGCCCACACCTGCCAACATATCCCAGCTATACTAGTCCCACCTGCCCGCATTTGGTCAATATCCCTCCAAACCTATTCGATCCATGTACCTGTCTGTTTCTTAAATATTGGGATAGTCCCCGCCTCAACTACCTCCTCTGGAAGCTTGTTCCATACACTCAACACCCTTTGTATGAAAAAGTTACCCCTCAGATTCCTATTAAATCTTTTCCCCTTCAGCTCAAATGTATGTCCTCGATTCAACTTCTCCAGGCAAGGGACTCTGTGCATCTACCCGATCTATTCCTCTCACGATCTTACACACCTCTATAAGATCACCCCTCATCCTCATGCGCTCCAAGGAATAGAGTCCTAGCCTACTCAACCTCTCCCTATAGCTCAGACCCTCTAGTCCTGGCAACATCCGCGTAAATCTTCTCTGTACCCATTCCAGCTTGACAACATCATTCCTACAACACGGTGCCCAGAACTGAACACAATACTCTACATTTACCAACATCTTGTACAATATCTCCGCTTGTTGCGATTGCTCTAGAACTTTACTTTCCATTTCCAAGTCTCAAAACTTAGAATCTAAAGTCAATAATTCAGGCAGCTATTGATGTGTTAAGTGGAAAGTAAACAGTTTCTCTGATCTCTTAGCAAAAATCTAATTGTCAGGACTAAAACAAATGACACATTTATTATCAAAGTGCTTTGGAACCTGCTGTGCATCAAATACTGATTTGCAGGAATTGCTTAAACGGTTAGAAAACAATGTGCAAGATTCGCTATAAATTCAAGTTATTTCTTCATTCAGTTTGGTTCTGAAAGACAATCTATTGTTTTTAAAGATACAGCATGGAAACAGGCCCTTCAGCCCATTGAGTCCACACCGACCATTAATCACCCTAGTGCTATGTTATCCCACGTTCTCGTCCACTTCTTTGGGAAGTGCAAGGAAACCGGAGCGGCCGGAGGAAACCAATGCAATTACAAGGAGAACGCACAAACTCCGCACATACAGCACCCAACGTCAGGATTGAACCAGGGTTGTACCGCTGCGCCAACATGTTGCCCCAATCACAGGGAGAACATGCTAACCCCACACAGACAGCACCCAAGGTCAGGATCATACCCGTGTCTCTGGTGCTGGGTTAATATACGCTATTCTGAGAGCGTTGGGGCAGGGCAAGTCATGACAACAGTTTACGCAAAGACTACGTCCCCCAAACCATGAGATTCCGAGATTTGATCGTCTGTATGTACTGAACAGGTTAATTGCAGTCAGTGGGTTGGAGAATGCTCTTGTGGGTTTCTGCATCCTGTTTCCATGCTGTGAATCTCAGACAGGGGGTGGTGTGATCGGAAAGGATAACTGGACTTGGCCGTGGTCCAAAACTATGCATTATCCCTTGGTGAGGTGCTGTACGAGTCGCTGGCATTTGATGGAACTCTCACTCAATCAAGGGTCAACGACAGGTGGAAGAACGGTACTGAAGCCAAAAATCTACCACAAAGTAAATCAAGCATTCACTTCCTTTGTAACAAGAATATCAACCCTTGCACAATCTAAATAGCAAAACAATAATTCCTTCAAATCCCTTGGCTCCAAGCTGCCAGGCCAATTCTTTGCACACAATTAATCTAAAGTTGTGTAGGAAGGAACTGCAAATGCTGGATTACACCAAAGATTGACACAAAATGCTGGAGTAACTCAGCGGGACAGGCAGCATCTCTAGAGAGAAGGAATGGGTGATGTTTCGGGTCAAGACCTTTCTTCAGACACAGTCAGGGGAGAGGAAGATTGGAGATATGGAAGGGTACAGAGAGACTGTAAGGTGTGAAAATGACAGATCAAAGCAAACAATGAGCAAGGAAATGTTGAATGATTCATTTTACAGTAATTCCAGGCCTATATGGTCCATCTCTTATTGTGGGCTCGCATGCATTGGTTGAACCAACCCATTACTGAAGAAAGCTGCCGAGCCGAAACATCACCTGCCCATTTTCCCCAGAGATGCTACCTGACCCGCTTAGTTACTTTAGCATTTTGTGTCAATCTTTGGTATAATCCAGCATCTGCAGTTCTTTCTTATTGCAAAAAATTCCAAGCAGGTTTTGGTGGGAATACTCACCAGGCTGCCCATCTCCTTCTTAACGACATCTAGAAATAGACAAATGAACACCAGCTTGGCAGTAATGTCCAGAGAGAATACACTTATAACGTTAACAGCATAACCTTATCTAATACACTTACAATGCTCTCCATAATGTTTGGGACAAAGACCCATCATTTATTTATTTGAGATTTGTAATAGAAAAAAAAATCACATGTGGTTAAAGTGCACATTGTCAGATTTTATTAAAGGGTATTTTTATACATTTTGGTTTCACCACGAAGAAATTACAGCAGCGTTTATACATAGCCCCCCCCCCATATCAGGCCACCATAATGTTTTGGACACATGGCTTCACAGACGTTTGTAATTGCTCAGGTGTTTAATTGCGTACTTAATGCAGGTATAAGAAAGTTCTCAGCACCTAGTCTTTCCTCCAGTCTTTGCATCACCTTTGGAAACTTTTATTGCTGTTTATCAACATGGTCTTATCAAACATAAGCTTTAGCACTACACGCTATGAGTCCCAGTATCGCTGTCTCGTTGTAGGACACTGATCTTTCTTTTTAATTCTGGATTTTAAATCAGGTATTGTGTTTTTGTATATAATTTATGATGCTCTTATAAGTAATTTACTCTGCTTTTATGTGTATTTCATGGTGTTTTTATATGCAATGTATTTTATGTAATGTCGTCTCTTGTCTGGACCTTGAGTCTGAAATAAAATTTAATAATAATAATAATAATAATAATAATAATAATAACATGAGGACCAAAGTTGTGCCAATGAAAGTCAAAGGATCATTATGAGGCCAAGAAACAAGAAGACATCAGGCAAACTTTAGGCTTACCAAAATCAACTGTTTGAAACATCATTAAGAAGAAAGAGAGCACTGGTGAGTTTACTAATCGCAAAGGGACTGGCAGGCCAAGGAAGACCTCCGTAGCAGATGACAGAAGAAGTCTCTCTATAATAAAGAAAAATCCCCAAACATCTGTCTGACAGATCTGAAAAAACTCTTCAGGTGTGGATTTGTCAATGACCACCATCTGCAGAAGACTTCATGAACAGAAATACTGAGGCTACACCGCAAGATGCAAACCACTGGTTAGCCGCAAAAAAATGATGGCCGGTTACAGTTTGTCAAGAAGTACTTAAAAAGAGCAACCACAGTTCTAGAAAAAGGTCTTGTGGACAGATGAGATGAAGATTAACTTATATTAGGGTGATGGCAAGAGCAAAGTATGGAGGAGAGAAGGAACTGCCCAAGATCCAAAGCATACCACCTCATCTGTGAAACACGGTGGTGGGGGTGTTATGGCCTGGGCATGTATGACTGCTGAAGGTACTGGTTCACTTATCTTCATTGATGATACAACGGCTGATGGAAGTAACTTAATTAATTCTGAAGTGTATAGACATCCTATCTGCTCAAGTTCAAACAAATGCCTCAAAACTCATTGGCCAGCGGTTCATTCTACAGCAAGACAATGATCCCAAACATACTGCTGAAGCAACAAAGGAGTTTTTCAAAGCTAAAAAATGGTAAATTCTTGAGTGGCCAAGTCAATCACCAGATCTGAACCCAACTGAGCATGCCTTTTATATGCTGAAGAGAAAACTGTGGATGACTAGCCCCCAAAACAGGCATAAGCTAAAGATGGCTACAATACAGGCCTGGCATAGCATCACCAGAGAAGACACCCAGCAACTGGTGATGCCCATGAATCGCAGACTTCAAGCAGTCACTGCATGCAAAGGATATGCAACAAAATACTAAACATGACTACTTTCATTTACACAACATTGCTGTCCCAAACATTATGGTGCCCTGAAATGGGGGAACTATGTATAAACACAGCTGTAATTCCTACATGGTGAAACCAAAATGTATAAAAATGGCCTTTATTAAAATCTGACAATGTGCACTTTAACCACATGTGATTTTTTTTCTATTACAAATCTCAAATTGTGGAGTACAGAGGCAAATAAATAAATGATGGGTCCCTAACATTATGGAGGGCACTGTATTTCCCTCCACTTGGTTCACTTCAACTGTGCACCATCAACTAATCTTATTAAGCTTGGGTAGCTTACAACTAAATAGTATGGACATACTAACTGGACTCAAACTTCAAGTAGTTTAGAGATACAGCGTTATGGAAGTTAAATGCATATCCTTCCTTACTTAATTTTGATTGGAATTGAATAAGGTAACGAACGGGTGCTTGGATGTGACAATTGGCAGCTCTCGTTGACCAGGTGCAGATGAGGTTTTGGGAATCGGCAAAGTAAGATTAGACGTATTACCTCTTGTCTGGGAATGTGTTGAAGGGAGGAGTTACAGTAGACCACACGCGCCCCCTACCGCTAGTGACATATGAATGTTAATGTAAATGGGGGGGGGGGGGGGGGGGGGGGGGGGGGGGGGGGGGGGGGGGGGGGGGGGGCTTATGATTGGCTCGGAGAGGGGATGGTGGCGCTGTCCGCCTAAAAGGTGAGATAGAATAATGTCAAGATGCCCTTGTATTGTGTTTGACTTGTACTAACCATCTGTTGTCGAATAAGATTAACATAAGTGAAAAGTATGTTATGACTAATGAAATAATTGGTACCCATGTAGTAGATAGTATATTTTCCTGTAGCTGTATTTAACAAAAAACAAAAGTTGTTTACTGCACAGTATAACTGTCGGTTAATTCTGCTGTGAAATCAGAGAACGGGTGGGCATCTGCCGCCATCTCTCCATGATATCATGCAATAAAATCTTGAAGCAAATCGGTGAAGTCTCCATTTTTCATTTTCCTTTAATTTCCCTTTAAATTAATTTATTTCACAGAATTTGGCGTTGTCGGTACGGTCCCAATTGTAACGGGATTTGAACGTATATAAGGGGAAATAAAAGATGATAAAATAGTCCTAAACGAAAGGTGGACAGGGGGGCTTCCCAGAAAGAAGGGAGAGCCCCCAGGCAACCTAGTTTATCTGGCTGGTGAATCACGCTTGGCCAAGAGGCCTGTGGGGTGAGGTGAAATAGTGGTGCAGATAATATACTCATGCTGGGCGTAGGATAAATTGAAGCAGGTGCCAGAGCACGCTATAAACTTCGAGGTTTGCGGACGAGTAAAGCCGGTGCGCGCGAAATGTGAATAGAATATTATAAGTCACTAGACCAAGTGGGACCTGTTGGGTCCCTGTCACACGGGAGGCCTGGTCCCCCAACGCAATATTGCACCACACCCATAGCCCCCACGGGAGGCCTCGTTCCCCAATGCAACCCGTTCCCCAAGGCAATATTCTCTCTCCCACTCTCTCTCTCTGTCTGTATCTCTTTCTATGTCTCTTGGCCTAGCCCCTCCCCCCGACAATGTGGTCTGTGAGACGTCATTGTGATGTCATCCCTGCAACTCGCCCCCTCCCCCCGACACACTGGCCTGTAAGATGCCATTGTGACGTAATCTCTGCAACGGTCAGAAACCTTTCATAGCACAGTAACAGTTATTCTCAGAATTTGGCTTTTTGAAACGTTTAAATATCAATAACGTGAAACATAATATCAAATCTGAAGGAAACTTGACAGCAACGACCACAGGACAAAGGTGCGTAAAGTGATGCAAAGATGTATGCTCTACCGTGTACCGTTTTGGCGTAGGTCCTTCCTTTATTCCCAAATCTTAAGTTTTTAAGTTTAAAAATGTAAAATTTCTTGTAAAATATTACATCAAATGTGAAGTAACTTGATACGAACGAACACGAGAAAAAGCTGAGTAAGATTCTGCAAAAATCTTCACGCTATTGTGTACCGTTCTCACAGACAGACAGACAAACAAGACAAAACTTTTAATAGTATATACAATGGCTTGCAAAGGTATTCATACCCCTTGAACATTTCCACATTTTGTCACGTTACAACCACAAGCGTAAATGTATTTTATTGGGATTTTATGTGATAGACCAACACAAAGTGGTGCATAATTGTGAAGTGGAAGGAAAATGATACATGATTTCCAAATTTTATTACAAATAAAAAACTGAAAAGTGTGGCGTGCAAAAGTATTCAGCCCCCCCCTCCCCCGGGGTCAATACTTTGTTAGAACCACCTTTCGCTGCAATTACAGCTGCAAGTATTTTGGGGGTATGTCTCTACCAGCTTTGCACATCTAGAGATTGAAATTTTTGCTCATGTTTCTTTGCAAAATAGCTCAAGCTCAGTCAGATTGGATGGAGAGCGTCTGTGAACAGCAATTTTTCAAGTCTTGCCAGAGATTCTCAATTAGATTTAGGTCTGGACTTTGACTGGGCCATTCTAACACATGAATATGCTTTGATATAAACCATTCCATCCTAGTTCTGGCTGTATGTTTAGGGTTGTTGTCCTGCTGGAAGGTGAACGTCTGCCCCAGTCTCAAGTCTTCTGCAGACTCTCAGATTTTCTTCCAAGATTGTCCTGTATTTGGCTCCATCCATCTTCCCATCAACTCTGACCAACTTCCCTGTCCCTGCTGAATAAAAGCATTCCCACAGCATGATGCTGACACCACCATGTTTCACAGTGGGGATGGTGTGTTCAGGGTGATGTGCAGTGTTAGTTTTCCGCCACACATAGCCTTTTGCATTTAGGCCAAAAACTTCAATTTTGGCCTCATCCGACCAGAGCACTTTCCTCCACATGTTTGCTGTGTCCCCCACATGGCTTGTGGCAAACTGCAAACGGGACTTCTTATGGCTTTGTTTCAACAATGGCTTTCTTCTTGCCACTCTTCCATAAAGGCCCGATTTGTGGAGTGCACGACTAATAGTTGTCCTGTGGACAGATTCTCCCACCTGAGCTGTGGATCTCTGCAGCTCCTCCAGAGTTACCATGGGCTTCTTGGCTGCTTCTCTGATCAATGCTCTCCTTGCCTGGCCTGTCAGTTTAGGTGGACGGCCATGTCTTGGTAGGTTTGCAGTTGTGCCATACTCTTTCCATTTTCGGATGATGGACTGAACAGTGCTCCGTGAGATGTTCAAAGCTTGGGATATTTTTTTATAACCTAACCCTGCTTTAAACTTCTCCACAACTTTATCCCTGACCTGTCTGGTGTGTTCCTTGTGCTTCATGATGCTGTTTGTTCACTAATGTTCTCTAACAAATCTCTGAGGCCTTCACAGAACAGCTGTATTTATACTGAGATTAGATTACACACAAGTGGACTCTATTTACTAATTTATACTGAGATTAGATTACACACAAGTGGACTCTATTTTAGGTGACTTCTGAAGGCAATTGGTTGCACTGGATTTTATTTAGGGGTATCAGAGTAAAGGGGGCTGAATACTTTTGCATGCCACACTTTTCAGTTTTTATATTTGTAAAAAAAAATTGAAAACCATGTATCATTTTCCTTCCACTTCACAATTATGCACCACTTTGTGTTGGTCTATCACACAAAATCCCAATAAAATATATTTACGTTTGTGGCTGTAACGTGACAAAATGTGGAAAAGTTCAAGGAGTATGAATACTTTTGCAAGCCACTGTAGATTGTCCATGGAAACCTAACTTTTGTTGTACAGACTTCTGAAAAGAATGCGGCTAATGGGAGGAAACAGTAGTTGATCAGATAAATCTGATCTGACTGATAGAGTCCCGAGGAAAAGAAACAGGTGATAATAAAAAAGTACGGAGATGACCAATGTCCAGTAAATTTTTGTGGTAATTTAGCTGATCGATCAAATGGAGATTGGCCGGATGGGGGAAGTTATAAGCTATTTCTGTTCTGATTATCCCTAAAAAAGAAATGGTTTGGCGAGATGGGAGCATAATTAATATTTGCAATGTTATTAGTGATAGTTGGAGTGCTCTGTATAACTTTAAAATTGATGGAAACAAAAGGAAAGGGACGAGGATGGAGGGGACACAAATAACATATCAACTTGTTGAGCCGATATTTAGGAGCCTAACAAAGGTACATACCACATACAGTATTTTGTTCACGTATGTGCGTACTGGTGCCAACAAGGTTAAGAACCACTGCCCTAGAGGAGGAGAAAGGTGTTACGCAGAAAGAGGGAAATGAGGGACATGTGCTTATAATGCCAAAGCAAGTGGCAGCAATATGATGATCAGCAGGCTCAGGGAAATGAGTTCCTCACTCACTGGTTAACCCATCGAGGAAAGGAGGCTATAATGAGGGGAGGTGGTGCGATGTTTGCAAAACAAAGACGAGACGACCCCAGATTATATAGCCCGATTTAAGGGTAAGTGGGAGGAACATGCTGGAGTGTCCCTACCTGAAAATGGGCCTGTAGCTGTTCAAACTTTAGTAAATTGTTTGCTGCCCCGACAGGCTCAAGCTTTTAAATTGGTTAATCTAGAATGGTAAAATAAGTCATGGGAAAATGTGATAACAGCGCTTGTGAACATGGAAAGGGAGGGATTGTTTGCGTAAGTTGGAGAGCTGAAACCCAAAACATCGGGCTAGTATTACACGGGGAGAGGGGGCTGGATTACAGGAGGAAGTTATGGAGCTGGGGCTGAGGAAGGGGACAATGGCAATTAAAAGATACACGATCTACATGCTGGAGATGAGGTAAGAAAGGGCATTGGGCTCAAGACTGCAGATGTTCCCCACAGCTACAGCAAGGGAACACACAACAGGGAGGGTGTCCAGCCCCTTCTAGAATCTCTAGAACAGCCCCACTCTCGTTACCGGGAAGACAGGCTCCGTGCAAACTGGGAGCAGTTACACTGTACTGCAGACAGTATGTTTATGGAACTCTCTCAAATGCAGACACATCAATTGCTAAATTTAATTAAGAAGAATTAAAACAAGGGCAAAATATTGTTGGCAATTGAGTAGCAATCCGTGCAGTCAATTAATTAATCAAATCCATTGTGCTCTGCAAGGAGTGCAGGATTCAAAAGGCCAGTATTTACAGTCTCTTGTTGAAACCAGTCAAGAACATAAGCAAACGCATTGCACTGCATTATATTTGCGCCTCCCTAATCCTGGATACCAGGAAAGAAAGAGTCTCCCCCTGGTTGAATAAACTTGAACAATTAACAGTGACCCCTTATTTGTTTTTTGGGGGTCACAGGATTAGGAATAATGGTCCACCTCTCTCAAAACCAAAGGGATCGATTTGAGATGGGAGACACTTCTGAGTCACACTTGACCGTAGCTACTAGACCTCCAGCAACAGCGAAGGAAATGGGAGCAATGATAAAAAGGCTGAGGACAAACAGTCAACTCATGTTTTAAAGTTACCAATGGCAAAAGGAGAGATCCAGATTGGATCTTTAAAGACACAGAAGGAAAGATCACATGGGTCAGAAAGGAATGCGGCAATATTTTTGAAAAGCAACAGCCGCCTATTGAGGATCTGTCAAGGTTACCAATGGTTCTGGTCCAAGTACCCTCTGAACTATGGGCAAAGCATAAGAATCATGTGGGGCGCGTGCGTTCAGCCCCTGAACATAAAGTGACCTTAAAAGAGGGTGCTGCTTTACCATGTTTAAAACAGTACCGACAGACACCTGAGGCTGAAGGATAGCTATAGTCATCATATCTTTATTACAACAAGGAGTATTAATGAAAATGCTAAGTCCGTGTAATACTCCTATTCTGCCAATCCCGTAAGGTGGAAGATGTAATGCATGGCGTTTTGTCCAAGACCTGAGAGCTATTAACTAAATAGTGCTCCTTTAGTACCTGATATTATTCTGTCATCTATAATGGAAGCCGACACCTTTACCGTAATTGACCTATGTTCGGCCTTTTTCTCCATACTGCTGCATAAAGACTGCCAGTTCCTGTTTGTGATCCTACATGGATCAACAATACACATGGACTAGGCTACCCCAGGGGTATAGTGAAAGCCCGGCTGTTTATGCAGCAAAAAATGATCTTGAGGAATGTCAATCATCAGAGAGGTCTACTTTGATTCAGTATGTCGATGACCTTTTGGTAGCCTCTGTGACAGGTCCCGATTGTAAAGATTAAAATCTGCAACACTTGGCAGGAAGAGGGGTCCCGAGGGCAAAGGACATTCTCTCCTTCCTAGGCACGGTCAGGGGCAGAAACTATTATCAAAACATGGGGGGGGGATGGGGGATTTCTTGGTGGCCGCGTGCATGCGCGGACACACATGTGCGAGGCTTTGGAGGCTTCAGCCGTGGGCCCTATGGACGGTAACATCGGGAGTTGACCTGGTTGGTGACCGACTCAGAACTCCAGCAACAGCAGCTTCTGCCGCCCCGAATCGTGGGGCAGCAATCAGCCCGTTTGCAGGGCCTTTCATCGTCCGGCGTGGATTGAAAACGGCCGGCGGGGGCTTCAACATCAGGAGCCTCGATCGCCTTGACACAGCAGTTTGATTTTAAGCCGCACCGGGCGATGAAAGGCCCCGCGAACGGGTCGATTCAGCCCTTAGAAAGCGTCTGATACCCGCTTGAATCTTTCAAAAGCTATAATGTGATAAATAACACTTAAACAAATAAAACTAAAGCAAGTAAAGGCAAACAGACGAACCGACCTTGGAGGGGAGAGAGAGAGAGAGACGGAAAAAAAATACTAAATAACGTGAGTGACCGTGAATGAGGGACTCACCTGCAAGCCAGCCAGGAAACGCGTTTGACCGGAGCCCTTAATGACCTGACCCATTTAAATCCACCAATACATCCAATTAGTTCAAATGGTAATTGTACCCGCAGCAGACATCTTTAAGAAATTCTCCGTGAATACCTTCAGTAATACTTGAAGGTCAAAACACAATTGGTGACACATAGTGTTAATGCAATGTTAATAGTTACATTTAACAAGCACTTAACAGTGACACCCCCAGTGTCTTGCAGAAAGCGGAAATTTTAATAGATTATTTTTCACCAAATTTCAAAATCCGTATTACAAAACATGGGGGGAGATTGTCCCCCACCTCTCAAAACCCCCCGGGATTTCCACCCATGGGCATGGTGGGTTACTGCAGACAAGGGATCCATGTCTGCAGGGAACTAGATGCAGCATTGCATTCAGCCACCTTGCAGACTGAGCCCTCCAGAGTGGTATGGAGTGCAGAAAGAGATCAGGCGTTTAGAGATCTGAAGAACACGTCAGTCCCCCACAGGGTCACAGAGTGCAGGAAACATGCTGATTTGTTCCGAGACAGGACACAGACTTCCAGTTATTCCACCAATACACCATAGCTCCAAACCTAATTAGCAACAGACTGATCGACAAACTGCAATGTTTTTAACTCCGATAATAGGACATGTCAGACATCAGTTGTAAAGGAGTCAGTCTAGTTAAAAGTGTATCGTGTATAATGGAGATGAGGGGGAATGTCTTTAGCCAGAAGGCAGTGAATCTGTGGTATTTATTGTCAAAGATGGCAGTGGAGACCAAGACAGTGGGCGGTAGAGTTGCTGCCATACAGCATCAGAGATCAGGTTCGATCCGGACTGCGGGTGCTGTCTGTACGGAGTTTGTACGTTCTCCCTGTGACCTGCGTGGGTATCCTCCCACTTTCCAAAGACATAGAGGTTTGTAGGCTAATTGGCTTGGTATAAATGTTTTGTTTTTTTACTTGCCTTAAGATAGGTAGGATAGTGTTAGTGCACGATGATCGCAGACCGGCTGCGGACTCAGTGGGCCGAAGGGCCAGTTCTTGCGCTGTTTCTCTAATCTAAACTAAAACGGAAACATTGGGCATTTTAAAAGCTGATGTTGACAGGCTCTTGATTATTAAAGGTGTCAAAGGTTATAGGGAGAAGGCAGGAGAATGGTGTTGAGAAGGAAAAACGGCAGAGCATACTTAATGTGCCGAATGGCCTAAATCTGCTACTATAACTTATGGTCTTAAACTTATTTCATCTCAGAGGTCCGATCCACCGGAGATCTTCATCAAAAGTTGCAGTCTCACATGGAAGTTAGATGCAAGAAGCAATAGAAGGATACGCTGATAATGGCGATAAAAACGTCTGGGAGGAAATCTTTTTGAATTCTTATCTAATAGAGATGATTTGGGCTGCATTTTTGCAACTCTATGAAACGGATGTCAAAGATCTGAGATTGGGACAAATATTATCACAAGTGTCGAGCACACCATTCACATGAAATGTGGCACTTGGGTATCCTGGAAACACATCTTTCAACTTTTAGTTTAGAGATAAAGCGCGAAAACAGGCCCTTCGGCCCGAGTACGCACCGACCCGTGATCTATGCACATTAACATTACCCAACACACACCAAGGGACAATTTTACATTTGTGCAAAGCCAATTAACTTACCAACTTGTACGTCTTTGGAGTGTGGGAGGAAACCGAAGACCTCGGTGAAAATCTACTCAGCTCACTGGGAGAACGTGAAAACTCCGTACAGAGAAGCACACGTAGTCAGATTCAAACCCGGGTCTCTGGCGCCATAAGGCAGCAACTCTACCGCTGCGCCACTCCTAGAGATAGAGATCTCCAGAGATGCTGCCTGACCCATTGAGTAACTCCAGCACGCTGCGTCTATCTTTGGTGTAAACCAGCATCTGCAGTTCTTTGTTACCACTTTGAAAGATGACGGTTTATTTGGGAAAGAGTGTTTAATAAAATAACTGGCTAATTGTTTCCAGCTGGCATAGGAGCCATCCAGACAAAGATAATTCATATTATGACAGGGTTAATTCCCGGGATGGCGGGACAATCACATGCTGAGAGAATGCACCCGCTGAGTTTCTCCAGCATTTTTGTGTACCTGCTGAGAGAATGGAGCAGCTAGGCTTGAACTATCTGGAGTTTAGAAGGATGAGAGGATATCTCATTGAAACATATAAGATTGTTAAGGGTTTGAACACGCTAGAGGCAGGAAACATGTTCCCGATGTTGAGGGAGTCCAGAACCAGGGGCAACAATTTAAGAATAAGGAGTAAGCCATTTAGAATGGAGATGAGGAAACACTTTTTCTCACAGAGTGGCGAGTCTGTGGAATTCTCTGCCTCAGAGGGCGGTGGAGGCAGGTTCTCTGGATGCTCTAAAAAATAGCGGAGTCAGGGGATATGGGGAGAAGGCAGGAACGAGGTACTGATTGGGGATGATCAGCCATGATCACATCGAATGTCGGTGCTGGCTCGAAGGGCCGAATGGCCTACTCCTGCACCTATTGTCTATTGACAGGCTATGAAGACGCAAATTAATTGGTGGCTTATTATCAGTACACAGGATCTGTCACGCCTCCACCATCATCTTTATTCAACCAGCAGATGTATCATCTTGATTACTTCCTGTCCGCACTGTATATTGATTTTAGAAAAAACTATACCATATATCGCTACGATTTTTGGCCATCTTCCATTGATGAGGCAGCTCAGAGGATTTTCCGATCGATGAAAAATAAAAAAGTTATGAATGTTTAAATATTCTTGAGATCATCTGATTAAATCCTTCGGGGGAGGGGGGGGGGGGGTAGTAGCACTATAAAACCCCAGATGCCTGGACGTGAGTCAATCACTCTGGAATTCCTGAGGGAGAGGCCACAACTGTGATTCTAAGCAGTGAATCAACTGAACTGTGAGTCTGCAATGTACTTGCAATAAATGATTTGTTAGCCCTAAATGACAATGCAATGAGTTGTTTGGTCTGCTCTGCCTGTGCTTGAAATTGCAATGCAAAATTGGAAATGAAGTGACAATGCAATGAGTTGTTTGGCCTGCCCTGTCTGTGCTTGAAATTGCAATGCAAAATTGGAAATTAAGTGACAATGCAATGAAAATTGCAATTGCAAAATTGGAAATTAAGTGACAATGCAATGAGTTATTTGGCCTGCCCTGCCCTGCCTGTGCTTGAAAGTGCAATGCAAAATTGGAAATGAAGTGACAATGCAATGAGTTGTTTGGCCTGCCCTGCCTGTACTTGAAACTGCAATGCAAAATTAGAAATGAAATGACAATGCGATGAGTTGTTTGGCCTGCCCTTGAAATGGATTAACTTGACTTGAAATGGATTGACTTGACTTGAAATTGATTGACTTGACTTGAAATGGATAGACTTGACGACTTCATTTGACTTGAAATGGATTGTAGGCCCTGCACTCACTGTGCTTGACTTGACTTGCCCCCCCCCCCCCCCCCCCCCCCGGCCACCAATATTGGAATTGGTGGAGAGGTGGAATATTGCGATGGGGGAGCAGCCCTCCCGTGTGAACCTGGGACCCAACGGATCCCACTTAGTCTAGACTGCAATAAAAACCGAACATGCTGCAAGTATTGAGGCCCGCTGGATCTCCCCATTGCTAACTACCCTTCCCATTCCTACACTGACATTTCTGTTCTGGGCCTCCTCCATTGCCACGCACAAACTGTATAACAGCACCACATATTTCGCTTGGGCAGCTTACAACCCAGCAATATGGATTTTGATTTCTCTAATCTCAAGTAACCCTTGCTTTCCCTCTCTCTCTCCATTCCTCCCCCACCCTGGTTCTCCGACTAGTTTCACTCTCCTCCTGATTAATGTTACTGTTTGTATTCCTCGTTGTCATCTTACCCTCGGCCAACATCGAACCATTCTACATTTCCTTGATCGTCATCTGCTTTGATCTGTCGTTTTCACACCTTGCTCTTGCATTTCCTTTTCCCTCTCCCCTGACTCTCTGTCTGAAGAAGGGTCTCGGCTCGAAATGCTATCCTTTTCTTCTCTCCCGAGATGCTGCCTGTCCTGCTGAGTTACTCTAGTATTTTGTGTCTATCTTCAGTGTAAACCAGCATCTGCAATTCCTTCATACACACCTCATATTTTGCCTGAGCAGCACCCTTAATCAGGATCGAACCTGGGTCTCTGGCGCTGTAAGGCAGTAGCTCTACCGTTGTGCCACCATGCTGACCTGGGTGCCATTTTCCCAAACTCAGTTCATTAATAATAAAAAAGGCCAGCGTTTCAAGATGTGTGCTCAGATTCTATAACCATAGATGCTGCTTGATTGCAATAGTACTTCCAGCAATTTTAGCAATACAGCATGGAAACAGGGCGTGCAGCCCACCCAATCACCCGTTGACACAAGTTCTATGTTGTACCACTTCCTCATCCACTCCCAGCACATTGGGGCAATTTAATGGGACCAGTACGTCTTTGGAATGTGAAAAGAAACCGGAGCACCCGGTGAAAACCCACACAACTCCGCACAGACAGCACCCGCAGTCAGGTTCGAACCTGGGTCTCTGGCACTAAGGCAGCAACTCTACCGCTGCGCTGCCAAACATTACTGGCCTAACCAGTATTTTGAAAGAGAAAGCTCTCAATCCGTTCCCCAGTTTTTTTTCCCCATGTCGTGAAATATGTTATTCACTCCAGTTTGTAACCAATTTCTTTGAAAATTGCAATGGAAGACGACTCCTTCGCCCTGTGCAATCTGCAACCTGCCTCCCACTGTGTGAAAACCTCTTTTTCTCACATCTTTGGATCTTTTGTCAACTGCTTACATCTGCGTCCAATTTCCAGAACTGAAAGAATACAGTATGGGATTTCCTCCACTGGCGTTATGCCTGGAACATGGTGCCAAGGCTGGCGGTGGAAGCAGAATACAACGGGGGCATTTACAAAGCTTTTGGATAGGCGTATGGATATGGATGGGTATGGTTCACATGCAAACACAGGAGAGTAGATTAATTTGGTAGCATGTATAAAATTCTAAAAGAATTGGACTGGTTAGATAGAGGAAAAATGTTCTCGATGTTGGGGGAGTTTAACCAAGGTCACAGTTTAAGAATAAGGGGTAGGCCATTTAGGACTGATATGAGGAAAATCTTCTTCACCAAGAGTGTTGTGAATCTGTGGTATTCTCTGCCACAGAATGCAGTGGGGGCCAATTCACTGGATGTTTTCAAGAGTTAGAGTTAGCTCTGGGGACTAAAGGGATAAGGGGATAAAGCAGGAAATGGGTACTGATTTTGGATGATCAGCCATGATAATTTTGCATGACGGTGCTGGCTTGAAGGGCCGAATGGCCTACTCCCGCACCTATGGTCTATGTTTCCCCATTTACGTTGTGACGTGAATCACGGCAACCCTCCCCCAATTACGCCTCGCCAACCCCTTCCTTCCCCTATCCTCCTCCATTCCCCCTCGTCCCCCAGCACTCCCTCCCCTCCTCCTCCTCACCTTCCCTCCCCTCTCCTCCCTCCATTACCTCTCTCTCCCCTCTCCTTTCCCCTATCCTCAGCTACTCCCTCCCTCCTAAACCCCTTCCCCTCTCTACCCCCTTCCTCTTCCTCTATCTTCCTGCTCCCCCACTCCTTACATCCCCACTGCCCTCATCTCCCTCTATCCCCCCCCTCCTCCATCACCTCACCTCCCCCACTTTCCCTCTCTCCCTCCCCTCCTAACCCCCCTCCTCTCCATCTATCAACTTGCTACCCCACTCCTCACATCCCCATCCCCTCATAGTGAAAATCGTGATTTGAAAAATAAAAATGGAATTCTCAATGAAAATCGTGTTTTTTCTTTAAAATAACCTAAACACAATGTTTGCTGTGATTGAAAACGGAAGATTCATTTTTTAAATTTTTTTTTTTTTAAATTGCGAGTTTTTATATAAATGTGATTCGGGATCCCATTGTGACGTCGACCACGTCAGGACAAGTTGAAAAGTGGTTTGAAAAGTTTAAAATATCAATAACTTGAAAAATATAACATCAATCCAAACAAAACTTGTTTCATTTACATCCCAAGACAATGGCGAGTAGGGTGGGCCAAGAATTGTAGGGTTATCGTGTACTGTTTTGGCGGGGTTTCGGGATCTCACGCACGCGCACAAACAAACAAGATGAGAGTTTTAGTAATATATAAAGATGAGTGGCACGGTGGTGCAGCGATAGAGTTGCTGCCATACAGCGCCAGAGACCTGAGTTCGATCCTGTCAACGGGTGCTATCTATATGGAGTTTGTACGTTCTTCACATGACCTGCATGAATGTTCTCCAAGATCTTCAGTTTCCTCCCATATTCCAAAGATGAACAGGTTGGTAGGTTAATTGGCCTGGTATAAATGTAAATTGTCCCTAGTGCGAGCGTGATCGTCTTAGCGTGCGGAGATCACTGGTCGGCGCAGACTGGTTCGGCCGAAGGGCCTGTTCCCTGCTTGTATCTCTAAACTAAACTAAATCTACAGTGCCCTCCATAATGTTTGGGACAAAGACCCATCATTTATTGATTTACCTCTGTACTCTACTTTGCAAGATGCAAAGCACTGGTTAACCACAAACGTAGGATGGCCGGGTTACAGTTGCCAAGAAGTACTTAAAAGATCAACCACAGTACTGGAAAAAGGTCTTGTGGGCAGATGAGATGAAGATTAACTTATATCAGAGTGACGGCAAGAGCAAACTATGGAGGAGAGAAAGAACTGCCCAAGATCCAAAGCATACCATCTCATCTGGTGGTGGGGGTATTATGGCCTGGGCATGTATGGCTGCTGAAGGTACTGGCTCACTTATCTTCAATGATGATATAACTGCTGTTGGTAGTAGCATAATAAATTCTGAAGTGTATAGATACATTCTATCTCCTCAAGTTCACACAAATGCCTCAAAACTCATTGGCTGGCAGTTCATTCTACAGCAAGACAATGCTCTCAAAAAATACTGCTAGAACAACAAAGGAGTTTTTCAAAGTGGCCAAGTCAATCACCCGATCTGAACCCAATTGAGCATGCCTTTTACATGCTGAAGAAAAAATTGTAGGGGACTAGCCCCAAAACAAGCATAAGCTAAAGATGGCTGCAATACAGGCCTGGCAGAGCATCACCAGAGAACACACCCAGCAACTGGTGATGTCCATGAATCGCAGACTTCAAGCAGTCATTGCATGCAAAGGATATGCAACAAAATACTAAACATGACATTGCTGTGTCCCAAACATTATGGTGCCCTGAAATGTATAAACACTGCTGTAATTTCTACATGGTGAAACCAAAATGCATAAAAATGGCCTTTATTAAAACTTGACAACGTGCACTTTAACCACATGTGATTTTTTTTTTTCTATTACAAATCTCAAATTGTGGAGTACAGGGGCAAATAAATAAATGATGGGTCTTTGACCCAAACATTATGGAGGGTACTGTACGTGAATCTGGCAAGGCCTGGAACTTTAGTATTGCCGGATGTCAGATTATCCATACTATAGAATATGCTGTAATACATTTTATTCACCCTTTTTTTCAGGTGTTACGCAGTACAAAAGGGAAATAAATTTCCAACGGACCCAGTTCATTTCAATGGAGTGCAGAATGGCAGGTGGGCGAGTGCAGGAGCCAGAGTCGGGTATGTTAGATGGAGTGTGGGAATTAACGTCCCTGTGAGCTGGATGCTGAATCAACAGAGTTTTACTCTACTGTTTGAGAGATACAGTGAGGAAACTTTCGTGTTCGTTTTCTAGGTCTGCACAAAATTTGAGAGTCTTTAATTTACAACAGAAGTCTTTAATGCCTTAATCAATGCTGGTAGCAAGACAACTCAAAAATGGCTGCACACACACACAGACAGGAGAGAACTATATACAAAACATTTCCCTTTGTCCTGTGCAGCGCCACCTGCTGCACGGGAGGAGCAACGGGTCCTCCCACCCCACATAGTCCACCAAACATCACAGAAACAGGCCCTTCGGCCCACCAAGTCCATGCCGACCAACGATCCCTGCACATTGATACCACCCCACATACACGAGGGACAATGTTATTTACATTCATACCAAGCCAATTAACCTACAAACCGGGTGGGGGAGGAAAGCGAAGATCTTGGGGAAAACCCACAAAGGTCATGGGGAGAACGTAAAAACTCCATAGACAGCACCCGTAGTCAGGATCGATCCCTTGTCTCTGCCGCTGTACGGCAGTAGCCGTCCCACTAGAGCCTAGACATCTTTACCTCTTTACCCAGCACTGTGACACGTATATTTTTGCTGGGAGTGTCAGGTGGACAATTGAAAGTATAATGTTTAGTTTAGAGATACAGTGCAGAACTACCCCCATCAGCCCACTGAGTCCGCGTCGACCATCGATCACCTCGTACACTAGTTCTATTCTACACACTAGGGACAATTTACAGAAGCCAATTAACCCACACATATTTTGAGGTGTGAGAGGAAATTGGAGAACCCAGAGAAAATCCACGCAGTCACGGGAAGAACGTACAAACTCCGTACAGACAGCAACAGTAGTCAGCAACTATACAGTGAGGCAGCACCTCTAATGGTGCTCCACTGAGCCTCCCTATAGTCACTGAATTGCACAATGGCCCAGATGGAAGAGTCGCTGCCTTACAGCACCAGAGACACGGGTTTGATCCTGACTACGGGTGCTGACTGTACGGAGTTTGTACGTTCTTCCGGTGACCTGTGAGGGTTTTCTCTGGGATCTCCAGTTTCCTCTCACACTCCAAAGATGTACAGGTTTGTAGGCTAATTGGCTTGGTACAATCGAAGGTGGACACAAAATGCTGAAGTAACTCAGCGGGACAGGCAGACTTGGTATGATTGTAAATTGTCCCCAGTGTGCGCGGACCCGGTGGGCCGGAGGACCTGTTTCTGTGCTGCGTCTCTCAACAAAACAAAGTCCCGAGAGATCCTGGGGCCGTCATTCTGACACTGCACGGATGTCGGATTCTCCAGGGAGTCTAGCGACAGAGTGCCAACCTCCACTTGTTTCTCAGCAGGTAAACACTGGGCATGGGGCCACTGAATCTTTGCCAGGTTGGAGTGTTTCAGGCTCGAATGACTCAGCAGCTCCAAGAAGCTGCCAAGTTTCAGGCCATTTAACTTTTCTTTTTATTTATTTATTTATTTTATTTATTTATTTTTTGAATTTATTATTTTTATTTTTAAATTTTATAATTTAACTTAGGAGATAGGTCCGTAGGTACAGAAAACAAAACTATTCGTCTAGTGCCATTTAACATTTCTTGTGAAGAATTGGCAAATGCACACAAACAAAGCGGTTGGAGGTCAAGGAGAGACTTGAAGGGAACGTTGGAGATTGAGGGGAGACGTTAGACATATGTAAATTGAGAGCATAGATAGGGTAGACAGTCACATCCTTATGCCCAACACTAGAGGGCATAGCTGTAAGGTAAGTGGAGGAAAGTTTAATGAATGAGTGTGTGGGGCAATATTTGTTTACACTGAGAGTGGTGCGGCCTGGAACACATTACCAGGGGTGGTAGTGGAGGCAGATGCGATAGTGGTGGTTAAGAGGCTTTTAGATAGGAACATGGAAGTGCAGGGAATAGAGGAATATGGCTCATATGCAGGCAGATGAGTTTAGTTTAACTTGACATCATGTGCGACACAGTGTAGGAAGGAACTGCAGATGCTGGTTTAAACCAGATAGACACAAGAAATGCTGGAGTAACTCAGCGGAACAGACAGCAAGTCTGGAGAAAAGGAATAGGTGATGTTGAAGGGGGCTTGACCCGAAATGTCACTGATTCCTTTTCTCCAGAGATGCTGTCTAACCCACAGGGTTATCCCAGCTTTTTGTGTCAATCTTCTGGATTGTTCTTTGCTCCACGTTCTAAGACATGTGGGTTTGTGGGTTAAATGGTTTCATTAAAATTGCTCCTAGTGTGTAGGGAGTGGGTGGGAAGGTGGGGTAACATAGAACTAGTGTGAACGGGTGATCGATGGTCGGCTGGAGGGCCTCTTTCCGTGATACATTGCTAAGTAAAAGTATTGAATTAAAAGAGATTTAAAATAGAGTGATTGTATCCATTGATAGTAGTTCCTTTTCTGGGAAGACCATGCAAAGAGCCGCCACAAAGAGCTATGTTGCTTTGTCCATCATAAAGGTTCATACTGGCAAAAGGCAAGCACACCAGGACCTCACTCATTTAGGAAGTCTTAAGGGCCTGTCCCACTGCGGGGACCTAATTTGTGAGTTTGGAAGAGTTTACCCTCGACTTGTACTCGCAGCATGGTTGACACAAGGTCCTAGGAGGTCTTTGTAGCTCTCCTTCATGCTCGAGAGTAGTCCCCGCGTACTCGAGGCCTCAGTTAGGTCGAGACGTTTTTTCAGCAAGCTGAAAAATGCCAGCGAGTAAAAAAAGGTCGCCATGGAAAAAAATTTTTTTACCGAGGTTTAGTCGAGGTAAGGTAGGTCGTAATGCTATTGTAGGTAATCGAAGGTAGTGGAAGGTAAAGCTCGTTGAGAAAAAAAAAGGTAAGTAAACGACCTGTAATGTTGAATGCCCGCTAAACTTTATTAAAAGTTGTCTGGCTTCTTAAAAATCTCTCCACTCGCTGAAAAGTCGCGTTAGTGGGACAACCCCTTTTCTGTGCTTGCCCTTAAGACTTCCCAAATGTTACCGCCCCCTGCTGGTAGATGCAATTTTGGAAATGGCTAATGTCTAAAGCAGCGTTTCTCAACCAGGGTTTCGCTAGGGTTCCGTGAGAGGTCGCTAGGGGTCCCGAGAGAAATAGTGATAAACAGGGTAATGATACGTAAATGCATTTTTGTGTTTAATTTCACATTCGTAATTTTATCATACACTAGACCAAGTGCAGACCCGTTGGGTCTGTTCCTCCAACGCCGAGGACAGCGAAAGCAGCGGGGGGACCAGCCGATTGTGGCTTCGTGACAGAGCCGGGCCGGGAGATAGACGATCATCCTCTGTGATGGGGAGAGGGGAAGAGGTAAGAAGATCAGTGGGGGGGTGGGGGGGGGGGGAGAGAGAGAGGGGGGGGGGAAGAGAGAGAGCGAGAGAGAGCGAGAGAGAGAGAGAGAGAGAATGAGCGCACGGGGCTTCACGATCTCAGCCAACAGCGATGAGCACATTCAGCGCATGATCCTATAACGGACCAGAGCTGTAGAATTAGCGAGGAGAAGATTCAGCGAGTGTGGAGTCGCTGCCCCGAGATCTGTACAACAAAGAAGCTATAGCGAAACGGAGCTGTAGAATGTTTGTTATGCAGAACTTTCTCGATCTTTCTGTGCCTTTAATCCACAGCGGCGGATGTGTAAGTTTATTTTTGTTAGTGTATGAAAAGTTTATTTATGTATGTTTTTGTTAGTTTATGAAAAGTTTACGTGTTGTTTTCTCTCTCTCTCTCTCTCTCCTCCAAGGTTAGTTCTTGTGTTTGCCTTTATTTGCTTCAGTTTGATTTCAGTTTTTTTTTTGCATTGTCAATAAACTTGAGAAAAACGCGTTATTTTTTGCTTAAACCAGTTATCAGAAAAATATATTATGCTTGCCTTATGAACTTTAAGTTTATGAAAGAGAAAGAGGTTAATAAAGATATATAATAATTTTTATGTAGGGGTTCCCTGGGACATGAAAATCATTTCAAGGGTTCCACAAGGATAAAAAGGTTGAGAAACGCTGGTCTAAAGATATGTGGGGAGAAGGTAGAAACGGGTACTGATTGGGGATTATCAGCCATGATCACATTGAATGGCGATGCTGGCTCGAAGGGCCAAATGGCCTACTCCTGCATCTATTATCTTAGTCTAAATCTTCCCCCCCTTCACCTTAAACCTTTGTCCTCTCATGAATTTGTACACCAGTATAAGATCACCGCTCATCCTCCTTCACTGAGTCTAAGCCTGCTCAATCTTTCCCCATAGTTCAGGCCCTCAAGACCTGGCAACCCTCATAATTGTGACACATAGTGCTGGAGTAATTCAGCGGATCAGAGAACACGGACTCCAGAGATGCTGCCTGATTCGCTGACTTATTCCAGCACTTTGCGAAGCCGTGTTCCCCACAGATGCTGCCTGACCCACCAAGTTACCCCAGCACTTTGTGTTTTCCCCTAGTAAACCAGCATCTGCAGTTCCTTGGTTCTACCTTGTTTTTTATGCTCTGGGACCTTCAGCTGAGAGATCCCTCGTACCACTGCTGCACTGGAGCCTCAAAGGTAGAAAAAGACGCAAGTGATTTGCTTTCTTGAAATTATCTTAAAGGTTTAAATTGTTAACAGATGACATTAGTGCTCTTAATTTAGTTTTGAAACTACAATGTTCTGAATTTAATGAAATGACTAATATTGAACAGCTTTTGAACACTTTTCATGGCTGGGAACTGCAGATGCTGGTAAATGCCGAAGATAGACACAAACTGCTGGAGTAACTCAGCGGTTCAGACATCACGTTTCAGATTGGGACCCTCCTTCACGTTTGAAGGGTCCTGAACCAAAATGTCATCCGTCTATTTCCTCCAGAGCTGGTCCACTGAGATACTCCAGCACTTTGTGCCGATCTTCACACATGTTTCTTTGGACTTTGACACCCAATATACAGAGATGCCAACCCTAAATTTAGTTCACAGTAACATTTAACCCATTTGGGTAACACTCACCTGGGGTTGTTGCCGGCGGCTATGCGCCTGCGCACTGGTGCAGATCAGCGGGCTGCCGCGGGCCGGTGCGGACACATGCGCACTTTGGCATGGTTGCCGGCGGGTCTGCGCACTGGGTGGGAGGGTGAGCCCGGTGAGGGGCTGCAGCGGCAAGAAAGTGCAGTCCCCACTGCGCGTCACTAGGGCCCGGCAAAATGCCGCTGACTACGGGACATGTTCCGGCACTGTGTTATTTCGTAAAATACGGCGAATTGGCAAATATATTTGGGCCCAGTTGAGAAGGAGTCAGACTCGGCGACCACTTGCTACTAACATCCGTGCAAGGATGTTGTTGGAGGAAGCACGCACTGTCCACTGTGACCTTTGACACTTTCTGGGACCGCTGGGCTTGAGTGCTTCTCAGATGGAAGTAACAACGTTTTGGTTTGATACTTATATGTATATTTCTTATTTTAGATCGACGTCTCCTTAGAGTAGTTCTCACTGTCATTATGTACTTGTAAATAAAGTTTGTAGGTCAGTTGATAAGTCACAGGAGCAGAATTAGGCCATTCAGCCCATCGAAGTCTAATCATGGCTGAACTATCTTTCCCTCTCAATCCCCTTCTCCTGACTTCTCCCCATAATCCTCAACACCCTTACTGATCAAGAATCTGTCAATTGCCGCCTTAAAAATATCTAGTGACTTGTCCTCTACAACCATCTGTGGCATTGAATTCCACAGATTCACCAGCCCTGCCTAAAGAGATTCCTCCTCATCTCATTTCTAATGGTACATCCTTTTATTGAGGCAGTGCCCTCTGGTTCTAGACTCCCCCACCAGTGGAAATATCCTCTCAACATCCTCAATCCAGGCCTTTAATGGCACATACCTTGTACAGAGAGGAACTGCAGATGCTGGTTTAAACCGAAGACAGACACAAAAAGCTGGAGTAAATCAGCGGATCAGGCAGCATCTCTGGAGAAAAGGACTAGGCAAAATTTCGGGTCGACTTTTTCCATAGCTGCCATGACCCATTTGATGTCATCCTTCGCCCTGCTCCTGGTTTTCGTCCCGCCCCGATATGCCGGACATGCTGTGTGTGCGTGTGTGTTTGGCGGAGTCTGAGGGGAGAAGCGCCGGCACCAAGAGCGAGCGAATACGCGGACAGACGGAAGAAAGCAATGTTCATAGAGCGGAATAGGTGACATTTCAGGACGAGACCCTTCTTCAGACTGATAGTCAAGGGAAACGGGAGATATAGGCGTATCTTCCATTCATTTGTCTACATCTCTTGTTCCACTTTCCCCATACTCAGTCTGAAGAAGGATCTCAATCCGAAATGTCATCTATTCTGCTCTATAATCTTTGCTTTCGTCCATCTGTTCACTCACTCTTGGTGCCTGCGCTTCTCCCCTCAGAATCCGCCACACACGCACAGCATGTCAGGCAGATCGGTGCGGGCCGAGACCAGGAGCAGGGCAGAGTATGGCATCAAACGGGTCATGGCAATGTTAAACTGAGTTCTTTCGTCAGTCCAATTCAAGAAAACTTGATTCAAACCATTGCTGCTGTTGAAATCGATTCTTTATTCTGACAGCGCTGGATAATTCTTTAAACCTTCCAACACAAAGCTAGAGACTCTGGGGCAGATCCAAAGAGCTAATGACTTTGGTAGAAACTTAACACATTATATAGGTATTAGACAATTATGGTACAGAAGGAGTGGCAAACTATTAACCAATCATTATGGTTTACCATACATTAGCTTATTTGCATTAACCAATCAACTAAATCCTTTCCAGTGATTGACAACACGTGTAGTCCCATGATTTTCCCTTTTCTGGCCTCTTTACAACCCTTGCTCCTTCTGTGGTTTATCCTCTTTGCTCAAAATCAATTTATTTCAATGAAGTAAAACCACAGAAATATAAAATTAATTCTCAGAGACCACCGCTCAGAATATAAAATGCAAATCATACAGCAATCACACAATACATACACACAAAACATATATTTCCACTTTTGGAAAATAAAGTTATTTCTAAAACTTCAGCTTTAAACAAAGTCTAATACTTATAATCATAATTAAAACACAATACATTTCACAAATAATTTCCCTACAACTATATAGTTAAAATACAGTTACTTATGGATTACAAATATGAGTTTTGCCCCATTCTTACAAGGTGGTAACACAATTCCCAACTCCAACTACTCAAAGGCCATCTACTGTCACGCTTGATAAATTATAATTGCTTCTTACCAAGCTTGGGTCTAGTTTCATTCTGAATTACAACCTCCCCCTTCTATCTCTGGATGGAAAGAATGTAAGGCCTCCTCACTAATAGCATTCCACACAGCAAATGGAAGATTATCAAAACAAAGTTACTTTCTCAGTTTTCTATAAACATAAGAAATCACCCTGATACAAAGGTCACACAACCATCACCTGTGCCTTATCTCTTATCTCAACATGAATACATTTAAACAGCACAAACCAAATCTCAGACTATTATCTAGCTTTTTTATCTAAGACCCAACATAAACATCCATAAATACTCTGTATGGCACACCAGAGCTCAAAGATGTGTCACAAAGAAAAAACAAATTGTGCCCATGTCCTGGGAAGAGACTCCATCAACAACCTATACTCTAAACACCAAACTAAACCAAATACAACTTCTGACAGCGTTATAGCTGCTTCAAAGCAACAAAGCTATGCCTATTTAGATCAACATTTCTATGTTATGATAAGCCATCTGTTCTCTTTACTTTACTTCTTTGTGGGGACATATATTTATGAAAACCCCAAGCCTTTCTCTTGCAACTTAACAAAGGTTCCTCACACAAAAGTTATTATCTGAGCAATTCTATTATTTATATTTCCTCAGCAGCTATCCAAAAAGTACGGAAATGGTAAGGGGGAAATTAAATAAAAAACACCCTACGGAAATAGATGTTTAACAAAAAAAAGAGGGGGCCGATGACCACTTCGTGTCCGTGGGAGAGGATGGTTTGAGTTCCTCTTTCCCCTGACTCAGTCTGAAGACGGGTCTCGACTCAAAATGTCACCTATTACTTTTGATTTAACACTATCCTTATTTCCCTCGTTAGACACGGTTGAACCACCTTACCCGTTATATTTTTTCGCCAGAAAGGGATGAACAATTTTGGGAATTTATCCATGCGGACTTTAAATCTTTGCCATTGCATCTCCACTGTCAACCATTTAAGTATAACCCAGGGGTACGATGGGTGCAGGGATTTTTGTTTACAAAAGTAGTGTTTATGATTAGGAAATCACTGCCAACAGGGGAGAGGGAGAAGGAAATCAATCAGAACTTTCACAAGGGAATTAAACAGACCTTTCAGGAAAATATTTTGTAAGGCCCCGAGGAAAGCATAATAAATTGTGTTTGAATAGACGGCTCCGCTCAGACTAAGTAGTCTGAATAATTTCCATCTGAAAAAAACCTTATAGATACAGGCCCTTTGGTCACCGAGTCCGTGCCGATCAGTGTACACAAACACTATCCTACACACAAGGGACAATTTACAATTTTACCAAAGCCAATTAACCTACACACCTGCATGTCTTTGGAGTGTGGGAGGAAACCAGAATACCCAGAGAAAACTTACGCAGGTTACAGGGGGAATGTACAACCTCCATACTGACAGCGCTCGTAGTCAGGATCAAACCTGCATCTCTAGCCTAACGAGGGGTGGCTGCCGAACAGGCCTCTGCTCGTCCCCTGAAGACTGGGAGGATGGAGCTAGTGACAATGATGGACTCGACGGGCGAGGAGCAAGGCCGGTAGGTGAGGGAACTCATGGCCTTCAAGGTCGGCTATGGGAGGCACCGCCGTGGATGCACCGGGGAGGGATACAGCATCCAAGGAAGGCAATGGCTGGAGGCCCTGCAGCAACCTGTGGCTCACCTGGATCGGGCACCGCTCATAAGACCTAGAGCGCGGACTGGACTTTGAAAACGGCGCCAAGGCATGGCACCTCTTGCACGCGGGCTCGATAGCCTATTTCTGTACACTTTGCTAATCAAGGATGTGTTTAAGTATGGGAATACTATACTGGACTCCATGCAATAATAGATTTCCACTGTGCCCCTCAGACCACAATGCTCATCAGCAAACTTGGAGATCCTACTTTGAAGAATTTGAAGAAATTAAGAAGATCTCAATTTGAAGAAAGGTCTCGACCCAAAACATCACCTATTCCTTTGCTCCAAAGATGCTGCCTCACCCGCTGAGTTTCTCCAGCATTCAATTTTTCCAGCATCTGCAGTTCCTTCTTAAACATGGATCTTACTCTTGGTGGAGAGTCCAATTGCAGCAGAGTAAGCAACATGGACTTTGAACCCTTCTGGTTTGAGACCAAAATAATTATGGATAGGACAAGTTTGGAGGGACATGGGGCAAACGCATGCAGGTAGGACGAGTGTGGGTGGGACATGTTGGCCTGTGTCGGCAAGTTGGGCCCATTTCCACACTGTATCACTCCATGACTCTAATCTGTCCCTACCACGTTCAGTTACAATTTTGCTATATTATGCACAAATTCTAATAATTTTTTAGGTAATAATCCTGACCTCTAGATTTCATGTTTATCCTAGTAACGTTTGAGATTTACACAGAGAGCATGGATGAGTCCACCACACTGCCCATGCCAAATATGGAGCCAATCTAAACTGATCTGCTCTGCCGGAACATGAGCCACATCCAACAGGCCCAGTGCAAAATGGAGGAACAACACCTCATATTTTGCTTAGGCAGCTTACACCCCAGCAGTATGAACACTGACTTCTCTAACTTCAAGTAACTCTTGCTTTCCCTCTGTCCATCCCTACCACTTCCCAGTTCTCCGACCAGTCTTACTGTCTCCAACTACATTTTATCTGTTTGCTTTGTTACCTACTTCCAACTACCAATGATCTATTTATTCTACATTTTCATTGATTTCCATTCCCTTTATCCTGTTTTCACACCTAAACACATCCTTATCTATATACCTCCCTCTCCTCAACTCAACATCAGTCTGAAGAAGGGTCTCGACCCGAAATGTCACCCATTCCTTCTCTCCAGAGATGCTGCCTGTCCCGCTGAGTTACTCCAGCATTTTGTACCTGTCTTCCATCCATATTCACGTTCCTATTGAATATTTTTATTGAAGGAAAGATACAATACAGCTGACGTAATGCATTACATTTCCCTCCATTTTGATTTTATATATAACAACAAAGTTACCCTCACCCACCCTACATGAACACCCCTTGGCAGCTGATGTGTTCACAATACAACATATCATAAATGCACATTTTGACAGCAATACCCCTACATTCTTCCAAGGTGCAGGCCGATACATACCCACAACATGTCTGATGGTTCAGAATACACTCGTTCATTATTCACGTTCCTAAAAGCCTCTTAGACGCCACCTTTGTATTTGTCTCCACCTCTAGCCCAAGCAGCAGGTTGGAATGTCATTGTGAAGTTTTAGCTGCAGAACTTGGAGTGGGTTATTAAGCACAGCAGGTCAGACAGCATCTCAGGAGAAAAGGAACAGGTGACCTTTCGGGTCAAAACCCTTGTTCATCAGACTGAGTGAAGAAGGATCTCGAACCGAAACGTCACCTATTCCTTTTCTCCAGAGATGCTGTCTGACCCGCTGAGTTACTCCAGATTTTTGTGTCTATCTTCGATTTAAACCGGCATCTGCAGTTCCTTCTACACATTATATCTCTAGCATTTTGTGTCTACCTGAAATAGGCGAGCCTGCTGATCTCAGTCGGACTGGTGCCGACGATGGCAGCCACCACGGTGCACTGCTCCTTGCTTTGTTTGTTCGTTTGTGTCGTCTGTGAAAATCCCACAAAGATCACTTTCATGAGGGACGTACTCATTAACATCAGATATACGGGACCTACAAACATTGTTTCGGATTTCTCTCACTCGCTGGATTATTTGGACAAACTTGTCTGCAGGGCTGTCCCACATAAGGTCTTGAGATGGAGAAGGACTTTGGAGCCCTCACCCGACTCCGGCGACCAGGATTACACACACCGCCCACGAGAAAATTCCCTGCAAATCTACGTTCTCTCAGCAACAATGTGGACGAACTACAACTCCTGTGCCAAACAAACAAGGACTTCTCGCGAGCCGCTGCCTTGTGCTTCACCGAGACCTGGCTGTGTGAGTCGACCCCGGACAATGCGCTCCAATGGCTGGCTTTCAACTACACAGAGCGGGCCGCGAAGCGGAGGCAGCGGGGAAATCAAGAGGCGGTGGAATATGCTTCTGCGCTAACCAGGGCTGGTGCAACGACATCACGGTACTGCCCAATTTCTGCTCACCTAATCTGGAATTTTAAAAAATAATTTGCAAACCCTTCTATTCTCACTCGAGTTTACATCCACCCCCCCTCCCCCACCTGAAGCCTGCGTACGTGAGGCACAAACGCAACTCACTGACCAGGTAATGTGAGTAGAGAGTGACTTCCCGGACTCCATGGTAATTTTTTTAATGGGATTTTAACAAGGCTAACCTCAGTCGAGAGCTTCCAAAATACAGACTTCATGTTACCTGCCCCACCAGAGGGGAGAGAACACTCAATCATTGTTATACTACAATCAAGAACGCATATCGCTCTGTTCCCTGTGCGGCTCTGGGACTCTCTGATCATTGTCTAGTTCACCTTATTCCGACCTACAGGCAGAAACTAAAATCTGCTAAGCCTGTAGTCAAAACAATGAAAAGGTGGACAAGTGAGGGCATTGAAAACTTAGTCCTGCTTTGACTGCACTGATTTGAATGTGTTCAGGGAAGCAACCACAAGCCTCGATGAATATACAGACACTGTGACATCATATGTCAGCTTTTGTGAGGACAGTTGCATTCCCATGAGGACCCGGATCAGGTTCAACAATGACAAGTCTTGGTTTACAGCAGAACAGACAGCTCGGCCAGTCTAAAGACGAGGCCTACAGTGTCGGGGATGCAGGCCAATACAAGCAGGCCAAGTACAAGCTGAGAAGAGGAATCAGAGCTACCAAGGAAAGGTACTCTGAGAAGTTGAGGAGCAAGTTCTCAGCTAATGACTCATCTTCAATGTGGAAGGACTTGCAAGAAATCACCAGCTACAAGATTACATTGAACAATCGTCAGCTGACAAACGACCTGAATGTATTCTACTGCAGGTTCGATAAACAGAAACATAACCCCGGTTCCCCTTCCTATCTCCCCAACCACCACTTCACACCTGCTCACAGCAAAGACTGGACCCTAACTACACATCCCTCCCCATTCACCACCTCACACCTACTCATAGCCTGACTCCAGTCTGCAAAGACTGGGCCCTCATCCACTACCCACCCCCTCCTTGCTGCCCAACATCAGTCTGGCCACTTCTCCATCACTAACAATAGCAATTGAGGAGGTGGAGAGGCTATTCAGGAGACAGAAATGCCAGAAATCTCCAGGACCGGACAATGTTTCCCCCTCTATCCTCAAGCTCTGTGCCGAACAACTGGCACCGGTCTACACAGATATTTTCAACCAATCCCTGTAAACCTGCAATGTCCCTGCCTGCTTCAAAGTCTCCACTATTGTCCCTGTACCCAAGAAAACAAGGATTACTGGTCTTAATGACTACAGGCCTGTCGCATTGACTTCTGCAGTCATGAAGACCCTTGAAAGACATGTTGGCCCACCTGAAAAATATCACAAACCCCCTGCTGGACCCTGTGTAGTTTGCATACCGGGCCAATAGATTAGCGGATGATGCAGTCAACCTAGGCCTGCATCCTCCAGCACCTAGACCGCCAGGGGACCGATGCAAGGATTTTATTTTGTGGATTTTAGCTCTGCGTTCAACACCATTGTGTCAGAGATACTACACTCCAAACTCTCCCAGTTGACTGCCGGAACCCCTCTGTCAGTGGATCATCAACTTCCTGACAGACAGGAAGCAGCATGTGAGGCTTGGAAAGCACCTCTCGGACCCGCTGACCCTCAGCATAGGAGCACCGCTAGGCTGCATACTTTCCCCTCTCCTCTACTCTCTCTACACCAATGACTGCATCTCCAGACACCTCGGTCAAGCTTCTCAAGTTCAAGAATGACACAACCCTGATTGGACTGATCCACGATGGGGAGAAATATGCCTACAGACAGGAAGTGACACAGCTGGCGACCTGGTGCCATTGCAACACGCTGGAGCTCAATGCTCTTAAGACAGTGGAATTGATTGTAGACTTTAGGAGAGTTCCTCCTCTCCTCACCCCACTCACCATCAACAACACCACAGTTACATCTCTGGATTAATTTAAGTTCCTTCGAACCATAATCTCCAGGGACCTTAAATGGGGGGGCCACCATCGACTCCACAGTCAAAAAGGCCCAACAGAGGATGTACTTTCTGTGGCAGCTGAGGAAGCACAATCTGCCACAGGCAATGATGGTCCACTTTTATTCGGCCATCGTACAGTCTGACCTCACCTTCTCCATCATGGTCTGGTTTGGCTCAGCCACCAAGTGTGACATCTGGAGGCTGCAGCGCATCATTCGATCAGCAGAGAAGGTTATTGGCTGCAAACTTCCCCCCATTGACGAACTGTACACTGCGAGGGCCAGGAAGTGAGCGGGTAAGATCATCTCTGACCCCTCTCACCCTGGCCACAAACTCTTTGAAGCACTTCCCTCTGGAAGGCAACTCCGGACTGTCCAAGCCGCCACAGCCAGACATAATAACTGCTTTTTCCGTGAGCAGTGGCTCTATTCAACAACCAAAAGTCTGTGGCCTCCATTTGCTCTGGTATTTTATTTCATTCTTCACATGTTTAAATTACAATGTTTTATTATTAATTGTTTACTGTATATCGTGTTGTTACTTGCGAGCAAAGCACCAAGGCAAATTCCTTGTATGTATACATACTAGGCTAATAAAATCTATTCAATTCAATTAAGTTCAATATTGATCTCGTACACTGCAATAAACAGTGGTTTAAAAAAATCTCTGTCTCTGTGGATGGCAGTGACTAATTCAAGGCAGATAATGAAATGCCACAGCAATCATCTTGCAATTACGGATGGAAGTCACTAATATCATAGAGGCTGGGCAGGACTGGGGTGGAGCTGCCTAAGGCTTGTTAAGGGCCTGTCCCACTTACGCGATTTTTCCGGCAATTTGCCGGCATCCGTCATAGTTGCAGCAGGTTGCAGAAAAATTTCAACACGTTGAAAATCCAGCGGCGACCAGAAAAAGGCACAACTCTTTGGGCGACTACTCAACACCAAACAGGCATCACCCCGCGACTGGATTTTCATTGTGTTGAAAATTTTCCGCAACCTGCTGCGACTATGACGGGTGCCAGCAAATCGCCGAAAAGGGACAGGCAAATTACGCACCCAACCATTGCAGGGTTTCAAACCCCTGAATCTTGCCAGCAGCTTACCTGGAAAAACTGCCGGCCTGTAGCATTCAACTAATTATAACTGGAAAACCACCCATCTGGTGTCCTATTGCATTCCACTCACCCATCAGTTCACCTGGAATTAAAGTGGCATGGCTCTTCGACCTAGATATAGAGTGGATGTTTCCACTAGTGGGAGTCTCGGACCAGAGGTCATAGCCTCAGAATTAAAGGATGCTCCAATCACGAGGTTAATTCCCGGGATGGCGGGACTGTCCTATGTTGAAAGAATGGAACGACTGTTCTGGTGTAACAATTCACCTAAAACCTAACTACAAGGCTTTTCAGCTTCAGGAACTCGACACAAAAAAAATCTTATACAATCCCAAGGACGGCATCTTGCCAAGTAGACACAACATAGAGATAGCCTGACAAATTTGACGATTTGTCCAGCTGCTGTTTTAAACTACAGTCCCCTACATAGAAGGATCTGCAGCCTATCGTGTCCAGCTCGCAAACAACTGCCACACAACTCCATATTTACTGTTTAAAATGTTAAACAATACTGCATGTTGCATAAGTCCTGCACTGTATTTAAAGGATGAGTTCACAAACTCTATCCCATCCTCGTCGCAAATTTTGTTATATTCCGGACGAATGAATAACACCTTACACGCAGGTTGCCTGGATCACGAGAGAATTTTATTACCCAACATTCCCTGCTTATAATGAATACCAACTCATTAACATAAACATGAATATGTATGAATACATTACAGCCCTGTCCTCCAGAGATGCTGCCTGACCCACTGAGTCACTCCAGCACTGTGTTTTTGCTCATGATTCCAGTGTCTTCAGTTCCTCAACCAAAGACTCTGGAAATTGCGGAAAGCTATAAATTTGGCACTAGAAACCAGAAGCAGAGTGAGACAATCAATGAGTACATTGTTGCCTTGAAAAATTTAACTTTGCACTGTAACTTTGGAACCTTTCTCGGACGCGCAATACACGACAGATTTGTTTGTGGTCTAGTGAATGAATTAACTCGACAGGTTAGAGCGGAATGGAGTACTTGTGAAGACATACCAGAGTCACTGGGCAACGCCAATTGCATACTGCCAACTTGTGAGCCCTATTAGTACGTCAGTGAGGGCAAGGTAAGGGGCAGGGTACGTGACGTCAAAACGTCAGTTGACGGGGTACGTGTGGAGGGGGGGGTGATTAGTGCGGGAAAGTGACGTCACAATCAACCAACCGAATTCCAATTTTTTTCGAATATTGTGGAAAAAAATCGACGAATGGAAAAATCGGAAGAATTCTCAACCTCTCAAGATCTGTCCGCAGAACTTAGCGGAGCAAGAGTCTTCACTAAAGTGGATTTGTCTCACGCTTATGCCCAACTCAATGTTGACAAGGAAAGTCAGCGGTACTTGACTATCAACACACATAAGGGCTTGTATTCATATACAAAGCTGCCCTATGGTGTGAAATCCTCCCAGAAAATGTTCCAGTCTGTCACGGACAACATGTTGCAAGACATTCCGCACTGTGTGTGGAACCAGGATGACCTACTGATATTCACAGAGAGCATGATAGAACATCTGGAAATCCTCGAGCAAGTTCTCACACGACTAAACTGTCACAATGTCAAACTGCGACAAAGTAAATGTGCATTTGCGCAGTCAGAGGTGGTCTACCTTGGACTCAAAGTAGGCGTCAACAGACTTTGTCCTGTGAAGGTGAAAGTTGAAGCAATAGTGACTGCTCCAAAACCCAACAACGTGTCAGAGCAACGATCATTCCTTGGGATGGTGCAGTTCTACGCACGATTCCTTCCAGATTTAGCAACTGTGCTACAGCCACTACATCATCTGCTACAAAAAGATGTGAAATGGACGCGGGGAAACGAACGGCAACGTGCATATGATATTTGCAAGGAAAACTTGACAAGTGACAAACTCCTTGTTCACTACGACATATGACATGAAACTTGCTTATGATGCTTCAAGTTACGGTGTAGGTGCAGTGATCACCCACATAATGAATGACAGACAGGAAAAGCCTATTGCTTTTGTATCCCACACCCTATCACCGAATGACCACAATTATGCACAGATAGAAAATGAAGCACTCAGCATCGTGTTCGGAATCAAGAAATTCCATCTGTTTTTTCTCCGCAGACCATTCATCCTAGTAACTGATCACAAGCCACTACTAGTGGTACTTGGTACCAAGTCAGCTATACCTTCCATCAAGGATGCAGCGCTGGGCATTTTTGTTGTCCCAGTATGACAAGTTTGAGTACAGAAGCTCCAAGTGCAACGCAGTTGCAGATGCGTTGACCCGGTTGCCCCATGAGAACTCTGACATGGGAAATGAGAACTCAATCTACACACTGCAAGTTGTAGATGAAGACTTTCCAGTGACTGCAACAGAAATTGCAGCAGAAACAGAGAAGTGGGTCTATGAACAGACATTGAACGGTTGGACTGAAATCGATAGTGGATTGAACTCAGAGCTGAAGCCTTTCCATAATCGATGGCATGAATTATCATGTGAGCAGGGATGCATTAAGTTGGGTTACAGAGTGGTTGCACCAGAGTCTTTGAGAAAGAAAATTGAGAAAGGAAATTATGAATGAACTTCATGCCGAACACCCCGGCATAGTAAGCATGAAGTCAATTGCCAGAAGTTTTGTGTATTGGCCTGGTATTGACAGTGACACCGAGTCACTGGTGAGTAAATGTAGTGTCTGCCAAAATTGCCTGAGTAAACCACCAAACACACCACTGCAACCCTGGTCATGGCCAATTAGACCTTTACAATACAATACAATACGGTTTTATTCGTCACATTGCACATAAAGTGCAAGTGAAATGAATTTGCCAGCAGCAGTACAATGATAAAGAACACACAATACACAATAAAAATTTAACAGAAACATCCACCACAGCATTCATCACTGTGGTGGAAGGCACAAAAATTGGCCAGTCCTCCTACAGAGAATTCATGTAGATTTTTGTGAAAAGGATAATGATCACTTTCTGGTGCCAGTAGATAGTCATTCCAAATGGATTGAGGTTAAGCATATGGGGTCAAGCACTACTACTGAGTGTACCACAGATGAGTTGAGATCCATTTTTGCATGCCATGGTTACCCGAAGAACTTGTTTCTGATAACAGGCCTCAGTTTCGTTCAGAACGGTTCAAAGAGTTCATGCAGCGGAATGGTGTAAAACACACACTTGTTCTCCCATAGCAACGGGGTGGCAGACAAAAGTGTCTCAAGAAACAGGTTTTGCAAAAAGCTCAGCATGAAACATCGTTTGGCTAAAGTTACATGAAGACAAGGCTAAGAATACGCCTAAGTCTAGTTCAACCCAATTTGACTTTGAGAGTTGAACAAAAACAGTTAAGTCAAAAATTTCATTTTGACTCCTACAAAAAGGAGAGATACTTCAAGCCAGATGAGCAGGTTCGTGTTCTCAGTCCTCCCAACAAGTCCAGTCGGGACAAATGGGATGTTGGGAAAATAGTGGACGTGTGTGGAACAAAAAGATACTTAGTTGAAGTTGGAGATAGGATCAAAAGTGTTCATGTTGATCATATGATTACAACCAAAGATGAACCAAAAAACTGAGCATGAAGTCCCAATCCCTGAGTTTTTACCTGAAAGTGAGTTGGAAGAGACCACTGTGATTGAAACACCTAGGTTTTGTTAGTACAGACAAAGAAACAGATTCCTCTGGTCAAAGTCAGGGCACTAAATCAGAGCCAAACAAGCCTACAGTTGAGTCAACACCTAAACCTGTTACCCGTATTACTGTTACTCAGGCAGGATCCGTAAACCAGTAGTCAGGTTAGGTTTGTAAGTTAAATAAATCACTGCACAAGTAAAACAAAAATGTGTAGATATGTAAAATAAATATATTATGTTATCATTTAGAATTTCATGAAAACTGGTTTAAATCAAGTATCACAACAACAACATTGTAACTGAGTACTTAGATTTAATACTTTAAAAAAGGAGAGCAGTGTAATCTATTCATACATATTCATGCACATGTTAATGTTGGTGTTCAATATAAGCAGGGAAAGTTGGGTAATAAATCTCTCGTGATCCAGGCAACCAGTGTGTAAGTTGTTATTCATTCTGCCGTCCGGAATATAACAAAGGCTAAGCAACAGTTCGGGTCGGGACCCATCTTGAGTACTAGTGTGAACAGGTGATCAATGGTCAGTGTGGACTAGGTTGGCTGAAGGGCCTGTTTTGATGCTGTATCTTAAAACTAAATTAATGATTAGAGACACATCTAGTATCGCCATAAGTATAAGAACTGTGCACAATAACAAAGATGTGATTCCATTGCCTGATATGCCTGTCCATAGCGGCTCAGCCTTACAGCACCAGAGACCTGGGTTTGATCCTGATTTTGGGTGCTGTCTGTGTGGGGTTTGCACATTCTTCCAGTACCCATGTGGGATTCCTCTGGATCTTCCAGTTTCTTCCCAAGTTCCAAAGACTTCCAGGTGTGTAGGTTAATTGGCCTCAGTAAAATTGTCCCTAGAGTGTAAGGAGTGGAAGCGAAAGTGGGATAACATAGAAGTGGCATGAACGTGTGAACGCTGTGAACTTGGTGAGCTGAGGGCTTGTTTCCATGCTGTATCTCTAAACTAAAACTAAATATCAATCTCACAGGTCTTGTCAGATATATTCAAGGACACCGTGGGAAGCTAGAGAAGAAATGGCAGGAGCCCTGACTGAGATGTATGAAGCATCATCAGACATTGGCGAGGTGCCGGATGGACTGGAGGGTGACTAATGTTGTACCTCTATTTAATACGGGATGCAAGGAAAAGCCTGGATGTATTGAACAGTGTGCCTAACATTTATGATAGGTAAGTTACTGGAGAGGATTCTGAGGATAAGAAATGTATGCATTTGCAGAGACTGATGAGGTAGTCAGCATGGATTTGTACGTGGAGGATCATGATCTATGAGTTTTGATTTTGAAAGGGTAATCAAAAAGATTAAAGAGAGAAAGGCTGTAGATGTTGTCTATATGGACATAGAAAACAAGTGCAGGAGGAGGCCATTTGGCTCAGCAAGGCCTTTGATAAGGTTCCACATGGTAGGCTGCTCTGGAAGATTAGATCACATGGAAGATTATCACACATTGGGCATTGAACAGAATTAGGCCATTTGGCCCATCAAGTCTGCTCCATTAAAGCAGAAGCAAACAGTGGGAAGGAAGCAGAGGGTGGTAGTGGAAGGTTGTTTTGGGGATTGAAGCCTGCCTGAGGGACAGATGCTGGGCCAATTGATATTTGTGACATATCAACAATTTAAATGAGAACTTACAAGGCATGATTAGTAAGTTTGCAGATGGCATTAAAGTATGGGGTATTGTAGACAGCGAAATGGTTATCAAAAATAATAGCGGGATCTTGATCAGCTGGGCAAGTGGGCTGAGGAATGGCTGATGGAGATTCATGCAGATAAGAGTGAGGTGTTACATTTTGGGAAGTCAAACCAGGGCAGGACATTCAGTGAATTGTAGAGCCCTGGAGAGTGGTGTGGAACTGAAGGATTTAGGGGTACAAGTGCACAGTTCCTTTAAAAGGAGATAGGGTGGTAAAGAAGGCTTTTGATATATTGGCCTTTATCTGCAATGTTTTTGAGTTTAGAAGCTGGGACATTATGATACAGTTGATCCAAGACGTTGGAGTGGCGACAATTGGAGTATTGTCTTCAGTTTTGGTCATCCTGCTACAGGAAGAATGTCATTCAGCTGGAGAGCAGAGAAAATTTACAAGGATGTTTCCACGATTCAAGTACCTGAGCTATGGGGAGAAGTTGGGCAAGCTGGGACTTTAATCCTTGGCATGCAGGAGGCTAAGGGGTGATCTTATGGCTATGTATAACATCATGAGGGGAATAGACAGGGTGAATGCTGGGAGTATTTTACCTAGGGTAGGAGAATAAAGAACCAGAGGACATGGGTGTAAGGTGAGAAGGGAAAGATTAAATAGGAACTTGAAGGACAACTTTTTCCCCTTAGGTATAAGGTTGCTATGGAACTCGCTGCCAGAGGAAGTAGTTGAGGTAGGTACTATAACAGGGAACATGAAAGGCTTAGAGGAATGTGGGCCAAATGGGAACAAAGGGGACTAGGAGATGGGGCATCTTGGTCTACATGGTTAAGTTGGGCTGAAAGGCCCGCTTCCAAACGGCATGACTATATGAAGCGATGCCCAATGGGAGGATGGATGGAGTCGTGTGACCACAAACAGCGCAGCTTTGCAACGTGACAAAAACTGATGCGAACAAACCCATTTGAAACCCGTCCGCTTGGCGTCACCGTCACCATGGTGAACTGCAACCAAAGATTTCACCAGAGGTCACTTATTTTCCACCCCCCTAAACACCCGAATAAAATCTGCGGCTGCAGCAACTCACAAAATTCAATCTGCATGTAAATTCAGAGTAAGCAGCGCTTGCATTGAAGGCTCTGTGCTGCAAAAAAGCTGCAAGTATTTTGCTAGCTAGCAAAATAATTCTTCCGCTCAATAATAAGATCCATATACATATCCCTCCTCCCACCCCTTCCTCTGACAACCTAACCGTCAGAGAGAAGGACAAACAATGTCCGTCGCCGGACAAACAGCCAGACAGGGAGAGGAAGAGAAGTAATACAGAGGCTTGCTGCAAATAACAGGAGGATTTGGGCCTATCCTGTCATTGCAAGGCAGTGGAGGCCAATTCGCTGGATGTTTTCAAGAGAGTTAGATCTAGCTCTTATGGATAAAGAAATCTAGGGATATGGGGAAAAAGCAGGAACGGGGTACTGGTTTTACATGATCAGCCATGATCATACAGAAAGGAAGGAAGACAGAGACAAGCTGGCTCTAAGGGCCGAATGGCCTACTCCTGCACCTATTTTTCTATGTTTGCTCAAACAATAGTGGAAGAGGGAACAGGAATAACACACACGTAGACATCCAGGGAGAGGAGAAGTAATGCAGAGGCTTGCTGCAAATAACAGGGGGACTTGGGCTGATTCTGCCTTTGCAGGAGAGACAGAAAATGCTGGAGTAACTCAGTGGGACAGGCAGCATCTTTGGAGAGAAGGAATGGGTGACATTTCAGGTCGAGATCCTTCTTCAGGCTGCCATTGCAAGAGTCGTTTACTCAAACAATAGTCGAGAGGGGGAGGAAAAGAGGAAAAACACACAGGGAGAGGAAAGTACCAGAGGCTTGCTGCAAATAACGCAAGGACTTGGCCCACTTCTGCCATAAAAGACGCGTTTGCTCAAAGGGGAGAGGAAAAGAGGGAAAACTCACAGACTGGGAGAGGGAGGGAAGTAATGCAGAGGCTTGCTGCAAATAACAGGAGGATTTGGGCCGATTCTGCCATTGTACGACTCGTCTGCTCTAACGGTGGGCAGAGGGAAAACACACACACACACACAGACGGAGAGAAGTAATGCAGAGGCTTGCTGCAAATAACACAAGGACTTGGCCCACTTCTGCCACTGCACGACTCGACTGCTCAAAACATTAGTGGAGAGGGGGAGGAAAAGAAGGGAAAGAAGGGAGAAAAGAAGGAAGACAGACAGACAGACAGAGAGAAGCAGCGGCAGCATCTCAGGCAGAGGGGGCCAGACGCATTGCCATCACGTGGAGGGGAGGGGAGGGGAATAGAGGATCGGGCACTGCAGCAGATTCGTCCTCACACACACGCTGGCACCAACCAGCGACCCGAGATAGAGGCCGGTCGCCGAGGCAAAAGGACGGCGAGAGCCCCAGCTCCACAGTGTATCCGCTGCACAGACTTGCAACAATGTTGCCAGCAGCGGCAACCCTGCCCCGATACACCCGCAGGCCTCGCATTTTAAGCCCCAGTTGCATTCCTCGGATTCCTTCCCTCTGCTAATCAGTGTGGAGAGGAAGGAGCAGAGAGAGCGGAAAAAAAAAACACAGACATGAAGGAAGCAGCCACAAAGGGGCCAGACATTTTGAAGCTCCAGCCCCCACACACACACACACACACACCGACGGAATGTTTTCTTTTAGATGCAAAGACGGAACGTAACGCGACTATGCAGCTTTTCCTTGGGCGGACGGGACGGCGTTCCTGTATTAAAGACGGTGCAAAGATGAGAAAGCGTGAAATGGAAGAGAGAGAATTGCAATCTCTTTTTTTTTACCTGCAGTTTCTGACGCCGCCTCACGCACTCATTTTCGCTCGCGCAGGAAAATCCACCCAGAACCCCGGGGCCTCGCGCAGGCGGGAGGCGGGAGCGGGGCCCCGGCGCATGCGCGGCCGCGCACGGCAGGCTGGGGGTTGTAGTTCCATGTTGGATGGCAGAGGTGGCAACACAGATGAGGCTCTCACTCCCCATCCCAACAAGGGCAGAGTCCCCCTTGCCCTCACCTTCCACCCTGCCAGCCGTCACGCACAACAAATAATCCTCCGACATTTTCGCCACCTCCGACGCGACCCCACCACTGGCCACATCTTCCCTTTCCGCAGAGACCGCTGCCTCCGTAACTCCCTGGTCAGTCAATTCGTCCCTTCCCACCCGTACCGCCCCCTCCTCGGGCAGCAACCGCCCGAAATGCTACACTTGTCGTTTTAACCTTCCTTGATGGAACTCTTTCCAGTGTGTCCGCACCTGCACCACCTCCAACCTCACCTATTGCATCCTCTGCTCAGTTTCTCGCAGCATGGCCAGAGTTAAATTTGTTTGCAGCATTTTTCTAATTTCAGGTAGTCCCAACTGTCTCCTCAAGCTTTCCTCCTCTTCCTTTCAGCAAGAAGGGTCTGCATATTTCCTTCGTTTTGAGTTCCTTCTTAAACATAAGTTTTAAGGTGGGGGGAGAGGGGAGGGGGAGAAAGGTTTAATAGTAACATTTTAGAGGAAGAGGTACAGATTCTTTCCCAGAGTATGGGGAATCGAGCACCAGAGGACATAGGTTTAAGGTCAAGGGGAAAAGATTTAATAAGAATCTGAGGGGTAACATTTTCACACAAAGGGTGGTGGGTGTATGGAGGTAGTTGAGGCAGGGACTATCGCAATGTTTAAGAAATATTTTGACAGGTTTAGAGGGATATGGGCCAAGTGCAGGCAGATGGGACTAGTGTCGATGCGACATGTTGATCAGTGTGGGCAAGTTGGGCCTGTTTCCATGCTGTAAGACACGATAGCTATAAGTCATGTTCATAAGTCATAGGAGCAGAATTGGGCCATCGGGTCTACTCCGCCATTCAATGATGACTGATCTATCTTTCCCTCTCAACACAATTCTTCTGCCTCCCCCCGTAACCTTTACAGCTTTACTAATCAAGAATCTGTCAATCTCCAGTTTAAAAATACCCAGTGACTTTTCCTCCACTGCCATCTGTGACAATGAATTCCACGGATTCATCATCCTCTGACTAAAGAAATCCCTCTCATCTCCTTCCTAAATTCTCCTTCCTAAATCCCTCTCACCTCCTTCCTTTAATTCTGAGGCTATGACCTCTAGTCCTAGGCTCTCCCACTGGTGGAAACATCCTCTCCACTTCCACTCTATCTATCGCGCTGCGGCCAGGCGCCAACTCCCGGACACCTCTTCCTGCTTATCCTTGGACCATGACCCCACAGATCAGCACCAGGCCATAATCTCACAGACCATTTCAGATTTTATCACTTCTAAGCTCAGTCTGAAGAAGGGTCTCGATCATAAAATGTTACCCATTCCATCTATCCAGAGATACTGCCTGTCCCGCTGAGTTACTCCAGCATTTTGTGCCAAGGTAAGTTTTAAGGTGAGAGGGGGTAAGATTTAATGGGAGCCCGAGAGGTAACATTTTCACACAAAGGGTGGTGGGTATATGGAACGAGCTGCTGGAGGGTGTAGTTGAGGCAGGTACTATAGGCAGGGACGTTTAGGAAAACATTTAGGTGGAACTAGTGTAGCTGGGACATCCTGGTGTGGGCAAATTGGGCCGAAGGGCCTGTTTCCACTGACGTAAGACCATGACTATAAGTTCATGTCATAGGAGTAAAATTAGGCCAATTGTCCCAAGTCCACTCCACCATGCAATCATGAGCAATGATCATAAAGTCTGCTCTATGATCTTTGATCATGACTGATCTACCAATCCCTCTCAACCACATTCTTCTGCCTTGTTCCCGTAACCTTGACAGCTTTACTAATGAAGAATCTGTCAAATACGCCTTAAAAATACCCAAAGACTTGGCCTCTACTGCCGTCTGTCACAATGAATTCTACCGATTCACCGCCCTTTGACTCCACAAATTCTTACTATTCATCTTTCTAAAGATACATCCTTTTAAGAGTCAAAAGCATATGTCCCAGATAGAACAATGAAATTCGTACTTGCAGCAGCACAACAGAATATTTAAACATAGTACTTTGTAAACAGCCCTAGATTTTCCCACTAGTGGAATGATCCTCTCCACATCTACCCTATCCGTAAGGTCATATGTGATAGGAGTAGAATTAGGCCATTTGGCCAATCAAGTCTATTCCGCCATTCAATCATGGCTGATCTACCGCTCACTCTTAACCTCATTCTCCTGCCTTTTTCCCATAACCACTGACACCCGTACTAATCAAGAATTTATCTATCTCTGCCTCAAAATTATCTACTGACTTGGCCTCCACAGCCTTCTGTGGCAAAGAATTCCACAGATTCACCACCCTCTGAAAAGAAATTTCTCCCCATCTCCTTCCAAAAAGATCGTCCTTTAATTCTGAGGCTATGACCTCTAGTCCTAGACTCTCCCACTAGTAGAAACACCCTCTCCATATCCACTCTATCCAAGCCTTTCACTATTCTGTATGTTTCATTGAGGACCCCCTCATTCTTCTAAACTCCAGCGAGTACAGGCCCAGAGCCGACAAACGCTCTTCATAGGTTAACCTACTCATTCTGGGATCATTCTTGCAAACCTCCTCTGGACTCCCTCTAGAGCCAGCACATCCTTCATCAGATATGGTGCCCAAACTTGCTCATAATATTCCAAATATGGCCTTACCAGTACCTTATAGAGCTTCAACATTACATCCCTGTTTTTGTATTCAAGCCCTTGAGTTTACTTTCATTATTCAACTTGCAGAGTAACTTTTTGGGAATCCTGCACTAGCATGCCCAAGTCCCTTTGCACCTCTGATTTCTGGATTCTCTCCCCATTTAGAAAATAGTCTATGCCTTTACTCCTACTACCAAAATGCATGACCACACTTTTCTGCACTATATTCCATCTGCCACTTCTCTGCCCATTCTCCCAACCTGTCCAAGTCCTTCAGCAAAGTCCCTGCTTTCTCTGCACTGCCTGCCCCTCCACCTATTTCCGTATCATCCGCAAATTTGGCCACAAAGCCTTCAATCCCCTTTCCAAATCATTAATATACAACGCGAAGAGTAGTGGCCCCAGCACCGACCCTTGCTGAACTCCACTAGTCAACGGCAGGCAACCAGAAAAAGCCCCCTTTATGGACCACTCTTTGTCTTCTGCCATCCAGCCAACCTGCTATCTATACTAGTATCTGCCCTTTGATACCGTGGGCTTTCATCTTCCTTCGCTGCCTAACGTATGGCACCTTATAAAAGGCTTTCTGAAAATCTAATTAAACAACATCTACCTTTGTCTGTCCTACTATTTACTTCTTAAAAGAATTCCAGCAAATGTGTCAAGCAAGACCTTCTCTTTACAAAGCCATGCTGACTTTGGCCTATTTTGTCATGAACATCTTAACCTCATCCTTTATAATGAACTCTAAAATCTTACCAACCACCAAAGTCACACTAACCAGCCTATAGTTCCACTATTCTGCTTTTTTCCCTTCTTGTGCAGTGGTGTAATATTGGCAATTTTCCAATCATCTGGCCTTTCAATGTTCAGTAAATTTAAGATGAGACATGAAGGTGATGTGGTTTTCTCTGGAGAACCCGTGTTCGTTATCCTTAGAACAGAGTTAGGCCGAGATTGAGTGGATTTGCAGAAGATGTATTCAGTGGTGGGAATGTCTAGGACCAGAGGGCACAGCCACAGGCTTGAAGAACATACTGTACCTTTAGAATGGAGGAGAGGAGGAATTTCTTTAGGCAGAGGGTGTTAATCTGTGGAATTCATTGCCACAGACAGCTGTGGAGGCCATTGGTTATTTTTAAAACAGATTGATAAGTTCTTGATTATTAAGGGAGTGAAAGGTTATGAGAAGAAGGCAGGAGAATGGAGTTGAGAGGGAAAAATAGATTAGCCGTGATCAAATGGCAGAGCAGACATGATAGGTCAAATGGCCTAAATCTGCTCCTATGTCTTTTGTTGAAAATCTTGCAGGAATTTATTTTCTTAACAAAACGAACACTGCTATTTTACTTCGGAGTCACGTGAGGGACTACGTGAAGAAGCCCCGCCAGGCGCATGCTCGGCATTACGTTGACGCATGTCGGTAAGGAACGGGCTGCAGATCGCAGCTCCACCAGCGGTGAGTAACAGGCCCGCAGGTAAGTGGGTTGAAATTACTCCCTGGGTAGAAACTCCGTGATGCTGGCTGGAATAGCCAGGAGGAGTTTGGGAAGTTTTAAAAATGGACATGGTGAAAAAATCGGCGCGGGGAAAGCGCACAGTTAAGATCGGGACCACAAATTAGTATGGAGCCGGTTCCGATACCAGTAGCCGTTGACCCTGCCGTAGTTCAGCCTTTAGATGCTCTACAGCCACAGGCCACAGAGGGAACTCCAGTGGAGAGGAAAAATAAAAGGAAGTCTGCTAGGCCTGTAATATAAGATGAATCTGATGAAGAAGAGGCAGGGCCAGGCAGACGAGCCCTGTGGCTCAGGATGGACCAAATGGAGAAAATGCATCAAACAATTATTAACTAAGGATCAAAAGACCCGGAGTATTCTCAGGCAGCCCCTGAGGGGTTTCCATATCATGAATATGGTGCCTTTACAACATGGGAATGTGAACCTCTAGAGCCTTGTTTAGGTCTGGAAGAAGTCTCCTTTGAGCATGTCTCAGGAGTACCAGGGCAGCAGGAGACTGACCCTGAAGGTGCTGTTTCTGGTCATGAATACCCACCACAGCACAAAAGTCAAACTACAGGTGTACCAGATGTAGCACAATCCTTTGCTATACCAGAGGGGAGTGGTGAGGTCATGTAAGAAAACCTGGCGGCCAACATTAATTATTTGGTTTCTCACCAGCTTCAGGAGACTGTCATGATTGAGACAGCAGACCTCTATAAAACACCTGTTTTACTTCGAAGTCATGTGAGTGACTACGTGAAGAAGTCCCGCCTGGCGCATGATCGGCATTACGTCGACGCTGTCGGTAGGCAGAGAGCTGCAGAGCGCAGCTCCACCAGCGGTAAGGAACAGGCCCGCAGGTAAGTGCAATTAATTTTCTTCCAGGGCAGTTCAAACTCCATTACGCTGGAATGCAGAGCCAGGAGGAGTTAAAAATAAAATGGAAAAAATGCAGAAAAATTCACCGCGGGTAAACAAGTCTCCCGGGGAGAAGATAAACAGTCGGGACATCAGATTAGTGCGGAGCCGGTTCCGATACCGGTGGCCGTGGAAATACCCGTTAGTGAGCCTATAATTACTCCACAAACAGACGCCACGGAGGAAATTCCTGTGCCCAAGAAAAGTAAAAGGAAATCCATGAGGCCCGTGGTTTCTGATGACTCTGATAGTGAAAGTCCTCCGGATAGAAAAGCCATGTGGCTAAAAATGGAACATATGGAGAAAGTTCTCCAGACTATTATCAACCAAGGGTCCAAGAACCAGGCCCTGAGGGGTTTGCATATCAAGAATATGGCATTATGCCAAATTGGGAATTTGAAACTCCAGACCCTGAAATTGGTCTGGAGGAAGTCTCCTTTGATGAAGTCTCAGGAGTACCAGGGCTGCAAGAGACAGACCCTGAAAGAGGTGATTTTGGTCATGAGTACCCACCACAATATAAAAAGATGAAACCAGGTGTGCCTGATGTGGCACGAAGCTTTGCTATACCTGAAGGAAGTGGTGAGGCCATGGAAGAAAACCTGGCTGCCAACATTAATTACTTGGTATCTCACCAGCTTCAAGAGTCTGTTATGGTTGAAACAGCAGATTTATATAAAACACCGGTAAATTGTGCCTCACTAAAGGTACCTACGGTGAATCCGACTATTTGGACGCCAATGTCGTCAGTTATGCGGGGAATACGTTTTCAAAGAGTCCTCAAACTTATTTTCAGCTGGAATCACTGCTTTGGGAAGCAAGTGGAAGGTTCTGCAATGACCGAAATTCCAAAACATATGTTGGCTTTATTCTGCAATTCATATTTTGAGCTCAATTGTATGAGGAAAATTGCGATTCGGCCCATTTTACATCCTAGATTTGCAGGTCTGTGCAGAACAAGTAATGTTCAAACTCCTGGTTATTTGTTCGGAGAAAACCTGCCCAAGCAAATCAAAGAGATGGATGAAGAGGCAAAATCTATTAGCCTCATGAGACCCTTCATCTTTGGCCAAAGAAGGTACGGTGCGATAAGATTTGATTTTGGAGCTGGAACAAGCAGAGGCAGAAGTATGGTAAGGAAGTATTACCATCCAGCACAGCTTAATGTTCACCCATATTTTGGAAGAAGGAGACCAGCACGTACGTTTGGAGAGGTACAAAAGCTTTATTCTATCACAGAGGAATCTTTGGATGAACTTCCAATTGGTGGTAGATTACAATTGTTTTATGATGAATGGGACTGTATAACATCTGACCAGTTTATATTAAATACTGTATCAGGAGCTACAATAAAATTTGTAAAAGGTACTGATCCACCGGTACAGAATAAACCTAATCGTGTTTTGATGTTTTCTGCACTTGATAAAGCTGAAATTAACGAGGAAGTAAACAAATTGTTTAAAAAAGGAGTTATTGAAAAAACTGTTAAGCATCCGCAGCAATTTGTATCAAATATATTTTCAAGACCTAAAAAAGATGGTGGTTGTAGAATCATTCTGGACCTTACACACTTTAATACATTTGTCCAGTATAAACATTCAAGATGGATACCTTCAACACTGCAAGACAATTGTTATCAGCAGGTTGTTAAATGGCTACTATAGATTTGAAGGATGCGTATTATTCAGTACCAATTCATCATCATTTTCGAAGGTACTTAAAATTGAGTTGGATGGGACAGCTGTGGCAATATAAAGCATTACCGAATGGATTAAGCTCAGCTCCAAGGCTGTTCACAAAATTGTTGAAACCAGCACTTGCACAGCTAGGGACACAAAAACACATTGTAATGGCTTATCTGGATGACATTTTAATTGTCAGTGCTAATCAGGAGTCAGCTGAAAAATCAGTTGCAGCAACTACAAGCCTGTTTGAAAGGCTAGGGTTCCTGATCCATCCAACAAAATCTAAGCTACAGCCATCCCAATCAATTAACTATTTGGGTTTTGTGATTAATTCAGTTACCATGTTAGTGACTTTACCAAAAGACAAAATTGTTGATATTACAAATGTATGTTGTTGCTTTTTTCACAAACCTTATCCCTCCAATCGAGAAGTAGCAAAAGTTATTGGTAAGTTAGTAGCAGCATTTCCTGCAGTGGAATTTGGTCTACTACATTACCAAAATCTCCAAAGAGCAAAAGCAAAGGCATTAAAGAAGCGAGCAGGCCATTTTGATAGGCCCATGTAATTACCAAAGGAGGTTTTATCAGAGTTACAGTGGTGGATTGAGAATGTTCCACAAGCTGCTAAAAACATTTTAGTACAGCAGCCAATAGTGTTTTTACAAACTGATGCAAGTGCTCTCGGATGGGGGGCTACGGATAATTCCACCAGCTGTGGGGGCAGATGGACTGTCCAAGAGGAATTGTTTCTCCAAACATATGGTATTAATTATTTGGAGTTGTTGGGGGCATTTTATGGATTAAAAGCTTATTGTTCTACTATGATGGATTTGCATGTCCAATTACAAGTAGACAATACCACAGCTGTTGCATATATTAATCATATATTATGGGAGGTGTAAGATCATTATCATGTGATTGTCTGGTTAATCAGATATGGCATTGGTGTATTGATAATAAATTTTGGCTTTCAGCAATTTATCTCCCAGGTAAAGACAACGTTGTGGCAGACTACAGATCAAGGCGGGAGCGGGGCCCTGGCGCATGCGCGGCCGCGCACGGCAGGCTGGGGGTTGTAGTTCCATGTTGGATGGCAGAGGTGGCAACACAGATGAGGCTCTCACTCCCCATCCCAACAAGGGCAGAGTCCCCCTTGCCCTCACCTTCCACCCTGCCAGCCGTCACGCACAACAAATAATCCTCCGACATCTTCGCCACCTCCGACGCGACCCCACCACTGGCCACATCTTCCCTTTCCGCAGAGACCGCTCCCTCCGTAACTCCCTGGTCAGTCAATTCGTCCCTTCCCACCCGTACCGCCCCCTCCTCGGGCAGCAACCGCCCGAAATGCTACACTTGTCGTTTTATCTCACCCCCCCCCCCCCCCCCCCTTGATTCTATTCAAGGAACCAATCAGTCTTTCCAGGTGTGATAATAAATTTTGGCTTTCAGCAATTTATCTCCCAGGTAAAGACAACGTTGTGGCAGACAACAGATCAAGGAAATTTAAAGACAATACGGAATGGATGTTAAATCCACAAGTTTTCAATAATATTGTCAATCGGTATGGATTACCAGATATTGATCTGTTTGCGTCTGGATTAAATCACCAATTGCCCAAATACGTGTCCTGGGCACCCGATCCAGGAGTAGTAGCAGTAGATGCATTCTCGCTACATTGGGGGAATATGTTATTTTATGCGTTTCCCCATTCTGCCTGGTTAGGCAATGTCTTACGATAATAGAGCAAGATTCTGCCACAGGTTTATTGGTGGTTCCAAATTGGCCTACACAGGCATGGTTCCCATTGATGCTTAAAATGATTAGGGAACCATTTATGACTATTCCTAGCTGCAGTGATTTGTTGGTGCAACCGGTAACAAAAGAAATTCATCCATTACATGATCATATGAATTTGTTAATCTGCAGGTTCTGACCAGACCACTGCAAGGGCTTGGACTGTCGGATAGGACCATGGAAGTTATAGCTTCGGCTTGGCGAGATAGCACTAAACAACAATATATGTCGCATATAAAGAAATGGGAAGTCTTTTGCAGACAGTCAAATGTATCTTATCATACTGTGAACGTATCAAACGTATTGGAGTTCCTTGCTGGGTTGCATTTTGATCAGCACTTAAGCTATAGTGCCATTAATAGTGCTCGTAGTGCTTTATCGTCATATTTAGGACAAATTTCTGACTGTGAATCAATCAGGTCTCATCCATTAATATCCAGGTTTATGAAAGGGATTTTAATAGAAATCCTCCCAAACCAAGGTATACAGAAATTTGGGATGTCAGCATTGTGCTTACTTTGCTTAGGCAATGGACTCCAATCACGTCAATGTCTTTACAGAAGTTAACATTTAAAGTGGTAATGTTAATGGCATTAGTGTCAACACAAAGAGTACAAACATTGCAAATGTTGTGTTTAGATTGCATGCATGTGGCTTCAGATAACATTTATTTTTATGTTTATGATCTAATCAAAGCAGACCAGGGAAAACTGGAGCAAAGGTAATGTTTAAATCTTACCCTGTTGATCAAACACTGTGTAGTTAGACACTTGACTCAATATATTGAAGTAACCAAGAGTCTCCGGGGTGGTGAGACAGCATTACTGATTACGCACAAAAAAACACATACAAAAGTATCAGTACAAACTATTTCTAGATGGTTAAAACAGGTTTTGGATTTAGCAAGAGTAGACACTGATGTGTTTAAATCTCACTCCACCAGGGCAGCAGCTACATCCACGGCGAAGGTATAGGACGTGCCGCTCGATCAAATTTTAGAGGCCGCAGGGTGGTGTAAAGAAGAAACTTTTTCAAAGTTCTACGATAAACCTGTTCTCACGGTGCCAGGCTTTGGACACGCAGTGTTGGGTTTTCTGTGATAGTTTGCTTTGTTTTACTATCGATTTATATTATCGAGTTATGTTATCAGTTTATAATTTTATCACTTTATTGTTTATTGATTTGTTTATTATCGATTTATATTATCGATTTATGGTATCACTTTAAACCTTTATCACTTTATTGTAAACTTTCCCCTGGGATAAAGGGGTTATCACTTTTGTTCTTTTATAATTAAAAGACTTATTACATAACTGAAGCAATGTTTTAAAAGATATATTATTTACTCACTACTGTGTTGACTTAGCCAGAGTGTCGTATGGAATGAATCTATGACATAAAAAACACAGAGTTACAAAATCTTCACGTAGTCACTCACGTGACTCCGAAGTAAAATAGTAAGATTAAACGAGAACTTACCAAGTTTGAAGTTTGATCGTTATTTTATGAGGAGTAACGATGAGGGATTACGTGCCCTCCACTCCCAACCCTCATAAAATAAATGATTATCTGGTAGTTCTAGTCTATGTTGAGCCTTACTATCTTACTCCGGCTATTGGTTCTGTGTTTTTCATCCCGCTGCTTTGAAGTATGCCGATCATGCGCCAGGCGGGGCTTCTTCACGTAATCCCTCATCGTTACTCCTCATAAAATAACGATCAAACTTCAAACTTGGTAAATTCACGTTTAATCTTACTATTAATTGTGCATCACTGAGGGTGCCGACGGTGAATCCAGCTATTTGGACACCCATGACTTCAACAATGCGAGGACAGGAGATACGATTCCAGAGGGTCCTCAAGCTCATTGCAGCTGGCATTACTGCTTTTGGGAGGCAGTTGGAAGGGCATGCTATGTCCAAAATCCAAAAAGACATGTTGCCATTGTTTTGTAACTCTTATTTTGAGATTAAGTGTATGAGAAAAATCGCAATTCGGCCCATCCTGCACCCAAGATTTGCTGGTTTGTGTAAATCAAGCAATGTTCACTTTTATTTTCAGATTATTTATTCGGAGAAAACATGCCTAAACAAATTAAAGATATCGATGAGGAGGCAAAGACTATCAGCCTCATGAAACCTTTTATATTTGGCCAAAGGAGACAATCTGGCTGGATGAGAAGGGGGTTGATTCAGGAGCAGGAACAAGCAGAGGCAGGGGTATGGTGAGAAGGTATTATTACCCATCACAGCCCAATGTCAATCCATATATTGGGAGAAGGAGACCGTCAAGGTCATTTGCTGAGGTACAAAAACTTTATTCTATCACAGAGGGAACTGTTGTGGAACCTCCGGTTGGTGGTTGATTGCAATTATTGTATGATGAATGGTACTGTATAACATCTGATAGGTTTATATTAGATACTGTGTCAGGTGCTATTATGGAATTTATGGAAGGAGTTGATCCACCTGTACATGATAAACCTAATCGGGTTTTGGTGTTTTCTGCACCTGAAAATTCTCAGGTAAAAGAAGAAGTAAAACATGTATTTAAAAAAGGAGTAATTGAAAGTACGGGGAATCATCCACAACAATTTGTGTCAAATATTTTCCCCAGGCCAAAGAAAGATGGGGGTTGTAGAGTCATTCTGGATCTCACAAAATTGAATTCATATGTCCAGTATAGACATTTCAAAATGGACACCTTCAACACTGCAAAGGAGTTGTTGTCCATAGGATGTTACATGGCTACTATAGACTTAAAAGATGCGTATTATTCAGTGCCAATTCATCACCATTATTGTAGGTACTTGAAGTGTAATTGGATGGGTCAGCTGTGGCAATATAAAGCAATACCTAATGGGTTATGTTCAGCTCCCAGGCTGTTCACAAAATTGTTGAAACCAGCACTTGCATTGGGCTCAAAATCACATTGTCATGGTTTATCTTGATGATATTTTAATTGTTAATGCCACTCAGGAATCAGCTGAAGATTCAGTTTCAGCAACTATAAGCCTGTTGAAAAGGCTAGGGTTTCTGATCCATCCAATGAAATCTAAGCTACAGCCGTTGCAAACAATTGAGTATTTGGGGTTTGTCATTAATTCAGTTGCTATGTCAGTAACTTTACTAACATATAAAGTTGTGGATATTACAAATGCGTGTTGTTGCCTTGCTGACAAACCTTATCCCTCCATCCGAGAAGTAGCTAGGGTTATTGGTAAGATAGTAGCAGCATTTCCCGCTGTTGAGTTTGGTCCTTTGCATTATCAAAATCTTCAAAGGGCAAAAGCACAATCACTAAAAGAATGTGCAGGTCATTTTGACAGACCCATGCAGTTGCCAACGGAAGCTTTGGCTGAATTACAGTGGTGGATTGGGAAAGTTGCACAAGCTACTAAAAACATTGTTATTCAGCAACCTACAGTGGTATTGCAAACTGATGTTAGTGCTCTCCGATGGGGGGCTACGGACAATGACACCAGCTGTGGTGGTAGATGGACTGTCCAAGAGGATTTAATTTTCCAAACATATGGTATTAATTATTTGGAGTTATTGGGGGCATTTTTTGGATTAAAAGCTTATTGTTCTACAATGGAGGACTTGCATGTTCAATTACAAGTAGACAATACCACAGCTGTAGCATATATCAATCACATGGGTGGAGTAAGATCAGTATCATGTGATCATCTGGTCAACCTGATGTGGAATTGGTGTGTATCTAGGAATATCTGGCTTTCAGCTATCTATCTCCCACGGAAAGACAATGTTGTGGCAGACAACAGATCACGGGAGTTTAAAGACAATACAGAATGGATGTTAAATCCACAAATTTTCCAAAAAATTGTCAATCGGTATGGTGTACCAGACATTGATTTGTTTGCGTCCAGATTAAATCACCAATTGCCTAAATACGTGTCATGGGAGCCTGACCCAGGAGCTGTAGCATTAGATGCATTCTCGCTACATTGGGGGAATATGTTTTTCTATGCTTTTCCCCCATTTTGCCTCATTAGGCAATGTCTCAGTAAAATAGAGCAAGACTCTGTCACGGGTGTTTCGGTGGTTCCAAACTGGCCTACACAGCCATGGTTCCCATTGATGCTTAGAATGATAATTGAACCATTTATGACGATTCCCAGCTCCAGGGATTTGTTGGTACAACCAGTGACAGAACAAGTTCATCCATTGCATGATCATATTAATTTGTTAATCTGCAGGTTCTGACCAGACCATTACAAGGGCTTGGACTGTCGGATAGGACCATGGATGTCATAACGTCAGCTTGGAGAGATAGCACTAAGAAACAATATATGTCTCACATAAAGAAATGGGAAGCTTTTTGTATTCAGTCAGATATAACTTATCATACTGCAAACATATCGGATGTATTGGAGTTCCTTGCTAGGTTACATTTTGATCAGCACCTTAGTTATAGTGCCATTAATAGTGCTCGTAGTGCTTTGTCTTCCTATTTACGACAACTTTCAGAACATCTATCTATCGAGTCTCATCCATTAATATCCCGATTTATGAGAGGGATTTTTAATAAAAATCCTCCCAAACCCAGATATACAGAAATTTGGGATGTTAGTATAGTTCTCACATTGCTTCAGCAATGGGCTCCAATTTCGGCACTGTCTTTTCAGAAATTAACATTTAAAGTAGTAATGCTTATGGCATTAGTGTCAGCACAAAGAGTACAAACATTGCAAATGTTACGTTTAGATTGTATGCATTTGTCTGCAGATAACATTACTTTTTATGTTTATGATCTAATCAAACAAAGCAGACTGGGGAAGTCTGGATCCAAGGTAATCTTTAGAGCATATCCTGTCGACCAAACAATGTGTGTGGTTAAGCATCTGACTCAATATATTGAAATAACCAAGAGTCTCCGAGGTTGTGAGACAACAATGCTTATTGCCCATAAAAAAACATACAAAAAAGTGTCAGTACAAACTATTTCTAGATGGTTAAAACAGGTTTTGGATTTTTTGTTAAATATTTTTTATTATAGAAACATATTTATGAAAATTACAATGTTTTACATAAATGAAAATACATCATTATATACTTTCATGATATTAATAATTTTGATATTATTAATATTAAAATTTAAGACTATATGCTTCTATATGCCTTTTTTATTTTTTTTATAAAGTAGGAAAAGATAGAGATAAATAATGAAGAAAATATGAAAGCGAATGGAGTATTAATAGAATATTGACTGGCCTTGAGGGGGATACGACATATATTGCCTGAAGTAGATTCATATTGCCCAAGTCGAAGACGAGGGCAATATGGATCTAGTGAGGGCAATATATGTCGTATCTCCCGAAAGAGGACAGTCAATATTGTTATTATTACCCATATCAGACATCTAGAGGAAAATTTGAACATCTCAGCTCGGCGGACTTCCACGTAAAATTTAACCAAAATGGGCGCGGCAGTCTTCCTGTCTGCCATTTGAATATTCTAAATTTCCCACGCAGCGTCACGTTGCCGTCACGTTGCCAAGTTCCCGGATGTGAGACCAGGGGAATATAAGACTATATTCCCCGCTGTTTTAACAGGTAAAGTCCATAGGCGTTCGCAAGAAAGGGGAATACAAGAAAATATTCCCCTGTTACCCCTGCTGGCAGTAAAAACGAAGGGAATACAATTTTGTAAAAGCATACCTCAGATGTGTGATATGGGTAATAATAATCATTAATCCGTCATTGGAGATATAGGCATGATTTATTATATATATTTCTTCATCCATTCTAATATTCAGGCCTCAGTCAAGCCCTCATACCGAGCCGTTATGACTCTGTAAATATTCAATATATGATGTAAATGTTGTAAACTTTCATCCCATACTTCTGGTCTAATAATTTGGCATAATTCGTTTTCCCAAGATTGTCTATGTATTTCTGTTGATGGAACATCACCTTCCAATAAGATATATTGGAATATATTCAATATATTCATATATATATGAAGATATATTTCATATATATATATGAAATCATTTTTTCTGTATTCGGATGTTTATTTAAGCATTCATCTAAAATTTATGTCTTTCTATTTCTGAGTTCCTACGTATTTGCTTTAACATAATCTCTAATTTGTAAATATCTAAAATAATCTTTATAGTGTAGTCCATAAATTTGTTGTAGATCTTGAAATGAAAGGAAGGAGTTTTCCTTATAGAGATCTCCGACCTTAATAATTCCATTATTTTTCCATTGTAAAAAAGCTTTATCCATCATTGAAGGTTTAAAGGTAACATTATTTACAATGCTAAGAGATAGTGGTATAGATTTTAGTTTTAATGTTTTCTTTATTTGTTTCCAAATACGTATTCCACTTTCTATTATCGGGTTTTCACCATAAGTTTTCTTAGCTAGATTAATATTAGCAAATATTATAGAACTAATTTCAAAAGGAGAACAATCTTCTTTTTCCATATTTAACCAAGTTGGTTGGTTATCTATTTCTTCTAACCAAAAATTCATATTTTTAATGTTGACTGCCCAATAATAAAACATAAAATTTTGTAGTGCTAGACCTCCATTTATTTTTGATTTACATAAATGTTTTTTATTTATTCTATGGCTCTTATAATCCCAAATGAAGTTGGTGACTAGTGAGTCCACTTTTTTAAAGAAATTTTTAGGGAGATATATCGGAATTATTGTGGAAGAAAAAACATTTTTATTATATTAATTTTACCTAACATTGAAATAGGTAAAGTTTTCCAATATAAGATATTCTTATTTAATTTATTCAATAATGGTGGGAAATTAGATTTAAATAATGAGTCAAATCTTTTTGTTACGAAAATTCCAAGATATTTAATTTTTTCATTTGTTATCTTAAAAGGGAATTGTTGTAATATGTGTAAGTTATTTACCGTTATTGGCATAAGTTCACTTTTATTCCAATTGATACTATATCCTGAGTAGGATCCAAATTCAGTTATTAATTTTAACAAATTTCGAATACTAGTTTCTGGTTTTGTGATGTAAAGTAATACATCATCCGCAGATAAAGAAATGTGATTTTTAGTGTCTCTAGTATCGTATCCATATATTTCCGGATGTGATCTCACCCTCTGAGCTAGCGGTTCTATTGCCAGTGCAAACAGTAAAGGGGATAAAGGGCAACCTTGTCTACAACCTCGAGATAGATTGAATTTAGGTGATAACATTCGGTTTGTTATTATTCTAGCTGTCGGATTTGTATATAGCAATTTGATCCAGGTAATAAACTTTTCTCCCAGTTTGAAAGCTTCCATAACCGAGAACAAATAAGGCCATCCACTTGATCGAAGGCTTTCTCTGCATCTAACGAAATAACTACTAGATCTTTATTAATACCTCTTTTCGAGTATATAATATTAAATAACTGTCTCAAATTATATGAAGAGTATCGTTTTGGTATAAATCCTGTTTGATCGGGATGAATTAATTTATTAACAACTAAGCTTAACCTTTGTGCTAATATTTTAGTTAATATCTTTTGATCAGTATTTAAAAGAGCTATTGCTCTAAATGACCCTGGTTCATCCAAGTCTTTGTTAATTTTAGGTAAAAGTGTTATAGTAGATTCATTTAATGTTTCTGGTAGTTTTTGCTGTGTATATATATGTTCATATAATGATTTCAGACGTGGTACAATCTGATCATAGAATATTTTATAAAATTCCGAGCCAATGCCATCAGTTCCCGGTGTTTTACCGTTTTTTAATGATCTGATTGATTCTTGGATTTCTTTTATCGAAATATCAGCATTCAGTAACTCTCTATTTTGTAAATCCAACCCTTTCAGGTTACATTTTTTTTAAAAATGCTACTATTCCTATTTTATTTTCTGTTGTTTTAGCAGTGTATAAGTTTTTATAATATTGCATAAATCTTTCATTAATATCTTTAGGTTGTGTTAACAATTCGCCATTATGTGATTTAATCCTATGGATTATTTTTTCAGCTTCCATTTTCCTTAGTTGGCGAGCCAATAATTTTTGAGGTTTATCACCGAATTCAAACTGTAATTGTTTAGTATGTTGATAAAGTTTAACAACTTGATCTGTATATATTTTATTTAATTTATATTTCAATGCTGCAATTTTATTATGTAGTATTGTAGTTGGATTCGCTGCATTCTGTATATCTAATTGTTTAATCTCCTTTTCCAAATCTTGTAGATCCTTACGATTCTTTTTATTATAAAATGCTTGGGAGGAAATCATGATTCCCCGGAGGTATGCTTTAAATGTTTCCCATAATAAGGAATAAGATATTTCCGGTTTATCATTTATTTCGAAAAAAATCTTAATTTGTTCCGTGATATATTCCTGAGTAATTTTATTTTCTAAAATTTGTGTGTTAAATCTCCACTGTTCTGATTTTTGTATTTTACCATTTATTTTGATCTTAAATGTTAATGGTGCATGATCTGAAATTATAATATTATGATATTTGGATTTATAAGTGAGTGAGATAAGTTTAGCATCCACCAAAAAATAATCTATTCTTGAGTAAGTTTTATGTATTGATGAGTAAAAAGAGTATTCTCGTCCAGTAGGGTTTTCTATTCTCCAAACATCTTTGATATTAGTAGTTTCCATATGTGCATTTAATGTCACTAGAATGTTATTTAGTTTTCCTTTGCCTTGTAGATCTATCTAAGTATGGGTCTAGTGTACAATTAAAATCTCCTCCAATTATTAGATTGTATTGTGGTAATTCCGGGATATTGTTAAATACTTTCTTGAAAAACAATGGGCTATCAAAATTTGGTCCATATACATTAACAAAAATCATTTTTTGTGTATTTAATTCTCCTATAACAATAATGTATCTTCCATCTTTATCAGTTATAGTTGATGTATGTTTAAATAAAATACCTTTACGAAATAATATTGCTACGCCTCTTGATTTATGCATAAAAGAAGAGTGTTAAATGGGTTTCTTGAATAAAAATTACGTCAGCTTTATTTGCCTTTAAATGTGCAAAAACTTTTCCTCTCTTGATCGGTTCATTAATACCTTTAACATTCCAACTACAAAACGTTATTCCCTCATTCCCCATATTCATTTTTGAGTCTTGCATCTTTTGACTATGGAGGTCTACGATAGAGTCTATGGTTCAGCACGTCAGACCCGACCTTACACCCGAACATCGAATAGATGAATTTTAAGTCTCGTGCATGTCTCTCACATATATATCTCCATTGATCAAATATATAACTCCATTCAAATTGAGAAAAAAACAATAATAGATTATATAAAAGAAAAGCAAAGGATAGATTAAGAGGTTAGTATTGTGCATAAAGAAGGGAAAAACTACATCTAGAATTGTTGCAGTTAGTGCTAGCCATACTAACATGGCTAACCATCTACCGACCTCCGTCGTTGATGTTAGTAACTTAACCAGCTCCCAGGTTTTTGGAATTGTTATTCCATAATAATATTTTACCGGGGGTATAACATTAGAAAAAAAAAAGAAAGGGAAAAAAAAGGGTAAAAAATAAAGACTTATTTAAATTATAACAATTAAAGATATAGAAATACATATATTTAAGACTTATTTAAAAATCTAATTATTATAAACAAAAGAAACAAAAAAAAGATATCGAAATACATATATTTAAAACTTAATTAAAAATCTAATTATTATAAACAAAAGAAACAAAAAAAGGGAAAGAGAAAAAAAAAACTCCATCCAACAAAAAGAAGATAAGAATTAAAAATGAAAATGAAAATTGCTGGTGTAAAAGAAAAATCTCCAAATGAAATCAATCCCTAAATTTAACTCTATTCATTCCAACATAGATAATCATTAATTATTAGTAATAGTGATTAATCTTAATTAGTAAAAATGATGTTAATAAAGATACCGTGGTGTGTCTATAATATGTGTTAGTTATTTATATTAGTAGTGTAATTATACTAATTATTAGTATCCAGGTGAAGTTTTCCAATCCGCTTCTTTCTCCAACTTCCATCCAACGTTGTCCAGTTCGGTCCAGTCCTGCGTTGTTTTGTGAAGTCTTGCAAAGTCTTGGGGATTCTTGTAGAGTTCTTAAAAGTCAATATATTTGAAAGTAGCTGCTTCTCAGGTCTGGATCTGGCGAGCAAAGTCCAATGCTGCTGCTGGGTTGGAAAAGAGATGTTCCTTGTTGTTGAAAGTAACTCTTAGAATAGCTGGATAATTCAAGCCGTATCTCAAATTTTCCACTCCCCTCATAAGACTTTTAGCCTCATTGAATGCTTTCCGTTTCCTGGAAACTTCTGCTGGATAATCTCGGTAGATACTGATCCTTTGTCCTTCGAATTCCAGGTTTCTGTTTCTCGAGGATTTTCGCATTATCTCGTCCAAGACAAAGTCATATTGTAGCTTTATAATCATTTGTCTTGGAGGGGCGTTTGCTCTTGTCTGACGTCTCCTGACTCTGTGAGCACAGGCTAATAAAGGCTTTTGTTCCAGAGATAAAACATGTTGCAATAAGTTCGCAGTAAATTCTCGAGGATCTTCATCTTTCTCTCGTCCTTCGGGAATACCTGCAATTCTTAGGTTTTGTCTTCTCTGATGACCTTCTAGCTCAGTACATTTCTCAGTTATTTTAGTCAGTAAGTCCGTTAGACGTTCGTTTTCTGTAATCAACTTTGCTGTAGTCACAGCACTTGTATCAACTGTCTGTTGTTCCAGTACCTTTTCCATAGGATTCAACCTTTTTTCAAAGTCTTTTTTGACCTTTTCAATGTTATTATCCATCTCCTTTGTCATTTCGTTCATCATTTCTGTAATTTCTTTCTTCAAATCTTCCGATATTTTCTTGGACTTATTATTAATATTTGAATTTGTTTCCTGTTGAAATTCTTTCATTTGAGTATTCATCTGGTTTATTTCTTCCCTTAAACCAGCAATCTCACGAGAAATGAAAGTTTTCAATTCTTCACTTTCAGTTTTTTGCCCTGTTCTTTTCGATACATCTTCCTGGGATGAGGCCCTACTTGAGTCCGAGGCTTCAGTTGGGCCTTCTGCTAGTTTCTGCCTTGTTGGTCGACTTTTCTGTCTTTCGGGTGGGCTGCGTGTTGTAGACATAACTAGTCGCACGCCTGATAACGTCACTCACAACAATCGTTGCAGAAACGGCAGGCAGCAGGTAGGTCCGTTAATCCCCCGTTTTTCCCCGTTTTTTTCAGGGAGCTGGCTGGCGTTATCCTCTAGCCCTCCATAGCGCCACCGGAAGCCAGGTTTTGGATTTAGCTGGAGTAGACACTGATGTGTTTAAATCTCACTCCACCAGGGCAGCGTCCACGTCCGCGGCGATGGCACAGGACGTGCCGCTCGACCAAATTTTAGAGGCCGCAGGATGGTGTAAAGAAGAAACTTTTTCCAAGTTTTACAATAAACCTGTTATCACGGTGCCAGAGTTTTAACATGCAGTGTTGGGTTCTGTTTGATTATTTGCTTTCTTTTATGTTATGATTCATATCTTTTGTTGCAATTTCCTCTATGATAGAGGGGTATTACTTTTCTTTCTTTTATTATTATTATTAAAATACTTATTGCATTATTCGAGCAATGTTCAACAATGTTATTTACTCACTACTGTCAACTGAAGCAGTGTGTTGTATGGTATGAATCTACAGCATGAAAATCACAGAGCTTCAAAATCTTCACGTAGTCACTCACGTGACTCCGAAGTAAAATAGTAAGATTAAACGAGAACTTACCTGTTTGAAGTTTGATCTTTATTTTATGAGGAGTTACGATGAGGGATGACGTGCCGTCCGCTCCCGACCCACATAATCTAAACGATCATCTGGTAGTTCTAGTCTTGTGTGAGCCTTACTATCTTACATCGGCTATTGGTTCTGTGTTTTTCATGCCGCTGCTATGAAGTATGCCGAGCTTGCGCCTGGTGGGGCTTCTTCACGTAATCCCTCATCGTAAGTCCTCATAAAATAAAGATCAAACTTCGGACAGGTAAGTTCTCGTTTAATCTTACTATTAACGGATACAGCTGGCAAAGATATATCAACAGTTAAAAGTGTTTAATTGTCATATGTACCAAAATGGAACAATTAATGTTTTACTTGCAGCAGCACAGCAGGTTTGTGAACACAGTACTCAACAGGTAAGTAAGTAAATAAGTTTATTGGCCAAGTATTCACATACAAGGATTTGCCTCGGTGTTCTGCCCACAAGTAATAACATGACATACAATGACAGTTACGAATGACTCAGTAAACACTAAACATGATATAATAATGTTTATATAATAAACAGACAAATAAATCTTCAATAAATCTAAAACCCAATAAAGTGCAAAAAACAAAGCTTGAAGGCCCTGGTGCAACCTAGGCAATTAGTAATTTGGAGATTATTTGGAGTTTGTAATGTTCAATAGCCTGGTGGTTGTTGGGAAGAAGCTGTTCTGAACCTGGAGATCACGGTTTTCAGACATACCTTCTTCCCAAGGATAGGAGTGAAATGAGAGCATGACCAGGATGGTGTGGGTCCTTGATGATGCCGGCTGCCTTCTTGAGGGTAGATCCCTTTGATGGTGGGGAGGTCAGTGCCTGTGTCGGAAGGAACTGCAGATGTGCAGCAAGGGACTGCAGATGCTGGTTTAAACCGAAGATAGGCACAAAAAGTTGGAGTAATTGAGTGGGTCAGGTACCCGAAACATCACCCATTTCTTCTCTCCAGTGATGCTGCTTGCCCCACTAAGGAACTGCAGATGCTGGTTTACACCGAAGAGGGACCTAAAGTGCTGGAGTAACTCAGTGGGCCAGGCGGCATCTCAGAAGAAAAGGAATAGATGACGTTTCGGGTCAAGACCCTTCTTCAGACCTGTCAGTATCCCTGGTGGACTGGGCAGATTTCATCACTTTATGCATTCTCCTTCATTCCTGGCCATTCGAGTTGGTGAATCAGAAGGTGATGCAATAGATGCTGAAGTTATTATAACTGGGGTTTAGACAGATGTAGTGCAGCCACTGCTACAGGAGAAGCAACAACCAAATTGTACAGAGGGATCTCCCCACAAGCCCCTATAAGGGGGCGATACAATGGTGCCGCTGGTAGTTCCGCTGCCTCACAGCGCCATACCCCTGTGGTTCGATCCTCGCCTCAGTTGCTGTCTGTTTGGTGTTTGCATGTTCTCTCTGCGACCATGTGAATTTCCTCTGGGTGCTCCGGTTTCCTCCCACATCCCAAAGACGAGCGGGTTTGTAGGTGAATTGGTCTCTGTAAGTTGCCCCGAGTGTGTAAGGAGTGGATGCAGCCACTACTGCAGGAAATGCAACAACCAATTCATGCAGATTGAGCTTCCCACAAGTTAGGGGCGAAGCAGTGTTGCAGCTGGTCATACCGCTGCCTCACAACACCAGAGACCCGGGTTCGATCCTGACCTCGGCTGCTGTTGGTGTGGAGTTTGCATGTTCTCTCTGTCTCTGTAACCGTGTGAATTTCCTCCAGGTTCTCCGGTTTGCATCCACATCCTAAAGAGGTGCGGGCTTGTAGGTTAAATGGCCACTGTAAATTGCCCCAAGTGTGTAGAGCGAGGATGAAAAAGTGAGATAACGTGGAACTAGTGTGAACGGGGGATCGATAGTCGTCGTGGACTCGGTGAGATGAAGGGCCTGCTTCTTCAGTTTACACCAATAGTTTAGTTTAGTTCATTGTCACGTGTCCCGAGGTACAGTGAAAAGCTTTTGTTGCGTGCTAACCAGTCAGCGGAAAGACAATACATGATTACAATCTCATGTGTACAATTCACCATGTCCCATGATAAGTGAATAGCGTTTAATGCAAGATAAAGCCAGGAAAGTCTGATCAAAGATAGTCCAAGGGTCACCATTGAGATAGATAATAGTTCAGGATTGCTCTCTAGTTGTGGTAAGATGTTTCAGTTGCCTGATAACGGCTGGGAAACAGCAAATAATTGATGACCACATAATGTGTCAAAAACGAAGATAGGCACAAGGTGCTGGAGTAACTCAACAGGTCAGGCAGTATCTCTGGAGAAAAGGAATGGGTGACGTTTCAGGTCGAGACCCTTCTTCAGACTGAATGGGTTTAATATTTTGGCTGAAGGATAAGTATTGATCCCAGGACTAAGTCCACTCCTCTTCCCGAGAGTGCTTTGGGATCATTGATATTCACCTGAGAGCACAGTTGAGCCCTGGTTTACCGCCTCTCAGGGAACTTTGCATCTCCAACAGTGCAGCACTCCACAGAGTGGCTCCACAGATTCTTGTGCTCACGTTTCTGGAGCAAAACCTAAACTATTGGTCAGCAACTGTCCCACCAACGAAACTCTCAAATCCCAAACAATTATTTCAAAAATAAATATGACTCTGCATGTCACAATTATCTTTTTTTTAAACTAAATATGCATGACAACTTTCATTAAGAAAAAATCTTCACCCCACAATACTCTCATTGAAAATGATTTTATTGTTTTGAATTATAGGTTGTTCATTTCAAAATTGTGACATCTGGTTTTAATGTTAACCTATTTCTCTGGTTGGGGCAATCTGGCTTTTAAGAGGATTATATGTACTTAGTTCTTTTTTTTTAAATTTAGTTTTTAGTTTAGTTTAAAGATACATCGCGGAAACTGGCCCTTCGGCCCACCAAGTCCGCGCTGACCAATGATCGCCGCACACTAACACTATCCTACACACACTCATTTATACCAAGCTAATTACAAACCTACAAACCTGTACGTCTTTGGGGTGTGGGAGGAAACCAAGGATCTCGGAGAAAACTCATGCGGTCACGGTGAGAATGTACAAACTCCGTACAGACAGCACCCGTAGTCGGGATCGAACCCAGGTCTTTGGTGCTGCATGCGCTGTTTGGCAGCAACTCTACCCTGCCACCCACAATTGTGACACTGGTTTCTATTTATCCTTGAAAGTCTAACAATGTGTCCAAAGCTTTGATATCAAATCAAAATAACATTAAAATGTAAACTACAAGCACTGAAAATCACAGCAGGTCAAGCATGTTGGTGGAGACGGTAAATAGAGGTCATATTTCAGGGAGCTGTTTCATCATAACTGGGACATGTTCGAGATAAAACTGGTTTGTCAAGAAAGGGCACCCTTCCTGAGGTCATCTGCTGCTGGACCTGATTTATTCTCGTCTTTTCTCACCTACAGTTTATTCACCACCCCCATCTTTCATTCCGAAGAAGGGTTACAACCAAAACGTCACCTATTCTTTTTCTCCAGAGATGCTGCCTGACCCGCTGAGTTACGCCAGCATTTTGTGAATAGTTTACAACCCAACCGGTATCAACATTGAAAGATCAAATTACTTATCACTTGTCGAAACAAGGAATTCTAGATGCAGGTTTACAAATAAGGACACAAAATGTTGGAGTAACTCAACAGGGCAGGCAGAATATGGGTCGATGATGTTTCGAGTCAGAGCCCTTCTTCAGATCTTTGGGGCCTATCTATTTTCTACAAAGATGCTGCCTGGCCCACTAAGTTGTACCAGCATTTTGACTTCAATTTTAAGTAACCCGTCTCTCTCCGCAACCCCTCTGTCTTTTCTCAATGGTTCACTGGTTCTTTATTGTCACGTGTACCGAGGTACAGTGAAATTTGATTTACCATACAGTCGTACAAACAAAAGCAAAAACATACATAACCACATGAAGATTAAACATAGACTTAAACAGCCACCACAGCGGCGTGTGAGAATCCCCAAGACGGAGGCCCGCAGCCATTAGTTCAATGTCCGGGCCACACACGCTCCTTCACCGTGATGTGACCAGAGTTGTACCCATCGCTGTCACTCTCTCTGCAGTCCCTGTTCGCCTGAACAGTCAGTCAGCGGTCCACACTCACACTGGACCCCGGGATGTCCTCATGAAGCGATGTCCCTGCAAACACCGAGATCACTGCACTCACAGCAATCGCTCCGAGTCCCCACCAGTGCGGGCAGCACGTCCATCTTGTTTTTGGGCGACCTCACATTCCCTACTGTGATGGAAGACAAATAAAGTATACCTTCTTTCCTCCTTTCCTCCCGCAGTCGGGGCGATCGAAGCTCCCACAGTCGGGGCGATCGAAGCTCCCGCGTTCCTGTGCTCTCATTCCCCAGTGCATACCCATTTCTCCCACTATCCTACCCTTCCCCTGCTCCCTGTCCCCTTCCACCTATTTCCCTTTCTCCAACTATATTCACTCCTCTTCTCTCCCTATCCATCTCCTTTCCACCTCTAGCCAGTGTCCTTACTCCACCCACCTGCTAATTAAATCCCCCTCACGTATCCACCTATCATTTGCCAAGTTTTGCCCGCTCTCACCTCTTTTCTAGCTTATACACATCCCCACCCCCAACTACAATCAGCTTGAAGAAGGCTCCCAACCTGAAACGTGACCTGTTCAAGTCCACCAGAGGTGCTGCCTGACCCACTGAGTCACTCCAGCATTTTTTTGTAAACCAACATCTGCAGTTCCTTGCATAGGAAGTTCAGATGCTGGTTTATATCGAAGATCAACACAAAGTGTTGGAGTAAATCAGCGGGTCAGGCAGCATCTCTGAAGAAAAAGGATGATGTTTCGAGTTGGAATCTTTTGTTAAGACTTAAAGTAGACTGGGGGGGGGGGGGGACTAGAGGTAAGAAAAGGCCAGAATAAATCTGGGCCGGCAACAGATGACCTCAGGGAGGGTGGGGCCCACAATGGTCCATTGTTGGCTGGGAAAGTGGTGCTAACAAAGGGATACAATGATGCAAACAATGGAACTGGTGGGATGATTAGGGTGGGGGGAGGGGGGAGGGGGAGGGGGGTAATGCAGGGGTTACTTATAATTAGAGAAATCAACATTCATACGCTGGGTTGTTAGCTGCTCAAGCAAAATATGAGGTGCTGTTCCTCCAATTTGCGTGTGGCCTCCCTCAGACAGTAGAGGAGGCACAGGACAGTAAGGTCAGTGTGGGAATGGGAAGGGGAGTTAAAATGTTTGGCAACCGGGAGATAGCGTAGTTCTTTGTAGTTCGTTGTTCCTTCATCTAAACAGCAACATTAAAGTTGTTTAGCCTGGCTGTTCAGGTGAATGAGCAGATTTTGGCTCAGGTCACCAGCAGCAGTTAGAGCATCAAATCAAAGTGACTGGTCAGAGACTGTACTATATAGAACATAGAACAGTACAGCACAGGAACGGGCCCTTCAGCCCACAATGTTTGTGCTGTACTTTTAGTTTAGTTTAGCTTAGTTTAGAGATACAGCGAGGAAGCAGGCCCTTCGGCCTACCAGGTCCACGTCGACCAGCGCTCCCCGCACATTAACAGTATCCTACAGACACTAGGGACAATTTTTACATTTACTCTTACAAACCTATACGTCTTTGGAGTGTGGGAGGAAAACGAAGATCTTGGAGAAAACCCAGGCAGGTCATGGGGAGAACGTGCAAACCCCGTACAGACAGCACCCGTAGTTGGGATGGAACCCGGGTCTCCGGCGCTGTAAGGCAGCAACTCTACCGCTGCCTACACATGATCCACATCCTTCTTCACTGCACTACCATGTTCCAATCTAAAAGCCTCTTAAACACCATTATCATATCTGCCTCCACCACCATCCCTGGCAGTACGTTCCAGGCCCGCACCACCCTCTGTGTAAAACAACTTGCCCCGCACGTCTCCATTAAACTTCCCCCTCTCAACCTTCTAACTATGCCCTCTAGTGTTGGACATTTCCACCCGAGGAAGATTCCTCACAACTTCTATCGTGTCCCCCCTCAACCTCCCACACTCCAGAGAAAGCAAACCGCTCCCTGTAGCTGAAACCCTCTTCCAGGCAGCATTGTGATAAACGTTCCAGGCCCGCACACCCTCCCCAAAGCTTCAACATCCATCCTGCAATGGGACGACGAGAACTTGCACGCAATACTCCAGATGCAGCCTAAACAAAGTGCTATAGATCTGCATCATGACTTCCTGACTCTTGTACTCACTACCCCTCGAAATGAAGGCAAGTGCAAAGATACTAGAGGAGTATCTTTGGGCAAGTGTACCATTCACCTTCTTTACCTTCCTGCCTACTTTTGCTGCCACCTTTGGTGAGCTACGAACTTGGTCTCCAAGATCCCTCTGCATATCAATGCTGCACATTGCACTTGGTCAGGTGTTGCTCTTACTGTAGATCCATGTCACCATTTGAATTGGAGTTTAAGGTGTACAATAAACCCTTGTTTTTACGGGGGTACACAAAAAGCTGGAGAAACTCAGCGGGTGCAGCAGCATCTAAGGAGCGAAGGAGATAGGCGACGTTTCGGGTCGAGACCCTTCTTCAGACAAGAGGTCCTTGTTTTTACGGACCTCTTTATAATGGATTTCGGGTATAAGCGGATGGACTACCAAACTGCACCGCCGGGCCAGACTGCCAACGCCACCCCCGGCTGCTTCCTCAACCCCCTCCCCTGCCGACCCTGGAGTTTTACAGCTTTAGGCAGATAAGATTTGGGTTCAATAGTTCAGCTGAAGAGAGGCACCTCGATCAGTACAGTTCTTGCTCAGTCTTAGTTTTATTGCTGGGTCTCTACACATGAAATGCCACATACACTCAGTTAGAGGACACAATCGGTAATAAAGAACACAATATAGAAGTTATGGTTGACCACCAAGAGCCAGTGTATTGACCACCAGTGGGGCATTATAATCAATCTTAATTCCAAAAGCAATAGAAAAAGAAATCTCCGGATATATTCAGCAGGCTAGGCAATATCTGTGCAGTGAGAAATGGTCAACGTGTCCAGCCGATGAACATGCATCTACCCGACTCATCCACTATGTTTCTATTTTCATAGTCACTTCCTGATCTGATGAATATTTCTTGCGTTCTTCATTTTTGTTCAGAATTCTAGCAACTACCGCTGTGGCACGGTGGCGTAGCGGTAGAGTGACTGCCCCTCCGAATTGTGTATTGTTGCTGCTTATGTTGTTTTTGTTTCATGCTTGTTTTAACTGTAAGGTATCCTTGAGAGTCCTGAAAGGCGCCCAGAAATACAATGCATTATTATTATTATTATTATTATTATTATTATTACAGCGTCTGAGCTCCGGGTTCGATCCTGACTATGGGTGCTATCTGTACGGGGTTTGCACATTATCCCCGTGACTCCTTGGGTTTTCACTGGGTGCTCCGGTTTCCTCCCACACTCCAGAGACATGCAGGCTTGCAGGTTAATTTGGCTTCGGTAAAAAAAAATTGTAAATTGTCCCTAGCATGTGTAGGATAGTGTTGGTGTGTGGGGGTCACTGGGCGGCACGGATTATTCGGTGGGCCAAAGGGCCTGGTCCTGCACTGTATCTCTAAACTAATCTAAACTGTCTGCCACTTTTCATTTACTCATTCATGCATCTTGGCTCTAAGTCACCGGGTGTATTCAGTTGGATTCAGACAAGTCAGCTGGAGTTCTGTTTCAGTAGGTTGACTGAAGTCAAGGTTTCAGGTCCAGATAACGAGGAGCACTTTCAGCATTTTTACTGAATGGAAGCACATATGTTGCTACACATTGTGAAATTAATTAAGGGAAACTCCATATACAATGCAGAAACCAAAGGTCACTAACTATACCAAGGAAAAAAAAAGCCTGAAATAAATCATGCAGATAAAAACAGACAATATTACATCTTTGGAGACACAAGGAACTGCAGATGCTGGTTGATGAAAAAAAAGTGAAAAATCTTCCTGATTATGAGCAGGGGAGGGGGTGGGGTGGAGCGGTGAGAGAGCTGGAAGAGAGGTAGCGGCAGGACAAAGTCTAGTAAGTGGATAGAGGTGAGGGGGCTTGTGATAGTTGGATAAAAGGCAGAAATGGAAAGACAAAAGGTGTGAGATGGATAGAAATGCACATTGTGAAGCCAGAGGAAGGAATCTGGATGAAAAGGATGGGGAAGGGTGAGAAATGGGTGCAAATCCAGGTTGGATACAGGGAAGGGGAGGGTTGCGGGGTGAAGTCCATCTCCATTGTCAGAGTGAGGCACACACGCAAAGTGGAGGAATAGCACCTAATGTTCTACTTGAGCAGCTTACAACCTAACGGACAGTGAATTCTCCAATTTTAGGTAACTAATTGACAACCAACCTCTCCTGCCCCACCTCCCTCTTCCCAATTCCCCTACTCTGGGTAAAAGACAGTGCATTCACCCCATCTACTCTCCTCATGATAGACTGGAGTAACTCCGTGGTCAGAGTGAATCTCTGGAAAAAATCTGACCGAAGAAGGGTCTTGACCAATGGAGGTGCCACTGAGAAGCCAAGGCCAGAGCCTCGTGGCCCGGGCCTCGCGAGTCGGTGATGGAACCTCATGGGCCGGTGGTAAAGCCATGCGGGTCGACGAACTACACGGCCAATGGTGCCAGGGTCTGCGGAGCCTGGGTCGATACCACAAAGGCATCCGGAGAGGACCCGGCAGCATTAATGGAGAGGTCGGTGCGGCGGTTGTTGATGGCGCCGACTTTATACGCGCCTACCTTAGGTTTGCAAGCAAAGAATTTCACTGTCACTTGTCACACATGTGACAATAAAGTATTCCATCAATTCCATTCAAGTCTGACCCGCTGAGTTATTTTTCACTTTGGAGTGGTTCTCATCCTCTCTCCAATGAGAGTTCTGCAGCATCCTCTCTCGCTGCTCCCCCTATGTGATTCCTCCTGTTCTACCACTCTACAAACACGTTTTAACCCAGTCTGAATTAAGATCTCGACCCGAAAGCGTCACCTGTTCCTTTACTCCAGAGATGCTGTCTGGCCCACTGAGTTATTCCAGCTTTTTATGTCTATCTTTGGTTCAAACCAGCAGCTGCAGTTCCTTCCTACAGTATTCTCCTCATGGTTTTTATACACCTTTACAAGATCATCCCGCAGTCAACCCGCAGTCTGCAGCACTGAAAGGAATAAAGTACTATCCCACCCAACCTTTTATGACAGGTCAGGCCAACATCCTCATATATATTCTCTACCCTGTAACTTTGTTGGTGTCCAATATTGTTACAGAGTTCTTGGATAATTGTAACCTTCCTAAATTAGAGTTGCAGGAACAAGAGGAATTGGGAGCACAAATCTCAAATAAGGAAATTGAAGAAACAATAATCTCATTAAAAAATGGAAAAACACCAGGTCCCGACGGATTTAGTAATGAATTCTATAAAACTTTTTATGACATATTTACTCCTCGCCTACAGAAAATGTATACTTATGCCTTCAAAGAACAAATACTACCTGAAACACTAGCAGAATCCATGATCACACTAATACTTAAGAAAGATAAAGATGTGGAAGAACCTGGATCATATAGAGCTATTGCGTTGTTAAACACAGATCAAAAAATATTAGCAAAAATACTAGCTAGAAGACTAAGTAAATATGCTAGTAAATTAATGCATCCGGATCAAATGGGATTCATCCCTAAGAGACAATAATTTAATAATTTGAGACGTCTGCTCAATATAATGCATTCACACCAAACGGAAGATCAAAAACTATCAATCATATTGTTGGATGCAGAGAAAACATTTGATCAGGTCGAATGGGAATATATGGTCAGAGTATTGCAAGAATTTCAACTGGGAGAGAATTTTATTCTATGGATTAAATTACTAATAAGCCAACGGGCAGAATATTAACTAACAATAATTTAACTACGAAATTTCATTTGTCAAGGGGTAATAGACAAGGATGTTCATTATCACCGTTGTTATTTGCCCTCATAATTGGACCCCTAGCGGAAAGAATTAGAACTCATCCGAATATCCATGGATATAAAACAAAATATTCCAACAATAAAATATCATATTATGCTGACGATGTACTATTGCACATCACAAAACCTCATATTACTATACCAAATATTAAAATTAATAGAGGACTTCGGATCATTCTCAGGATATAGAATAAATTGGCACAAAGGTGAAATCATGTCAATAAAACCAAAAGACTCTACGCATCTTTTACAGTTTCCTTTCAAAATAGCTACGGAAAAATTTAAATACTTGAGCGTCGAAATTACTAGAAGATATCAAGATATGTTTGACGAAAACTATAACCCTCTACTTAAGAAACTATATAACTTGATTAAATTTTGGAAAACGCTTCTGATGTCCTTAATAGGCCGAATAAATGCCATAAAAATGTTTTTTCTACCACAAATTTTATACCAATCTATCCCAATATATTTACCCAAAAAGTTTTTTAAAAAACTGGTCTCAGATATCACAAATTTTATTTGGGATTATAAATCCCACAGACTACAAAGAGCTCATCTGAATAAACCCAAAGTAGTAGGGGGATTAGCACTCCCCAACTTTATGTATTACTACTGGTCTGTAAATATTAGAAACATGATCCAATTGCTGGATAACTCTCCCCAGCAAACGGATTGGACGATTATGGAGAGAGAGGATTGCTCTCCTTATAATATTGGAGCAATCCTTCTCTCTCCAATATCGATGAATAATATAAATTACAACAATAATCCAATTATATACAGTACAATTAGAATTTGGAAACAAATAAAACACAATTTAAAATTAAGAAATGTATCTCTCTTATCTCCTATCGGTAAAAAACCCTCATTTAAATCTTCAACTATAGATAAAGCATTTATACAATGAGAAAGAGCTGGAATTAAAATCTTCGGAGATGTGTATGAATTGGGAAAACTATTATCATTTAAACAAGTACAACTAAAATACAATTTGGGAAACAATCAGTATTTTAAATATTTCCAAATCTGTGACTATCTGAAAAAATATGCACTAGATTATCACAATATGTCTCCAAACTTACTGGAAGAAGTAATGAATACAAAGGCAGAATCAGCAAACCTAATATCTTATACATATATATTATTATTCTAAATACAGAAATACCAACAACAGATGGTATCAGGAGAGTCTGGGGAAAAGAATTAAGTATAAAAATTCCCAAAGAAAGGTGGGAAGAATATTTATTAAATGTGCACAAATTTTCAATTAATGTAAGACACACCTTAATACAATTGAAAATCTTACACAGATTATACTACTCAAAAACTAAAATAAGTAAACTTTTTCCCAATGTCTTATCTATATGTGATAAATGTCAATGTCATGAAGCTAATATAGTGCACTCATTCGTCTTTTGCACAAAAATTCAAACATTTTGGACTGAAATTTTTGAAACTTTCACAAAAATATTTAAAATAAAACTGATTCCAAAAGCAGACTGGATTATCTGGATTAGCCCTGAATTAAATGTGTTTCAAAAGACTCTATTTGAATATGGCTTAATAACTGGAAAAAAGCTAATCTTAAAATTCTGGAACAATTCTCCTATACCAACTATGTTTGAAACACTACACTTGGAAGATATGAGACTTCAACTAGCAGGAAAATCAGACTGTTTCCATAAGACGTGGTCTGCATTTATAAATCTACTACAAGGATAAGGTGCAAGAATACCTCAAAAAAGTACCGGCGTCGGGTCTTGGTAAAGGGGGAAGAAAAACTGCTGAGTTGGTAGACTCCTTTTGCGAGATGTTTGTAATAAAGTAACTGGATTTTCTTCTGTACTTCTCTTTCTTTCCCTTTTTCTTTTTTTTCCTCTCCAGGGTCTATCATTAATCTCCGGTCTCTAACTCTTCAAGGGTTTCCTTTCCCTATCACGCTTTTTCACTTTCACATCTCTTTTTCACTCTTCTACTTTCTATGCTGGTATTTCTCTCTCATTTCTCTCTTTTCTAAAGCCTTAAAAAAATTAAGGGGTACAATGACTGTAATACAATATAAGGGATGTACACTGATGTAACTTACGGTACCTCTAATTAATAAAGATATTAAAAAAAAATATATATATATTCTCTGCCCTCTTTCCTGCTTAATCAGAAGCATAGAAACATAGAAAATAGGTGCAGGAATTGGCCATTCAGCCCTTCGAGCCAGCAACGCCATTCAATATGATCACGGCTAATCATCCAAAATCAGTAACCCGTTCCTGCTTTCTCCCCATATCCCTTGATTCCATTAGCCCTAAGAGCTATATCTAACTCTCTCTTGAAAACATCTGTGAATTGACCTCCACTGCCTCCTGTAGCAAAGAATTCCACAAATTCATAACTCTCTGGGTTAAAAAGGTTTTCCTCCTCAGTCTTAAATGGCCTACCCCTTATTCTTAAACTGTGACACTTGGTTCTGGACCCCCAACATCTGGAACATGTTTCATGCATCTAGCCTGCCCAATCCCTTAAGAATTGTATGTTTCTATAAGATCCCCTTTCATCTAAATTCCAGTGAATAAAAGCCCAGTTGATCTATTCTTTCATGATATGTCAGTCCCGCCATCATGGGAATTAACCTGGTAACCCTACGCTGCACTCCCTCAATAGCAATAATGTCCTTCCTTAAATTAGGATACCAAAATTGCACACAATACTCCAGGTGTGGTTTCACCAGGGCCCTGTACAACTGCAGTAAGACCTTGCTCCTATACACAAATCCTCTCACAATGAAGGCCAACATGCCATTCACTTTCTTCACTGCCTGCCGAACCTGCATGCTTACTTTCAGTGACTGATGTACAAGGACACCCAGGTCTCATTGCACTTCCCATTTTTTTAATCTGACACCATTCAGATAATAATCTGCCTCCCTGTTCTAGCCACCAAAGTGGATAACTTCACATGTATCCACATTATACTGCATCTGCCATGCTTCTGCCCACTCACCCAACCTATCCAAGTCACCCTGCAGCCTCATAGCATTCTCCTCGCAGCTCACCCTGCCACCCAGCGTTGTGTCATCTGCAAACTTGGAGATGTCACATTTAATTCCTTTGTTTAAATCATTAATATATATTGTAAATAACTGGGACCCAGCGCTGAGCCTTGCAGCACCCCACTAGTCACTGCCTGCCGTGCTGAAAAGGACCTGTTAATTCCTACTCTCTGCTTCCTGTATGCCAACCAGTTCTCTATCCATGTCAATACCCTAACCACAATACCATGTGCTCTAATTTTGTACACTAATCCCTTGTCAAAGGCTTTTTGTGGTTTGCAAATGAAGTTTGGAAAGAAAATGTCGTTGGTTTGAAAAGCAAGCAAAATGTGGTTGGATTGAAAATGTGATGGGTTTGAAAAGCAAGCACGGTGTGGTGGTTTGAAAAGCAAGCAAGGTGTGGTTGGTTTGAAAAGGAAGCAAGGTGTGATTGGTTTGAAAAGCAAGCACGGTGTGGTTGGTTTGGAAATCAAGCTTGAAAATCTATATAATTAAAAGTCAAAACTTGACCACTTCCTGTTTTTGCCGTATATTGAATTTAGAAAAATTACTACCACTTACAGCTGTGATTTTTTGCCACCTTACTCAGAGTCCCCCTCCAGCTGTCAGGGCCAGAGGATCTTTCCCATCTATGAAAAATAAAAGACTTATTAATGTTTAAAAAATGTTGTGATTCTCTCTCCTGTCAATCATGCCATGAAGGCCATGCCCCTTCCGGTGGGAGGGGGAGGGACTATAAAACCCAGAAGTGTGGACGTGCCTCAGCCGCTGCAAGATGGGAATGGAGAGGTCACGACTCTCAGTCTGAACTGTGAATCAACTGAACACTGATCACATGTCTACTAAACTGAATGTGATATTATGTGCTTTTAAGTGGTTTATTTGGAACTGTGTTTGGAAGGAATAAATGTTTAACTGTACCTTTTAACCAAAGATCCTATAGCAGAGAAAGATGGACTACTCCCACGAAAAACGTGTAGTACGGTCATGGGAAAATTCATGGGTAATTATAGGACCCATTTCCGCAACCAGCCTCCGCCATCTTACTTCCGCCTCCGTCTTCGGGGTTGAGGCGGAGCGGCCCGACACGGGTCTGAGTCCCAGCCAAAGATCCTATAGCGGGGCTATATGATATTTGGTCCCAGCGGAGCGGTCCGACTCGGGGCTGAGCAAAGATCCTATAGCGGAGCGGCCCGACGCGGGGCTGAGTCCCAGCGGAGCGGCCCGACACGGGGCTGAGTCCCAGCGGAGCGGCCCGACGCGGGGCTGAGTCCCAGCGGAGCGGCCCGGCCCGGGGCTGAGGCTTTGTCCCGGCGGGGAGTCTGGCCCGGGTCAGCGGGGAGGTTTACAATATTTTTTTATTTAATGTTGTCCCTTGTTTAGTCTGAAATAAAGTTCATCATTGGATATAAAATCGGAAGAAAAGTAAATGTGTGTGATATTATCACATTCATGTATGTGTGTTCTTTCCAGCACAATCTAATCAGGTATGCTCGCTGAATAAAACCATCCTGAAGTTATACATCATTTGTAAATTTAGATAACCCCTGCAATTACTGCAGTTGTGAACAGTGTGATTAGATGAATGAATTACAGAGTGCGTGTCAACAACAAAATCAGCTCAAACACAGCATATGAGCCATTTAAAAATAAATGATTTAAAAAACATTAAAAAAATTACCAGAATCAAAATTTATAAACATTTTATTCTTTAACAAGAATGATCAGAGTTATGAATCTAACCCTACATCACACACACACACAAACTGTTCCCCCACAACGTTGATTACATTGCGGGTCGGGTCGGGTCGGGTCGGGTAGGTTCCAGTTACTATAAAATCAACTCAAACACAGCTTATGAGCCATTAAAAAGAAATTATTTAAAAAATATATATAAAGGGCTAAATTTTATTCTTTAACAAGAAGTAACAGAATTATGAACTAACAGAATTATGAATCTAGCCCTACATCACATACACAAACTGTCCCCCCCCCCCCCCCCCCCCCGCAACGTTGATTACACTGTGAGTCGGGTCGGGTAGGTTCCGGTTACTGAAATGGACGAAAAAAAAAATGCCCATGTTCCTCTCCGTTGCGTACAACATGTCAGCCCATTGCATTTCGCAGGAGTGGCCTATCTTGCTCCGCTATAGGATCTTTGCTTTTAACTGTGCCTTTTAACTGTGCCTTTGGGGTGGAAGATTGCACCCTTCACGTGGTCCGCCCTGTTTCGACTATTGCAATCAACTTGGAAGAGCAAGTAGAACAAGTTGTCCAACAACTTTAGGCTGTGCAAGCCACACAGAAGAAGAAGACTGTGCATTTTAACTGCGCCTCTTAATTGTGCCTTGGAAAAACCGTGAATAAACGTTTTATTAGATCAGGACTGTGTTTAATGCAAAATTTCCACTCATTCCGTGATTTCCGCTTAGTGGAGAGGTAGCGCTGATTGAGTCATTTCCGGCGAGTTCAGAGGTGGCGCTGAGTGTGGAAGGCCTAAAGTGGAGACGCCACTCTGAATCGTTTGAGTAATTCAAGAGAGCTTACTGCCATACACATAGTGAGTGTGTGTGTGTTTGTTGAAAGTTATTTAAAGTACGTTTTTGCAGTGGCATCAGCTCTAGAGGAGTGTTTCAGAATAAAAAGGCTTTAAACATTTGAATCATTTGGTTTAGACATACAGTGGCAGCGCTGCCCGGCAGCTACGGCTCGCCTGCAGTCCGTCTGTTTTATTTTCTTCTTTTGTCTGTTTTAGTTTAGTTTAGTTTTTGGGTTGTGTAAGTGTGGGGGGGGGGGGGGGGGGGGGGGGGGGGGGGGAAAACATGGTTTTATTCTCTTCCTTCGGGGGGGATGTGACTTTTTCTTGTCGTGTCCCCCGTGTCCGTCTCCGCCTGCGCTGAGGCCTAACGGCGGAGCAGGCGGCCTCGGGGCTGTTGCGGTGTTCCGGCGTTCCGACAGCGGCCCGACCTGAAGCTATGGTGGCGTTCCTGCGTTCTGCCGGCGGTGGCAGCACAGCTTCGGGGCTGTGGCGGCATTCTGGCGTTCTGGCGGCGGCAGTGGCGGCCCGACTTCGGAGACCCGGCCACGGGCCCAGTGGACGACATCGTCGGGAGCTCGCGGGTCACAGGTTGGTGACCTGTTTTTCCGGAGCTCCGGCAACAACAGCTTCGTCGGCTGGACTGCAGGGCGGCAGCTTCGGCAGCTTCGACCGCCCCAGGTCGCGGAGTTTGAATCGGCCAGTTCACGGAGCTGGATTCAGCCGTGGGAATGACCATCATGGAAGACTGGATCGCCTCAGCGCAGAGGGTGAACAAGGAGGGAAGAGACAAAGACTTTAAGACTTTTGCCTTCCATCACAGTGAGTAGGTGCCTGGTGAACTCACTGTGGTGGATGTTAAATTTGTGTTTATTGTGTGTTTTTGTTATTTTTATTATATGTATGACTGCAGGCACGAAATTTCGTTCAGACCGAAAGGTCTGAATGACAATAAAGGTAGCATTTCATTCATAGCATATCACCTGTGTTCTTATTTTCAAACTACTTACATAGTATACTAGACTAAGTGGGACCTGTTGGGTCCCATGTTCAATGGGAGGGCTGGTCCCCGGATGCAATATTCCACCTCTCCACCAATTCCAATATTGGTGGCCAGTGGGGGGGGCTTTCTGGAGCGCTGGTATGGGTTCTTGGGGTGACAGCTCAGTCCCTCAAGCCTGATTTGCTGGCAGCTCACTCACGGCTGGTGGGCTGGCAGTTGACTCATGGCTATTCTTTGAAATTCCATTTCATGCAGGGTGCAAGGCCACGACATTCAAATGCAGTTTCATACCATTTCAAGCAGGGTGAAACCGCTATAAAACGACCATAAAACCACACAAAACACCAAACTCACAGTTCAGTAGACATTCAGTATGTTCAGTTGATGCACAGCTCAGAGTCGTGACCTCTCCCTCCGCCATCGTGCAGAGACTGAGCCACACCCACACTTCCGTGTTTTATAACCCCTCCCCCTCCCACCGGAAAAGGTGTGGCCTTCATGGCGTGATTGACAGGAGAGAGATTCTCAACATTTTTTAAACACTAATAACACTTTTATTTTTAATTGATGGGAAGAATCCTCTGCACCTGCTGAGCGGAGGGGGACTGAGTAAGATGGCCAAAAATCACAGTCGTAAGTGGTAGCGTTTTATCTAAAATCAATATAAAGTGCAAACAGGAAGTTACCCAAAGCACCCAAACCACCATTAGCAGTCGTGCCTTTTTACTTCAACCCAAAGCACCCAAACCACCATTAGCAGTAGTGCCCTTTTACTTCAACCCAAAGTACCCAAACCAGCATTTGCAGTAGTGCATTTTTACTTCAACCCAAAGCACCCAAACCACCATTTGCAGTAGTGCCTTTTTACTTCAACCCAAAGCACCCAAGCCACCATTTGCAGTCGTGCTTTTAACTTCAACCCAAAGCACCCACACCACCATTTGCAGTAGTGCCTTTGAGTCAGGGAGCCATAATGCAGCTTTAAGTCCCTGTCCCACTTTCCAGAGTTATTCACGAACTCGGGGAATGTCGGTAATGTCGGTAGCGAGCTCGTAGGAGGCCGTAGGAGTCCGTAGATGTTTTGTAGTGGCTCATAATGGCAGCCGTAATAACTCGGGGCATCAGGTAAGTCAGGATGTTTTTTCAACATGTTGAAAAATGTCCACGAGTACCTACAAACAACTATTACCGTAATTCTCTGAGTTCGAATCAAGGGGAAAACCCGGGAGAGTTCGTGAGTAACTCGGGAAAGTGGGACAGGGCCTTCAGACCGCATTTGGAGTATTGCATGCAGCTTTGGTCACCCCATTACAGGAAGGGTGTGGAGGCTTTGGAAAGGGTGCAGCGGAGGTTTACCAGGATGATAACTGGATTAAGGGGTTTGGCTACAAGGAAAGGTTGAACAGGCTTGGATTGTTTTATCTGGAACACCGTAGATTGCGGGAGGACCTGATAGAAGTATATAAAATTATGAGAGGCATGGATAGAGTGGATAGATAGAAGCTTTACCCCAGGATGGAAAAATTAATTAATCGAGGGAATGGATTTAAGATGAGAGGAGCAAAGTTTAAAGGAGATGTGCGGGGCAATTCTTTTACACAAAGATGTGAGTGCTCAGAATGTAATGCTTGGGTTGGTGGTTCAGGCAAATACAATGGTGGTATTAAGAAACTTTAGGATAGACATATAGATATGCAGGGAATGGAGGGATTTGGATTATGTGCAGGTGGATAAGAGATTGTCTTGGTGTCATATAGAAACAAGGAACTGCAGATACTGGTGTACAAAAATAGCCAACGGCATCAAGTTCGGCATAGATGTTGTTGTTCGGCACAGACCTGATGTTGTCACACGTTCGCCGGGTGCTCCGGTTTCCTCGCACATTCCAAAGACATGCAGGTTAGTAGGTGAATTGGCTTCTGTGAATTAGTATGTAGGATAGAAATAGCGTTCGGCACAGATATTGTGGGGCGAAGGGCCCGCTCTGTTGTGCGGCACCGTTCTGTGTTCTATGATAAGTTTGACACCAGACTCCAAGCGCGCACTTACTCAAATATTGCCTGGGGCACCAAACAAAGACTCTCATTGTTCCTTATCTCTCCACATCACCGTCTATATCTCTCGTTTCCCTGATCCCTGACCAGTCTGAAGAAGGGTCTCGACCCGAAACGTCGCCTATCTCCTTCGCTCCTTAGATGCTGCTGCACCCGCTGAGTTTCTCCAGCTTTTTGTGTACCCTCGATTCTCCAGCATCTGCAGTTCCTTCTTTAAAACAAAGACAATAGTCAGCCATAGCTTATAACTTTCTTTCCATGACATTTATGCAAAGTGAAAATGTCCCTTTTATGTTGAAGATTAAAAATTATGAATCACCAATGAAAAAATTGTGAATCTACAGAAATCCCTGGAAATACATTAGTGGGTATAATGGGTATACTTAATATAATTCAAGGACGCTGTTATTACATACAGTTCCACTACATTCTCAACCAGGTTTTTAATTATTTTGTAGGTAGTTGGCTGGAAATTGATATTTTAGGTGATGTGGCTATGGCTGATATTTAAATTAACTAATAACTTATCTCTTGCGTTTAATATAATCAAATTAAATCGTAAATTATATCTCCATATAACATCTTAACATGTTATTAAGAAAGCTAAACACTTGAGTGGCTTTCCATATTATTAAAAAAACCAAAGTATTGACTATAGAATTCAATGGAATAACACGTAAACACATAAACTTAGCTCTCCCGCATGGCTATCTGTGTCACAACACGTGTCTCGCTATATATCCCAATTTAAGACAGTGCTATTGCATTCATTTAATATGTAATGTTAAAAAAAAACCCACACAAAGTGCTGGAGTAACTCAGCAGGTCAGGCAGCATCTCTGGGGAACATGGACAGGTGAAGTGGAGAAGTGAACTAGAGAACCTAGAGGGGCAAGATTAAACAGGAACCTGAGGGGTTACTTTATCAGTACATAGAATGAGTATGGAATGCATGAGTCTCCTCCGAGATCTTTGGTTTCCTCCCACACTCCAAAGACGTACAGGTATACAGGTAAATTGGCTTGGGAAATGTAAAAATTGTCCCTAGTGTGTGTAGGATAGTGTTAGTTTGCAGAGATCACTGGTCGGTTCGGACCCGGTGGGCCGAAGGGACTGTTTCTGCACCCGTAGTCAGGATCGAACCTCTGCCGTTGTATGGCAGTAGCTCTGTTGCTGCGCCACCGTGCCATCCTCTGAATAGGTTTAGTAAGAGTGAATCTCACCTTGTATAATGGGACAATCATGCATCATCAGCTCACAGCGTTCATTCAATTAAGCTTCTGCAATTGAATTCCCATTTCCAATTTCCAAACATCTCATCTTTCCACTAGGAGTGTCCCCTCTGTGCAACTTTCTCTCCTCCTGAAAACCCTTTGCCGTGATGGAGCTTAGAATCAAGTGCCGGTTTCAAGAGCATACTTCACACATTAGATTTAGTTTAAAAGATACAGCATGGAAACTGGCCCTTTAGCCCACTGAGTCCACACCGACCAGCGATCGTCCGTACACTAGATCTATTCTACGCACTGGGGACAATTTTAAAGAAGCCAATTAACCTACAGACCTGCATATCTATGGAATGTGGGAGGAAACTGGGCCCTCTCAGAGAAAACCCACGCGGTCACGGGGAAAATGTACAAACTCTGTACAGACAGCACCCGTAGTCTCTCCCACTGATGCACCTGGGCTGGAATGGAACCAATGTCCTTGGGGGAGTGTTTGCTAGTTCTGTTGGGGAGGATTTAAACTAATGTGGCAGGGGAATGGGAGCATGAGCAGAGAGACAGAGGGGTGTAAAATGAGGTTAGATGCAATTGGTAGCAAGGTGAAAAGTAAAAGTGGCAGGCAGACAAATCCAGGGCAAAAATCCAAAAGGGCCACTTTTCAACATAATTGTATAAGGGGTAAGAGTGTTGTAAAAACAAGCATGAAGGCTTTGTGTCTCAATGCAAGAAGTATTCGTAATAAGGTGGATGAGTTGAATGTGCAGATAGTTATTAATGAATATGATATAGTTGAGATCACGGAGACATGGCTCCAGGGTGACCAAGGCTGGGAGCTGAACATTCAGGGATATTCAATATTCAGGAGGGATAGACAGAAAGGAAAAGGAGGTGGGGTAGCGTTGCTGGAGAGGAGATTAACGCAATAGAAAGGAAAGACATTAGCTTGGAGGATGTGAAATCGATTTGGGTAGAACTGCGAAACACTAAGGGGCAGAAAACGCTAGTGGGAGTTGTGTACAGGCCACCTAACAGTAGTAGTGCAGATGGGGATGGCATCAAACAGGAAATTAGAAATGCGTGCAACAAAGGTAAAACAGTTATAATGGGTGACTTCAATCTACATATAGATTGGGTGAATCAAATTGGCAGGGGTGCTGAGGAAGAGGATTTCATGGAATGTATGCGGGATAGTTTTCTAAACCAACATGTAGAGGAACCAACGAGAGAGCAGGCTATTCTTGACTGGGTATTGAGTAATGAGGAAGGGTTAGTTAGCAGTCTTGTTGTACGTTGCCCCTTGGGCAAGAGTTACCATAATATGGTTGAGTTCTTCATTAGGATGGAGAGTGACATAGTTAATTCAGAAACAAGGGTTCTGAACTTAAAGAAAGGTAACTTTGAGGGTATGAGGCGTGAATTGGCCAAGATAGACTGGCAATTGATTCTTCAAGGGTTGACGGTGGATATGCAATGGAAGGCATTTAAAGACTGCATGGATGACAATTGTTCATCCCAGTTTGGCAAAAGAATAAATCAGGGAAGGTAGCACATCCGTGGATAACAAGGGAAATCAGGGATAGTATCAAACCAAAAGATGAAACATACAAATTAGCCACAAAAAGCAGCCTACCAGAGGGCTGGGAGAAATTCAGAGTCCAGCTGAGAAGGATAAAGGGTTTAATTAGGAAAGGCAAAATAGATTATGAAAGAACACTGGCAGGGAACATAAAAACGGACTGCAAAAACTTTTATAGATATGTGAAGAGAAAAAGATTAGTTAAAACAAATGTAGGTCCCTTGCAGTCAGAAACAGATGAATTGATCATGGGGAACAAGGACATGGCAGACCAATTGAATAACTACTTTGGTTCTGTCTTCACAAAGGAAGACATAAATAATCTGCCGGAAATAACATGGGACCGGGGGTCAAATGAGATGGAGGAACTGAGTTAAATCCAGGTTAGCCGGGAAGTGGTGTTAGGTAAATTGAATGGATTAAAGGCCGATAAACCCCCAGGGCCAGATAGGCTGCATCCCAGAGTACTTAAGGAAGTAGTCCCAGAAATAGTGGATGCATTAGTGATAATTTTTCAAAACTCTTTAGATTCTGGAGTTCCTTAGTTCCTGAGGATTGGAGGGTAGCTAATGTAACCCCACTTTTTAAAAAGGGAGGGAGAGAGAAAACGGGGAATTACAGACCAGTTAGTCTAACATCGGTAGTGGGGAAAATACTAGAGTCAGTTATTAAAGATGGGATAGCAGCACATTTGGAAAGTGGTGAAATCATTGGACAAAGTCAGCATGGATTAATGAAAGATAAATCATGTCTGACGAATCTTATAGAATTTATCGAGGATGTAACTAGTAGAGTGGATAAGGGAGAACCAGTGGATGTGTTATATCTGGACTTTCAGAAGGCTTTCGACAAGGTCCCACATAAGAGATTAGTATGCATACTCAAAGCACACGGTATTGGGGGTTCAGTATTGATGTGGATAGAGAGCTGGCTGGCAGACAGGAAGCAAAGAGTAGGAGTAAACAGGTCCTTTTCAGAATGGCAGGCAGTGACTTGTGGGGTACCGCAAGGCTCAGTGCTAGGACCCCAGCTATTTACAATATATATTAATAATCTGGATGAGGGAATTGAATGCAACATCTCCAAGTTTGCGTCTGACACAAAGCTGGGGGGGCAGTGTTAGGTGTGAGGAGGATGCTAGGAGGCTGCAAGGTGACTTGGATAGGTTGGGTGAGTGGGCAAATGCATGGCAGATGCAGTATAATGTGGATAAATGTGAGGTTATCCACTTTGGTGGCCGATTAGGAAAAGGGGAGATGCAACGAGACCTGGGTGTCATGGTACACCAGTAATTGAAAGTAGGCATGCAGGTGCAGCAGGCAGTGAAGAAAGCGAATGGTATGTTAGCATTCATAGCAAAAGGATTTGAGTATAGGAGCAGGAAGGTTCTACTGCAGTTGTACAGGGTCTTGGTGAGACCACACCTGGAGTATTGCGTACAGTTAGAACTGAATGCTGTAAATGTTGGCCTGGTAGAGGATTACCAGATCATAAGACAGGAGCAGAATTAGGCCATTCGGCCCACTGAGTCCGCTCCACCATTTGATCATGGCTGATCTATCTTTCCCTCTCAACCCCATTCTCCTGGGCACTCTAGCTTTAGAATCCTCTGCCCAGGGTATAAGCCTGCGTTTGTTTGTGTGTTTGTTTGTTCATTCGTGCACACGGCAGCCAGCCAAGAAGTCGCA